>CM038670.1:840527624-841195397 GCA_021605145.1 Aegilops bicornis | reverse complement strand
CCGGTTGAGTAGGGGAATCGAGGTGCGAGGTGGGATAGCGATCGAGATGGAGGATCGAGATCGAGTGTCCATGAAATTTAAAAATATTCATGATAGTTCAAAAGTACCCATGAAATACAATCGAGAAATGAAGGCTACGATTTAAATACAATCGATCTTAGCTAGCTATCTGTTCACAATCTTCTTGCCCTTCTTTTTCGCAAATGGAGTTCTTCTGTGGAACGGATGTCCTTTAGGTAGGGTGGTCCTGCTTCTTCTTGTGGTGTATGCTGCTACTTCATCATCGTTGTCATGTTCGATCCTCGGGTCGCCGTACTTGTCGAAGTCTTGCTCATTGGCTACTCCATCCATTACGATGATCTTCCTTTTGCCTCTCCTCACGACAACACGACTGGGCTTTGACGGGTCGGTAATGAAGAAGCATTGGTCCACTTGGGAAGCCAAGACCCATGGCTCATTTTTCAAGGTGACGTTTATGCCCATGATCTTGGATTTGGCTTCGGGTATAACCATGGTGGTGAAGTACCGGTCTTATTTTATGACGTTCTTGGCCCATCGACACGGAACATCGGGACCTTCTCTCCGGCGTAGCTCAGCTCCCAGATCTCCTCGATCCTTCCGTAGTATCTGTCCTTGTCGTTACCGGTGTAGGATTCCATCGTTACCGGAGTTCGATAACCATCGCTCTTCATGTCCTTGGCCTCGGTGTAGAATGTGTAGCCGTTGATATAAATGCGCCTCATAGGTCATCAGGTTGTGCTCGGTGCCCTGTGACAAAGGCGAATATGAGTTGTTCTTCCGCGGAAGAATCCTCATGTAAAGGGCAACGAAGCTTCTGCTTGAACCAACGCGTGAAACATGAGTTGTGCTCTTTGAGTGTATCTCCGTCCGTCCTCTGTTGGCCTCGGTCATTGTATGCGTCTTCTTAATAAAGGTTTTGTGCTCTACCACCCAAGGATCGACCACGTCTATGTGTTGTAGCGCCGACTAGGTTTGCTCTTTCAAAGTCGGCAAGTCGACCCTCGAAGTCGACATGCATTTCGCGGCGACCCTCACGGTGACCCCATCCAGCGAGCCTGCCGAGGTGCCTGTTGACGGGCAGACCAACGGGGTTCTCGATGCCTAGATAATTCGTGCGATGAGAGATGCACTCTTCGGTCGAAAAGCCCCTGGCTATGCTTCCTTCGGTCGTGACATGTTGCGAACGTATCCTTTGATGACACCATTCATCCTTTCGAACGACATCATGCTGTGCAGGAACGTCGGCCCGAGTTGGATGATATCCTCCACTATATGGACCAGCAGATGCACCATAACGTCGAAGAATGCGGGTGGGAAGTACATCTCAAGCTCGCATAGTATCACCACGATCTCTTCATGTAGCCTTCTGAGTTGCCTCACGCCAATCGACTTCCGAGAGATGACGTCGAAGAAGTTGCATAGGCCAAATAGCGTTTCACGCGGACGTGCGCGTCCATGATCCCATGGATTGCAATCGAAGTATCTGCGTCATCAGCACGTGTGACGATCGTGAGACTTCATCCCGCTGAACTTCGCTTATTTGGGTCTAGGTATCTGCTTATCGTCCCCGCGTAACCGTAAGGAAGTTTTACTCCTAGGAGGCAGGTGAAAAACTGCTCGATCTCCTCCTGGCTTAGAGTGAAGCACGCGGGAGGGTAGTCATTTCCGGTCTTCTTGGCCTTTTTGCCTTTGCGACGACTTTCTGTGTCCTGCTTCGCCTCATCATCATCATCATCATCATCATCATCAGCATCATATATAGAGTGAAGCTCCTGCACGATGCCCATTGATTTCAAGTCTGCCCTTGCTTTCGGCCCATCTTTGGTCCTCTCGGCATGTTGAGCAGGGTACCAAGCAGACTCTCGCACACGTTCTTCGTGATATGCATGACATCAAGGCTGTGAGGCACACGGTGGATCTTCCAAGACGGCAAGTCCCGGAAAACAGACCTCGTTTTCCATACCTTCAATGACTCTGGCGCCTTTTCGCTTCTTTACCGGCTCTGGCGCCTTTTGCTTCTTTCCGGCGGTGGGCAGTCTTTCCAATTTTTCAACAGCTTGTCTATTTCCTCGCCGCTCCTCGTGACACGGGCGTTTTCGAGTTCGGTTTCACCATCGAACAGATCCTTGCGTTTCCTCCACGGGTCATCGTCGCGAAGCCACCTTCGATGTCCCATGAACACGGTTTTCAAGACCGGGATCTCTATCTAGCTGGCGATACGTTGTGTCATCCATGCACCTTACGCATCCGTAAAATCCGTGGACTACCTGCCCGCAAGATATCCGTAATCGAGATAGTCGTGCACCGTCGTGAGCGGTGCGGCTCTCATAGGGAAATATTCTTTCTGCGGCGTCCCACGTATTGGCTGGCGTTTTCCACAGCGTGTCAAGCTCCTCTTTCAGCAGCCCCGGACTGATTGATGTCGTTCCCTGGTTGTTTCGGCCCTTCAATTAGCATACTCATGTGAATGTACTTCCTCTTCATGCACAATCAGGGGGGAAGGTTGTACATCCACACAAACACAGGCCAGGTGCTATGTGTGCTTCTCTGGCTGCCAAACGGATTGACTCCATCAGTGCTCGCGCCCAACACGATGTTCCTTGGATCGTTCCCAAATTCTGGGTCTTCGAAGTTCAACGCTTGCCACCGCTCGCATCCTTAGGGTGACTCGGCATCTTGTCTTTTTATCTATCTCCGGATCATTTGCGTCATCTTCGCTTCTTCTCCTCCCTATCCGCGTGCCAACGCAGGAGCTTTGCTACCTTAGGATCCGCGAAATACCGCTGCAGACGAGGAGTGATCGGAAAGTACCACACCACTTTTCGAGGAGCTTTCTTCCTCTTCTTGTATCGAGTGACACCGCACACGGACATATGGTAGACTCCGCGTGCTCGTCCCGATAAATGATGCAATTGTTCATGCACACATGGTATTTCACGTGCGGTAAATCCAGAGGACACACGATTTTCTTCGCCTCCTCCAAACTGGTCGGGCACTTGTTCCCCTTGGGAAGACGTTCGTGCCAGAATGACATATTCTCGTCGAAGCATGCGTCGGTCATTTTGTGTTTTACCTTCATCTCCAGAGCCATGAGCGTTACTTTCAGGCGGGTATCCTCGGGCCTGCATCCTTCATACAATGGAGTAACCGCGTCTAACTCAAGTTGATCCATCTTGGCTTTCTCTCGTGCGGCAGCTCTTGCGTTATCCGGCCCGCTTGAGAAGCATCTCTTGAATATGAGGGTCCTGCACCCAGCCCATCGATGGTCCAGCCGTCGCTCCGCCGCATCATCATCATGTCCTGCATCTTCTACACGATGACTCAGTACAACATCACCGTCGTGATCATCTCCGGGATTCTTCGTCTTCTCGCCCCGAGCCGCGGTGGTTATCTTGCTGCCCTTCCTCATTTCTTGCCCGACCCCCATGGACGACTTCAGAGTCATCTTCATCACCTTGCCACCGATAGCCATCCACGATACCACGCAAGAGCAGGTGGTCCCGCACCTGCCTGGAATCCGGTTCCGCAATAAGGATATTCAGCTTGCATCTTCGACACGGACATCTTATCTCCGTCTCGTTCTTTTGAAGCATCTCGGCCTTCGCGGACCTCAAAAACCTATTCACGATGCCTTCGGTCACCGTGCGGACCATGGTCGCCTGCGGGGTAGAGCAAAACGATATTTTAGAACCAAGAAAAAATTTGGCATGACTTTCCCTAAAAATAGGACCAAAAAGAATGCTTAATGCCAAAATTCTCGCCGAAACGGAAATGAATCAACATTCCGCAAAATATTGGCAACTATCGCATTTCAAATACCGGTACACCTCCAAACACAAACACATATGCAACACCACAAACATATGCAACACCACGAACATACATAGATCTAGCTAGGCCATAAAAAGTGCATGTGCACATTGTTGTAGGGAGAACAACATAAATATAGCTTCCCCCCTTACTTACCTAGCAAAACAAGGTAACTTAACCACTTAATTTGAATGAATCTATGATGGAAATGAGGTGAAAAAGAGTAGGCACCCGAGACAAGGAGGAGGCGGTGGAGAGAATGAAGTGGGGAGAAAGTGAGTGTGGGAGGAGAGGCTGTCCAAAATATCTTGTTGCTGCCCACTTACTAATGGCGCACCAAAGAACAAATGCGCCATTAGTAATCCAGGTTACTAATGGTGCACCCCTTATGGTGCGCCATTAGTACTTTTGCAAAAAAAGGAATAAAAACAATAATAAAAAAAAGTATTAGTGGCGCACCTTCTGGCTGGTGCGCCATTACTAGTTACAACTAGTAATGGCGCACCACCAGCGGATGCGCCATTAGTATGTTTGGACAGGCGCACTAGTTCAAAAAAAAAATTGGTACTAATGGCGCACCGTGGGCAGGGTGCGCCATTAGTAGTTTCAACACTAATGGCGCATCATATGGTGGTGCGCCATTAGTATATACTAATGGCGCACCACATGTCTGGTGCGCCATTAGTGTCAATTCCATCTATAGCCCTTTTCCTAGTAGTGGTTGTTACCTTGGTTGCGATTATGATCGCATTTGTTTTCTCATTGAAATGTTTTACGTAGTTTCAATGTATGGTTTAATTAATTTAGATGCTCTGGAGAGCTTTATGTTGTTAGATGAGAACTATGTATGTACTTTGGTTTAAATGTGATGATGAACTTCTATTAATTTGGTCATTTAGTTATCTATTCATGATGTTCTGTAATGATTTTTGACACACTTAATTATATATAATGCACGCAGATGAAGCGGCAATGGATGTATGATGAAAGACACACCTCCGAGTACATTAAGGGCGTGCATGACTTTCTCGAAGTGGCTGAGGCAAACAAGCAGAATGGTTTTATGTGTTGTCCATGCCCTATATGTGAGAATACGAAATCTTACTCTGACCGAAAAATCCTTCACACCCATCTGCTTTACAAGGGTTTCATGCCACACTATAATGTTTGGACGAGGCACGGAGAAATAGGGGTTATGATGGAAGACGGCGAAGAAGAAGAGTACGATGACAACTATGTGCCCCCAGAATATGGTGATGCTACTGAAGATCAAGAGGAACCAGACGATGTGCACGATGATGCTGCAACGGGCGAAGTTGCTGAAGATCAAGAGGAACCAGACGATGTGCCCGATGATGATGATCTCCGCCGGGTCATTGTCGATGCAAGGACGCAATGCGAAAGTCAAAAGGAGAAGCTGAAGTTCGATCGCATGTTAGAGGATCACAAAAAAGGTTGTACCCCAATTGCGAAGATGGCAACACAAAGCTCGATAACGTCTTTGGAATTGCTGCGGTGGAAGGCAGAGAATCTTGTGCTCGACAAAGGATTTGAGAAGCTACTGAAAATATTGAAGAAGAAGCTTCCAAAGGATAACGAATTGCCCGACAAAGACATACGCACCAAAGAAGGTCGTATGCCCTCTAGGATTGGAGGTGCGTAAGATACATGCATGCCCTAATGATCGTGCATCCTCTACGCGGTGCATACAAGGATCTGAACGCATGCCCGGTATGCGGTGCATTACAAAGATAAGATCGCATTTAGATGACCACGGTGATGTTGACGGGCGAGCCCCTCAGAAGAGGGTTCTGCGAAGGTGATGTGGTATGCTCCTATAATACCATGGTTGAAACGTCTGCTCGAAGCGAGAGAGCATGCCAAGTTGATGTGATGGCACGGTGAGGACCGTAAGAAAGACGGGAAGTTGAGAGCACCACGGGTCACAGTGGAGAAAAATCGAGAGAAAGTACTGGGATGAGTTTGCAAGTGACCCAAGGAACGTATGGTTTGCTTTAAGAGCAGATGGCATTAATCCTTTCAGGGAGCAGAGCAGCAATCACAGCACCTGGCCCGTGACTCTATGTATGTATAACCTTCCTCCTTGGATGTGCATGAAGCGGAAGTTCATTATGATGCCAGTTCTCATCCAAGGCCCTAAGCAACCCGGCAACGATATTGATGTGTACCTAAGGCCATTAGTTGAAGAACTTTTACAACTGTGGAATGGAAACGGTGTACGTACGTGGGATGAGCACAAACAGGAGGAATTTGACCTAAAGGCGTTGCTGTTCGTGACCATCAACGATTGGCCCGCTCTCAAGAACCTTCGTGATGCGGACAAACAAAGGATAACACGCATGCACGCACTGTTTACTTGACACCGATAGTATATACCTGGGAAGTTGCAGGAAGAATGTGTACCTGGGCCATGGTCGATTTCTTCCGACCAACCATCAATGTCGAAAGAAAGGCAATCATTTCAAAGGCGAGGCAGATCACCGGAAGAAGCCCGCCATGCGTACCGGTGATCACGTACTTGCTATGGTCAATGATTTACACGTAATCTTTGGAAAGGGTCCCGGCGCACTAGCTGTTCTGACTGACGCTGAGGGACACACATCCATGTGGAAGAAGAAATCTATATTTTGGGACCTACCCTACTGGAAAGACCTAGAGGTCCGCTCTTCAATCGACGTGATGCACGTGATTTAAGAACCTTTGCGTGAACCTGCTAGGCTTCTTGGGCGTGTATGGAAAGACAAAAGATACACCTGAGGCACGGGAGGACCTGCAACGTTTGCACGAAAAAGACGGCATGCCTCCGAAGTAGTATGAAGGTCCTGCCAGCTACGCTCTTACGAAAGAAGAGAAAGAAATCTTCTTTGAATGCCTGCTCAGTATGAAGGTCCCGACTGGCTTCTCGTCGAATATAAAGGGAATAATAAATATGCCAGAGAAAAAGTTCCATAACTTAAAGTCTCATGACTGCCACGTGATTATGACGCAACTGCTTCCGGTTGCATTGAGGGCGCTTCTACCGGAAAACGTCCGATTAGCCATTGTGAAGCTATGTTCATTCCTCAATGCAATCTCTCAGAAGGTGATCGCTCCAGAAATCGTACCAAGGCTAAGGAGTGATGTGACGCAATGTCTTGTCAGTTTCGAGCTGGTGCTCCCACCATCCTTCTTCAATATCATGACGCACGTCCTAGTTCATCTAGTCGATTTAGATTGTCATTCTAGGGCCCGTATTTCTACACAATATGTTCCCCTTTGAGAGGTTCATGGGAGTCCTAAAGAAATATGTCCGTAACCGCGCTAGGACAGAAGGAAGCATCTCCATGGGCCATCAAACAGAGGATGTCATCGGGTTTTGTGTTGACTTCATTCCTGGCCTTAAGAAGATAGGTCTCCCTAAATCGCGGTATGAGGGGAGACTGACTGGAAAAGGCACGCTTGGAAGGGACTCAATAATATGCAGGGACGGATATTCTTGGTCTCAAGCACACTACACAGTTCTACAGAACTCTACCTTGGTGACCCGTATGTCGATGAACACAAGAACAGTCTGCGCTCCAAACACCCGGAGCAGTGCGACGACTGGATTACATGTGAACACATCAGGACTTACAGCAGTTGGTTGGAAACACGTCCCAGAGGTGACATCACTGTTTGTGATGAGCTGTACTTGTTGTCCAGGGGACCATCTTTGACTGTAATGATTTGGAAAGGATACAAGATAAATGGGAATACATTTTACACGATCGCCCAAGATCAAAAGAGCACCAATCAAAACAGCGGTGTCCGCTTTGATGCAGCCACCGAGAGGGGAAAGGACACATATTATGGTTACATAGTGGACATATGGGAACTTGACTACGGAGTAGATTTTAAGGTCCCTTTGTTTAAGTGCAACTGGGTCAATCTGTCAGGAGGCGGGGTACAGGTAGACCCACAGTACGGAATGACAACAGTGGATCTGAAAAATCTTGGGTACACTGACGAACTGTTTGTCCTAGCCAATGATGTGGCATAGGTTATCTATGTGAAGGACATGTCTACCAGACTGAGAAAAAGAAAAGATAAGGAAGCGAATACATCATACGATGAGCCAAAGCGCCACATAGTTCTTTCAGGAAAAAGGGACATAGTGGGAGTGGAGGGCAAGACAGACATGTCTGAAGATTATGAAAAGTTTCATGAAATTCCTCCCTTCAAAGTCAAGGATGACCCAAGCATCCTGATAAACAGTGAAGATTATCCATGGTTACGGCGCAATAAGCAAATGACACAAGCGAAGAAAAAGTGAAGACTTTCTCCCGCAACTATTATGATGATACCATGCCAACTTTGTAACAGACGAGTATGATACCATTGTCCATTTTGTACATGCACATGCTATGTGGGTGAAATTATGATACCATGCCAACTTTCAACTTTTTCAGAGTTCATTTGAAATGCTTTAATGTCTTATGGTTCGGCCCTCGTAATACCATTAATCCCGGTTCGCTCCTTGTCAACTATGTTCTCACCAAGAACACTCTCAAGAGGGCAGCCACGTGGGCCATTGGACCCGGTTCGTCTGGACGTCCCGGTTCGGCGCATGAACCGGGACCAATGCGCCTCGCCCCTGGCCCATGACCATTAGTCCCGGTTTGTGCCACAAACTGGGACTAAAGGGTTGGTCCTCGTTGCGCTCAGAGTTTAGTCCCACCTCGCCCACCGAAGGGCGCTCACACCGGTTTATAAGTCCGTCCCTCTCTGCCTTGTTGAGCTCCTCTCAAAGTCAAAATAGATGCCCCTATACAGGTAATTTGACCTAAATTCATAGTGAATTTCTCTGAAATTCATAGAAATTTATTATGAATTTAGGTTGAATTTTCTCTATAGGCGCATCTATGTTCATTTTTTTCGTAAAGTTAATCACAAACTTGTGATTCACACAAATTTCAAAGAATTCAAATTTTAACTATTCAAATTTGAAAACTAATGGCACTAACAGAAAGTTCATAATTTTTCTAAAACTAATGGCAGTAACAGAAAGTTTATAATTTTGCTGACCTAAAAGCAAAAGGAATTAAAAAATAAAGCAAAAAACAAAAGAAAATAAATAATGCAGAAAACAAAATAAGAAAACTGGAAACAAAATAAAAATAGCAACAATAAGTATTTTGTTGTAAGTAGAAACAAAATAAAATAAATAAAGCAACAAAGAAAACAAAAAAACAAAAAAAGTGTTTTCAAATTTGAAAACTAATGGCACTAACAGAAAGTTTATAATTTTTCTAAAACTAAAAGCAAAAAGAATTAAAAATAAAGCAAAAAACAAAAGAAAATAAATAATGGAGAAAACAAAAAAACTGGAAAAAATAAAAAGAGCAACAGTAAGTAAAGAAAACAAAAAAAAAAACAAAAAGTGCCTCCCATCGGGCCCCACGGCCCTGAATACGACTAGAAATCCAACAATGGGCCAGATTCAGCCCGTAGTAAATCCAGAGGCCCACAGCACATAGAGACAGATTAGGCCCGAAGCTGCTTTAGAGAGGAGCTCGAGAGGGTTGGCGATCGCACCTTATAAACAGTGCGGCTCTCTCGGCCTAGCGAGGTGGGACTAAACTCCCACCACCACGCCACGTTGTGCAAGGCCCATTGGTCCCGGTTGGTGGCACCAACCGACTAAAGGGGTGCATTAGTACCGGTTTGTGCTACCGGGACCAATGCCCCCTTTAGTTCGGTTGGTGCCACCAACCGACTAAAGGTCGCCGCTTCGCTTTTTGGTCCCGGTTGGTGGCACCAACCGGGACTAAAGGGTGCATTAGTCCCGGTTGGTTTCACGAACCGGGACCAATGGCTTTGCTATATAAGCAAACACTTTGCACAAATTCAGAATTTCATCGCCAGTTGCCCCCGACGACGCCGACCTCCTCGACGACGCTAGGCTGCCCCGCCGCCGTCGCCGTCGCCCGTGCCCCCGAGCCCATGCCGATGGCGTCCGCCGCCCAGCGCCCACCTTGACCGTCCCCACCGTCGCCGTCGTGCCGCGGCCACGCCCCTGACCCGGCCCCCACCATGGTCATCGCCCGGCGCCCTCGCCGCCCCGTAAATCGCCCCCGGCCGCCCCGATGTGAGCCGCCGCCGTCACGGCTCTGTGTTCAGTGCTTTTTTCATATATACATGTGTATTTTTGTTCATTGCATTTTTTCATATATATAATGTATATATGTATGTGGTAGCTATATGATGAATGGATGTGGCTATGTATGCATGAATATAATGTTCATAGCATTTTTTTGTTTATATATGTTTTTTCATATATGTATTAATTTTTTATTTAGGTTGTTAGTAGATATCGATTTTAGTTTAGTGTAGAGGAAAAAGTAAAATAAGGAAAAGGAAGAAAAGAGGAAGAAGGAAGAAGGAAGAAGAAGAAGAAGAAAAAGAAGGAGAGGAAAAAGGAAAATAAGAAGAGGAAGAAAGGAGAAGATGAGGAGAAATAAATAAGAAGAGGAAAAAAGAAGAAAAAGAAGAGGAGAAGAAGAAAGGAATAGAGGAGAAGAAGAAAAAATATAAAATATTCTATTTTTTCTACTTCTCCTCTATTCCTTTCTTCTTCTCCTCTTTTTTTTCTTCTTTTTTTTTCTTTGATCTTCTCCTCTGTCGTCGTCGATATACCCCTCCCGATAACTTCAACACGAGGGAGAAGAAGAAAAAGAAGAGGAGGAGAAGAAGAAAAGAATAGAGGAGAAAAAAAATAGAAATTCTATTTTTTTTCTTCTTTCTCCTCTATTCCTTTCTTCTTCTCCTTTTTTTTCTTCTTTTTTTTGTTCGATTGCTTCTCTTCTATTCCTTTCTTCTTCTCCTCTTTTTATTTCTTCTTTTGTCTTCTTATTTTTTATCGGGTCTGTCGTTGTCGATATACCCCCTCCCGAGAAACTTCAACACGAGGGAGGGGTACCGATACCCCCTCCCAGATAACATTATTTTCCCATGTATATGTATGTCGCGTCGTTGTCGATATAACCCCCTCCCGGATAACCCGACACGAGGGGCTGTCGATATATATACCCCTCTCGACCGTGATAACTTATACCACGGCAGCACCCCTCAGCCCTCTCGCTCGACCAAAACTCTCGAGGACACCCAAACCCTAGAGAAAAAACGATGTTGGTCTCCTACCCCCTCCCTCCGCGCCCCTACCCGCCAAACTCTCTCGAGGCCACCCAAATTTACGAAGTTAAAAGAGCGTTGTTGTCGAGGCCACCCCAAATCCTTGAAGCGTTGTATCGAGGCCACCCCAAACCCTTGCAGCGTTGTCTAGGCCACCCCAAACCCTAGAGAAGCAGCGTCGAGGCCACTAACATGATTCCTTATTGTGATTAGCTAGCTAGTTCTCGTTTGCCACTAATATATATCCATCTGTACCATGTTTGAATAATAATTGACAAGTTGTAAATATTTGCGTAAACTATGGAGCACTCGAGACGAAGCAAATGTGGCGATGTTGGGGTACATAATCGCACAAGGAAGTGATGTCGTTCGTCATTTCTCAATGACACCGATGGTCGTGAAGGACCGGGTGAAGAAGAGGGCTATGTTCATGATGGCTCCGGCCCATTAATGCCGGTACAAGAAGAGGGCTATGTTCATGATGGCTCCGGTGACCCAATGGAGGTACAAGAAGGAGACCTGGCTGATCGCTCCGGTGACCGAACCGAGTCCGGCCAGGTATATATATATATTAGTTAAGCCCGTGCTGACTAGTTAATTGATGCATTCATTGTTTTGGTATATGTACACATATTAATTAACTCAACCGGTTTTAGATCACAGCAATCGCGCCCGACGGCGAACCGATTGAACCCATCCGGACAAAGAACGCATTTTCTGCTCAGTGCGGGGTTCATGTTAGGGACAAGATCCCGACCAGCATCCACCAATGGTATAAGCCAAAGGAGGAAGACCCTGAGGTGTCTTATGTCAATGATATGCAGAAAGATGATCTTTGGACTGAGCTGAAGGCAAATTTCACCCTACCGCCAGAGGAGGATCCGGAGAAGCCAGTTAAAGAGCAATTAATCAAGTCTTGTGCTCTTAAGAAGATGGCAAGCCTATTCAGGAGGTGGAGGAAAGAGCTGAACAAGTTTGTCGACAAAGAAGAGACACCGGAATTCATCGGCAAATATGAGAAGATCAAACATCACTGGCCCACATTTGTGGCCCACAAGACATCGGAAAAGAGTAAGAAGATGTCGGAGACAAACAAGCAAAATGCTGCGAAGAAGAAGTTTCACCATCGCACGGGGTTAGGTGGCTACCTCAAAGCCCGCCCTAGGTGGTCCAAGGCTGAGAATGATCTGCTTGATCAAGGGATCGAACCAGAGACAATGAACTGGCCAGACCGTTGCCGGACTTGGTTCTTCGGGGCTGGCGGAACCTTGGACCCTGTATCAGGGAAGTGTCGTTGGACAGACGAGCAACTGAAAATACCAGTCACCAAGCTTCGGCACTATATCGATGTAGCGCAGCAAGGGACGTTCATTCCAGACAGGGAGAAGGACGAGCTCACAATGGCCCTCAGGAATCCTGAGCACCCTAGACGGACACGAGGCACGCCAGGCTCCATTCCGTGGAAGGTTGGTTTTCCGGACGCAGGGGGTTACAAAACCCAGGAGAGGAGGAAGAAACTGGAGCAGAGCCAACTGCAGGCGCTGCACGAAAGGGTAATGGGGCTAGAGGAACGAGAAGCATATCGCAGCAAACGACCTGCCGAAGCTTCCCCCGAAGCTACCCCGCCATCTAAGCGGAGAAGCAGCGTGGCTTCCATCGAGCTGCTTCAGCCGGAGCATGTCTTGACGGCTCCTGCCAGCTATCCCGTGGATGCTATCACGGAGTCTCAAAATTGCCACATTATGACGCAATGGATGAATTTGAAGGTCAAGGCGGCTGTTGGCTCTGTTTATCCTACTGAACCCGGCGCAACTTTTCACTGCCGGCCGATTCCAGAAGGATATGCTAGGGTGATGGTAGATGAAATAATGGAGGGATTTGAGGACCTCCAGCTTGACCACCCTACCGGTGAAGGGGAGACTAGGCTGGGTTCTGCTCTGAAGACTCCATGCCTATGGCGGAATGAGCTCATCAACCTTCCGAACTGGACGCCTCCGCCTCCTCCTCCTCCTCCGGCGAGTCAGGGTACTCCGCCTCCTCTACCGCCTCCTCCTCTGGCGAGTGACGATCAGGGCACTCGGCCTCCTTCTCCGGCGCATAGCGGCACTCTGCCTCCTACTCCGCCTGCGTCGGCGCGCCCGAGCAGCCAACAGCCTCCTCCTTCTCCGCCTCGCCAGCAAGGGCAAAAGAGACCCGCCGCCGCCCCGGCTGCTTCGGCGCGTCGTAGTCCTTCTCCTCCGCCTCGTAAGCAAGCACGAAAGAAGACAGCCGCAGCCGCTCCGTCTGCTCCGGCATCTAGCAGTACTGGCAGAGGCGGGAGGCAATACAGATACGGTCCACCTCTCAAGCCTCTAGAGAAGTTACCGTACGAGATGACCATGGAGGAAAACAAGAAGATCGTACGGACTAAAGTGAAGGACTTCTTTGATGGGTTGAAAGCGCAGAGACATCCACCTCCGGAGGAGAAGGTAGATCCGGTGAAAGCAAAGCGCACTATCGATGCCCTGAGGAAACCACCAAAGTCTCCGTCGAAAACCAACTATGAGCGCATTACTCAAAAGGCATATCAAGAAGCGTCGCGGTCGGGAACTACTGTCACTGATCAAAGGTTAAAAGAACGACGAGCAGCTGGGAAAAAAATGGCCCAGCTCGGCGAACAAGCGAACCAATGGTGCCCCCCGCTCAATGTGTCTAGCGACATCGTCGCTAATGCTCCGGTGACGGTGCCCGGTTATGGCAATTTTGCAGATTACCTGCCTGACGATGTACATTTTGATTTCATGGAGGTGGACGAACACAGATCTGATACGGGAAGCCTCTCGTCAAAGATGAAAAATCTCTAACAACGATGATGCAAAGATTCCATAATTGGTACATGAAAACCTGCAGAGAGTCTGGGGGGATGAATACTTTGTATCTGAGAATTAAAGAGGAGCACGACCTCGTTGGAACTGATCTGTTGACTGTTCCATTTGAGGAGTTCTTCGAGTTCTTCAATCAAAAGGCCCTCGATAAATTAACGGTCTTTTGCTACTGTCTGTAAGTACTATTTCTGTCATTAAGTCTCTGTATATAGCTCAGCTCTTTCATTGCATATATTTATAATTAATTATCCTCACTATATTATGCAGATTGAAGATCGTCGAGTGCAGAAAACAAGAAATGTATGATATTGGGTTCATTAACACAAATATCATAGATGAAATTCAGGTTAAAAAGCACGCCAAGTGGCCGAGGCCAACTTGCTACAATCGTTGATCAAAAATCAAAACAAAGATACCATACTCTTTCCTTACAACTTCAAGTGAGTGTTACTGTCGTGTGCATATTCGGTTTCCCTTATTACTCGAGCGAGGTTATATTAATGTAATTGATGAGTTATGCATGTGTGCGCAGCTTCCACTATGTTCTTCTGGAGATTGAGCTTGAGCGGGGACTAGTAACCGTCTTAGACTCGAGACGAAAAGATCCCGAAACCTATGCGGACATGACTAAATTGCTCAATAAGTAAGTTCAATCGATCATTATCGCATCATATCGGCAACTTTTTGTTCATTTCCTGATATCTCAAGTAATAATAATTATTTTCTTTGTCTTGCAGGGGTTGGAAACAGTTCACCGCAGAAGCTCCGGGACTGCCGAAGGAGCTGCGATATACATACCCAAAAGTAAGTACTACTAGCTAGCTAGTTGCGCGCATCTCCCGATCTATAGCTATACTTTTATCAATGCCATTTATAATACTTCATTATCAGTTTGATTGACCTCTGTTTCTCGTAAAGTGCTTGTGGCAGGAAGAAGGGAATAATTTCTATGGATACTACGTGTGCGAGTTTATCTACAACGCGACTTTGAAAAATAAGCGGGCTACTCTAAAAGACAATATGAAGTGCGTAAGCAATAATATTCACAATTTAATTTTATTACACCATCATTTCTGTTGAATTTCATTCATATATATGTATTAACCCCCTTCTTTAAATTAGACGTGGCAGATGCGGAATGAACTCCTGCCACAAGATCGCATGAAAGCAATTCAAGAGGAATTGGCGGGATTCTTTCTTGACCACGTCATTAATAAAGCCGGAGAATACCATGTGGAAGTTGATTTCAAATGCTAGGGGATTGTAAAAGATCTTACATATTGTATATGTATGTAGCCAGTAGCGTCGGATAGATAATACGAAAACTTGTTGTTCGACCAATCTCTCGGAAAAGGAGAGGTCGATCGATCACTTCTCTCGGTATGCATGACGAACTTCTGTACTTAATGCTTTCCTTCATTTTCTTACTAGCTAGCGTGTCGAGGGCCTCTCTATGTATATAGTACGTATCATCGACCAAGCACGGACATAAGAGAGGACACTTCTCTCTATTAATTTGCTAGCTAAAACAATATACGAAACACCTAAATCACCCCCCCAAACCCCCCACCCCCCCCCCCCTTTCAAAAAAAACCACAGCCCCTGAAATGCTGACGCGTGGATGCCTATTGGTCCCGGTTGGTGCCACCAACCGGGACCAAAGGCCCTCCTGCATGGGCTCGGCGCACCGGCCACGTGGATGCCCATCTGTCCCGGTTCGTGTAAGAACCGGGACTAAAGGGGGGACTAAATGACCCATTAGTAACGACCCATTAGTCCCGGTTCATGAACCGGGACTAAATGCCCTTACGAACCGGGACTAATAGGTGTTTTTCTACTAGTATAAGTCTTTGTATAGATTTCACTATAGACTAAAAAAAAGTGAATATACATTTTAAAATGCATTTATGTACATTTGCATGTGGTTCATTGTGAAATCTCTATAAAGTCTTATACTCCCTTCGCCCGGAAATACTCCCTCCTTCCGGACATACTTGTCGTCAAAATGAATAAAAGAGGATGTATCTAGATGTATTTTAGTTCTATATACATCCCTTTTTGTCCATTTTGATGACAAATATTTTTGGACGGAGGGAGTACTTGTCATCAAAATAGATAAAATGGTATGTATGTGACGTATGTTAATTCTAGATACTCTCTCCGTCCGGAAATACTTGTCATTGAAATGGATGTATCTAGATGTCTTTTAGTTGTAGATACATCTATTTTCATCCATTTTGATGACAAGTATTTCCGAACGAAGAGAGTACATCTCTTTTTATCCATTTTGATAACAAGTATTTTTGGAGGATGGAGTATTTAGGAACAAAGGGAGTAGTACTCAAGTTTCATCGTGGATGCATGGGAACCGCTCACTCTCAAGTTTTGTTCTAACCTATACGCGCACGTGCACTTCTGTTTAGAATCGATCGATACGTACGACCTCACCTGCTACGGCCCTCTCCGGCTGTCTACGTGCGTACTCGCTCCTTTTCATCATCGTAATAAACGCAACGCATATTAATTAGATTACATATACTCCACCCTTTACAGGAATACACGTAGTTATGTGCATTTGAGCCATGCAAAGGTCGAGTGTTGCTCCAATGCTTTATATCAGCTTGCTGCTCTATTTGAAGATAATAAAGTTATTTTTTATCAGAAAAAAGAACACGCATGTATTTTCTCCGTCCCAAAATAAGTGTCTCAACTTTGTACGAGCTCTAGTACAAAGTTGTACTAAGCTTAAGACAATTATTTTGGGACGGAGGGAGTAGTTTAGCAAAAACCCGATACGTACCACGTTCATTGTCCAACAATTTTTTATGACTTCTCTATGTTTCTCCAGGCCTGGATAATGAATGGATGAGCACACTTCACTACGGCCAAATTCTAAGGGTATCTTCATTGTTGACCCGTAAAGTGGACACCACATTCGTCCGCAGATCGGAGGATCAGTTCATAGTTCACAGACATTGATGCGAGAGCCAACTATCCAAAGTTATTCGCATACATTTTAAACCCTATTTTAAAAAACCGAACGAATTACATGCAAAGCGGAGCACATTCATTATATTTTGGACATTTTCATTTTAAAAAGGCGGCCGGACCTAAACCTGTCCTACAACGGCTCTCGTCATCCACTTTCTTTCTATTCCGCATTGGCGACCATGACCTTCATCTGCTATCTCCAGGAGTGACGGGGACAAGATCCGTGAGTGAAGGTGTGGTCACCGGCGAGGAAAAGTAAAGCATGAGAGATGAACCGGCCCACTTGGGACTTTAGGCCCCGCCGCCTCCCATGTTCCACTCCTCGATGTCCGCAACCCGTCCGTCGGCGCTGGACGTGAGGTTGATGATGGATTTGGACGGGGCGTCACTGTCCTTATGTCACCGGAGCACTCAAAAGTTCGGTGGCGTTCTCGTCTTCGATCTCCTGTGCCACCAGCATGGCCTCGACAATTTTTCTATATGACAACAACAAATTCTGTAGACGTAATATGCATCATTTATCATTTGAATATACAATTATGGATTTATTTAAGTTTTCTCTTAAATAAAATGGCCACAAACAATATAAGTACATTAGTAAGTTCAGCAGTGTGCCCGAAGCTACACGCTGCTAATGTCGATACTAGCAGTGTTTGGTAGTTAAGAAATGTTGCTCGGATCACTTCGACATTGTAGGAGTTTAAGGTCAACTATTTGTCTTTTGCCCTCCAATTGGTATCAACAAATAGTTTAAGTACATACTTAACTATTTCTTCTTTTGCTTTCCAACTTGTATGAACAGATAGATTTCGTGTGTACTACAAATCAAAAACACAACAACTTTATATATAGCTAGGTTTTTAAATATAGAGTATAAATTACATATAATAAACTTAGCAGCCCACAAGACTAGATCGAACACTGCTAGTACTATATACGAGAGTTTCCCCCGCTTTATATTATAAAGCAACCACTCGATACAATAAACTCGATGAGGCCCCAGCAGAACGAAGCCCAAAGGAAAAAAATGAGAGAGAAAGAAAAGAGAAAACAAATGACGACACTGGCAGATCAACGAAACGAAGATGACCGGCAACCATTGTGCCCTTTGGAGAAGTCCTACTATGCTCCTAGCACTTCGAAGCGACGCGTACCGAGAATCACCTTCATGAAGGAATGTGACGATGACGCCAATGCTGCCCGGTATGCTGAGGCAATGTGGTAGGGGTATACCCGATGCCCTTTAGGAAGGAACGGCGGCGCCCGCAGGCGTCACCGCGTCAGTGACGGACAAGCCGCCAGGGATTTCTCCCGACCCAAGACCACCACCACCCAGACGCCCCATCGAGCTCCACCCAGCCTGCGGCCCACCAGCATGCGCCACCACGGTCTTGGAGTCATCCTCGCTGTCTCACTGAGGTCACTGACTTGAGGCCAATAGGAAGAAGAAGAGGACACCGGAGTCGGGGGTAGCAGTACAGCAGCCGTGCGGGAGGGAACATCCTCCGTCGCCATAGCACCAAACGACCGAACGTGTCAATCGGGGCAAACCAAGCACCTACTGTCCCGGGCAGGCCAAAACGGGCCCGCGAAGCCCCGTCACCGCACTGCAGCATGCCGGCTGCCAGCAGCACCACCGCCCGACCTCCACTACCAGGGAGCGTCGTCGCCGCACGAAGGAGTACCGGCCCACACCAACCCAGATGGCTTCCAAAGGATCTAGATCTGGGCCGCGCGGGTGCCGCCGGCCAGCGGCACCACCACGTCGCCCTGTTGCGCCGCCGCATCAGGGATCCCCGGCCAGCCCACGCCGAGCCGCCGGCGCCCTAGGAGCACCGCCGTCGGGAGGGATGGAGCCCCGCCTCCGTCTCCAAGTGCGCGGGGAAGAGAAAACCCGCCGCCGTCGGCGCCACCCGGGTTGCGCCGGTGGCCACTGCCGGCCGTGGGGGAGGGGGGGGGGGGGGGGTGGCCTAGGCGGGGGAGAGAAGGGGCGGCGCTCTGTCGCAGCACGGGAGGGGGGGGGGGGCGACGGGAGTGCGGGGGGTTGGGGGGAGGGGTTGCCAGTAGTTCTATTCTGCGACGTTGGCTTGGTCGCCGAACGCTGCTGATAATTTGGAAAAATAGTTGCTGCATGCGGTTTTGCACACACGGCTGCGAGTAGCAAAATCCTACTTC
Source organism: Aegilops bicornis (assembly GCA_021605145.1). Classification (NCBI taxonomy): domain Eukaryota; kingdom Viridiplantae; phylum Streptophyta; class Magnoliopsida; order Poales; family Poaceae; genus Aegilops; species Aegilops bicornis. Next base: position 841,176,366 of record CM038670.1, on the reverse strand, counting down.
CTTCGTTCCTAAATATTTGTCTTTCTAGACATTTCAAATGAACTACCACATACAGATGTAAGTAGACATATTTTAGAGTGTAGATTCACTCATTTTGCTCCGTATATAGTTATTTGTTGAAATATTTAGAAAAACAAATATTTTGAAACAAAGGGAGTATAAGGGGTTTTCTACTAGTGAGTGCAAAGCTTACACTTCCCGGGCCACCGACCCAACTATTGTAAGAACTTGGCCTCTTTTTTGGTTGATCATGCTCATATAGGCTGTTATAACACAAAACAAAGAAGAGAGTCATATGTAACCCGCTTTGAGGAAAATCTAGGGTTAGAGCATCCCCAGCCGTTCGGTCCCCTAGGGCAAGGAAAAAAAGCCGAGTGAGAAAGAGAGGGGAAAGAAAGATATTACAATTAAAAATACAAATATAATAGTATACTTTGTGTATTATCCATTGGAAAAGAAAAAGAAAAAAAAGGAAGTTAAAATTATAAAGCCAACTGTTATATATCGAATACTAGGCTTACCTTTACCTGATTTTAGAAACTACTCCCTCTGTTCTAAAATAGATGACCCAACTTTAATATAAAGTTGAGTCATCTATTTTGAAACGGAGAGAGTAAAATGGAATAAATAAACAGAGTATGCTATTAGCAAACACTCTTACAGCACTTGTCGTCTCAGAGCAATTGCTGGGAGGAAGGCCACGTGGCATGCATGTACTTCTCCCAGCTCCAAGTGTAAGACGCCAACACCAAGCCCTTTTATAAGCCGAGCGCTTTTGGGGAGGGCTCGATTTATTCTCTTCTTATCGAGAGGCGGGAAGTCGATAAATATTTTAGGAATCCAATAACTCTCGAACGTACGGATTTTAAGCATTTTGTCTTGAACGTTTTTACATGGCAACTTTAGTTTATAGGGGATAGCAACTTTGTTCTTTTTGTTTTTTTTTTCAGAAAATTGCCGTGTTCCCTAATCTCACGCAAACTAAACTTGTCATCTAAATCGTTCGGGTTGCCATGCTTAACTCCCGAACGTTCGGAAGTTGTCATTACCGATATTTTATTGGGTGCGCTCTGCTTATACTGGTGTATGCCGAGTACCCGACAAATAACACTTGGATTAGGTATAAACAATTGACAGTGAGTTTTTTCCCTGTAGTAATGGTTGCACATGGGCATTTTGTACTGAAGCATCCGAAAATACTAGTATATATCAATTGTTCTTTTCTGTTTCTTTGTTTTTTCTTGTATTTTTATTCTTTCTACATTTCATTTTGATGTTGTTTTTATTTTTTAGTTTTTGCCTTTTATTTCCCTTTCTCACTTAGGAAACATGAAATATTTTGTAAAAATAACCTTTTCTTTAATTATTATGGAGCATCTAACTTGTATTCAGATAAGAAGAGTTTTTGTTTCAGCTTTTTACACTAGTAGAAAACAGGGCTTTGGTCACAGCTCAATGTACACATTAGTCCTAGTTGCATCACGAACCGGGACTAATGTGAGCATTAGTCCCGGTTCGAGCGGCTAAGGCGTCGGGAAGGCATTAGCCCCGGTTCAAATGGGACTCAAACCAGGACTAAATGTTCAAAGTTCAAACTCTACACCCCCCCCCCCCATGTATCGCCTTCTCTGTTTTGTAAAAAATAAAAGAAAATGATAAAAACTTCAAAAATTGAAATCCTTTGATGTAGTTATGTTACTACATCTACTACTTAGAAAAATTAAAAAACTTAAAGTTGGACATGTTTTGCAAAGAAAGTGTTATGAAAAAGTAAGACAGTCATATCTTTTGCATACGATGTCGAAAAAACCCGCATAATATATCAAAAAATTCAGCACGAAAATCCGCATCCGATTTTGAAGGCCGTAGGACTGTTTGCAAATTTTTAGAATCCTAAATATCTAAAAGGAAAAAAGATATGCTCAAATTTCAGTTTTTTGACTTTTCGTTAAATCTGGTTAAACTGTGGTCAAATTATGGTCAAACTACTTATTAAGGAAAAGTTATAAATAATTATTTTTTTGTTTTTTTGACTTGTGGTCAAACTATGGTCAAATCTGGTCAAACTAGGGTCAAACTACTTATTCAGGAAATATTACCGTTACTAAATAATTATTGTTTTTTAGGATAATATTTTCAAACTCAAAAGGTGCTTAATGCTCAAGTTCAACTCCTAAGGGTTAATAGGATTGACAGCTTAATATTGTCAGGAAAAACAACAAGTGCAGACTTGGAAACTAGGGGGAATAGAACTCGAAAGTTAAGTGAGAGGATGGGTGACCTGCCGGGAAGTTAGACGATTTGGAATGAGTGTTTCATAATTGAGCAGTGATGAGGGATGATTAGAGTGGGTGATTAGAGATTAAATTGTCAAATAATTCAGAAATTGAAAATAAGAAAAAAAATCAAATTTTTTTCTTCAAAAAAATAAAATTTCAAAAAAAATTCCTTTAAACCCGGTTGGTGTTACCAACCGGGAAATACTAGTGGAGCTCCTTTAGTCCCGGTTCGTAAGCAAACCGGGACTAAAGGTTTGGCCTTTAGTCTCGACCCTTTAGTCCCGGTTCTAGAACCGGGACTAAAGGCCCTCTGGAATCTGGACAAATAGGTCGTTTTCTACTAGTGTTACTGCATCATTTTATTATTTTATTAATTCTTCTTTATTATATACCCCGTCCCAAATTGCTTGCCTTAGATTTATCTAGATATGAATATATCTAGACATTTAGTGTTAGATACATTTGTATCTAGACAAATTTAAAAAAAAAGTAATTTGGGACTGAGGTTGTTTATTTTCTCATTTCTATCATACTGTAATTGTAGTTCTCATAGGCCAAGGCATTGCTAACCAAGATGTAAGTGTGGATTGAGTATGAAAGAAGTGTTTTTGCTACTGTCAAAGGGTAGTTTGATTTTCTTGGTATTCTGATCCATGCTATTTGGTGATGCGCATTGTCCTAGTTACTCTGGAAAAATGTATCCTTCGATTCACAGCTTCATATATTTCTGTAAAATATTATATAATATTTAGAACAAAAGTATTCATGTCCGATGATTATGTTGCTCGGAAACAGCCATTTTCTTTTTGGAGGAAAAGCTAAGTGCAACTCTAGCAGACCCCGCATCCCGCCGGCCCGCAAAACACGTTTGCAGTTCGCGCAAAACAACTTTTGCGAGCTGGCTCGGTCTGGCACAGATGCAGACCTCCCCAAACAGATCCGTAAAAAGGTATATTCACGGAATATACTTTTTTACGGGTCGGCTTTGCGGGGTCTCTCTTTGCGCTGCTGCATCCCGCATATCATCAGCCTGCAAATATCAAATACAACATAATTCAACAATCGAAAACAATCTAAATTATTCCAATCAAACATAATACAATAATCATCCGCATTACAAATAATTATTCAAATAACCGTAGCAAACTTAAATAGTGCAACACAAAATTTGTCATGCATACAAATACAAATGAATACAAAAATAAGTCACTATCCAGCCCTTTGCCAATGGTGCTCAATGAGATCTTTCTGAAGTTGAAAGTGGGTCTCTAGCTGGTTTGACACAGCTACCCACATTGTCGTAAAAGAATTCTAAGTCCAATCCTCTCTCATCTTCAAGAATCATATTGTGCAGGATAACACAACATGTCATTATGTTCTTCAAGGTTTTCTTATCCCAAAAAATGAGCAGGGCCACGGACAATGGCAAACCTAGATTGCAAAACACTGAATGCTCTTTCAATGTCTTTTCAGGCTGCCTCTTGCACCCTTGCAAATTCACATTGTTTTTTTGTTTTGGGTTCTTTGATGCTCTTGACAAATGTGCACCAAGGAGGGTATATATCATCTGTAAGATAGTACCCCTTTGTGTATTCATGCCCATTGATAGTGTAGTTGCAAGCAGGAGCATCACTGAGGGAGTTCCGGACTAGGGGGTGTCCGGATAGCCGAACTATCATCATCGGCCGGACTCCAAGACTATGAAGATACAAGATTGAAGACTTCGTCCCGTGTCCGGATGGGACTTTCCTTGGCGTGGAAGGCAAGCTTGGCGATCTGGATATGTAGATCTCCTACCATTGTAACCGACTACTGTGTAACCCTAGCCCTCTCCGGTGTCTATATAAACCGGATGGCTTTAGTCCATAGGACGAACAACAATCATACCATAGGCTAGCTTCTAGGGTTTAGCCTCTTTGATCTCGTGGTAGATCCACTCTTGTAACACACATCATCAATATTAATCAAGCAGGGCGTAGGGTTTTACCTCCATCAAGAGGGCCCGAACACAGGTAAAACATCGTGTCCCTTGTCTCCTGTTACCATCCGCCTAGACGCATACAGTTCGGGACCCCCTACCCGAGATCCGCCGGTTTTGACACCGACATTGGTGCTTTCATTGACAGTTCCTGCGTAGCCGTCACCGATAGGCTCGATGGCTTCTTCGACCATCATCAACGACGCAGTCTAGGGTGAGACTTTTCTCCCCGCATAGATCTTCAGATTCGGGCGGCTTCGCATCGCGGGCCGATTAAGCAACCATCCGGAGCAGATCGAAGCTACGCCCCTGGCCGTCAGTCGATTTGGAAGTTTGAACTTCACGGCTGACATCCGCGGGACTTGATCCTCGATGAAGTCGAGCCACAGCGGCGTGCCGCCTTTATCACGACGAGCATGATTTAGCTCTGCGGCCGGACAGTACCACAGGCCCTTTTCGAACCCGCTCCGATCTTCAATTCGGAGCCGGCTGCAGATCGGGAACGGATGGCTACACACCGCCTCGGGGGCTGCAACCTCTACGGCGATAGAGCTGAACATTGATCTTGTCCCTCATAAAGCTCGCGACTCCGAGGTACCGGACTCCTTGCCGGACTTCGAACCTCCCGCGCCCCCTCCGATCGAATCCGATTGGGCGCTGGTCATGGAGTTCACCGCAGCGGACATCTTTCAACTCTCACCTTTTGGCGACATCTTGAGTTCGCTAAAGTACCTCTCATTATCAGGAGAGCCCTGGCCGGACTGCGGTCAGGACGGTTGGCATGCGGACGATGAAGAAATTCAAAGCCCACCCACCACCCACTTTGTAGCCATTGCCGACGATCTCACCGACATGCTAGACTACGACTCTGAAGACATCGCCAGTATGGACGACGATGCCGGAGACGAACAAGAACCAGCGCCTACCGGGCACTGGAAAGCCACCTCATCATATGACATATACATGGTGGATATCCCAAAGGATGGGAATGGCGAAGGAACATAGGAGGATGACCCCTCCAAGAAACAGCCCAAGCGCCGGCGTCAGCGGCGCCGCTCTAAATCCCGCCACAGCAAGAATGAAGATTCCGGCACCGGTGATAACAATACACCAGACAGTGCCGAAGACAATCCACTCCAAAGAAGATCCAAATAGGAGGATGGAGACGCCAGCCCTCACGAGAGAGCGGCAGAAGAAGAGGTAGAGGATTACATGCCTCCTTCCAGAGACGAAGCAAGCCTCGACGACGATGAATTCGTCGTGCCTGAGGATCACGTCGAACGAGAGCGTTTTAGACGCAGGCTTATGGCCACGGCGAACAGCCTCAAGAAAAAGCAGCAACAGCTTATAGCTGATCAGGATCTGCTAGCCGACAGATGGACTGAAGTCCTCGCGGCCGAAGAGCATGAGCTCAGCCCCTCCAAAGCTACCCTAAACGCAAGCTGCTCCCCGATTAGAGGAGGAGGCTTACGAACCCGCATCACTAGGGAGACAATACGGTGACCGACCACCCCGTGGTCACGACAGAGAGGCCTCTAGGCCCTTCACTAGAACCGCACTCCCGGCATCGCTCAAAAGCACACGGCCACAGGGAACGCTGGGACCTGCGAGATATATTGGAGGACAAGGCAAGACAATCAAGATCGATCTATGGATCGCGTGGGCGCCCCACCGTGCGTGATTTGACAACCGTCGCCCGGACACGATAAGTCCGGCGGGCCGAACAAAAGCAGACAAATCTCTTTTGAGCTCCGTCGTGATATCGCCCGATGCAGGCGCCGCACACCCACTATGCTTCACGACGAAGTAATGGATCATCAAATCCCGAAGGGTTTAAACCCGTCAATATTGAATCCTATGATGGCACAACAGACCCGCGGTTTGGATCAAGACTATCTCCTTCACATCCACATGGCCCGGTGACGATCTTCACGCCATCAAATACCTCCCCTCAAGCTTAAAGGACCAGCCCGGCATTGGCTCAACAGCTTGCCGGCAGAGTCAATTGGGAGCTGGGAGGACACTGAAGCTGCATTCCTCGATAACTTCCGGGGCACTTATGTGCGACCACCGACGCTGATGACCTAAGACACATAATTCAGCAGCAGCAGACGAATCGGCCGGAACAATTACGGACACGGTTCTTAACCAAGAAAAACCAAATCGTCGACTGTCCGGATGCGGAGGCCCTCGCGGCCTTCAAGCATAACATCCGCGGCGAGTGGCTTGCCCGGCACCTAGGACAGGAAAAGCCGAAATCCATGGCAGCCCTCACATTACTCATGACCCGCTTCTGCGCGGGTGAGGACAGCTGGCTAGCACGCAGCAACAACCTCAGCAAAAATTCTGGCAGTCCGGACTTCAAGGACCGAAATGGCAGGCCGCGTCGTAACAAAAACAAACGCCGCATTAACAACGACAATATTGAGGATACGGCAATCAATGCCGGATTCAGAGGCTCTAAACCCGGTCAGCGGAAAAAGCCATTCAAAAGAACTACTCCGGGTCCGTCCAATTTGGACCGAATACTCGACCGCTTGTGCCAGATACACGGCACCCCCGAAAAGCCAGCTAACCACACCAACAAGGACTGTTGGGTATTCAAGCAGGCAGGCAAGTTAATCGCCGAAAACAATGACAAGGGGTTGCATAGCGATGACGAGGACGAGACCCAACCGCCGAACAATAGAGGATGAAGGGTTTCCCCCACAGTGCGGACGGTGAACATGATATACGCAACGCACATACCCAAAAGGGAGCGGAAGCGTGCACTCGAGGATGTCTACGCGATGGAGCCAGTTGCCCGAAGTTCAATCCATGGTCCTCCTGCCCGATCACTTTTGACCGAAGGACCACCCCACCAAAGATCCGCCACGGCGGATTTGCCGCGACCGGTCTTAGACCCAATCGTCGATGGATTTCACCTAACCGTAGTCACGATGGGCCGGCGGCAGCAACTGAACCTGCTTTACCGGGATACGGTCGCCAAAATGGGCATAGACCCCTCAAGGATTAAACCTACCAAAATGACCTTTAAAGGCGTCATACCAGGTGTAGAAGCCAATTGTACAGGCTCAATTACACTGGAAGTGGTCTTCGGATCCCCGGCTAACTTCCGAAGTGAGGAGTTAATCTTCGACATAGTCCCGTTCCGCAGCGGCTATCATGCCTTGTTCGGACATACCACGTTTGCAAAGTTCAACGCGGTGCCGCACTACGCATACCTCAAGCTCAAGATGCCAGGCCCTCGAGGAGTCATCACGATCAACGGAAACACTGAACGTTCTCTCCGCACGGAGGAACATACAATGACTCTCGCGGCGAAGTGCAATGCAGCCTCTTAAGGCAATTCTCGAGTCCGGACATTAAGCTGGCGGACACAGCTAAGCGCACCGGAGTAACTTACAACAAGACCACACAGCACGCCCGAGCACGCCAGAGCGATGCGGCCCCAACCCCAGCTCCTGCGAAACGTCAAAGCAGGTCCTTCGCGTACACCATTACGCTATGAAGATACCATGGGCATGGGAGAGGGGCACGACCACGATAAACCCAGACTGCGGGTCAACCACACCAGGGGCTCTCAAGTGTGTCGTTCCTTTTTCTTTTCTTTTTACCTTTTACTTTTCACCCACATGACTCCGTTTGTCAGAGGCCCTGTCCGGCAGCAGACCTGCCGAACTCACGATGCAACAGCCAGGGAAGGATAAAGGCTACAACGAATATACATGTGGTCTCCATTACGAGCATTTTTATACACCAATCTGCAGCCTACCTCTGGAGGGGGACATGTTTAACAGTCCCATACCTTGCTTATCGCACTATTTGTATCGTTACGCATTCGTAGCAGCACTTATTGAATAAAACAATGCAGCACCTTTGCTTATAATTGCATTTCTTTTTCATACATATGTTCATTCACGGCATGTTGCATCCGTACACTTTGGTACGGCTAATATACACCAGGGGCTTATGTTTCCCGCATTATGGTATGATGAGTCCGAACACTTTCACAAGTGCGGCACCCTGAACTTATAGCACTATATGCATCGGCTCCGAATCATGTCTTGGGTCAATAGTTGGGTTTGCCCGGCTCCCATGTTTTGGTACCTTACGTTCCGTTATATCGGCTAAGATAGCACTGGGAGAACCACTGCGATTCCGCCCCAGTTGAGCTGGGTTAACGCCTCAGTGGAGAAAGCTAAAACTGACCGTCATGATGAGGCGAGAGCCGATAGCTGTTCGAGAGGTTTTTTGCGAGTCCTTAAAGACTTATGCCGCTTAGAGCGAGGAGCGGATACTATCCGGCCAAAGGCGTGGATAGCGCCCCAAATTGACCTTCCGAAGACTAGGGGCTTCACCGAAATTTAAAATTATAGAATTCTATGGCTAAGTGAGAGTGTCAAGCATTATAAGTCCGGTTGCCTTGTTCGCTGTGTTGAGCGCCTCCTAGATGGACCCAAAAATGGGAACAAGAGCGCTCAAGTTTATCCCGAACACCCCAGCACTTTCGTGGCATGGGGGCTGAAGCCGACGACTTGCCATCTCTCAGATTTGATAAACAGCCGCCTGAAGGTAATATTTTAAATTAACAAGCGTTGCTTAGCGCATATGAACTAAGTTTTCAAGCGCGCAGATAACAAAATGCGAGTCTACTCAAATATCACATCTTTGGAGCACTCACCCGCAATAGTGCGGGCGCCCTTCAGCACACTGTTATAATACATCTCGGGCGTTCGATGCTCCTTGCCCTCTGGTGGCGGGTCCGTCACGAGCTTTTGGGCATCCATCTTGCCCCAGTGCACCTTTGCGCGGGCAAGGGCCCGACGGACACCCTCAATACAAGCGGAATGCTTGATGACTTCTACCCACGGGCACGCATCCATCAGCCGCCGCACTAGGCCGAAGTAGCTCCCAGGCATGGCCTCCTTAGGCCACAGCCGAACTATGAGGCCCTTCATGGCCTGTTCGGCCGCCTTGTGGAGCTCGACCAGCTGCTTCAGCTGGTCGTTAAAGAAACCGGATGTCCGGCCTCAGCATACTGAGACCAGAAGACCTTCTCCGTCGATCTCCCCTCCTCGACCCGGTAGAATGCGGCAGCATCGGACACGCTGCGAGGAAGTCTGCGAACGCTCCCGAAGAGCTCCGAATTCGGGTAAGCAACAGGTAATCAACACTCACATGCTTACTTTGCATGAAAAATGCCTTACCCGCTGCTATTTTCTTCACCGCCTCAACCTCCTGGAGGGCCTTGTAGGCTTCGGCCTTAGCGGCTTTGGCACTCTCAAGAGCCATTGCAAGCTCGAGACTCTCGAAGTCTTGAGTCACGCTCAAGCTCTCATGTTTTTCACGAGATCCTGGAGCTCTTGCTGTACCTCCGCCACCAGCGCCTCCTGCTTCTCTCGCTCAGTGCGCTCCATGGCCGCTTTTACGTTCGGCCGCAGCCACCGCCTCCTCCTTCAGGTCGCCACCTCGTTAGTGGCCCCTACAATACCCACGTTATCCTTGTCATTTTTCTTGCAACCAAATCCTTTTCTCAGAAGGTACAATTTTCATAAGGTATTACTCACCTTATTTTTCCTTGAGCTGCTTCTTGGCATGGCCGAGCTCGTTCTCGGACCGCTCGAGGTTTTCCTTCAAAGTATTGACCTCCGCAGTCAGTGCGGCGGAGGTCAGCAGCACAACCTGCAATCCCATATTGACATATTTTTTATGACTCCTGCGTTTATCTTTCTAAAGATCCTCAGTCCGGCTTTTCTTTCCGAACACCGAACCGAGCATCAGGGGCTACTGTCTATGCGGTACCATTTTACATATATTGAAATTCTTACCTCAAAGCCTGTTAGAAGGCTACTGCAGGATTCGGTCAGCCCGCTCTTGGCGAGCTGAACCTTCAATCACCGCACTCATAATTGCAGTGTTCCTCTTTGATGGAGGCGCCGTTGGCGCCTCCAGCAAATTATCCGGCACCTTCCGGTTGGGCCGGAGGCAGCGGCGTCGCGGTCTAGCCCTTCTTACGAAGGGGTCGCCCGCCCGGACTCGAGCCACTGTGGCCTCCGGGCTGAGTCCGGTGCAAAGTCCGGGAGGTGTCTGTGACACCTCCGGCCTTCTCCTCCTGTTGGGTCCCTTTCGGGATCCCACCTCGGCGTCGTCCGCGGCACGGGTGGAGGCAGTCGGAAGGAATCCATATCCGACGCGCAAGGACCCGCCGGCAAACGGAAGATCATCCTTAGGCGGACTGCAGGGTTGTATGCGGCATTAGAAAGACATTATGCGGCGAAAAGAAAAACTTTGAAGTTATTCGGGAGTCCGGATACTTACGATCTCGCCAGGGCTTGGCCCTTGAGGCCAGTCCTCGTCTTAAATCCTTTGGCGTTGGCGGAGCAGTCCGGGAAGGGTTTTCCCTTCTTGGACCCTTCGCCTCCCTTGTTGGGGAGGCCTTCCTTTTCTTCCCTCCCCGCTAGGGGAGAGGCTTTCTTCTTCTCCTCCTCGCCTTGGTGGGAGGAGTCGGCCTCGGATTCATCATCCGATAGCACCTGAAAACGGGAACTCTTCCGAGTCCTCGTGGCCGTCTTCTTGGCCTTCTTCTCCGGCACCACGTGGGGTGCCGGAGCCAGCAGCCCCGTTAGGCGGGCGTCCGCTGGGTCCTCTGGCAATGGGGCCGGACAGATAGTCCGTTCGGCCTTCGCCAGCCATTCCTGTCAAAGGTAAAGGGAGTTTAGATCCCGCATAGAGCCAAACTATGGAAAACAAGTGGTGAAATCACTTACCTCGTCAGCTGGACGCTGCGAGCGGAATCCGCGATCTTCGGTAGCGGATGCGGGAGCTTCGGGCCCTTGAACAGCACCTTCCGGACATCTTCGTGCGTAGTGTCGAAGAGCCCTTCGAAGTGCAGTGCTGCGCGGATCAAACTCCCACATTGAAGCCCCGTCGCTGGCTCGGGAGAATCCGGCGGATGAGCATGACCTGGACTACGTTGACAAGCTTGAGCTTCTTGTCCACCAGCTTCTGGATACAGGCTTGGAGTCCGGTCAGCTCCTCCGAATCCCCCCAAATCCGGCCACTCTCTTTCCAGGAGGTGAGCCGTGTAGGGATGCCAGATCTGAATTCGGGGGTCGTTGCCCAATCAGGGTCATGCGGCTCGGTGATGTAGAACCACCCCGATTGCCACCCCTTGATGGTTTCCACGAAAGTGCCCTCCAGCCACGTAACGTGGGACATCCTACCCACCATGGCGCCTCCGCACTCCGCTTGGCTGCCCTTCACAACCTTCGGCTTGACACTGAAGGTCTTGAGCCACAAGCCGAAGTGGGGCTGGATGCAGAGGAAGGCCTCGCACACGACGATAAACGCTGAGATGTTGAGGATGAAATTCGGGGCCAGATCATGGAAATCTAGGCCGTAGTAGAACATGAGCCCCCGGACAAAGGGATGAAGCGGGAAGCCCAGTCCACGGAGGAAATGGGGAAGAAATACTACCCTCTCATGGGGCCTGGGTTGGGGGCGAGCTCTCCCTCGTCGGGGAGCCGATCTGTGATGTTGCTGGACAAATATCCGGCGTCACGCAGCTTCGGATCTGCCCCTCCGTGTGGAAGAGGCCATCCACTTGCCTCCCGCTCCGGACATAGTTGGAGAAGGTTGAGGTAAGAAGTGCGGACTTGGGCGCTGGAGCTCGAGTTCAGCGGAGATGGATAAGCCAAGGAGGAAGAGGCGCAGGTAAAGGGTTGGATCTTTATCCCTTATATGGGCGGACAAAAACATGTGTCCCCACCGCCCTGGTAAAACTCGCTTATCCCCCAAGCGTCACAATCAATGGCGCGGTTGGGTTACCCACGTCCGTATTGATGGGAATCCCGGAATAAGGGGAACACGATCTCTGCCGACAAGACGCGTGCCAAGGAAACCGCCTCGCTAACGCACGGAGGTGGAACAATAAAAAGCAGTAAAGGCTTGGTAATGGCATGACGTCACGCCACTAAATACATCAGCAGATTGAACTTGTGTAATATTATTCTCTCTCACGGTGGTACGTGGAATTTATCTTTGCGAGCGGACACTATCCTGGTGTTCACAATCTTCTATAAATTATTCGGAGGAAGAACCCGCCTTGCAATGCCGAAGACAATATGCGCGCCCGGACTCGTCGTCATTGAAGCCTGGTTCATGGGCTACGAGGGAGTTCGGGACTAGGGGTGTCCGGTTTGCCGAACTATCATCATCGGCCGGACTCCAAGACTATGAAGATACAAGATTGAAGACTTCGTACCGTGTCCGGATGGGACTTTCCTTGGCGTGGAAGGCAAGCTTGGCGATTTGGATATGTAGATCTCCTACCATTGTAACCGACTGTGTAACCCTATCCCTCTCCGGTGTCTATATAAACGGATGACTTTAGTCCATAGGGACGAACAACAATCATACCATAGGCTAGCTTCTAGGGTTTAGCCTCTTTGATCTCGTGGTAGATCCACTCTTGTAACACACATCATCAATATTAATCAAGCAGGACGTAGGGTTTTACCTCCATCAAGAGGGTCCGAACCTGGGTAAAACATCGTGTCCCTTGTCTCTGTTACCATCCGCCTAGACGTACAGTTCGGGACCCCCTACCCGAGATCCGCCGGTTTTGACACCGACAATCACCACTAGCAAGCCTAGCAAACAAATGAGACCGTTGCAACACATTGATATCATTGAGAGTGCCCGGCATACCAAAAAAGCAATTCCAAATCCATAAATCCTCGGATGCTACGACCTCTAGCACAATTATTGCATCACGAGACTTGCCACAATACATTCCTTGCCAAGCCTTGGGGAAATTTTTCCAATTCTAATGCATACAATCAATGCTACCTAGCAATGCCAGGCCAACCTCTCCTCTCATTAGATGCCATCAATTTCTTTGTGTCATCTTCATTGGGTGCCCGAAGATACTCAGGACCGAAGACACGGATGATCACTTTCGCAAATCTATGCACAGACTCAATTGTGCTATCTTCACCAATGCGAAGATACTCATCGGCATAGTCAGCCGGAACGCCATATGCAATCATCCGCATAGCTGTGGAGATTTTTTGATATGCACTAAATCCCATTAAGCCCGCGGCATTCCTTCTTTGAGTAAAATACCGGCAATTTGCCTCGCAAGCTTCAACAATTTTCACAAAGAGGGATCGGTGCATTCGGTACCTTCTCCGGAAGAGGTGCGGAGGATATGTAGGATTCTCCGCGAAATAGTCTTGCATCAACATCTCGTTCCCAAGATGGCGATTCTGAGGAATGCACAAACGCCCGTCAGTCGATCCTCGCCTCCTCTTCCGGTGCTCGTCTTCATGCTCCTTCACGGCAAGCGCCATGACTAATGTTTGCTGCCGGAAGTTCGCAAGCATGCTCTCAACATCCGAGTCGTCCGAATAGGATGAATCGGATAGCAAGAACTTCTCGCACGGGGTCAACTCCATCTACACGTACACCGGCGCGTCAATCTACTATGCAGCTCGGAAAAATCATGAAAAAGGGACTAACCGGTGGCGGGTGATCCCGGGCGCGACAAGGGGGTGCGCTCGACGGTGGTCGATCCCCGGCGGCGGCGGCGACGGGGGCGGCTCTTCTCGCCGGATCCGGAGGGGCGGTGCAGCGGCTCGGCATGGGAGGGTGTGGGGCGGCCCCGGGGCGCGATTCCGCCCGCAGATATGGCTGGAAGCAAAGGGCGGGCGGCGGCGGAAGGAGGGGGAAAGCGCGCGGGCTGAAATGTCCCTCCCGCTAACTGCTTCTCTCCGATGCAGGGCACCGCAGCCGCGAGGGGGAAACCCGCGTTTTCCTGGGTTGTGGTGGGGAATTTGCCGCGCCCCCCAAAAATTTTTGCGGGCAGGGGCGGGATGCGGGGTCTGGTCGGGCAAGCTTTTCTGCCCGTACCCGCATTTTGGCGGTTATTTTGCGGGCGGATGCGGGGTCTGCTAGAGTTGCTCTAACCTTTATTAATTTCGAGTGCTTGGGCAAATCATCCAAAACACAACCAGCCACTTGTGGCGGTACATCAGACTCCCAATACAAAACATATATTACAAAGTACTTTTAACAAAAAATATAGTGATATACTGATTTGTTTCTCATTATAGACATATTATACTGCTTATTAGAAATAGCTTCGAAGACACCAACAAAAATAACTTGCAATCGAGTTAAAAAAAAACTTGCAATCCGGCATGACCGCTAGATAATTGTGATGTCTCTCGTAACTGGTTCTGGTGCGGCGCCTCCAACACCCCGCCCTTGCATCACCTACATTTTCTCCTTTGCCTAAAAAAAACGTACATTTTCTCCTTCACTTAGCTAATGAAGTCACAATTGCTGGTGCTCACTGCGTGGATCATGATTTAGCGCGTGTGCAATCAACATTTAGCCAGTAAAGCAGCAAATCCGTCACAGATCACAAGAAACTGCGCATCAGCCATATAGTAGCAAATCAAGTATAAGTGACCAGCCCCCCTAAAAAAGAGTATATTTGATATGCGTCATGAGACATTGGGCTCGCTACTGGCTTTGGTCCATATTACTCCGATCTAGTGCAGACATCCGTCTGATGTGGAGTTGGCGCCTCATCATCTCCAGCCGTTCACTGCGACGCCGCTCCTTTGTGATGACCTTTAAACCGCACACGTAGTGCGACACAGACACAATGAGGTTGCATGACCGGGCATCGACTCGGATGAATCCATCTAGGAGACGGTAGGCCTCAATGCCACTGGCATCACCATTGTCGGCTCCGATGCGGTGGCCAGATGGGAGACAGCATGCCTTAATGGCACCCCAAAACCGGGCATCACCACTAAAGAGACGGTAGGCGTCGATTCGCGGCGGGCCATCAACGTTGCTGTTGCACAAGTAGACGGTGTCAGCATGAAAATGAGGGGATAGCCTAGCGGGCAACAAAAGGGCACGCCCCCAGGGGTCCGGGACAGTGAACAAAGCGCGCCCGCTGAACCCTTGCTGCATAGGCAGGGTGATTCCCGCCTCCAGATCCACCCGGTATGCCTCGTAACCTTTCCGGAAAGTGTTGTTGTTGCTAGGGGTATGACGCACCAGAACCAGTTCCCCGTCGATGTCCACTAGTTTCACAGTCTGATCGTACCGCACAGAACCCATATCGCCCAGTTCGGCGGCCACCGCCGGCATCGGGTCCATGGATGCGGTGGTGTCCACCACCATGAGGGCTGTCTCGGCAAGGCAGCAGAAGCTCCCCCCGAATGGCAAGCTTGTAATGATGTGGCCGATATGCAACCGCGTCCATTGCTTATCGCCGAGCTTGGCAGTGAATATCCAATAGGGGTGCATGTGGAGGACTACGGTTGAGTCATCGGCGAAGCCGGCTTGCAACACATGGCTGCCGCACAAAGTGTATCGGCTCTGGCCGCTCGCTTTGTACTGCCGCGCGGCCGGGAGGCTGGTGATCATCTGCCGGGTGAGCGGGTTGAGGAGGCGGATCATGTAGGTGCGCTTGTCGCACAGCACGATGAGGCCACCATCGGAGGTGGCCCCGAAAACATACTGGTAGCGGAGCTCCGGGAGGTCCACCTTGATGCGCTCGCCTGTCGAGACGTTGAGGAAGTCGCGGCGCTTCCGGGCGGCGCCCAAGGCCCGTGGGAGCATGATCCACCGGCGGGGGTGGAACCGACGGTCCAGCCTGCCGTATGCTTGCGGGGACGCGGTGCATCGCCGCCATGTGCGGCACACCGCGCGGAAGCGGAGGTAGTCCGCGACGTCGTCCGTGAGGACACGCTCCGCGATCATGCCTGCCGGCCCGGCAATCAGGTCCGCCCAATCCCTCCTGCAAGCCGCGTATATGGCACATATTATATCTGTTGCAATGGATCGGGCCGGAGGAACAGGAACGTACTCTACCTACCAGTTAGGGTCGACGGCGGTCCCGGCGATGCGAGCGCGTTTTTCTTGCGGGCAACACGTTTCCACGGCTTGGTTAGGTAGCGCAGTGGTCGACGACATGTTCCGCCGTGAGCCTCAGATCGGAGGATGGTTATGATACGGCCTGCTACTAGGCGATGGGTGGTCCTTTATATAGGCCTGGTGCGTGAACGAGTCCGTCACGAACCCCGATTCCGAACCAGTACGACTGGTAGACGTTTTTTAAAGCTATGATAATATCAAAAAACGTCTTATATTTTGGGACGGAGGGAGTAGTAGTTTAGAAAAAAAATACTACTAGCATAATTTATAAACCGAACGCTGTACATATAGTAATATCCAATGGATCATTTAACCATTTCTATCTGGAGTAGCTAACCACATCTGCCATGTGATTAACCGAACGCTATATACATGGAAGGGGAATTTAGGTTCAATTTCTTATAAGCGAGTTGACCCAGCATTATTTTTCGAAAATGTTAGGGAATTGACGTTCCTCGGGAATGATTCCCGCGCGACGTGTCCTTCACCGCTCTCGCGAATCTCCGCACACATGATGGCATGGCACTCTCACACACAGGCGTTCGCTCCTATCTTTTTGTACGGCGCGAGCCGGTCCACTCATATACTAGGATGTTCACACGTCAATTCATTCTCTTTCCCCACACTCCGACCGACCAAGCCACTAGTAGAAAAAGGGTCAAACGTGAAGTACAATAGTGCCGGTTTAAATTTCAGCCGGCACTAATGTGTACATTAGTGCCGGTTCGTGGCGGCGATCAATAGCACCGGTTCATGGCGAACCTTTAGTACCGGTTCATGCCACGAACCGGTACTAAAGAGGCTGTGTCAGCCTGCGGTCAGGCTATAGCCCCACCATCACCATTTAGTGCCGGTTCGTACCATGAACCGGTACTAATGACGTTGTGGCAGGATGTTTTAATTAGTCCCACCTCGCTCCCCTAACAAGCCTTTTACCACCTTAAATATGTTATTTCTCAAACTATCATAAGCACTTGGTCTTCATTGAACTCTATGTGTAGAATTTGTGGTCTCAATATGAGTCTTCATCGGTTTATAAATCGTTGATGACTCATACTGACAATTCAGATTGTACACACAAAGATCATTGATGATCAAAGTATTTTTTTGATGTTATATGATCATATTGACAATTTAGACTGTAAAGAAATATAAGATCATGATGTAAATGCTCTTATATTTTTTGCGTTTAGTATGCACCATTCAAAGCGACGCCATCAACTTTCAACCGTTTCTGCCTTCATTTGCTATTTTTCATGCATTCAATGATTTGTTTTGAGAACTAAAGGACCTGGAAATTGAAAAGCACTACAAATGAACTCTGAAAAAGTTGAAACTTGGCATGGTATCATCATTTCACCCACATAGATTGTTCAAAAAAGTAGAGAGGGTTACGGCAAAAACTAGATGCACTTCGTTCACAAACTGGACAATCTCTTTCGAAGTATTCAGGTTTTGGACGAAATTAAACTCATCTGTTATACAAAGGCATTTCATTTTTTAAACTTATTACAACTCCAGACTTTTGTGCATTCAGTATGCACCATTCAAAGCGACGCCATCAACTTTCAACCATTTCTGCCTTCATTTGCCATAACTGTTTTAAGCGCACCACCTTTAGTACCGGTTGGTGGCTCCAACCGGTACTAAAGGGTGACCAGTACTACAGTTGCTTAGGAAGCTGTTTTTAGTCCCACCTCGCCAAGAGAGAGGGACTAGGAGCGGTTTATAAGCCACGAGTGCGAGACGATGAAGAAGAGGCTCAAAGCTCACGTTGCTTAGCTTCAAGCCTTCAGGAATATGGTAGATTGCACGGAGCTATGCGCAGTGCAGTTTACACTATTTTGAAAGGCTTGAAGCAAATTAACGAGCATTGCACCACTTTTTTATTTTTAATAACTTATTACAACTCCAGACTTCTTCTGTTATGGCAAAAACTAATTGCACGTCGGCATTTTTTTTTTAACTTTGGTTATAACTCCAGACTTTGACCATCAAGTTTTGCAGAAAAGAAAAAATAGCAGAAAAGAAAACTAATTGCACCTCGCTCCCCTAACAAGCCTTTTACCACCTTAAATATGTTATTTCTCAAACTATCACAAGCACTTGGTCTTCATTGAACTCTATGTGTAGAATTTGTGGCCGCAATATGAGTCTTCATCGGTTTATAAATCGTTGATGACTCATCGACAATTCAGATTGTACACACAAAGATCATTGATGATCAAAGTATTTTTGATGTTATAAGATCATATTGACAATTTAGACTGTAAAGAAATATAAGATCATGATCTAAATGCTCTTATATTTTTTGCGTTAGTATGCACCATTCAAAGCGACGCCATCAACTTTCAACCGTTTAAGCCTTCATTTGCTATTTTTCATGCATTTAATGATTTGTTTTGAGAACTAAATGACCTGGAAATTGAAAAGCACTACAAATAAACTCTGAAAAAGTTGAAACTTGGCATGGTATCATCATTTTACCCACATATCATGTTCAAAAAAGTAGAGAGGGTTACGGCAAAAACTTGATGCACTTCGTTTACAAACTGGACAATCTCTTTTGAAGTATTCGGGTTTATGACGAAATTAAACTCATCTGTTACAAAGGAATTTCATTTTTTTAAACTTATTACAAGTCCAGACTTTTTTTGCATTCAGTATGCACCATTCAACTGCTAGGCGGGAGGCTCTTAAGTACCGGTTCCAACTGCTAGGCGGGAGGAGCTCTTTAGTACCGGTTCCAACTGCTAGGCGGGAGGAGCTCTTTAGTACCGGTTCGTGGTGAACCTTTAGCACCGGTTCGTGCCACGAACTGGTACTAATAAGATTGTGTCAGGTAAGGCTGGGGCCCCACGAGCATCTTTAGTACCGGTTCATGGATAAACCAGACGTAAGCTGTTTTTTAGTCCCACCTCGCGAAGTGAGAGGGACTAGGAGCGGTTTATAAGCCCTGAGTGCAGAGACGATGAAGAAGAGGCTCAATGCTCACGTTGCTTAGCTTCAAGCCTTCAGAATACGGTAGACTGCGGAGCTATGCGCATACAGTTTACACTATTTCAAAAGGCTTGAAGCAAATTAACGAGCATTGCACCTCTTTTTATTTTTAATAACTTATTACAACTCCGGACTTCTGTTATGGCAAAAACTAATTGCACGTCGACATTTCTTTTTTTTAAGTTATAACTCCAGACTTTGACCATCAAGTTTTGCAGAAAAGAAAAAATAGCAGAAAAGAAAAAATAGCAGAAAAGAAGAAAAACTATAGCTGAAAAGAAAAAAACTATATAAAAAAACTACTCAGAAATAAATAGAAGAAAATAAATATAGCAGAAAAGAAAAAACTACTCAGAAATAAATAGAAGAAAAAATAAAGCAGAAAAGAAAAAAATTATATTTGCTATTTTTCAATCGTTTACAAAATGACCGTGAAATTGAAAATAACTACAAAATGAACTCTGAAAATGTTGAATTTTGGCAAACTAGATGAAAAACTACTCACAAATAAATAGAAGAAAATAAATATAACAGAAAAAAAAAACTATACAAAAAACTACGCAGAAATAAATAAAAGAAAATAAAGCAGAAAAGAAAAAACTATAAAAAAATTGGGGCGCTGCTCTGTGGGCCTGATAGGCCACAAGTGTGTAATTACAGGCCTTAAAGGCCCAGCAGACTCACAGGGCAGCGCGCAGAGTTTAGGCCCACAAGCCTGCTATATAGAGGAGTTCGAAGGGGTAGCCGCGGCTGGGTTTATAAACCAGTGCGGCTGCCCTTCGCCCGGCGAGGTGGGACTAAACTTTGGGGTGGCAGCGCGAGGCCTTGATGCGGTTGGAGCCACCAACCCGGTACTAAAACCACCATTTAGTACCGGTTGGAGCCACCAACCGGTACTAAAACCTGCTCTTCCGCCTCTTGGCCTGGCCAAAGTTGGCCTTTAGTACCGCTTGGTGGCTCCAACCGGTACTAAAGGCCTCTCCTATATATACAACACTTACGAAAATTTCAGTTACATCTTCCCACTTCTTCGCGTCTCGCGACGCCGCGTGCCGCTCGAGTCCCGCCGTCGCCGGCCGCCGCGCCCGTCGCCCGTCGTCCGCCGTCGCCCGTCACCCGCCGCCCGTCGCCCGCTGCCCGCCGCCCGTCGCCCGCCGTCGCCCACCGCCCAGCGTCGCCCGCCGTCATTATCGCGCGCCAGCAGTCCGGTCCCATCGTACTCTCTCGCTCTCGCGTACCAGCGCCTTGGCACCCGCCCGTCTGTCTGCGCCGCCCCGCCCGTCGCCCGGCGCATCTTGTCTGAAGCGGCAGCGTCTGAGCCAGACTGCAGTGTACGTATACGTACGTACACAGACACACACATATATATACACACAGACACACACATATATACACACATACACACACACATACACACACATACACACACACACGCACACATACACACACACACATTTTTTACTTATTTTCTGTTTTCTGTTTTTTAGAAAATTTAATTAGATATTAATTAGCTAGGTATGTGAGATTTGAACTAGTTGAATAATTAATATAACTAGTTTATTTTTAGTAAGAAAATTGTCGAACTAGTTTATTTAGGTATTTGAGATTTGAACTAGTTGAATAATTAATATAACTAGTTTATTTTTAGTAAGAAAATTGTCGAACTAGTTTATTTAGGTATTTGAGATTTGAACTAGTTGAATAATTAATATAACTAGTTTATTTTTAGTAAGAAAATTGTCGTACCTGAGATTTGATGATCTAATTAAAATATTATTTGTTAATGAGTTTTTCTGTTTATTTAATGTTTTTATATATTTTGAGTTTATATAAATGTTAGATTAATGTCGAATGTTAGATGAATATAGTTAGATATATATTTGAATTGGCTAGATATTAATTAATGTTAGATAGTAATAAGTGTTTAATGTTTCACCTATATGAACATATAGGAAATGTCATCTGACGACGAAAAAGATTTCATTATGTGCGAACACTGTGAAGACCAGCGCGGCCTGTGCGACAGAAATTTCCTTGTTGATGGTAGGCGCTTCTGAAGGAAATATGCCCTAGAGGCAATAATAAAGTTATTATTTATTTCCTTATTTCATGATAAATGTTTATTATTCATGCTAGAATTGTATTAACCGGAAACATAATACATGTGTGAATACATAGACAAACAGAGTGTCACTAGTATGCCTCTACTTGACTAGCTCGTTAATCAAAGATGGTTATGTTTCCTAACCATAGACATGAGTTGTCATTTGATTAACGGGATCACATCATTAGGAGAATGATCTGATTGACATGACCCATTCTGTTAGCCTAGCACTTGATCGTTTAGTATGTTGCTATTGCTTTCTTCATGACTTATACATGTTCCTGTAACTATGAGATTATGCAACTCCGTTTACGGAGGAACACTTTGGGTGCTACCAAAGCGTCACAACGTAATCGGGTGATCATAAAGGAGTACTACAGGTGTCTCCAAAGGTACTTGTTGGGTTGGCGTATTTCGAGATTAGGTTTTGTCACTCCGATTGTCTGGAGAGGTATCTCTGGCCTTCTCGGTAATACACATCACATAAGCCTTGCAAGCATTGCAACTAATGAGTTTGTTGTGAGATGATGTATTACGGATCGAGTAAAGAGACTTGCCATTAACGAGATTGAACTAGGTATTGGATACCGACGATCGAATCTCGGGCAAGTAACATACCGATGACAAAAGGAACAACGTATGTTGTTATGCGGTCTGACCGATAAAGATCTTCGTAGAAAATGTAGGAACCAATATGGGCATCCAGGTCCCGCTATTGGTTATTGACCGGAGATGTGTCTCGGTCATGTCTACATTGTTCTCGAACCGTAGGGTCCGCACGCTTAAGGTTTCGATGATGGTTATATTATGAGTTTGTGTATTTTGATGTACCGAAGGTTGTTCGGAGTCCCGGATATGATCACGGACATGACGAGGAGTCTCGAAATGGTCGAGACATAAAGATTAATATATTGGACGACTACTTCCTCTACGTCATCATCGACTCGGAGGTGCCGGAGTAACAGCACTGGGATCGGCAGGATCGCGAGGAGAACGTACGACTACTTCCTCTACGTTGTGATCGCTTCCGCTTTGGTCTACGAGTGCGTAGACAACACTCTCCCTTCTCGTTGCTATGCCATCACCATGGTCCTGTGTGCGTGGGAAAATTTTGAAATTACTACGTTCCCCAACAGTGGCATCCGAGCCTGGTTTTATGCGTTGATGTCATATGCACGAGTAGAACACAAGTGAGTTGTGGGCGATATAAGTCATACTGCTTACCAGCATGTCATACTTTGGTTGGCGGTATTGTGAGATGAAGCGGCCGGACCGACATTACGCGTACGCTTACGCGAGACTGGTTTCACCGCTCCGAGCACTCGTTGCTTAAAGGTGACCGGCGGGTGTCTGTCTCTCTCACTTTAGTTGAATCGAGTGTGGCTACGCCCGGTCCTTGCGAAGGTTAAAACAGCACCAACTTGACAAACTATCGTTGTGGTTTTGATGCGTAGGTAAGAACGGTTCTTGCTCAGCCCGTAGCAGCAGCCACGTAAAACTTGCAACAACAAAGTAGAGGACGTCTAACTTGTTTTTGCAGGGCATGTTGTGATGTGATATGGTCAAGACGTGATGCTATATTTTATTGTATGAGATGATCATGTTTTGTAACCGAGTTATCGGCAACTGGCAGGAGCCATATGGTTGTCGCTTTATTGTATGAAATGCAAAAGCCATGTAATTGCTTTACTTTATCACTAAGCGGTAGCGATAGTCGTAGAAGCAATAGTTGGCGAGACGACAACGATGCTATGATGGAGATCAATGTGTCGCGCAGGTGACGATGGTGATCACGACGGTGCTTCGGAGATGGAGATCACAAGCACAAGATGATGATAGCCATATCATATCACTTATATTGATTGCATGTGATGTTTATCCTTTATGCATCTTATCTTGCTTTGATTGACGGTAGCATTTTAAGATGATCTCTCACTAAAATTATCAAGACGTGTTCTCCCTGAGTATGCACCGTTGCCAAAGTTCGTCGTGCCCAGACACCACGTGATGATCGGGTGTGATAAGCTCTACGTCCATCTACAACGGGTGCAAGCCAGTTTTGCACACGCAGAATACTCAGGTTATACTTGACGAGCCTAGCATATGCAGATATGGCCTCGGAACACGGAGACCGAAAGGTCGAGCGTGAATCATATAGTAGATATGATCAACATAAGATGTTCACCATTGAAAACTACTCCATCTCACGTGATGATCGGTTATGGTTTAGTTGATTTGGATCACGTAATCACTTAGATGACTAGAGAGATATCTGTCTAAGTGGGAGTTATTTAATATGATTAATTAAAACTTTAATTTATCATGAACTTAGTCCTGGTAGTATTTTGCAAATTATGTTGTAGATCAATAGCTCGCGTTGTTGCTTCCCTATGTTTTTATATGTGTTCCTAGAGAAAATTGTATTGAAAAATGTTAGTAGCAATGATGCGGATTGGATCCGTGATATGAGGTTTATCCTCATTGCTGCCTGAAGAATTATGTCCTTAATGCACCGCTAGGTGACAGACCTATTGCAGGAGCAAATGTAGACGTTATGAGCGTTTGGCTAGCTCAATATGATGACTACTTGATAGTTTAGTGCACCATACTTAACAGCTTAGAATCGGGACTTCAAAGACGTTTTTGAACGTCATGGACCATATGAGATGTTCCAGGAATTGAACTTAATATTTCAAGCAAATACCGAGTTGAGAGATATGAAATCTCCAACAAGTTCTATAGCTAAAAGATGGAAGAGAATCGCTCAACTAGTGAGCATGTTCTCAGATTGTCCAGGTACTTCAATCGCTTGAATCAAGTGGGAGTTAATCTTCCGGATAAGATAGTGATTGACAGAATTCTCTAGTCACCAACACTAAGTTACTAGAACTTCGTGATGAACTATAGTATGCAAGGGGTGACGAAACGATTCCCGAGCTCTTCGTGATGTTGAAATCGGCGAAGGTAGAAATCAAGAAAGAGCATCAAGTGTTGATGATTGACAAGACCACTAGTCTCAAGGAAAAGGGCAAAGGGAAGAAGGGGAACTTCAAGAAGAACGGCAAGCAAGTTGCTACTCGAGTGAAGAAACCCAAGTCTGGACCTAAGCCTGAGACTAAGTGCTTTTACTGCAATGGA
The DNA here is from genome assembly GCA_021605145.1 of Aegilops bicornis. Lineage (NCBI taxonomy): Eukaryota > Viridiplantae > Streptophyta > Magnoliopsida > Poales > Poaceae > Aegilops > Aegilops bicornis. The sequence goes on along the minus strand of CM038670.1, from coordinate 841,151,903 downwards.
ACTGGTCACTAGAAGCGGAACTACCCCAAGTATTTGGCGGATAAGAAGGATGGCAAAGTGAACAAAGGTATATTTGAGATACAGATTATTGATGTGTATTTTACTAGTGTTCGTAGCAACCCCTCGGTATTTGATACTGGTTCAGTTGCTAAGAGTAGTAACTTGAAAGTGGATTTACAGAATGAACAGAAACTAGTTGAAGGGGAAGTGAAGATGAGTGTTGGAAGTAGTTCCAAGATTGATATGATCATCATCGCACACTCCCTATACTTTCGGGATTAGTATGGAACCTAAATAAGTGTTATTTGGTGTTGAGCATAAATATGATTTGATCATGTTTATTGCAATACGGTTATTCATTTAAGTAAGAGAATAAATTGTTGTTCTGTTTACATGAATAAAACCTTATATGGTTACACACCCAATGAAAATGGTTCATTGGATCTCGATCATAGTGATACACATATTCATAATATTGAAACCAAAAGATGCAAAGTTAATAATGATAGTGCAACTTATTTGTGGCACTGCCGTTTAGGTCATATTGGTGTAAAGCGCATGAAGAAAACTCCATGCTGATGGACTTTTGGAATCACTTGATTATGAATCATTTTGATGCTTGCGAACCGTGCCTTTTGGGCAAGATGACTAAAACTCCGTTCTCCGGAACAATGGAACAAGCTACTAACTTATTGGAAATAATACATACAAATGTATGCGATTCAATGAGTGTTGATGCTCGTGGCAAGTATCATTATTTTCTAACCTTCACAGATGATTTGAGCAGATATGCGTATATCTTCTTGATGAAACATAAGTCTGAAATAGTTGAAAAGTTCAAAGAATTTCAGAGTGAAGTAGAAAATCATCGTGACAAGAAAATAAAGTTTCTGCGATCTGATCGTGGAGATGAATATTTGAGTTACGAGTTTGGTCTTCAATTAAAACAAAGTGGAATAGTTTCACAGCTCACGCCACCTGGAACACCACAACGTTATGGTGTGTCCGAACGTCATAACCGTACTTTATTTTGATATGGTGCGATCAATAATGTCTCTTACCGATTTACCACTATCGTTTTGGGGTCATTCATTAGAGACAGGTGCATTCACGTTTAATAGGGCACCATCTAAATCCGTTGAGGTGACACCGTATGAACTATGGTTTAACAGTAAACCTAAGCTGTCGTTTCTTAAAATTTGGAGTTGTGATGCTAAAGTGAAAAAGGGTTCACCTGATAAGATCGAACCCAAAACGGAGCAGAGCATCTTCATAGATTACCCAAAGGCAACTCGAGTACACCTTCTATCACAGATCCGAAGGCAAGTTATTCGTTGCTAAGGTGGATCCTTTCTAGAGAAGAAGTTTCTCTCGAAAGAAGTGAGTGGGAGGAAAGTAAGAGCTTGATAAGGTAATTTGTACCTTCTCCCGAATTGGAAAGTAGTTCATCACGAAATCAGTTCGATGATTCCTACACCAATTAGTGAGGAAGCTAATGATGATGATCATGAAACTTCAGATCAAGTTACTACAAAACCTCGTAGGTCTTCCAAAGTACAGTCCGCACTCAGAGTGGTACAGTAATCCTATTCTGGAAGTCATGTTACTAGACCATGATGAACCTACGAACTATGAGGAAGTGATGATGAGCCCAGATTCCATGAAATGGTTTGAGACCATGAAATCTGAGATGGGATCCATGTATGAGAACAAAGTGTGGACTTTGATGGAGTTGCCCGATGATCGGCAAGCCATATTATATAAATGGATCTTCAAGAGGAAGACAAATGCTGATAGTAGTATTACTATCTACAAAGCTCGACTTGTCGCATGAAAGGTTTTCGACAAGTTCAAGGTGTTGACTACAATGAGATTTTCTCAACTGTAGCGATGCTTAAAGTCTGTCCGAATCATGTTAGCAATTGTCACATTTTATGAAATCTGGCAAATGGATGTCAAAACTACATTCTTTAATGGTTTTATTAAAGAAGAGTTGTATATGATGCAACCAGAAGGTTTTGTCAATCCTAAAGGAGCTAACAAAATGTGCAAGCTCCAGCGATCCATCTATGGACTGGTGCAAGCATCTCGGAGTTGGAATAAACGCTTTGATAGTGTGATCAAAGCATATGGTTTTATGCAGACTTTTGGAAAAGCCTGTATTTACAAGAAAGTGAGTGGGAGCACTACAACATTTCTGATAAGTATATGTGAATGACATATTGTTGATCGGAAATAATGTAGAATTATTCTGCAAAGCATAAAGGAGTATTTGAAAGGAGTTTTTCAAAGAAGGACCTCGGTGAAGCTGCGTACAAATTGAGCATCAAGATCTATTAAGATAGATCAAAAACGCTTGATGAGTTTTTTTCAATAAGAACATACCTTGTCAAGATTTTGAAGTAGTTCAAAATGGAACAGTCAAAGAAAAGTTCTTGCCTGTGTTGCAAAGGTGTGAAATTGAGTAAGACTCAAATCCCGACCACAGCAGAAAATAGAAAAGAGAATGAAAGTCATTCCCTATGCCTCAGTCATAGGTTCTATAAAATATGCTATGCTATGTACCAGACCTATTGTATACCTTGCTCTGAATTTTGCAAGGGATTACAATAGTGATCTAGGAGTAGATCACTGGACATTGGTCAAGAACATCCTTAGTGAGGACTAAGGAAATATTTCTCGATTATGGAGGTGATAAAAGAGCCCGTCGTAAAGAGTTACATCGATGCAAGCTTTTACACTGATCCAGATGACTCTAAGTCTCAATCTGGATACATATTGTAAGTGGGAGCAATTAGATAGAGTAGCCCCGTGCAGAGCTTTGTAGACATAGAATATTTGCAAAATACATACGGCTCTGAATGTGACAGACCCGTTGACTAAGCTTCTCTCACGAGCAAAACATGATCATCCCTTAGTACTCTTTGGGTGTTAATCACATAACGATGTGAACTAGATTATTGACTCTAGTAAACCCTTTGGGTGTTGGTCACATGACGATGTGAACTATGGGTGTTAATCACATATAGATGTGAATATTAGTGTTGAATCACATGATGATGTGAACTAGATTATTGACTCTAGTGCAAGTGGGAGACTGAAGGAAATATGCCCTAGAGGCAATAATAAAGTTATTATTTATTTCCTTATTTCATGATAAATGTTTATTATTCATGCTAGAATTGTATTAACCGGAAACATAATACATGTGTGAATACATAGACAAGCAGTGTCACTAGTATGCCTCTACTTGACTAGCTCGTTAATCAAAGATGGTTATGTTTCCTAACCATAGACATGAGTTGTCATTTGATTAACGGGATCACATCATTAGGAGAATGATCTGATTGATATGACCCATTCCGTTAGCCTAGCACTTGATCGTTTAGTATGTTGCTATTGCTTTCTTCATGACTTATACATGTTCCTGTAACTATGAGATTATGCAACTCCTGTTTACCGGAGGAACACTTTGGGTGCTACCAAACGTCACAACGTAACTGGGTGATCATAAAGGAGTACTACAGGTGTCTCCAAAGGTACTTGTTGGGTTGGCGTATTTCGAGATTAGGTTTTGTCACTCCGATTGTCGGAGAGGTATCTCTGGGCCTTCTCGGTAATACACATCACATAAGCCTTGCAAGCATTGCAACTAATGAGTTAGTTGTGAGATGATGTATTACGGAACGAGTAAAGAGACTTGCCGATGTGAGATTGAACTAGGTATTGGATACCGACGATCGAATCTCGGGCAAGTAACATACCGATGACAAAAGGAACAACGTATGTTGTTATGCGGTCTGACCGATAAAGATCTTCGTAGAAAATGTAGGAACCAATATGGGCATCCAGGTCCCGCTATTGGTTATTGACCGGAGATGTGTCTCGGTCATGTCTACATTGTTCTCGAACCGTAGGGTCCGCACGCTTAAGGTTTCGATGGCGGTTATATTATGAGTTTGTGTATTTTGATGTACCGAAGGTTGTTCGGAGTCCCGGATATGATCACGGACATGACGAGGAGTCTCGAAATGGTCGAGACATAAAGATTAATATATTGGACGGATACGATGTTCTTTCATCAACAGGGACTTCCGATGACAGTTGTGCCTCAGTGAATCGAGACAAAATGTCGCATGTCAATGGTTAGCTTACGACCAAGATTTCCTACATTACACATGAGTGCATTCAGGATTTCTGAAAGCGAAGAATGCTTAATAGTGAAAGATTGGAGCAAAATTGTAAACGATCGCAGAGAAGTACTAGGGGCAGCAAGGAGAAGCGCAACCCAAGATTAGGAGACAGATTCATCTGCATGCTCCAGTATGATGAATCAGGAGTGCTATACATGTTCTATGCTATTCTACCTGAGAGGGAGCAGCAGGAGTAGCTAGTTTATGCTCTTAATTAATTAGTACTTGTCCTCTCTCATGCATGTCCGTATTGTCCTGAACTTTGATGTTGGTGATGATTATGTTGAACTCGATGATATCTTTGCTTCTGTTACAAAGTGAACTCGATGATTATGTTGGTGATTAGATAGCTAGCGATAATGACTATGATGATTAAATAGTGGTAACTAATGACGACTATGATGATTTTTAGCTAGCTAAAGTTTATTTATTTATTAATATGCGATGATGATGATGATGATGATGATGATGATGATGATGATGATGATGACCACTACAACTCACTATAACGTAAAACAATCCTAAATTAAATTGATAACACAAATTTAATTAAAAAATAAAAAATAAAACAAAAACCCACAAACATTCAGTACCGGTTGGTGTTACCAACCGGTACTAAAACTCCTGCCCCGGAGCTGCCTCGTGCCACGTGGTTGGCCTTTAGCACCGGTTCATGCTGAACCGGTACTAAAGGGGGGGCCTTTAGTGACCACACTTTAGTGCCGGTTGTGGAACCGGCACTAAAGGGCCTTACGAACCGGTGCTATTGCCCGGTTCTGCACTAGTGAGCGGAGCGAAAGCCGCAAATCTCCATTTCTCTATGTCGCCAAGCTCCCCTATCCTAGACATCTGGCTCCATCATGAGCTTCCTTCCGCGACGCCGTACCTCTAGCCCTTGGGGTCGACGCCGCCGCATCGTAGTTGGCCGCCGTGGCATGGGGTGTTCTGTCGCTGAGGTCTGTCCCTCCCTCCATCTAGCGTGTCCGCCGGCGTTGAGGAGCAGCACACGGGGTGGATCACGTTGCCGCCTAAGCTCATCTCATCTTCATCGCCAGCTAGTGATGCTCCTTCTCTAGCGTACCACCCAGCCCTGACCATGACCTCTAGCTTCTCCACCAAATTCCCTAGTTAAAGCTTCTAAGACAAAGTCTCTCTTATTACCACCCTCCATATCATCAAATTGTAACTTGTAAGACCACTTGTTGCTTATATGGATTCAGGTTTATAGACTTTGCCTCACGTTCCTCAACTACCATGATAAGAACTTGTTCATAACTTGTAGAATTTTCCCTTGTTGGGCTAGACCACTCTTGTTGGGCTCCCTGGAGTAGGAGTGCGCAACAAGTTTTCCCTCAGGGTGAACGTCTGCCGTCGCAGGTCGTGCTCGTTCCGGAACCAAGTACCCCACAGTGGGAAGTCCGCAGCTTACCTAGGTTTCTCGAGTGGTTCAGAGGCAGCTGGGCCATGTGGCTCTTGATCTCCAGTAGACGAGCGCGGCCGCTCGACGGGATGGTCGGCACTGGCACTTGATCTGGGCTGAGATGCCAGTCGTTCGGAAGATGTGTGTCGGGCCATGCCAGCGGGGTGGGTGTAGTATCCCAGTAGTGCTGGCACACCGGCCTCCACCTTGACGTACGGGCGGATCCGCGGCGCGGCGGTGGGCGGCAAAATGGAGACCGGCGACGGCGGACGGCCCAGAAGACAATCCCGCTTCATGGTCGTGCTTCCCCAGCTTGCCAGGAATCCGCTTCCACATCCCCATGGCTAAGCAGCGGCCATCGAAATGAGGGCGACGCGGACTAGAGCATGTCGGACGAGTGGGGGCGGGGGGCAGGGAAGAGTGTATATGGTCGCAGCCGTGAAAGTGGACTCACTAGTGCAGAACCGGACAATAGCACCGGTTCGTAAGGCCCTTTAGTGCCGGTTACATAACCGGCACTAAAGTGTGGTCACTATAGCCCCCCCCCCTTTAGTAACGGTTCAGCACGAACCGGTGCGAAAGAGCAACCACGTGTACGAGCCAGCTCCGGGCCGGGAGCCCTTTAGTACCGGTTGGTAACACCAACCGGTACTAAAATGTTTGGGGGGTTTTTGGTTTTATGATTTCTTTTTCATTTAATTTTGTCTTTTCCATTTTAATTCTTTTTTGTTTCACCCGCAGATATATATATAATAACTCATGCATGCTCGCATCATACATCATCATATATAATAACAAGTCCTACTAGCTAATTAATCAAGCATCATCATACAACTTCTACTCGTTATTAATAACAAGTCATACGATCATCATCCTCATAGTCATCGAACCCAACCCTACATAATTGTTCTTAGCACATGATCATCAGTATCAGGTAGGATCGGACCTAAACACACTTAAGGTAAAATAGCATAAAACAATATAGACCCTGACTCTCCATTATGAAGAATGGAGATCATCCTGTCTCCAATTCTTGCGCCTCGCTTCCTTTTGCTTCCAAGAAGCTCCTTACGACTGTCCATACATTTTTTCCATCCTTTGATTGTCATGTCTCCACTTGTTTTAGAAATCCGGTATGGACAGTTGAGATTCGTAGGATGACCTGGATATATGTTCAAAACACGAAGGCTGCCGCCATTCTGATACATCAAATGAGGCACACAATCCTCTGGGATTCTCTGTTGAAAAACATAGTAATAACTTCGTAGTTAGCAATGATGTACTAGTTTTAGAAGTATGCAAAAAGATGCACGGATGTCGTAATAGTAATAAAATTTACCAGGCATCTCCATGGTAGTTACCGTAGTTCAACACGTGCACTAGTGGCACGTATTGACCATAATGTTGAGGAGTTCGATTGTAGATATTGTAATTCTCAATATCATTACAAAATCCAACCAGATGAGTTTTCTCCTTGTAAGTTAACTCAGAGCCATCGGTGTAGTAAGTTCTATCTACCATCTTCTGCACATTCTTTGATACTTCAAAATAAGCTGTCAATGGAAATAAGCTGTCAACTATTTTGAAATGAACAATATAAGTGCTATTAATAATTAACTATGTTTGAGAAACTCACATAGCGGTAGAACTGGAGGAGTATCAACAAGGACCCAAATGTCCATATTGTCTTGCTCGATTTCAGGATCACCAAGATCCATGGTGACAAGCATACCCTCATCAAAACCATACAATTTGCAAAATGCTTCCCAATTTTGCAACCAAAATGGGTTACGCTCTCAGCATTATACAACTTTACTTCGAAATCCACATCATGATGGGTCCTTAGGTGAATTTTCTTCGTTTCAAAATTTTCATGGTCTTCAAAATCCATCCTCTCCAAGACATAGCGTCTTGCATGGCATGGGATTAACTATACTCGAATCGTAAAAGATGAAAATTACACGTTGAAATAGTTGAAGTCATGCTTAATTATGAAAAAAAAACACTTGTCGTTGTTGCGTACCGTTTCAACTTCGAAGGTCTCCTCGAGCTTAATGCTGAAGCGCCGACCATCGTCCGGTGAGGCCTGTCGCACTCACCTCGATCGTCGTGGCACCGATCGCACTCCCGGGAGACTTTCGTCCTCCGATGATGACATTTCCTATCGTTCATAATTCAAAGACTAAATTAGATCATTATTATTCAACTAATCATATAGTAAAATAAACTACTTCTATAGTAAAATGAACCAGTTTTATTAAATCAACTAGTTCAACTACTAAGCACTTACTATAAATAGAATAATGTAGTACTTACTAAAAATAAACAAGTTTCCCTAGTTCTAACTAAGTCCATTAAACACTTTCTAAGTAGTCCATTAGTCCATCTAACTATATATTCAATTGACATTACCCTATATTTAACTTTTCTATCTAATTCATCTAACATTTATATAAACTCAAAATATATAAAAATTTAAATAAACAAAAAAACTCATTAACCTAGTTATATTAATTATTGAACTAGTTCAAATCTCATATACCTAAATTTTCTTACTAAAAATAAACTAGTTATATTAATTATTGAACTAGTTCTAATCTCTAGTTCGACAATTTTTCTATCTAGCTAGCTAATTCATCTAACATTCGACATTAATCTAACATTCGACATTAATCTAGTACGTATGTGTGTATGTGGGTGTGTATGCGTGTGTGGTATATGTGTGTGTGTGTGTGTGTGTGCGGCCAGCCCGTCACGTGGTCTGGGCGGGGAACAGCGTGTGGCGTTGAGGCGGCGGCAGCGAAATGCAGCGAGAGAAAGCGAGATACGTCTGGATGGCGGCGGGGACGACGACAGACGGCCTTGTGGCGTTCGAAGCGGCGAGGGGCGACAACGATAATGAGCGGCAATGGCGGCGACGACGGAGCGGCAGCGAGAGAGGTTGACGAAAGAAGTGGGGAGATGTAACTGAAATTTCGTAAGTGCCGTATATATAGGGTGAGCCTTTAGTACCGGTTGGAGCCACCAACCAGATTACTAAAAAGGCGCAAAGAGGCGGAAGAGCAGGCCTTTAGTACCGGTTGGTGGCTCCAACCGGTACTAAATGGTGGTCTTTAGTACCGGTTGGGGCCACCAACCGGTACTAAAAACCTCACACTCACCCAAAGTTTAGTCCCACCTCGCCAGAAGGGCAGCCGCACTGGTTTATAAACCCAGCCTGGCTACCTCTTGAACTCCTCTATATAGCAGGCTTGTGGGCCTAAATTCTGCGCTGCCACTGTGAGTCTGCTGGGCCTTTAAGGCCTGTAATTGCACTCACTGTGGCCTAGCAGGCCCAGGCAGCGCCCCAATTTTTTTGTAATTTTTTCTTTTCTGCTATTGTTTCTTCTATTTCTTTCTGTGTAGTTTTTTGTATAGTTTTTCTTTTCTGTTATATTTATTTTCTTCTATTTATTTGTGAGTAGTTTTCATCTAGTTTGCCAAAATTCAACATTTCCGAGTTCGCTTTTGTAGTGATTTTAAATTTCACGGTCATTGTGGAAACGATTGAAAAATAGCAAATATAATTTTTTTCTTTTCTGCTTTATTTTTTCTTCTATTTATTTCTGAGCAATTTCTTCTTTTCTGCTATATTTATTTTGTTCTATTTATTTCTGAGCAGTTTTTTATATAGTTTTTTTCTTTTCAGCAATAATTTTTTTCTTTTCTGCTATTTTTTCTTTTTTGCTATTTTTTCTTTTCTGCAAAACTTGATGGTCAAAGTCTGGAGTTATAACCAAAGTTAAAAAAAAATGCCGACGTGCAATTAGTTTTTGCCATAACAGAAGAAGTCCGGAGTTGTAATAAGTTATTAAAAATAAAAAAGTGGTGCAATGCTCGTTAATTCGCTTCAAGCCTTTCAAAATAGTGTAAACTGCACTGCGCATAGCTCCGTGCAATCTACCATATTCCTGAAGGCTTGAAGCTAAGCAACGTGAGCTTTGAGCCTCTTCTTCATCGTCTCTGCACTCAGGGCTTATAAACCGCTCCTAGTCCCTCTCTCTTGGCAAGGTGGGACTAAATAACAGCTTCCTAAGCAACTGTAGTACTGGTCACCCCTTTAGTACCGGTTGGAGCCACCAACCGTACTAAAAGGTAATCTTGCTAAAACAGTTATGGCAAATGAAGGCAGAAATGGTTGAAAGTTGATGGCGTTGCTTTGAATGGTGCATCTTGAATGCACAAAAGTCTGGAGTTGTAATAATTTAAAAAATGAAATGCCTTTGTATAACAGATGAGTTTAATTTCGTCCGAAACCTGAATACTTGAAAGAGATTGTCCAGTTTGTGAGCAGAAGTGCATCTAGTTTTTGCCGTAACCCTCTCTACTTTTTGAACAATCTATGTGGGTGAAATGATGATACCATGCCAAGTTTCAACTTTTTCAGAGTTCATTTGTAGTGCTTTTCAATTTCCAGGTCCTTTAGTTCTCAAAACAAATCATTGAATGCATGAAAAATAGCAAATGAAGGCAGAAAGCAGTTGAAAGTTGATGGCGTCGCTTTGAATGGTGCATACTGAGCATAAAAAATATAAGAGCATTTACATCATGATCTTATATTTCTTTACAGTCTAAATTGTCAATATGATCATATAACATCAAAAAAATACTTTGATCATCAATGATCTTTGTGTTTACAATCTGAATTGTCAGTATGAGTCATCAACGATTTATAAACCGATGAAGACTCATATTGAGGCCACAAATTCTACACATAGAGTTCAATGAAGACCAAGTGCTTATGATAGTTTGAGAAATAACATATTTAAGGTGGTAAAAGGCTTGTTAGGGAAGCGAGGTGGGACTAATTAAAACATCCTGCCCACAACGTCATTAGTACCGGTTAAGTAGTGCGAACCGGCACTAAATGGTGATGGTGGGGCCATAGCTGACTGGTGACACTCCTCTTTAGTACCGGTTCGTGGCATGAACCGGTACTAAAGGTTCGCCACAAACCGGTGCTATTGATCGGCCCCACGAACCGGCACTAATGTGCTTCACGTATGACCCTTTTTCTACTAGTAACTGGCCAGTCCATGGGCAGCCATTAAAAAAGACACGTCGGGGCAATGGATGTCCGACATGTGGGCCTTTCCATGCATGCGGATTAAATGGAGTTGTTGTGAAGCAGTTGCATGGCCAACATGTAGGTTCCGAGTGCGAATGACGAGACGCAAATTCGGCCTAAATTTGCATCGCAAATGGGTCGAGCCGAATAGAATTTGCTCCCAAGCTCGCGCGTCGGGCCGTCATATTTGTCCGTTTCTACCTAAACGGATAAGAAAGGACCAAATGCGGTCGTGCATTAGAGTTGGCTTGAACAAATTTTTTTTTTTGAACACATCGCACTTTATTTCAAGGATCGAACGCATCGCACTTAAGCGGCATGTCACGGTCCTCGGCGGATGTATCCCATGGATCCACGATGGAACTCCATGCACGTGCGCGTCAGGTCAGAACGAAGAGAACTTGAGCGTGAGCGGTTGCCATGGATCCACGATGGAGCTATGTACGGATGCATGTCACTGCTAATTATATCAGCGGCGCTGTGTTGTGTGTGGCGGCAACAGGGTCTACGGCGACGAGACGATGCGACGTGCCAGCTCTGGCCTTGGGTGGGGTGTCCGTCGGGGGAGACGACCGATGTGGAGTTGACATTTTGCTCATGAAATGGAATTGACGTGTGGCCAGCCGCACCGGCAGCGATATGTAACCATTAAATCATGGGACGGATGCCCGGCCATGACCACAGCGCAAGAAAAGGAAATTAAACTGTTTCATGTCGGGCCTTGCCTTTCGAGTTTGTCCCAAGAAAACAAAATCAATGCTCACAAGTGCTACTTCAAGCATTTTGAAGCACTGGTTTCATTTTGAAGCTCAGAACGGTACTTTCGACAAAGTCTGAAGTACTTCCGAAAAGTGGAGATCAACTGCAAATTTACTATTGTCCGAAGGAGGCGCTGCATAGGCTAGTAGACGTATAATTCCACCACGCGGAAGCAAGACTGCAATTCTTTTTCGGGCGACCATCAGATCAAGTTTAGCAATTTACTACTCTCTTCGTTCCATAATATAAGACGTTTTTTGGCACTAGTTTAGTGTCAAAAAAACATCTTATATTATAGAACGGAGGGAGTAATTTTCTCTAATAAAAACATGGTTGATCATTCATGCACACACAGGCCCAACACTTTGAAATGAAAAATGTGGAGCCAACAGCTCCTTAAATCGAAAAAAAGGAACGGGCCCAACTGTCGTTAAGACCCCGGTATGTTCAAAGCATTCGCGCACGTACTCCATGTGCTTCTTCTTCCCCCGTCCATCCTGCTCCATGTGCCCAACTCCATGGGAGTATATAGACAGAGGCAGCTTCCTTGACTCTCCCCACACCAAGCTCACATCGATCGTCTCCTCGACTAGTGATCAGTAACTCATCGAAGATTAATGGATGATTCCATGGAGCTGTCATGGGGCGCGCGGTGCGCGGGACTGGCCTTCTTCAGCCTGTCCATCTTCTCGGTGGCGCTCGGTGCGGTGCTCCTGCTCGTCCGCCGGTGGCCCAACCCCTGGTGCGGCTGCCACGTGTGCCGGGCGTACCTCACGGGGTCGTGGGCCAAGGACTTCACCAACCTCGCCGACTGGTACGCGCACCTGCTGCGCAAGTCGCCGACGGGCACCGTCCAGGTCCACGTCCTCGGCTGCACCGTCACCGCCAACCCAGCCAACGTCGAGTACATGCTCAAGACCCGCTTCGACAACTTCCCCAAGGGCAAGCGCTTCGCCGCGCTCCTCAGCGACCTCCTCGGCGCCGGCATCTTCAACGTCGACGGCGACGCCTGGCGCCACCAGCGCAAGATGGCCAGCCTCCAGCTCGGCAGCGTCACCGTGCGCTCCTACGCCTACAAGATCGTAGCCCAGGAGGTGGAGGCCCGCCTCCTGCCTGTCCTGGCCGACGCCGCCGACAAGGGCAAGGTGATCGACCTCCAGGACGTGTTCCGACGGTTCGCCTTCGACACCGTCTGCAAGATCTCCTTCGGGCTCGACCCGGGCTGCCTCGACCTCGACATGCCCATGTCCGACCTAGCCAACGCGTTCGACACCGCGTCGCGGCTCTGCGCCATGCGGGGCGCCGCGACCTCGCCGTTGGTGTGGAAGATGAAGCGGATGCTCAACATTGGGTCCGAGAGGGAGCTTAAGAAGGCCATCAAGCTCGTCGACGACCTCGCGTCGGCCATGATTCTGCAGCGGCGGAGTCTGGGTTTCGACAACAGCCACGACCTCCTGTCCCGCTTCATGGCCTCGGACGTCGCCATGGACGACAAGTATCTCCGCGACATCGTCGTCAGCTTCCTCCTCGCCGGCCGGGATACGGTCGCCTCCGCGCTTACCACGCTCTTCATCCACCTGCACAAGAACCCTAAGGTCGCGGCCGCCATTCGCGCGGAGGCCGGCGGCGACAAGCCGTCCTCCTACGAGCACCTGATGAGCCTGCAGTATACCCACGCGGTGCTGTTCGAGAACATGCGGCTGTTCCCGCCGGTGCAGTTCGACTCCAAGTTCTGCGCCGCCGCGGACGTGCTCCCGGACAGCACCTACGTGGAGGCTGAGTCACGCGTGATGTACCACCCGTACGCCATGGGACGCATGCCCAGCATCTGGGGCGCCGACTACGAGGCGTTCCGCCCTGACCGGTGGCTCACCGGACCTGGCGGCTCGTTCGCGCCGGCGAACCTCTACAAGTACCCGGTGTTCCAGGGCGGCCTCCGTGTGTGCCTCGGCAAGGAGCTTGCCATAACTGAGATGAAGGCGGTCGGCGTGGCCGTGGTGAAGGCGTTCGACGTGGAGGTGGTTGGAGAGCATGGCCGTAGTGGCTGGGCGCCGACGTTTGTGCCGGGGCTCACGGCGTCCATCAGCGGCGGCCTCCCAGTGAGGATCATCAAACGCACTTTGACTCCGAATTCAGGATTCACATAATATACATGATCTTTTGGTTAAAGATAAAGATGGTCCAAATTGATATGAGCACTTAATTTGAAGGGATCTAAGGGCATCTCCAATATTCACTCGCAAATTTGATCCGGCATCAGTCCGTGGACGGAGAGACTAGTCCACAGACACTGATGCCGGAGGCCATCATTCAACGATGTCCATATACATTTCAACCAGTGTTAGAATTAACCGGACGAAATTTATGTAAACCGGCCAGGATTTCATAAACCAAAAGAGATTCATGGAAACACAACGTATTTTTGTTACATTTCAGACATTTAGAAGAAGAAAAACCGTTCCGACCCTAAACCAATCTTATGGCGGTGGTCGGCGTCCAAGCCCTTGTTGTTCCCTTCCTGGGACCGCCTCCTCCATCCGCTGTCTCCATGAGCACCGGCGATAAGACCGATGAAGTGAAGCTCCGGTATCCCGCGAGAAAGAGTAGAACATGGGATACAGACCGACCCACGTGAGACACAAGGCCCAGCCGCCTCTCATGCCCTACTCGTTCTCGGAGGAGACTGCACCTTGTCCGTCGCTGGTGGATGTGAGGTCCACAATGAAATGGCGGCGCCGGTGCTGTAGTTGTCCCACCGGGTCGCCTGAAAGTTTGTCGTTGATATTTAGGAGGCGTAGCTGACGTTGTTCTCATCCATGATCGCCTGCAGCTACGCCTCCGTGGCGGCCGCTTCCGGGCAAGCGACAACTTGAACGCTGGTTGCCTCGTAGATCACACGCTGCTACACGACAAAGTTAGGGTTCGCCGTGGCCATGACTGTCACGGCCTCCTTGCTAACGCGCTCGTTGTCAACTTGGCTAGAGTGGGTCGGCCTGTTTGCATGTCGCTTCAGTTATGGCCTCAACTAATTGACGTCACTGACTGTCAAATAGAAGGTCTCTAGGCGACATCTCTTGTATGACGCTCCTTGCGTCATAAAGTTGAGGCTATGCTGGAGGCTCAAGCCTAGTGGTCCAGCTCGCTCTAACATGATGGGTGGTGAGCTTCCTTGAACTATTTTTTTCTTTCAGTTTTCAATTCGATTTTTGCTGAAAAACTGGGTGTTTATCCTTTACCGGGTTAAATATTTAAAATTGCTCATGATGCAAATAAAATTTTAGTTACTATGTGTTTAAAAATTTTCATCCTGTATTTTAAAATAGTGTGCATTTAAAAACATTTCACCATTCAGTATGTATTTAAAAGATGTTCACTTTATATTAAACTTTTCACTTATACGAAACATGCTCAGTGTATATTGAAGTGTTCAATCTGCATTTTAAAAAGTTCATTTTTATTTGAATACCGTTCAGCATATACTGAAGAAACATTAATCTATAAAAACATATAGAAACAGGAAAGGAAAAACTGCAAGATAAAAAAAGAAAAATCAGGAGAAAATCAAACCTGGAAGAAATCATGATAAAGAAAAAAACCAATAAACCAAGAATAGAAAATATCAAGTAAGAAAAAAGTACCAACAATATAGTAAAATGGAATATTAAATTCAAAAAAAGGAAAAGCCCGACAAAACGGTGTGCCAACTCAATATGTGTTTTCAGAAAATGTCACCATTTTCAAAAATTGTTGATAAAATGTGTCCATATGCGAAGTAGGGTAAGGATATCCCCCTTCATTGCCATCGGTGCTTCCGATGAGTCAGACTGGACAATGACAGGCCCTGACTATGTTGAATAGCCAGGGCCATTCCGTGCATTAACGCATGTAGTTCGGCCTCCAGTGCATCATTGCAGTTAAATATGCATCTGTAAGATGCAAAAATAACACTGCCGTCATACCTTCGTAGTACCATCCCCGCTGTCGCAGAACCATCTGCCTCGGAGTAGGCTCCATCCACAGACAAGGCGACCCGTCCAGGTGGTGGCCTCGGCCAGGGCAGCGTCGGGACTGCTGCTCGCGGTGTAGCTGGGTTGATATCCACTGCCGGCATCTTCCCCTTC
The DNA here is from genome assembly GCA_021605145.1 of Aegilops bicornis. Classification (NCBI taxonomy): domain Eukaryota; kingdom Viridiplantae; phylum Streptophyta; class Magnoliopsida; order Poales; family Poaceae; genus Aegilops; species Aegilops bicornis. Next base: position 841,136,303 of record CM038670.1, on the reverse strand, counting down.
ATAGTGCACGTCCTTTCGGCCACCGTTCCTCCCCATTCCTGTTCTCCCGCCACCCCTCTTCCCCAATTGCATTGTCCTAACTTTTAAATTTAAAAACATCGTTATGGCTTCATCTCTTCAAAAAAAAAAATCTCTCCACCGCTCAACGTCCTAGCACTCCATTGCTTGAATTGTACCGAGAATGCGGATCTTAGTAGGTGCACTAATTGTTGTACTAACTACTATTCCAAAATAACTACACTCATTTCGATGATTTACTACCTCCGCCCGGGTTTATTAGGCCCTCTAGTATTTTGAGCCAAACTTTGACCATTCATATGACTAATAAAATATAGAATATATGCTACAAAAAGTACATAGTTGGATTTGTACTTGAAAGAGCTTTTCGAAGGCATAATTTTTGTAACATATAGTTTTCATTTTATTAGTTAAATTTGTTGGTCAAATTTTAGCCCAAAATGAGAGGGGGACTAATAAACCGGGACGGGGTAGTAATCTGTTGTGAAGTCCAAGTTTTGGCAAACTCGCTGAATTAAAAATGTAGTACAAATTTTATCTCAAGGGTCAGAAATAAATGGAGCATGCGATGTTCCTTAAATGTCATGCCAAATCTAAATTACGGCCTACTCCATGCATGTTGCAGACGGGCAACTACCTTTTTCTTATAATTGGCATTTTTTATTGACTCATCATATCACATCAGAGCGATACAAGGAAAATGAATTTACACCCGGACTTTGTATGATTAGGATGCACATAACCAAAAAAATCGCACATTCTGAAAAATGCGGCAAAAAACAAAGTCGCTCAAGACTAAGTTAATGCCTAAGGCGTGGAGTGGGGGGAGTTTATCTGTATATTACGCTGTCATCTATGTTGGGTAAAAATATCATTGGCCATCTACTTGAACCGCGTATACGCGGTGCTAAATTTCTGCCAATGTCTCCAAAGAATAGACAACAAATCGTAGCCATTGTGTACATTGATAGATAACCTGTAGTGAGGAGAACTTTTTATCATTAAAAACCATATTATTTCTATATAGCCATAGTGACTTGTAAGGTGAAATTTATAAATATAACTACATCCTAATCTCTCTAAGAGAAATCGAGAATGGGAAGTGAAGTCAACCAATGAGTTAGCTGAGTTGTTGGTTGAGTTATACCTTACTGTGCACAATTGCAACTTCTAGATATTAAATGGACTTCTGAACATCTAAATGTGGCTAAAAAGGCATATCAAACCCAAAGCTAGTGCATATACGATTGTGTATCGTTTTCAGAGCACAACAACATGGAAGTCCCTCCACACATGACATAGTAACACAAGCCACAAGGAAAGACCGACATTTTTAGAGAGTTTAAGAACTTATGTACCATGGGTACCCAAAAAGACCACGGAACAAAAGTAGTTCCTGCCTAGAAATTTAGTTAAATCAATTGCTAGCAAGGAGGCAACAAGTGGACCGACCCGATTCTACGTCAAACCAATCGTAGTTGATCTCAAGAGTTCCGTCTTGGGCCCATGTGACGAATCTGAAGGCCTGAATCCTTCGCAATCCAACGACGGCATTCTTCTTGGCCGGTCAATTTGCGACGTCGTGCTCATCAACATGGCAACAACGGCGGACATGGTCGGCCAGTCACAAGGAGTTTCCTGGACGCAGAGGAGCCCAATCTGGATACATCGTGTCAGCTCGGACAAGAGCTCAGGTTCGGACTCAGAGAGTGGTACCATTGTTGAGTCCAGAAGTTCCGCGATCATGTTTGACTCCCACAATCCCCAGGCCTACAAAAGGAGGTTTTCCAACTATCATAAAGCTGTGTAAATAATCTTGTATAGTATGTTTATGCTTGCTATACTTCATCTCAAGAAGAAAAGGAATTATGTATATCGATTAACTATAAGATGCGGATGCATTTGTGAGATAGTAGGATTTACATGCGAAAGGAGGCCCTGCATGCCACCGTTCCTTCGCCCATTGAGTGTCTCCAAGAGAATAACTTCGAAACTATAGACGTCACACTTAAGTGTCATGTTCCCTTGCCGCGCATACTCCGGCGCTGCATACCCTCTTCAAGAAACTCAATAATATCAGGATATATGTATTGAGTTGATTCCACTCAATTTGAATGGAGAAACAAAGATCCTATAATAGGGATGCATGCATTTGTTACTTACGGTGAAACTACAATTGTTTGATCAGGCCCTGTCTGATCTACTGCGAACAGCTTGGCAGTTCCAAAGTCAGCGATTTTAGGCCTCCATTCGTCATCTAGCAGAATGTTGCCCGGCTTAAGATCCCTATGGATAACATTGTCACCAGATCCTCCGTGTAGGTATGCAATGCCATGCGCAATCCCTCGAATTAATTCCAGTCTCCTTGCCTAGTTCAGTGAGGCACAAAGGCTAACATTGCCTGTCAGTGTCAAATATGCATTCATTAGCACCCACAAAAAAAATGCATTCATTAGACACAAACATATGAGAGAAAACTTGAGGATCTTCCCAACCATATATATGTGGTATCCTGTTTGGATTCCTACACGAGAAAGTTCAGTCCTCGTAGCAACTTGAGAATGAATTTGTGTTTCAGCAAGTAGCAAGTACCGATTACCGAATCGGGAATGCTACATCAATTTTACTAGTATTATTTTGCAGAAGCTTGGCTAGGCCCATGTGAGCAACGTACATCGGCGTCCAACGCGGTGACGAAAGGGCACGTTCGCCGTCGATGCCGATAGCGTCGATGCCGAGAGCAAGCCCTCCAGTGCCGGGCGCGACGAGGATGACGCCGGCATCGGGCGTGAGAGCGAGGAGGACGGCTTCAGGTGGCGGCAAGAGCGGCGGCGCGGCACAAACCCTAGCGGCATGGGAGAATTTCTGGAGCAGAGGAGGCCGGCATCGGGTCCCTGGCGTAGTCGGGGAATGCTTCGCAGTGGGCTTGGGCTGCTCGTGTTGGCTGCTGTACTGGGCTGCAAATTCTCGAAAATAAATCATTGGGCCGCGAAACGAGTCACCGAGCTGGACCGAGCGAAAACCGGCTCGGCTCGCTCGCCCAACGGGCCGAAAGTTGCAGCTCGGCTCGCCCTATTTCCTTATCGGGCCGAGCTGAGTCGGGTCGAGCTGAAGCGAGTTTCGGGCCGAGCCAAAAAGCTCGCTCGAGCGTCCAGCCCTAATTGCATGTAACCATGCATTTCCTTATTTCTGCTTCATGCAAAATAATACTAGTAAAATTGAGTCATTAGAGCAGAATTTACCTATGATTGTGCGCTTCCTTCTCCACCAAATCGCAAAGACGACCAGTAGAATAACAACAATGGAAGCTAAAGGTGTGGCAACAAGTAGAACCGGAAACTTTTTATGGTCATCTGTTATCGCAGCAAAAGAGAAAGATCAGAATGCAATTGATTACTTATACAGACTTAGAATCCATTACAAATTGAAATTAATATAGTTATTATTTTAATAATATTTTATGATGTGGCATCTGAGTGAGCTTAGGCTGGTTGTAATGGGGAGTATCATATACTAGTATCATGCATATGATACTAGTGTATGATAATACCTCCCTAATGCATAGTACAACGCTGCGTGTCTTCGGCAGGTGGTACCCTTCATCGCCTGTGCTGACGGGTTCGTGGCGGCAGGGATGCTGAACCCGTCGACGCAGCCGCAGAACCCCGACGACGTAGCCTCGGGGTCACAGAGGCCGAACGACCTGCATCTCCCGTACTCGTCGCACGGGTCCCTCGGCCCCTGGAATATGCGAGGCCATGCCCAGCTGCTCGCGTCCCACTCCCACCGCTCCGCCTTGCCGGTGTGGTTCACCACAACGCGCGTCAGCGGCGTGCCGAGCGCGGCGGTGTACGCGTAGGTGAGCCATCTGGCATTGGATCACTATAGTTTATGAAGAACGCAACATATCAAGAAGACGATCATCCATATTTGAAGGTTGTGGGGCGTTGGTTCAGAGTGTGGTCCATTTGCCAACCTCTCACGTGGGAGGGGAGTTTGACCTACCTTCCCAGCCTTCGGCGGGGCTCATCTCTTCTTCCTCTCAATGGTGTAGATACGCCCATGACATCGCGAAGTCGGCTAATTGATGGAGACCGCCACGTGCCCAACTGCCGGCGCCTCTTCCCGCCACCTGTTCCACAATATCGCACCAAGCTCCTCTTTTTCTCTACTTCCATAACCACTTTTGCAATGTCGCCTCCCCTTCGGCCAGGCTAGGTTTCACTCTCGGGTTTGGAGGAACAACTACTCAACAAGGAGGAAGCGGCGTAGGAGGTTGTCGCCTTGTTGGCATCGTCGAGGAGGAGGAGTGGGATCGCTACGACATGGAGGAAACCCTGTAGGAGGATCTCACCATCCTGGGAGGGCTGGGATTCCAAAATGCACGCGCTGGTTTGGGAACAAGCATAGCTATGTGAAGATCCCAAACTCGCCCGAGATGTCTCTCCGACGCCGCTTCCAGTGCCTGACTTCACTGTTGAGGAGGCATGAGATGAGTGGTACGCCGCCTACGCGTAGGCAATCTCCCCCCCAGGAAAATCTTTGAGCAGACTGTCGCTTGGCAGGTATGGATCCACTACAAGGAAGTATAGGAGGATTTCACGGTGGAGTGTGCCAATTCGATGCTAATATGATGAGATTCGAGGAAAGAACTCACACCATATTGTGCCTTTCCCAGTTGACAAAGCCATATCCGACCTCACGACCGCATGGGACAGGAATGGGACGAAGACAAGCTCGCCGTACCGGCACGCCACCGTGCCTAGAGTGCGAGTGAACTCGTCACATATGCATGTGGCCCGTGCAGAGCATCGCACATCAACGTCGTGGGTCTAAAAATCATGCTACAGTCACTAAGAAGGACAAAATTCAAACCTATATGAAAATTTCGCTAGTAAACTTTTCTCCCCCTATGTAAGAACTTTGTAATGTAACATTAGTTGAAATTAGTGTTTTAATCATTCTAATTGAATGTGACTATTGAGTTGATGCAACAACAAAATAGGAAAGAAGAGAAAAGATATGGAAACAATCAATATAGCGTCTCTGAATTTGCACATCGCCTGGACAGCCTTCATAGTAGTATTATGAAGCGCGCTCCATGCACTCTGCGATATGGAGACGGTCAATATGTCCGATTCCGCTAAATTTGCTATTAGATGGGTAAAAGTGGTGTGACATTGTGTTCGAGGAATTAAAGATTTCGAGTCAACCTTGAAAAGAACATAGTAGTACTAACATAAAGTGGGCATTTGCTTATTCGTGGCGCCACCAACAAAACAACACAAACACAATCCCCACAAAATCAGCAGCAGCGTGAGTGCGGTCCGTCCATCAGCTTCAGAAAGAAAAAGAAATAAGATGGGAGCAGGAACATAGTGCTCCACTACACATGTGGCGACGAATTGGAGCTCAAAGCTCCGTGTCTCTGAGCAAGACAAGTTCCAAACAACGCCCCATTTTCTTCTTCCCCTCCTTTTTGGAAGCAAGAGCTGAGCTCCAGATTAAGACAGAGACAACAAAGTTTGAGCCCCTCAACATTCTTTCTTCTTCTTGCACCTCCCCTGTTTCCAAGGACGTACACGAGTCCATATACGCGCGCGCCCATGTCCACCTCCTCCCACTCTTCTCCCCCCTTCATCCTCCTCTTCTTCTTGCACCTCCTCCTCCTGCTTCCACCATGCTGCAGCTGCTGCTCCCGGCACCTTCTTCTCCACGGCAACGCCAACGCCCCCTCCTCGCTCGCGGGCACGCTCCATGCACGCGACGGCAACGTCACCGACGGCCTAAGGCGCTACCTGGCGCGCTTCGGCTACGCGTCCACGCCCAACGACGCCGACGGGCAGCTCGTGGTGAGCCTCTACCAGTCCACCCTCGGCCTCCCCGTCACGGGCCGCCTCGACGCCCGCACGCTCGACCTCCTCGCCACCCCGCGCTGCGGCGTCCCGGACCTCCAGGCGAACACCACCGCCCGCTTCGCCTTCTTCGCCGGCCAGCCGCGCTGGGCGCGCGCCCCGGGCCACTTCCTGCTCACCTACGCCGTGCTCTCCGACCCTCCCTACCAGCCCCTCCCTGAACATCTCCCGCGCGGGGCCGTGCGCGCCGCCTTCCGGCGCGCGTTCGCGCGCTGGGCGCGCGTCATCCCGGTGCGGTTCCGCGAGACGCGCGACTACAACACGGCGGACGTGCGCGTGGGCTTCCTCGCCGGCGACCACGGCGACGGCGAGCCCTTCGACGGCCCGCTCGGAGTGCTCGGCCACGCCTTCTCCCCGCCCAGCGGCCAGCTCCACCTCGACGCCGCCGAGCGGTGGGCCGTCCTCGGCCACGACGGCGACGACCCCGGCTCCGGCGCCGTGGACCTGGAGTCGGTGGCCATGCACGAGATCGGCCACGTGCTGGGCCTGGCGCACTCGTCGGTCCCGGACGCCGTCATGTACCCGAGCCTGAAGCCGCGCACCCGGAAGGCGGACCTCACCCTGGACGACGTCCGCGGCGTGCAGGCGCTCTACGGCTCCAACCCGCGCTTCAGCCTCAGCTCCCTCTCCGAGCCCGACACCTCCTCAGCCGCCCCGGCGGTGGCCACCACCAGGTCGCCCGGGAAGACGACGACGACGCATACGGCCATCCTGCTCTTGCTCGTCACCGTCACTCCTCTGCTAGCTTGATTGATTAAGCTCTACTATAAGTAGATAGATATATATATACTGTACACATGACACGTCTTAAACTCTTCATTAGTTTGACTTGAGAGAAACTGATCAAGATTTTATCAATTATTTGGTCGAGTTTGTCGTGAATTAATTATATTTCTTTGAATGTAAGCAACCATTTATCGTGGTTGGATGTTGTACAAAAAGAAGAAGAAAAATGGATAACAAGTCAAGCATGTCGTCGTACTGTGTTTCTGAAGCAAACAGGACAAATTAAGCAAGAATTGTTGCGTTGGTTGACAGATGACCGATGAACTTTTTAATTTGGAGAAGAAAACAATCATGTGCGTGATCTTAAATTGGAGAAGAAACAATCAAGGTTATGCGTGTGCCTGTGGTATGTGGCTAGCTACCTTTTCTCGGTGTATGTTTCACGGACATGGCTACTTGGGCTAGGACCATCAGCAAGGCATAGGCATATCGTGTAGCAAGATAAAGAGATGAGCCGAAAGCAACATGCACGACGAGACAATGATCGATCGATATTTATCCTCTCAGGATCATAAGTTGCAGGTTGCAGCACGCGTGAGTGAAATAGACAGATTTTCTTTGATGAAAGCACAGTTTTATTCATGAAATCCTTCCTGATGGATCCATATCAAAGAACACTAAGGCATCTCCAACGCTAACCGACACCGATGGACCAGGTGATCAGTCCGCAGACACAGACGTGGGAGCCGGGCTATCCGCATACCTTTCAAAGAACGTTTAAACAAACTGGATGAACTTTATTCAAACTGGATGATATTCATACAACCCAAACGAGAACATTTACATTCCAAACATATTTTAAGTTTTTAGCTAAAAACTATATACTAAGGTAAAACTAGTGGAGGTGGAGGTGAATATCCATTCCCATGACATGGATACACTAAACTAGTATACGGCCGGCCGCAGCGGCTCTTCATTGTCTTTCCCATGTCTGACAGCCCGCTCATCGCACTGCCGTGAGCCCAGAAGGTATATGCTTCATCGGAAAGAGCAAAGAGTAGCCTCTGCTTTCGGACGTCCGGCTGCGCCGCTCATCGAAGTGGCACCGGAGGGATATGCTTTAGCCTGAGGGGAAGGATGCCCTCCGCTTCCGTGAAGCACGGATCGGGGGTGGTTTTGGGGGCGGGGATGACGGTGGCCTGCGAACTGGGCAAGACACCAGATGTGCACAATGGCAACACCATGGCGGTGGCCTTCCCGGGACCCAAGTGGCGGCGGCCTCCCATGTTCTACTTTTTCTTGATGTTGACGGTGGACGTGGACATGCTGGCCGCCGCCTCGTTGATCTTCGCAAAACTCCAGCTTGCGCTTAAGGATCTTTAGTCCTAATGAAGCAGTTGGTGAATAGTCCGTCGGTTATTTTTTACTGGGTTTTTTTCGTCTCTCCTCCCACCATCCTCTCCCATCATTTTCGTCTGGTTTTTTTCGTCTCCTCTCCCCACCCCACCCCACGCACGCAAAAAAAAAAACCACCAGTCACGAAACACCCCTAGATCCGCTCCTCACGATCCCCTCGTCCCCTCCTCTCGATCCCCTCGTGCGATCTTCCTGACACCGTCGTCGTCGCCGCAACCACTCGGACGCCTCCACCTTCTTGGATCTATCGCTGTCATCGTGGATCCGCCACCGCCGTCGCCGCGGAACCCCTCAGACGCCTCCGCCTTCCTGGATCCATTGCTATCATCGTGGATCCACCTCTTCCTCCTCCGTTGCCACCCCTCATCCAGCGCGCCTACCTGGTCGAGGCCCCCTACTCGTCGGCCGCCACCGCCGCCGGAGCAGGGAGTGTCCGTGGCCGCGGCCTTGAGCGCGTGAGGTGCTGCCCGGGCCCGATTCTCCCCAGATCCGAGGCAGGTGAGCTTCGTCCGCGGATTGGTTGGTGGAATTTCGTAGGGTGTTCGCGTAATCTCTGGCGAGATGGGTTTCCCGCCGACGGCCGAGGCCTCCCCGGCTGGGATTTCTGCGATGAGTTTTGGGGCGATTCTGTGGGCAATGTTGCGCTATTTTTGCTGTTCGCTTCGGCATCTCCTGGCGTGTTTTCGCTCCATCCTTGGAGGATATCTCCTCTCTCTCTCGGTCCGTGGTTCGGTCGCTTCTGGGAGGTTTGTGGGCGCGTTTTTGGGTTTGCTCTCGGAGAAGATGCGATGGAGAATTTTGCGGCGCTCTGACTTGCACGTTTTAGAGGGTGATTTTTTGTCCAAAAAGACCATCTGCTCAACAGAATTGGCCGAAAAGTCCACTTTCAGATGAAATTGACAGAAGAGACCACCCCAGCCGTGGCGGCAGGCGCGTCAGCCGACGCGTGACATCTGCCGCCACGCCGGCAGGCGTCTGCACTTGCCGCCACATGCCCAGGCGGCCACAAGCGTATAACAGCCAACCACTGCCCAAGACGGAACGGCATACTGCATGTGGCCCCTGCCGCCATGGCGGCAGTGCTGTTTTGCATGCAAAGAACTACTATGTTTCGTTTCTTCTGTGTTTTGTTTCGTCCGCGTTTCGTTTCATCTGCGTTTTGTTTCGTTTGACGAATAATATCATAGATTCGTATACCTATGATGTTGATTACTAGGCATGGAATACATTATTTTTGCAAATAATAATCGTTTATTTACAAATAATAAATACAAGTCTTCACCATGGGCCTGATCGTTGGCCTCCTCGCGCCGGGCGATTCACCCGATGGACCTTCACCGCCGCAGGCCTTATCGTCGGCCTCCTCGCGCCGGGCGAGTCACCCGGCGGACCTTCACCGCCACGGGTCTCATCGTCGGCCTCTTCGCATCGGCCTCATTGCTTGGCGGACCTTTGCCGCCGCAGGCCTCATCGTTGGCCTCCTCGTGCCGACATCATCGCCGGGCGGACCTGCTCCGTCACGGGCCTCATCGTCAGCATCAACGTCTGTCTGACTCCTTGCGTACCTTCGCCGCCGCATGCCTCATTGTTGGCCTCCTCGCGCCGACATCATCGCCCGGTCGTTGAGGCCAGCGCTAGGAGGCCGACGATGAGGCCCGCAACGGAGCAGGTCCGCGGGGCAATGATGTCGGCGCGAGGAGGCCGACGATGAGGCATGCAGCGGCGAAGGTCCGCCGGGCGATGAGGCCGACGCGAAGAGCCCGACGATGAGACCTGCGGCGGCGAAGGTCCGCCGTGCGATGAGGCCGACGATAAGGCCCGCGGCGGTGAAGGTCCGTTAGGCGATGAGGCCGGCGTGAAGAGGCCGACGATGAGACCCGCGGACGATGAGGTCTGCGACGGTGAAGGTCCGCCGGGTGAATCGCCTGGCGTGAGGAGACCGACCATGAGGCCCGTGACGGAGGCTCGTATTATTATTTATATAAATAAACGATTATTATTTGCAAAAGTATTATACTACATACCTAGAAATCAATATTATAGGTATACAAATATATGGCATTATTCGTTAGACGAAACGAAACGCAGACGAAACGAAATATAGACGATACAAAACCCAGACCAAACAAAACGTAGTAGCATGCAAAGAGTGCATGTAAAACAGTGGTGCCGCCACGCCGCTAGGCGGCAAGGGCCACATGCACTCTCCCGTTCCGTCCTGGGGAGTGGCTGGCTGTTATGAGCTTGCTGCCGCCTGGGCATCTGGCGGCAGGTGCTGCCGCCTGCCGGTGTGGCGGCAGGTGCCACGCGTCGGCTGGCGCGCCTGCCGCCACGGCTGAGGTGGTCTTTTCTGTCAATTTTATCTGAAGATGGTTTTTTTTGTCAATACCGTTGAGCAGATGGTCTTTTTGGACAAAAAATCTTAGAGGGTTTCTTCTCTATGAGCATATGTGTGCTTCGTCCGCTTTGATTTGTAGAACCAGTTCCCGTCAAAGATTTTGTTGCGAGGCTTGCCTGCACGCTTGAGACTCTGAGATTTATGGGTCTAAGTCGTTTCACTTATTGAGGTTCTGGGGGGATTTCACCCATGATTTTTGTGCGTCCCGATCTCTGATGAGATGTTCCCTCGGTTGCGTTTCTGCTATCTGCTGTTACGACTTTGGCTTGGATTTTTGTCGCATGTTTCCCCTTGCCTCTCCGATTAGTATCTGTGATTTTTTTATTTTAGCAATTTTCTTCTTTGTTTCCGGTCATGGATTAATTCTGCTATCGACAGATCTTATCTAACACGCTATTTCTTACATTGCTATGGACAACAAAGGGTTTTGGCTATAGGCCATCAAAATTCATCTTTTTTTTACAGTTCGTTGGAAAATTCAGTTCTGGTGGATTTGGATGCGTGAGTGGTTTGATCTTCTGAGTTTTCGGTCTTTTGTCTCTTTAGAATTTGAACAACTGGGTAGGTTCCTTGAACATTTGTGTAAAATTGATGTTTCCTTTGGTCTTGAGTTGTTTCCCGCTTGTGTTTTTGTGCTTTTACAGGTCCCTTTGGTGAGGACGTGGATGGAAGTCCTTCCTCCATGGATCGACGTTTTGCACAAACTATGTCTATTTGAACCAAATTTGTTGTTCAATGGTCTGATTAAATACGGCTCTGGAAAGGAATCGCATCAGGCTTAGGGTATCATGGCCACAAAGAATTATTGTTAATGGAAAGTTATTTTAACTCTGGTCAGGAGCCGACATTACTGCAAGTGCTTGCATGAGCACAAGGTCTATTTAAATGGGGATGCTTCTTTGGTCTAATAGCATGAGAGATGAAAGTTTGAAATGAATTCTATAGTAATGTGTTTTAAATCTCTACTTGTAAGTTCAAAAAAATGTCCTAATTTATCAATATAGTAAATAAATCATTTGTGCTATAAGTACTCCATTTTTTATGTATAATTTGCTCGGCTTACCAAAGCAGGAAGGTCACTAGCATTTTGTTTAGAGGGAATAATCCAAAGTGGACAAAATTGCATGAATGCATTTCTCTTTAGAAACGAAATTACCAACTACTTGGCCATTCGCCTACAAAATTGGGGATGAGATTTAGTAATTGAATTGGCACGATGTGTAATTGTTCTGCAAATTGGGAGGGTAGATGGTATATAACCTTTTTATTCTATTATGTGGGATTACGATTTATTCCTTGTAGATTGGGAGGATAGATGGTAAAGAGCATGTACTGTCCCTGGTCGTCCGTTTGATGTTTGAGCACGTTACGTATGAGGGATAAAGGAGCTTCGACCTTGAAGACAATCATAGTGTTGATAAGCTTGTAGATGATGCCCTTCTACTTGAAGTTCCACACATCCTCTAGATGGATTGCCATGCGCTCCTGCACTTGCCCCAGAGAGAGAGAGAGAGAGAGAGAGAGAGAGAGAGAGGGAGGGGAGGGGGAGGGGAGGGGAGGGGGAGGGGGAGGGGGAGGGGGGAGGGGAGGGAGGGGAGGGGGAGGTGAGAGAGAGAGAGACTAGCTTAATGAGGAGGGATTATGTCGCATGTTTTGCTTGGAGGAAAGTTCGCTTCCGCTTCCACGCGTCGAGGAAGGAGGAGTCAGTCGAAGGGGAATGGAGCACGGGGGGAATCAACTACAGATCTGAGCTGTACATGGTCATCAAACGACTGAAAATAATTGTAGTGACGTGGACGAGGGAAAATCGGATAGTGGGGGCCTCCTACAAAAAGTCACTTTGGAGGACGCGTGCACTGGAGCCCTATATTTTAAATAGTGCCAAAATGCTTTTTTGAAGTTTCAAAAAATTCTGAAAACAAATCAACATGCTTATATAGATATGTATTACACATGCACAAATTTTGATGCTGAAATAAGTAACCATGTGAGTTACACAAAAAAGACAACCATGATTTCGGAAAGATAAACAGTGCAATCATTATTCACTATTTGGAAATCATCATTTTGTCATTTTTGTATAGCTCACATGTTTATTTGTTTCATCACCAAACTTTACACATATGTAATAATATACATCCATATGATTACGTAGAATTATTTTTGGAATTTTTTTAAACTTTATATGTGATTTGTAAAGTATTTAAAATAAGGTCTTCTGATACACCCGGGCTCCAAAAGTCCACTCTTGGGCCTCCTATTTAGATATAGTAGATGCCATATTTGGGAAAGTGCCCTTCTTAGCTCGACCTTATATGAGCCCGAGTGATCAATAAAATCTGAAGAAAGAAAACAAATTCTAAAATTTCTAAACTATTTTGTGGCAACATTTGACAAATGTTGCCAATGCTTGGAAAGTTTGATTATGAAATGACATTCAAGTAAGTCGTGGCAAAAAAAAATCAGCACCCCAAAAATAACTTTTTTGGAGTATCGATTTTGTTTTTTGTCACGACTTTCATGAATGTTATTTTGTGATCAATTTTGCAAGCATGCAAAACATTCGTCAAATGCGCCCGCAAAGAAAACATTCGTCATTTGGCACAAAAAAAATCAGATTTTCTTGGATTTGTGTTCATTTTTTTCAGGTTCTACTGTTCACTGAGCTCATATGAGCTCGCGCTCAGTTTATCCACTTCCTCATATATGTTTTTTGTGTTAAGAACCGCACGTTAAGAGCATCTCTAACAGACCTCGCATCCCGCTGATCCTTAGAATGCATTTGAAGTTTGCGAAGAATACGTTTTACGGGCTGACGCGGACTACAGCAGAACAAACCCCTTAAACTTAAACCGTAAAATCAAATATTCATTTTTTCTCACGTCTTCTTCTTCGTCTCGCCCGTGTAGCTAGATCACTCCTACAAAACTGACGGACAACGCATAAAACGACCAAATACAAAGCCGCTGACGTCTAGGAAGACTCGCAGGAAACTAGCTAGCTCGAATCGATCCAAACGGCTAAATACGGAGCCGCCGTCGCCGTTGCTAGCTGAATCAATCCAGTTGCTACCTAGTTAGCTAGCTGTGAATCGGAATCGATTCGAGTGGATGGACGAGCTAGCTAGCTAGCTTAATCGGAATCGATTCAAGGGCGGGCGGGCTGAATCGATTCGGCAGGGGCGGGCGGCCGGGCCGGCCGGGGCAGGCGGGCAGGGCGGCCGGCGGGCAGGGATGGGCTGGGCGGCGGTCAGTACGGCGCGGACAGCGGTCGGGGACGGGCTGGGTGGCGGTCAGGACGGCGCAGACGGCGGTCGGGGACGGCGGACGTGGATGTTTCCGTGGCAGTTGGGCTCCCGCCAACTGCTTTCTCGCGATGCAGGGCACAGTAGAAGCGAAGGCGAAATCTGTGTTTTTGCAGATTGGGAGGATTTTTTTACCAAATTTACAGGTTGGAACCGTTTACGGGGTCTGTTTGGGTGGGATTTTTTGCACCGACCCGTATTTTGACGGTTATTTTACGGATCGGGGTTTTTTACGGGGTCTGCTAGAGTTGCTCTAATACCCCCCCCCCCCGCCCCACCACCACCCACACAGACACCTTCCAATATATATATATATATATATATAAAACCCTGAAAACACATTAGAAGTTTATGACTGCAGTATGTAGAATATATTTTTGCGGGGCAATATGTAGAAATCTCTCAGGTTTATGTTTGCATCATAAAATACAAATATCTATAACAAGAATGTTTTGAATAAGCTCTGTCACTTACGTATTTATGATCCAAAAAAATCCAGAAACAATTTTACATGTTGTTTTCAATATATATGTTGTGGATTGGCAAAGTTTCAAGTTTATATGTTTTCTCGCTTGAAAAAGAAAAACAGAATTTCAATGACGTTAAGAACGGATCGGTATCAACACTCGACGGTTAGATTGAAGATCCACCTAAAATTGAAGCATTTTAGGTGGATCTTCAATCTAACCGTCCAGTGTTGATACCGATCCGTTCTTAACGGACCAGATTAAATGTTCTGCCAGGCAGACTACGCCGCCTGCCCCTCCCACGCTCCACCTCATGAGGCAAAGAGGCCGCCGCACATCACGCACCTCAGCCCCAACAAATTGGAATCATCCCCTGCCCCGACTGCGCCCCCTCTCCCTTCCCACCGCCGTGCTCCTCCTGAAAATAAGTCGTGGCAAAAAAACAAAATCAGCACCACAAAATTAACTTCTTGGAGCATCGATTTTTTTTTGCCACGACTTCCACGAATGTTATTTTGTGATAAATTTTGCAAGCATGCAAAACATTCGTCAAATGCGCCCGCAAAAAAAACATTCGTTAAATGTTGGCACGAAAAAGAAAATCAGATTTGCTTCAATTTGTGTTCATTTTTTCAGGTTTTACTGTTCACTGAGCTCATATGAGCTTGCGCTCAGTTTATCCGCTTCCCCATATATGTTTTTTGTGCTAAGAACCGCACGTTAATGCCCCCCTCCTACTAGTAGAAAAAGGGTCAAATTTGATAAACATTAGTACAGGTTTGCATATGAGCCGGCACTAATGTATCCATTAGTGCCGGTTCAAATGACTAGGCGGGAGGAGATCTTTAGTACCGGTTCGTTGTTAATCTTTTGTACCGGTTCGTGCCACGAACCGGTACTAAAGATGCTGGTGCCCGGCCAACACTTTAGTACCGGTTCGTGGCACGAACCGGTACTAAAGAGGTTGTGGCAGGGCTATTTTTAGTCCCACCTCGCTCCCTAGCAAAATTTTGACCACCTTAAATATGTTACTTCTCAAACTATCACAAGCATTTGGTCTTTATTGAACTCTATGTGTAGGATCTGTGGCTGCAATAGGAGTCTTCGCCGGTTCTTAAATCGGTGGTAGATTCCTATTGACAATTTAGATTCTATACAAAAAGATCATTGATAATCAATCCAGAACCGGGACTAAAGGCCGCGGCCACGTGGAGCTTCACCTTTAGTCCCGGTTGGTAACACCAACCGGGACTAACGGTAATTTTATGATTTTTTTGAATAATTTTTTATTTTCAAATTTCTGAATTATTTTAACCTCTAATCTCTAACCAGCACCCCTCATCGCTGCTCAACTTATCCTCTAATCTCTAATCACCCCTCATCATTCCAAATCATCTAACTTCCCGAACGGTCACCCATCCTCCCACTCCCCCAGCCTGAGCACGCTTAACTTCCGGGTTCTATTCTCCCTCGTTTCCAAGTCTGCACTTGTTGTTTTCCTGACAATAGTAAGATGTCAAACCCTCAGGAATTTTGCTTGAGCATGAAGTGACACATTTCACTGTTTGAGTTTGAAACTATTGTTTTAAAAAACAATAATTTTTTAGAAAACAATAGTTATTTTGAATAATTAGTTTGACCATTGTTTGACCATAGTTTGACCACAGTTTGACCAGATTTGACCAAAATTTAAAATAACTGAAATAATTATTTAGTAACACTAATATTCTAGAATAATTAGTTTGACCATTATTTGACCATTGTTTGACCACAGATTGACCAGATTTGACCAAAATTCAAAATAACTGAAATAATTATTTAGTAACACTAATATTCTAGAATAATTAGTTTGACCATTATTTGACCATTGTTTGACCACAGTTTGAAAATTTTTCCATTTTTTCCACTCTAGATCTTAAAAGCCCCGTAACCTTTTTTGGGTAGGGTTTTTGAGGATTTTGAAAATGTTTAACGGGGTTCCCCCAGTTAAATTTGGATGTAACTTTTTGAGTAGAAGATTTTTCATATAAAAAACTTTTTCATCCGAGTTAGTATGCAAAAGTTATGCCCATTTTTACAAATTTCAGAGAGAGAGATTTTGCAAATAAAGTCGAAATTCACATTTGCAAATTTTCCCAACAACTAGACCACATATCACATGGGAAACTTCTTTTCTTTTATTTTTTTTGACATTTTCATCATTTTCTTTTATTTTCTTTAACTGAAAAGGCGATCCACGCGGGGTAGAGTTTGAAAATGGGACCTTTAGTACCGGTTCGTGGCACGAATCGGGACTAAAGGTCTCAACCCCATTAGCACCGGTTCGTGTCTCAAACCGGGACTAAAGGTCTAATCTTTAGTCCCTGGTTTGAGGCACGAACCGACTAGTATATCGCACCCTTAGTCCCGGTTTGAGGCACAAACCGGGACTAAAGGGTGCAGGTGAACCGGGACTAATGCCTTAGCCACACGAACCGGGACCAATGCTCACATTAGTCCCAGTTCGTGATTGAACCGGGACTAATGTGAATATTGGCCCGGAACCATAGCCCTGTTTTCTACTAGTGGTAGTAGCGCGTTTTGGCTGAAAGGCAGTACTGATCAATGTATTTTTTCTGCGTTCAGATGCACAATTTAAATATGTTACTTCTCAAACTATCAGAAGCATTTGGTCTTCATTGAACTCTATGTGTATAATTTGTGGACTCAATATGACTCTTCACCGGTTTCAGACGAGAATTCATCAGTTACAAGGGCACTTCATTATTTTTAACTTATTTGAACTCCAGAATTTTTTTGAGCCGACATTATGCAGTATTCGAAGCGACGTCATCAATTTTCAACACGTTCTGACATCATTTGCTGTTTTTCAGTCACCAATTTGTTTAGATCAGAGCTAAATGACCGTGAAAATGAAAATCACTACAAAACAAACTCTGAAAATGTTGAAGGTATCATCATTTCACCCGCATAGCATGTGCGAAAGAGTAGAGAGGTTCACGACAAAAACTGGAAGAACTTCGTGTACAAACTGGACAATCTCTTTCGGAGTATCAGGGTTTCGGACGAGAACTCATCAGTTACACGGGCACTTCAATTTTTTTTAACTTATTTGAACTCCAGACTTTTTTTGAGCCGGCATTATGCAGCATTCGAAGCAACGTCATCAATTTTCAACACGTTCTGACATCATTTGTTGTTTTTCAGTCACCGATTTTTTTAGATCAGAGCTAAATGACCGTGAAAATGAAAATCACTACAAAACAAACTGTGAAAATATTGAAGGTATCATCATTTCACCCGCATAGCATGTGCGAAAAAGTAGAGAGGGTCACGGCAAAAACTGGACGAACTTCGTGTACAAACTGGACAATCTCTTTCGGAGTATCAGGGTTTCGGACGAGAACTCATCAGTTACACGGGCACTTCATTATTTTTAACTTATTTGAACTCCAGACTTTTTTTGAGCCGGCATTATGCAGCATTCGAAGCGACGTCATCAATTTCCAACACGTTCTAACATCATTTGCTGTTTTTCAGTCACCGATTTGTTTAGATCAGAGCTAAATGACCGTGAAAATGAAAATCACTACAAAACAAACTGTGAAAATGTTGAAGGTATCATCATTTCGCCCACGAAAAAGTAGAGAGGGTCACGGCAAAAACTGGACGAACTTCGTTTACAGACTGGACAATCTCTTTCAGAGTATCAGGGTTTCGGACGAGAACTCATCAGTTACACGGGCACTTTATTTTTTTTAACTTATTTGAACTCCAGACTTTTTTTGAGCCGGCATTATGCAACATTTGAAGCGACGTCATCAATTTTCAACACGTTCTGACATCATTTGTTGTTTTTCAGCCACCGATTTGTTTAGATCAGAGCTAAATGACCGTGAAAATGAAAATCACTACAAGACAAACTCTGAAAATGTTGAAGGTATCATCATTTCACCTGCATAGCATGTGCGAAAGAGTAGAGAGGGTCACGGCAAAAACTGGACGAACTTCGTGTACAAACTGGACAATCTCTTTCGAGTATCGTGGTTTTGACGAGAACTCATTAGTTACACGGGCACTTCTTTTTTTTAACTTATTTGAACTCCAGACTTTTTTTGAGCCGGCATTATGCAGTATTCGAAGCAACGTCATCAATTTCCAACACGTTCTGACATCATTTGCTATTTTTCAGTCACCGATTTGTTTAGATCAGAGCTAAATGACCGTGAAAATGAAAATCACTACAAAACAAACTCTGAAAATGTTGAAGGTCATAAATAATGCAGAAAACAAAAAACTATATAAAAAATTACTTAAAAATAAATAGAAGAAAATAAATAATGCAGAAAAGAAAAAAATTATATAAAGCAAAAATATTCACAAAGAAACTAAATATAGGAAAAAAACTACTCAGATATAAATAGAAGAAAAAAATTAAAGCAGAAAAGATAAACAGTATAAAAAATTACTCAAAAATAAATAGAAGAAAATAATAATGCAGAAAGAAAAAACATATAAAAAATTGTTGTGGCGCTGCCCGGTGGGCCTGCCAGTCATAGGGTGTGCAAATTCAGGCCCAGAAGGGCCAGCAGGCTCACAGGGCTGCGCGCCCTAGTTAGACCCAGAAGCCTGCTATATAGAGGAGTTCGAAAAGGCAGCCGCGGCTGGATTTATAAACCAGTGCAGTCGCCCTTCGCTCGGCGAGGTGGGACTAAAAATAGCGCATTGTGGGTGGCAGCGCACGACCATTAGTACCGGTTGGTGGCTCCAACCGGTACTAATGCGTTGCCCTTTAGTACCGGTTGGAGCCACCAACCGGTACTAAAGACCCTCGTTTTCCGCCGCTTGGGCTGGCCAAAATAGGCCTTTAGTACCGGTTGGAGGCTCCAACCGGTACTAAAGGCTCCTCCTATATATACTACAATTACGACAAATCAGTTATCGTCGACCACTTCATTCCACTTCTCGCGACATCGATCTATATCGCACCGACGCCGATGCCAACACCGCCGCGCCATCGTGCCGTCGCCCCGCCGCTCGATCGCCGCCCGCCGTCGTCGCCATCCCCGCCGCCCGTCGTTGTCCCGTCGTCGCCAGCACCGCCGCCGCCGTCGTCGTCGTCCTTTCGTCGCCGTCGCCCGCACCGCCGTCGTCGTCGCCGCCCGCCGCCCGTCGTCGCCGTCCCCGCCGCCCGTCGTCGCCGCCCCACCGCCTGCCAGACGCCCGCCCACACACACATACACACACACACATACACACACGCATACACACACATACACACACACACACACTACACACACATGTACGTACACACATACACACACACACATTTTTTTTACTTATTTTCTGTTTTCTATTGTTTAGATGAATTAATTAATATAACTAGTTTATTTTTAGTAAATGCTTAGTTGAACTAGTTGAATTAATATAACTAGTTTATTTTTAGTAATAAAATTTAGGTATATGAGATTATTTGAACTAGTTGAATTAATATAACTAGTTTATTTTTAGTAAATGCTTAGTTGAACTAGTTGAATTAATATAACTAGTTTATTTTTAATAAGAAAATTTAGGTATATATGAGATTATTTGAACTAGTTGAATTAATATAACTAGTTTATTTTAGTAAATGCTTAGTTGAACTAGTTGAATTAATAGAACTAGTTTATTTTTAGTAAGAAAATTTAGGTATATGAGATTTATTTGAACTAGTTGAATTAATATAACTAGTTTATTTTTAGTAAATGCTTAGTTGAACTAGTTGAATTAATAGAACTAGTTTTTTTAGCAAGAAAATTTAGGTATATATATGAGATTATTTGAACTAATTAAAATTTAGGTATATGAGATTATTTGAATTAATATAGCTAGCTTATTTTTAGTAAATGCTTAGTTGAATTAATTGAATTAGTAAGTGTTTAATGTTTCGCCTATATGAACATAGGAAATGTCGTCTGATTTATCGGAAAAAATTTCATTATGTGCGAATCTTGTGAAGACCAGCGCTGACCTGTCGACAGAAATTTCCTTGTTGATGATAGGCGATTCAGCATCAAGCTGGATGAGACCTTCGAATTCGATACAGTAAGTCACAGCGACAAGTCTGTTTTCGTAATTAAGCATGACTTATATATGCTTCATTTGCCTGACTTATAATTTTTAATTTTCACTATTCTACTAGCGCATCCCCTGTCATGTAAGAATTTTTGTTTTGGATAAGATATGTTTCAATGATATGGAAACTATGGAGGTAAAGAGAGTTTACCTGAAAACTGAGCATGGTTATACTTTCAGCGTCAAATTATACAATGCAAACACGTACACCTATTTTGAATGCAAACTTGGCAAGCACTATGCAAGGCTTATGCATTTGAGCCTGGTATGGTTATCACCTTTGATATTCGTCCGGAAGATGATATTGAAGGTAATATAGACATATGGGTCGATGTGCTGACGCCTCCAGTTCTACCATTATGTGAGTTCTTCTCAACTATATTTTTGTGTTTGATATTGCTTATTCAAAAATAATTGACAACTAATTTCTATTGACAGCTTATTTTCATTCAAGCAAATATGTCCGACGCTTGGTAGACAGGACCTACTACTGTCCCGGAGCTGAACTAAACTGCGAGGTGATAAGTCATTATGTTTCATGGCTTGAGGATCTTCATACTGTCAAGACCAATTTTTTTCATGCACTTAGAAATGTTAGTCCTCAAAACGTGCGACCAATAGTCATCGTATTGAACTACGGTCACATCTATTTAGGAATGATGGTAAGATTTTTACTATTTGTCCTTAGTGCATCTTTTGCAAACATAATTTTTTTGCTAAACTTTCATTGCTAAGTATATTAATTAAGTACAATACGATGTTCTTCAACAGGGACTCCCGATGACAGTTGTGCCTCAGGGGATCGAGACTAAATGTCGCATGTCAATTGTTAGCTTATGGCCAAGATATCATGCATTGCACATGAGTGCATTCAGGATTTCTAGAAGCGATGAATGCTTAATAGTGAAAGATTGGAGGAAAATTGTTAACGATCACAGAGAAGTACTAGGGGGCATCAATGAGAAGCGCAGCCCATGATTAGGAGACAGGTTCATTTGCATTCTCCAGTATGATGAATCAGGAGAGCTGTCGGGGGTTGGGTGCGACATATGCCAAAGGGTGGCTTATCATGGAGGGGGCGAGTAGAACGTCGCCGGTGCCTGGAAACGGGATGAGGCGAAGACATGCACGCCGGCGAATCTTACCCAGCTTCAGGGCTCTCCGAGGAGATAACGCACCTATTGCTGCTCTGCGGGGTCTCCGCATGATCACTATGGCAAAGTGAGTACAAGATGCTCCTTGAGCTGTTCGGGGTGAGGAAGGAGAAGGGCACGGCTAGCTCTTCTCTTCCCCCTATGTGTGTGTCTAAAACTACTAGGTTCCAACCCTTTGCATGGGTGCCCCGGGAGGTTTATATAGGCCTACCCCCCGGGGGTACAATGGTAATCCGGCTGGGCGCGGGTCCCAGCCGTCAGTCTCTTAGGTCGCCGTCTTCTCCGCCGACTCCTGGGGCCCGCCGACGGTCCAGCATGGGGCCGACAGCCCTCGTCCGCCGCGGGCGGCTCTTGCCGGCTGCAGGTTATCAGAATCAAGGCTTCTAATGACGCGAAGCTTGGTCGCGGGCATGGCAATAACAGCCGCCGCTGGCGGGCGATCACCGCTGCCATTCCTGTCTTATGCAGTTAATGGCGCACGGAGCCCGCGGGAGGGGCCGCCGACTCGGAGGCCGATTCCAACGGGTCCGTCTTTGGGCGTTCTCGCCGTTTTTCAGACTCCGCCGACAAAGCGGGTCCCGCCGTCTTCGGGTCGCATGTACATGCCATCCTCGGGTACAGAATCGCCCATTGTGGCTGACGACAGGCCGTGTGGCTACAAGTGCGCCGGACGGAGATCTCCGTCGGTATGGCGCCTGTGGCCATGCTCTGCCCTTTATGAGCGGGCGGGGACCGCGAGGCGGCTTTATCCCATCCCGCTCGTAGTCGCTCATGCAGGGAGTGGACGGAGTCGCGGGCCGACTCCCTGTAGCCGGCTTCATTGGAGGTCGCTGGCTTGGAGTCGGCTTGTCCTGAGGCCGTCTCTGGGACTCGGCCTAGAGGGGCAGTCGGCGACTCTGTCGCCGACTCTCTGAAGGCGGCTCTTCGTCTTGGGGTCTTGTGGGGCGCATGCCTGATGTTTTGAAAGGTCCAGGGCTCGGGTCCGCCTACCCGCCCATTACTCCGGCAGTAGTCCCGAAGCTGGTGAGGCGCCGAGGGCAACATGTCGAGGAGCCTCGGCAGCTTCATCCCTTTGGTAGAAGAATCTGGACTCGCCCGCTTTCTCCATCTTGAGCCGACTAGCGGAGTCGGCCTTGCGGGGCCGTCTTGCTCTTCAAAGGTTTCAAGGTCGTGGCGGGATCCGGGCGGCGTGCTCGATAAGCTTCCTGGCAGCCTGCTGCGGGCTCGCCATGCGGCAGGCTGGGCCCGCCCCACGCTGCGTGACAAGACAGGCCCGTCGGCGGGCCCGCCACTACCACGCTCGGCGCGCCAGCGGATCCGCTGCGGTTGTGTGGCGGTTGGGCTCGCCGTTATCGCGCGATAACGTCGTGGGTTAAATCATGGGGCGTGGGGGCGTGGGGCGCGATTAATCCACGCCCGCCCCTCGCTTCGCAGCCTAGGGCGCCTATAAGTAGGCGGGAGGGAGGGGCGGCGACGCACGCGCACCTTCTCTTCCGCCCCTCTTGCTCCCTGCCTCGTCTTCTTCTCGCTCCGCTGCGCCGAACCTCGCCAAGGCCCGCGAGATGAGCTCCTCATCCGCCGCCGGCCCGCTCCCACAAGGCTCCGGCGTGTGGGACGGCTCCATCATCGATGACGACATCATCGAGTTTCTTCGTCAAACGCGCCGCATCCCCGGCAGCCACCTAGTGCGGACCCGCGCCGCGCCGGAGGGCGAAATCACGCCGGCGCCGGAGGAGGGCGAGCGGGTCATTTCCCGCTCGCACCTCATGCGTGGTCTAGGGCTACCGGCGAGCGGCTTCTTCCGCGCGTTCTTGGAGTTCTTCGGGCTCCAGCTGCACCACCTCACCCCCAACACGGTGGTGCTGCTGGCCGCCTTCGCATCCTTATGCGAGGGCTTTTTTGGCGTTCTCCCCACCATCGAGCTGTGGGGGGAATTCTTCCAAGCCAAGCTCGGGACCAGCGTCAGCTCGCGTGCGGCTCTGTGCACGCTCATCGCCAAGAGGAGGCCGGTGCGAGAACCCTTTTCCTGCCATCTCCCTCATCAAGTCGGTGAAGATGTGGCAGCGTACATACTTCTATGTCAAGAACGTCGCCCCCGAGGGCGACTGGGTCAACTTGCCGCCTTACGTGGGCGGCGAGTTGGCGGGCCGACCCCCCAGCTGGTCCTATAGGGCCCGGACGCTGACTCCCGCAGGCAACGCCGCCGTCGCGCGGCTCCGCGTGATGACGCAGTCGGAGGGCCTAACTGGGGCAGACTTGCTGGCCGCATTCGTGGCGCGCCGAGTTCTCCCTCTTCAAGGCCGACCTCATCTGATCTGTCAGATGAGCGGCCGCCGGGACCCCAGCCGGCTGTGCTCCAAAGACATGCCCCACGCGGAGGTGGTGGACACGGTGAACTTCTTGGCGAACTGCGGCCTCACGGAGGAATGGCAGTTCGGCAAGGAGCCATACTCGCGCGCCAACCCCCCGCCATTGGTAAGTCGTCTCTTGCTTGTCTGTTTCCTTCTTTAGCCGAATCCGGCTCTAATTTTCCTTGGTCTTCTCCGATTCAGAATCCCCTCATGCCGCTTGGCAGCGCGCCGGGCCGACTCGTGAATTCGTCCCCGACCGGGCGGAGAGCGACGCCGACGACCCCGACTTGGGCGTGGCGGCGATGGAGGCCGACGCCGAGGGAGGAGGAGGGGCCGACGACTTCATGCCTTCGGCCACTTTCGCCGATTGGCCTGACAACGACGGCGAGAAGGAAGTCGTCCCCCGCCGCCAGCAGAAGCCGCCATCCAGCGCCGAGCTCCTCCGCCGCCTTGGGTGGTCGAGGCGGCGCTGAAGAAGCGCCGGGCCGGGCCGAGTCTGCTGTGCCAAGAAATTGAGGAACGGCCGCCGCGACTCAACGAACAGCGGTCGCGAGGCTAACCGCCTGCAAGGAAGTGAAGAAGCCACCGCTGGTCTCCAGCGTAAGTATTTTTTATTCTATCTTGTTTTCTTCTGGTCCGTCTTGTCCGAGTCTTCTCATGTCTTTTTTTTTCTCATCGTGGCTCCCTCACCTTGGAGAGGGTCGCCGCCGCCTCCGCCATGGGGTCGGTGGAGACGTCCGCCAATAGTCGGCGGGTTGACCCTGCGGCCGCCCTCCTGGAGGCAACGGAGCGGAATGCGCAGGAGAAGCGCGACGAGGAGGAGGCTGCCCGTATGGAGAAGGCGGAGACTGAGAAGGCGGCGGCTTCCGCCTAGAAGAATCTGGAGGAGGTCGAAGCCGCCGCTGTAGCCAAGAGGCGAGCCGAGGAGGCCGCGCGCCTCCAGTCGGCGCTGCTCGTCACCCCGTTGAGCTCTGCGCCACCGCC
Organism: Aegilops bicornis; assembly: GCA_021605145.1. Taxonomy (NCBI): domain Eukaryota; kingdom Viridiplantae; phylum Streptophyta; class Magnoliopsida; order Poales; family Poaceae; genus Aegilops; species Aegilops bicornis. The sequence goes on along the minus strand of CM038670.1, from coordinate 841,111,456 downwards.
GCCGGAGTTCACGGGGCAGTCGGAGGGAGTCGGCGGTGAGGTCCCCGTCGCAGGGAGGGAAGGCGGCGAGGTCTCCCTACCGGGCGCGGCCGCGCCACCTCCGCCGCCTCCACCGCAGTCCGAGATCGCGCGAGGCAAGCAGCCGGCGGATCACTGCGGCCGACCGACGACGCGAGGCCGTGGCATTAACTACTTCTTCAAGTCGCCGCCAAGGTACGACGCCGTCTTGAGAAGGCGACTTGGCGCGCGCTTTGAGACCGGGCGCCGCCACCGGCCATCCTCGACGCCGAGGCGACAAGCGCCGCACCTGGTGGGTGCGAGGAGGCGGCAGGCCCATCAACACGGGCGCCTCGGACGCCCAGCGGTTATGGGCTGAGGGCGACGCCATCCGTAACCTCTCAAAGGCGCACTGGCATCGCGATCCGCCCGTGCGGGTATGTTTCTTTTTCGAAGTTTTTCTTGCTCTTCTCGTAAGGCCAACACCCATCTGGGTGTAGTCCCCAGCTGGGCGCTGCTGGCAGCGGCTCGGAACTCTATTTGCTTACTTCCAAGTTTTTTACCTCTCTCTGGAATTCTTGTCACAGGAGTATCACAACCTCTGCGCTACTGCCTTCAACCGCAACGTTGAGGAGCTGAGCAAGCGGGCTGCTGACTTGGCGAGGAGCCGAGGTGAGTTTTCTTCTTCAAGCGCACTGGCGCACTGCTGGCTGTAGTCCTCGAGATTCGGGCCGATCGCCAGGCAGTCGGGCCGGATCTTCCCGGCGACCTTCTTAGCCGACGACTTCGCCCTTCTTCTTTTTTTATTCTTCGTAGTCCAACGCCGCTCTTCGGGGCAGCTGGTACGGCCGAGACCGCTTTAGCGCCAAAGAGGAGGAGTGTGGCAAGCTCGCCGCAGAAGCGACCGCTGGCTACGCATCAAGTGAGCGTAGGGAGCTGCTCAAGTCGGCGCAGGCTGAGGCGGAGAAGAAAGAGGCCGCCTCCTGGCCGAATTTGAGAGCGAAGCGCTGCCTGGACCGACAGGAAGCGCTCACGACCTGCGGCTTCCACGAAATCAAGATATCGCCGATGGTGAGTTTGCTTTACTTTTTCTTTTGGGTTGCCGACTATGGGTCAAGCCGACTCTTGTTTTTTCGACTTGCTTCTTCTTCTTCTTGGCATACTTCTTCCCGGTCACACGCAGGCGGCCAATCAGGCCATCGAGGCTGAGCGCGAGGCGCGGAGGGCCGGTGGCGCTGAGATCGCAGCCAACGCCCCCCGGACCCTTGACGAGCAGCTCCTGAGCATTGAGGCTCGTCTGTGGCCGGCCCATCGGATGTTGCGCCTTCTTCAGCGTGTCGGTGCCCAGGCGATCGCTGCTCTGTGGCCGGACATGCCGGTTCTGCAGACTCCCACCGGACCGCCGACCGGCCGGAGGTCGCGCTGGCCGCCTTGAGGCTTGGAAGGGTTTCGCGGCTCGGGCTGGAGCTCGCCGAGCCACGAGTTCGCCAAGCGTGGTATCTGTGGCTGGATCTGGACCGGCTGGCTGCGTTCTGGTCAGAAGCCCAGGCGGAGCTGCTGGCCGCGGAGGACGCCCTCGTCGAGCGTGCGGCGGCGATCGCCGACTACACGGACACCAGCGTCTTCGTCCCTGAGCGGGCTGAAGACGGTGGGGAGGCACCGCCGGAGTGGTTCGGGATGAACCCGGACTACGGCGAGGACTCGGCGGAGGTGATCGACTCCAGCGCCGAGGATGAAGATGAGGCGGAGGACGGAGACGGCATGGAGGCGCCAGAAGACGGAGCGGGCGACCAGCCTCAGCTCGACCGCGCCTCCAGCAACGAGTCGCGCCCATCTGGGCCAGCTGCCGCCGGAGACGATCAAGCCGAGACCGCCCAGCCGGCCGCCCCGGCGCCTGACGCCGCCGCCGCCTCTGGCCTTCCAACCCCATCCGCTGCTTCTTAGGCCGCTGCATTGCCTTTATTTTGTCTGTTTGCTAGTCTTTTGAAAGAACTTGTTAATTTTCACAATTCCACCCAGGGTGTATTCTGAACCTCTGTCCGAAGATCCGGCCAAGGGCTTAAGCTTGTGTAAATATTATTCTAATTTTATCTTTCCTTGCTTATTGCTCTTGTGGCTTTTTCCTTTGCCGCCTTCCCTTAGATGCCGCCTTGCCCATCGGGTAACCGCTCATGGATCGCCGCTCAGGTCAAGTGCTTGGCTACTTTTGAGAAGGCAAGTACTTGGCCATATTTTAGAGTCGTTAAGCAAGTTGAGTAGAAAGCGGCAAGCCGGCTACTCAGGAGTCGGTTTTACGAAACGGGCTGGAAGCCGATTGAAACTATGTTTATGCTTTGGGTCCTTAGCCATTTTTTCGTGTGGGCGCCCATTCTACCTTACTCCTGCCCACCAAACAGTCGCTCTGCGAGCTGCGGCTTCTGACAGGAGACGGCTTAGGTACCGCACGTTACTTGTCTGACTGCAGGAAGCATTTCATAGCCCAAAGGCGGCGAGTCCCCGGGCCAACTAGTCGAGCCCGGTGCCAAACAGCATAATCAGAGGGTAACATACTCAAAGGCATAATTCTTATCATACAGATAACAAGAGATGGCAGTCCCCGAGCTCGTCTCGGGGGGCCCGGAGTCTTGGTACTTTAAACACAAAGGGTAGCGTGGTACATACTGCATCAATCAGAAATCTTCGAGGAGATTCGCATTCCATGGCCGCCTCCGCCTCTTTGCCACCGCTTGTTCTTCTTTAGTACCAAGACCGGGTTCGCTAACCATTCGGAAAGAACACTTCCATGTTGAAACCGATCGCGAGGGAGCCGGGCTATCTCTTCTCCAACAACTCTTCTTTTTTTCTTCCGACAGCGGCGCAAGGGCTGCTCGACGGGCTTCACATCAGATCGGACATGTAACTTGTGCTCGTGAATTCCGTCGGTACACTGGCATGTCTTTGGGGACCATGCGAAGATGTCCCGATTCTCACGGAGGAAATCGACGAGCTCGCTTTTCCTATTTGCCGCCGGGTTTGCACCTATGATAACAGATTCTCCGGGTGCTCCGGTCCAAGGGTATCTTCTTGGTCTCTTTGGCGGCTTGAACGAGCCCTCAGCTCGACTCCTTGGGGTCGGGCGATATCTCTCTGCTGCTTGCCGCCATTGCCACAACCCGATCCAGAGTCCTTCTCACCGCGATCACTGTGGACTCGCCAGCCGGTTGCTTTCAGCCGACAAAGCGGACGACTTTCTGTAGTCGCCGGCCACGGTCAATCCCTTGGTACTCGGCATCTTCATCTTGAGGTAGGCGAGTGGGGGATCGCCATGAACTTGGCCAGAGCAGGTCGGCCAAGCAGAGCATGGTAGGGCTTTCGAGGTCCACCACTTCGAACCATACTGGCTCTCGGCGAAAGTGATCCTTGTCCCCAAAGAGGACGTCTATCAGAATTTTTCCAATCGGTGAGCAGGAAAGGCGTGTACAATTCCGTGGAACACAAATTGACCGGCCGGGTTGCCATTGCTTGATTCCTAACTTCTCCATCGTATCCTTGTACAGGATGTTGATGCTGCTGCCTCCGTTTATCAAGACTCATGAAAGCGAGCGCCCGCCTATCCGCTGCAAGGGTGGCTCCCAAGACCAGCGTAGGAGCCTGGATTCGCATCACCTCCGGGTGATCAGCCCGGCTCAACCGATGGGCTTCTCGCATCAAAGGCATGAATTCGAGTATCCGATGCTACTACATTCACTTCTTGTTGTTGCTTTGCCGCCGCGATCGCTCCACACCGTAAACACTACATAGGCACCATGCTCTTCCGGTACTGTTCTTGTATCAAGGCCGACCGGGCTCGACAAAATTCATTGGGCGGTGGTGGAGGCGGCGGCCCAAAGAAGCGGAGGAGGGCAAGGCCGCCTCCTTGGCGATCCTGGTGAGCCAGTGGCACTTCCGGTGGTGTGATTTGACGGCTTCAAGGCCGCTATGGAACTTGCAGGGTCCGGCCCAGAGGCTGCTCAGAAGAGAAGTCCGGCAACCAGTTGGACTTGCCGCCTTTTCGCCGCTTGGCGGAGGCTGCCCTCTCGGCTGCCGGTTCGATCAGCCGCCACCGCCGCTGTTGGAAGCCGCCGCGGGCCTTGGCGCCAGGATCATTCTGTCATTGCCGCCGACCGGGTGTCACCACCGGAGTTCGGGGCATGAGGAGCCACCTTGCGGTCGCCAGACTTCGATCTCCGACTTCATGGAGGAGTCGGCTGTGGCGTACTTGTCTGCTATGATCAGCAGCTCGTCGCAAAGGAGCTTGTGCTTGAGGAGGGTGCCTTCTCTGCACCCGGCGGTGAAGTACTCGATTGCTTGCACCTCATGCACTCCTTCGCAGGAGTTCCGGAGCTCGGCCCAGCGCGTGAGGTAGTCGCGAGTAGACTCGTTGGGGCCTTGCACGCACAAGGACAACTGACGAGGCTTGGGAGGTCGCTTGTATGTGCTCGTGAAGTTGCGGACGAAGGCCTCGGTGAAGTCGACCCAAATTGTTGATGCTGCGGGCCTTCAAGCTGTTCAACCATGTCCGGCCGTGCCTCGAGCATGAGGGGAACATACTTATGGCAACGTGCTTGTTGTCGTCATTATGCCGACGGCCGTGGAGTAGTCCACTGGCCGATCCTCCGGCTTCACACGGAGCCGGTGTATTTGGGTGTGTCTCGGGAGTGTGAATCCTCCGGGAAGGGTTCGCCTCGGATGCGAGGTCCGAAAACAGGGCGGGCCCAACTTCGCCTTCTTCTTCCAGCCGCCAGGATCGGTGGAGTCGCCGATCCGGTGGCGGGCGTCATTCTCCGACTCCTCTCGGCGGCCAAGGCGGTCGCCGAGAGTCGGATGCTCGACGGGTGGCGGGAGACTCGCTTTTCTCTGCGGGAGGAGGAGGCAGATAGTCGCCCCGCCGCTTCCATCGCTTCTCGGGCGGCCGTCTTCGTCGCGCTCGATGGAGATGTGAGTCCAGCTATGGCTGACAGCCGGATCCTTGTTTTTTCTTCCGCGGACGCCGCCAGTCGGTGTCCGAGACGTCGCGCCTTGATCTCGGCGGGGAGGCAAGTCGCCGTGTTGTCGCCGCGCGCCTGCGGCGGCAGCCGGCCTTGCGCAGCGGCCGCGCCGAGGAGCTGCCGGACTCGCCTCGCTATCAGCGGTGCTCTCGCCTTGAAGTTATCCAGCTGCTCGCCGCCGCCGGGCGGCGCTGATGTTCTTCGCGGCGTGGCGTACAGGCGATCGCCCCAAACAGATCGGCGATGGTTAGGCCGCCAGCTGGACCGCCGCTTAGGCGGTTAGGCTCACGGAGCCGGGCGAGCCGCCCACGGCGTGATCCATCTCAAGGCCGGTAGGCTTCCGGCAAGCGCCTCATACTTGCTAGCTTCGCGCGCCCACGAGGAGTTGGAGGCGGCGTGCTTCCAGCCGCCCCAGCGCCGGGCGTCTTCTCGAATGGGGTGGTCGTCTTGCGTAACGCTGCCGAGAGGGTCACGAAGCCGCCGGAAGGCTCGCTGTGACCGATGACGAGCACCTCCGTGACGGTGCTTCCGCTGCTCTCCGCATGACGGAGAGGCTCGTCGTGGACCACCACGTTGGTGGGGAACGCGTCGAGCGACGCGGTGTCGGAGTCGACCAGCATCGGGTCGGTGGAGCCTACGGACTCCAGGTCGGCGGCGGGCTCGCCGGTGACGTGGAGCTGCTCGAGGAGGCCCGCGAGGAGACTTTCGGGCCGTCAGGCTCAAGGCTTGGATGCAGGCTCGTCGGAGAGGCGAACCTCGCCGACAAGTTTGGCGAGGCAGCTCGCCGTGCAGGCGACCTCAACGCCATGCAGCGCGTCGGCGCAGACACCGTCTGGCGTGCCGGGCTGGCTGCGCTCGCCAGGGACGAAGAGGGTTCCGTCCAGAGCAGGTCTCCGGACGACGGTGCACCTAGCCCCATGGTGGGCGCCAAATGTCGGGGGTTGGGTGCGATCAAGGAAATATGCCCTAGAGGCAATAATAAAGTTATTATTTGTTTCCTTATATCATGATAAATGTTTATTATTCATGCTAGAATTGTATTAACCGGAAACATAATACATGTGTGAATACATAGACAAACAGATAGTCACTAGTATGCCTCTACTAGACTAGCTCATTAATCAAAGATGGTTGTGTTTCCTAAACCATAGACATGTGTTGTCATTTGATTAATGGGATCACCTCATTAGGAGAATGATGTGATTGACATGACCCATTCCGTTAGCTTAGCACTTGATCGCTTAGTATATTGCTATTGCTTTCTTCATGACTTATACATGTTCCTGTAACTATGAGATTATGCAACTCCCGTTTACGGAGGAACACTTTGGTACTACCAAACGTCACAACGTGAATCGGGTGATCATAAAGGAGTACTACAGGTGTCTCCAAAGGTACTTGTTGGGTTGGCGATTTCGAGATTAGGTTTTGTCACTCCGATTGTCTGGAGAGGTATCTCTGGGCCTTCTCGGTAATACACATCACATAAGCCTTGCAAGCATTACAACTAATGAGTTAGTTGTGAGATGATGTATTACGGAACGAGTAAAGAGATTTACCAAGAATTTAGATTGAACTAGGTATTGGATACCGACGATCGAATCTCGGGTAAGTAACATACCGATGACAAAGGGAACAACGATATCGTTATGCGGTTTGACCGATAAAGATCTTCAGAGAATATGTAGGAACCAATATGGGCATCCAGGTTCCCTATTGGTTATTGACCGAGAATGGTTCTAGGTCATGTCTACATAGTTCTCGAACCCGTAGGGTCCGCACGCTAACGCTTCGATGGCGCTCATTATGAGTTTATAAGTTTTGATGTACCGAAGGTTGTTCGAGTCCCGGATGTGATCACGGACATGACGAGGAGTCTCGAAATGGTCGAGACATAAAGATTGATATATTGGAAGCCTATGTTTGACTTCGTAAAGGTTCCGGATGAAAACAGGAAGTTACCGAACACCGGGGTTACCGGAACCCCGGGGTCAATGGGCCTTGATGGGCCATAGGGAGAAGAGGAAGGGCCGGCCAGTAGAGGTCAAGGCTACGCCTCCCCCTCTAGTCCTAATAGGACAAGGAGAGGGGGGGCGCCTCTCTCTTCCCCTCCCAATCCTATTCCAACTAGGAAAGGGAGTCCTACTCCCGTGGGAGTAGGACTCCTCCAGCGCCTTGGGCTGGCCGCACCCCCCCTTTGCTCCTTTATATACGGGGGCAGGGGGGTATCCCATGACACACAACTTGATCTACGGATCGTTCCTTAGCCGTGTGCGGTGCCCCCCTCCACCATATTCCACTTCGGTCATATCGTCGCGGAGCTTAGGCGAAGCCCTGCACCGGAGAAGTCATATCGTCGCGGAGCTTAGGCGAAGCCCTGCGTCGGTGGAGCATCATCATCGCCACCACGCCGTCGTCTTGTGGAACTCATCCCCGACGCTTTGCTGGATCGGAGCCCGGGATCGCCATCGAGCTGAACGCGGTGCAGAACTCGGAGGTGCCGTGACGCTCGGTGCTTGGATTGGTCGGATCGTGAAGACGCATTTACTACATCAACCGCGTTGTTATAACGCTTCCGCTTTCGGTCTACGAGGGTACGTGGACGTACATTCTCCCTCTCGCTGCTATGCCATCACCATGGTCCCGTGTGTGCGAGGAATTTTTTGAAATTACCGCGTTCCCCAACAAAGGGTATCGAGCCTGGTTTTATGCGTTGATGTCATATGCACGAGTAGAACACAAGTGAGTTGTGGGCGATATAAGTCATACCGCTTACTAGCATGTCATACTTTGGTTCGGGCGGTATTGTGAGATGAAGCGGCCCGACCGACATTACGCCAGACGCTTACGCGAGACTGGTTTCACCGCTTGAGCACTAGTTGCTTAAAGGTGACCGCGGGTGTCAGTTTCTCTCACTTTAGTTGAACCGAGTGTGGCATACGCCCGGTCCTTGCGAAGGTTAAAACAGCACCAACTTGACAAACTATCGCTATGGTTTTGATGCGTAGGTAAGAACGGTTCTTGCTCAGCCCGTAGCAGCCACGTAAAACTTGCAACAACAAAGTAGAGGACGCCTAACTTGTTTTTGCAGGCATGTTGTGATGTGATGTGGTCAAGACGTGATGCTATATTTTATTGTATGAGATGATCATGTTTTGTAACCGAAGTTATCGGCAATCGCAGGAGCCATATGGTTGTCGCTTTATTGTATGAAATGCAAAAGCCATGTAATTGCTTTACTTTATCACTAAGCAGTAGCGATAGTCGAGAAGCAATAGTTGGCGAGACGACAACGATGCTACGATGGAGATCAAGGTGTCGCGCCCGGTGACGATGGTGATCATGACGGTGCTTCGGCGATGGAGATCACAAGCACAAGATGATGATGACCATATCATATCACTTATATTGATTATGCGTGTGATGTTTATCCTTTATGCATCTTATCTTGCTTTGATTGACGGTAGCATTATAAGATGATCTCTCACTAAAATTATCAAGAAGTGTTCTCCCGAGTATGCACCGCTATGAAAGTTCTTCGTGTTGAGACACCACGTGATGATCGGTTGTGATAGGCTCTACGCTCAAATACAACGGGTGCAAAACAGTTGCGCGCAGAATACTCAGTTAAACTTGACGAGCCTAGCATATAACAGATATGGCCTCGGAACACAGAGACCGAAAGGTCAAACGTGAATCATATAGTAGATATGATCAACATAGTGATGTTCACCATTGAAACTACTCCATCTCACGTGATGATCGGACATGGTTTAGTTGATTTGGATCACGTAATCACTTAGATGACTAGAGAGATGTCTGCCTAAGTGGGAGTTTTTTAATATGATTAATTAAACTTAAATTTATCATGAACTTAGTACCTGATAGTATTTTGCTTGTCTATGTTTACCGTGTAGATAGATGGCTCGTGCTGTTGTTCCGTTGAATTTTAGTGCGTTCCTTGAGAAAGCAAAGTTGAAAGATGATGGTAGCAATTACACGGACTGGGTTCAGAATTTGAGGATTATCCTCATTGCTGCACGTAAGAATTACGCCCCGGAAGCACCGCTGGGTGCCGTGCCTGTCAGCAGGAGCAACGCCAAGTTGTGAACGCTCCCGCAGAGCAAAGCTGATGACTACTCGATAGTTCAGTGTGCTATGCTTTACGGCTTAGAACCGGTCTTCAACGACGCTTTTGAACGCTATGGAGCATATGAGATGTTCCAGAGTTGAAGTTAATATTTCAAGCAAATGCCCGGATTGAGAGATATGAAGTCTCCAATAAGTTCTATAGCTGCAAGATGGAGGAGAATAGTTTTGTCGCTGAACATATACTCAAAATGTCCGGGTATAATAATCACTTGATTCAACCGGGAGTTACTCTTCCGGATGATAGTGTCATTGATGTAATTCTCCAATCATCGCCACCAAGCTACAAGAGCTTCGTGATGAACTATAATATGCAAGGGATGACCAAAACAATTCCCGAGCTCTTCGCAATGCGAAAAGCCGCGGAGGTAGAAATCAAGAAAGAGCATCAAGTGTTGATGGTCAACAAGACCACTAGTTTCAAGAAAAAGGGCAAAGGAAATGAGAAGGGGAACTTCAAAAAGAACAGCAAGAAAGTTGCTGCTCTAGAGAAGAAACCCAAGTCTGACCTAAGCCTGAAATCGAAAGTGTTTTACCGCAAGCAAACCGGACCGGAAGCGGAACTGCCCCAAGTATTTGGCGGATAAGAAGGATGGCAAGGTGATCAAAGGTATATGTGATATACATGTTATTGATGTGTACCTTACTAATACCGCAGAGTACCGGTATTTGATACTGGTTCATTGCTAATATTTGCAACTCAAACAGGAACTACGGATTGCCGTAAGATTGGCTAAGGACGAGGTGACGATGCGCTGCGGAAATGGTTCCAAAGTCGATGTGATCGCGGTCGGCACGCTTACCTCTACATCTACCATCGGGATTAGTTTTAGACCTAAATAATTGTTATTTGGTGCCAGCGTTGAGCATGAACATTATATCTGGATCTTGTTTGATGCGAGACGGTTATTCATTTAAGACAGAGAATAATGGTTGTTCTATTTATATGAATAATATCTTTTATGGTCATGCACCCTTGAAGAGTGGTCTATTTTTATTGAATCTCGATAGTAGTAATACACATATTCATAGTGTTGAAACCAAAAGATGCAGAGTTGATAATGATAATGCAACTTATTTGTGGCACCGCCGCTTGGGTCATATCGGTGTAAACGCATGAAGAAACTCCATACCGATGGGCTTCGAATCACTTGATTATGAATCATTTGGTACTTAAGTAACCAGGCCTCATGGGCAAGATGACTAAAACGACGCTCTCCGGAACTATGGAGCGAGCAACTGATTTGTTGGAAATCATACATACCGATGTTTGTGGTCCAATGAATGTTGAGGCACGTGGCGGGTATCGTTATTTTCTCACCTTCACAGATGATTTGAGCAGATATGGGTATATCTACTTAATGAAACACAAATCTGAAACATTTGAAAAGTTCAAAGAATTTCAGAGTGAACTGGAAAATCATCGTAACAAGAAAATAAAGTTTCTACGATCTGATCATGGAGGAGAATATTTGAGTTACGAGTTTGGTTTACATTTGAAACAATGTGGAATAGTTTTCAAGAACTCACGCCACCCGGAACACCACGTAGAAATGGTGTGTCCGAACGTCAGAATCGTGATTTCTTACTTGATATGGTGCGATCTATGATGTCTCTTACTGATTTACTGCTATCGCTTTGGGGATATGCTTTAGAGACGGCCGCTGCTCACGCTAAATAGGGCACCATCTAAATCCGCTGAGACGACACCGTATGAACTGTGGTTTGGCAAGAAACCAAAGTTGTCGCTTAAAGTTTGGGGCTGCGATGCTTATGTAAAGAAACTTCAACCAGATAAGCTCGAACCCAAATCGGAGAAATGTGTCTTCATAGGATACCCAAAGGGGACTGTTGGGTACACCTTCTATCACAGATCTGAAGGCAAGATTTTCGTTGCTAAATTCGGATCCTTTCTAGAGAAGGAGTTTCTCTCGAAAGAAGTGAGTGGGAGGAAAGTAGAACTTGATGAGATAACTGTATCTGCTCCCTTATTGGAAAGTAGTTCATCACAAGAAATGGTTCCTGTGACAACTACACCAATTGGTGAGGAAACTAATGATGTTGATCATGAAACTTCAGATCAAGTTGCTACTGAACTTCGTAGGTCAAGCAGAATAAAATACGCACTGAGTGGTACGGTAATCCTATTCGAAGTCATGTTACTTGACCATGGCGAACCTACAAACTATGAAGAAGCGATGGTGAGCCCAGATTCCGCGAAATGGCTGGAAGCCATGAAATCTGAGATGGGATCCATGTATGAGAACAAAGTATGGACTTTGGTTGACTTGCCTGATGATCGGCAAGCCATTGAGAATAAATGGATCTTTAAGAAGAAGACTGACGCTGATGGTAATATAACTGTCTACAAAGCTCGACTTGTTGTAAAAGGTTTTCGACAAGTTCAAGGGGTTGACTATGATGAGACTTTCTCACCCATAGCGATGCTTAAGTCTGTCCGAATCATGTTAGCAATTGCCGCATTTTATGATTATGAAATTTGGCAAATGGATGTAAAAACTGCATTCTTGAATGGATTTCTAGAAGAAGAGTTGTATATGATGCAACCAGAATGTTTTGTTGATCCAAAAGGTGCTAACAAAGTGTGCAAGCTCCAGTGATCAATTTATGGTCTCGTGCAAGCCTCTCGAGTTGGAATAAACGCTTTGATAGTGTGATCAAAGCATATGGTTTTATACAGACTTTTGGAGAAGCTTCGTATTTACAAGAAAGTGAGTGGGAGCTCAGAAAGCATTTCTGATATTATATGTGGACGACATATTATTGATTGGAAATGACATAGAATTTCTGGATAGCATAAAAGGATACTTGAATAAAAGTTTTTCAATGAAAGACCTCGGTGAAGCTGCTTACATATTGGGCATCAAGATCTATAGAGATAGATCAAGACGCTTAATTGGACTTTCACAAAGCACATACCTTGATAAAGTTTTGAAGAAGTTCAAAATGGATCGTGCAAAGAAAGGTTTTTACTGTATTACAAGGTGTAAGATTGAGTCGCACTCAATGCCCGACCACGCAGAAGATAGAGAGAAAATGAAAGATGTTCCCTATGCTTCAGCCATAGGCTCTATCATGTATGCAATGCTGTGTACCAGACCGACGATGCTTAGCTGTAAGCTTGGCAGGAAGGTACCAAAGTAATCCAGAGTGGATCATCGACAGCGGTCAAGAACATCCCGAAATACCGAAAAGGACTAAGGATATGTTTCTCGATATGGAGGTGACAAAGAGCTAGTCGTAAATAGTTACGCCGATGCAAGTTTTGACACTGATCCGGACGATTCTAAATCGCAAACCGGATACGTGTTTTTTATTAAACGGTGGAGCTGTCAGTTGGTGCAGTTCTAAACAAAGCGTCGTGGCGGGATCTACATGTGAAGCGGAGTACATAGCTGCTTCGGAAGCAGCAAATGAAGGAGTCTGGATGAAAGAGTTCATTTCCGATCTAGGTGTCATACCTAGTGCATCGGGACCAATGAAGATCTTCTGTGACAATACTGGTGCAATTGCCTTGGCAAAGGAATCCAGATTTCACAAGAGGACCAAGCATATCAAAGAGACGCTTCAACTCCATTCGGGACCAAGTCCAAGTGGGAGACATAGAGATTTGCAAAATACATACGGATCTGAATGTTGCGGACCCGTTGACTAAGCCTCTTCCACGAGCAAAACATGATCAACACCAAGACTCCATGGGTGTTAGAATCATTACCGTAATCTAGATTATTGACTCTAGTGCAAGTGGGAGATCAAGGAAATATGCCCTAGAGGCAATAATAAAGTTATTATTTGTTTCCTTATATCATGATAAATGTTTATTATTCATGCTAGAATTGTATTAACCGGAAACATAATACATGTGTGAATACATAGACAAACAGATAGTCACTAGTATGCCTCTACTAGACTAGCTCATTAATCAAAGATGGTTGTGTTTCCTAAACCATAGACATGTGTTGTCATTTGATTAATGGGATCACCTCATTAGGAGAATGATGTGATTGACATGACCCATTCCGTTAGCTTAGCACTTGATCGCTTAGTATATTGCTATTGCTTTCTTCATGACTTATACATGTTCCTCAGAACTATGAGATTATGCAACTCCGCCACCGGAGTAACACTTTGGTACTACCAAACGTCACAACGTTATCGGGTGATCATAAAGGAGTACTACAGGTGTCTCCAAAGGTACTTGTTGGGTTGGCGTATTTCGAGATTAGGTTTTGTCACTCCGATTGTCGGAGAGGTATCTCTGGGCCTTCTCGGTAATACACATCACATAAGCCTTGCAAGCATTACAACTAATGAGTTAGTTGTGAGATGATGTATTACGGAACGAGTAAAGAGACTTACCAAGAACGAGATTGAACTAGGTATTGGATACCGACGATCGAATCTCGGTAAGTAACATACCGATGACAAAGGGAACAACGATATCGTTATGCGGTTTGACCGATAAAGATCTTCAGAGAATATGTAGGAACCAATATGGGCATCCAGGTTCCGCTTATTGGTTATTGACCGAGAATGGTTCTAGGTCATGTCTACATAGTTCTCGAACCCGTAGGGTCCGCACGCTTAACGCTTCGATGGCAGTTCATTATGAGTTTATAAGTTTTGATGTACCAAGGTTGTTCGAGTCCCGGATGTGATCACGGACATGACGAGGAGTCTCTAAATGGTCGAGACATAAAGATTGATATATTGGAAGCCTATGTTTGGATTCTCGGAAAGGTTCCGGATGAAAACAGGAAGTTATCGAACACCGGGGTTACTGGAACCCCGGGGTCAATGGGCCTTGATGGGCCATAGGGAGAAGAGGAAGGGCCGGTCAGGGCAGGCCGCCCCCTCCCCTCTAGTCCTAATAGGACAAGGAGAGGGGCGGCGCCTTCTCTCTTCCCTCCCCAATCCTATTCCAACTAGGAAAGGGGGGAGTCCTACTCCCTGGGAGTAGGACTCCTCCAGCGCCGCCTTGGGCTGGCCGCACTCCTCCTTTGCTCCTTTATATACGGGGCAGGGGGCACCCCATGACACACAAGTTGATCTACGGATCGCTCTTAGCCGTGCGGTGCCCCCTCCACCATATTCCACTTCGGTCATATCGTCGCGAGCTTAGGCGAAGCCCTGCACCGGAGAAGTCATATCGTCAGCGGAGCTTAGGCGAAGCCCTGCGCCGGTGGAGCATCATCATCGCCACCACGCCGTCAGTCTTGTGGAACTCATCCCCGACGCTTTGCTGGATCGGAGCCCGGGATCGCCATCGAGCTGAACGTGTGCGTAACTCGGAGGTGCCGTGACGCTCGTGCTTGGATCGGTCGGATCATGAAGACGCATTTACTACATCAATCGCGTTGTTATAACGCTTCCGCTTTCGGTCTACGAGGGTACGTGGACAGACACTCTCCCCTCTCGTTGCTATGCCATCACCATGGTCCTGTGTGTGCGTAGGAAATTTTTTGAAATTACTGCGTTCCCCAACAGCGACATATGCCAAAGGGTGGCTTATCATGGAGGGGGCGAGTAGAACGTCGCCGGTGCCTGGAAACGGGATGAGGCGAAGACATGCACGCCGGCGAATCTTACCCAGCTTCGTGGCTCTCGAGGAGATAACACCCCTATTGCTGCTCATGCGGGGTCTCCGCATGATCACTATGGCAAAGTGAGTACAAGATGCTCCTTGAGTTGTTCGGGGTGAGGAAGGAGAAGGGCACGGCTAGCTCTTCTCTTCCCCTATGTGTGTGTCTAAAACTACTAGGTTCCAACCCTTTGCATGGGTGCCCCGGAGGTTTATATAGGCCTACCCCGGGGTACAATGGTAATCCGGTTGGCGCTGGTCCAGCCGCCGGCCTCTTAGGTCGCCGTCTTCTCCGCCGACTCCTGGGGGCCCGTCGACTAGTGGGCCCCGCCGACTAGTGGGCCCCGCCGACGGTCCAGCATGGGGCCGACAGCCCTGCTGGCATGCGGGCGGTTTCTTGCCGGCTGCAGGTTATCAGAGCCAGCGCTTCTAATGACGCGAGCTTGGTCGCGGGGGCATGGCAACAGTGCCGCCGCCTAGCGGGCGATCACTGTTGCCATTCCCTGTCTTGTCTGGTTAATGGCGCACGGAGCCCGCGGGAGGGGCCGGCCGACTCTCGGAGGCCGATTCCAACAGGTCCGTCTTTGGGGCGTTCTCGCCGTTTTCAGACTCCCGCCGACAAGTGGTCCCGCCGCCTTCGGTCGCATGACAGGCCATCGTGGGTACATGAATCTGCCCACGGGGCTGAAGTCAGGGCCGGTGTGGCTACAGTGCTGCGCCGGACGGAGATCTTCGTCGGTACGGCGCCCTGTGCCATGCCTGCCCTTTATGAGCGGGGCGGGGACCGGCCGCGAGGCGACTTTATCCCATCCCGCCAGAAGTCGCCATGCAGGAGTGGACGGAGTCGCTGGGCCGACTCCTCAGAGCCGGCTTCATTGGAGGTCCCCGGCTTGGAGTCGGCTTGTCCCGAGGCCGCCTCTCGACTCGGCCTAGAGGGGCAGTCGGCGACTCTGTCGCCGACTCTCTGAAGGCGGCTCTTCGTCTTGGGGTCTTGAGGGGCGCAGTCTGCCCCGATGTTTTGAAAGGTCCAGGGGCTCGGGTCTGCCTACCCGTGGCCCATTACTCCGACAAGAGCTATACATGTTCTATGCTATTTTACCCGAGAGATAGAGAGAGAGTAGCAGGAGTGATTTAGCTAGTTCATGCTCTGAGTACTTGTCCTTTCATGTCCGTGTTCTTCGTTCTGAACTTAATCTCAAAGAGTGATTTGCTTTTGTGGTGTTATATATGAACGCTTATAATATCATGACAATCATTTTGAACTCGATGATATTTTTGCTTCTGGTACAAGTGAATGTTTCTTCTTTAAGCTACTGTTGGTGGTGATTAGATAGCAGTAATGATTATGATGATTAAATAGTGATAATGACGACTACGATGATTTTTAGCTAGCTAGCTAGAGTATATATACTCATGTTGATGATATGATGCAAGAGTTTTCATATGATGATGATGAGTTATTATATCATTTAATGAAAGAAACCGCAGATTAGTTTCAGCTGGATGGATCCTACCTAAGTGATCAAGTATATATATGCCATATACATATATATTATACTTGATCACCTAATTAGGTGATCAAGTATAATATGGATATGGCATATACTTGATCACTTAGCTAGTAGCTATAGATCCAATAATGCATCCAAATAAACTAATCATGGTACTTTCAGCTAATGATTTAACAACTCATTATAATGTAAAACCATCACTAAATTAAATTGAAAACACAAAATTAAAGCAAAAATTAAAAAAAAACACCCAAACATTTAGTATCGGTTGGTGTTACCAACCGGTACTAATGTCCTACACGCACCCGGGCCTGGCTCGTGCCACGTGGTGGCTCTTTAGCGCCGGTTCGTGACG
Organism: Aegilops bicornis; assembly: GCA_021605145.1. Lineage (NCBI taxonomy): Eukaryota > Viridiplantae > Streptophyta > Magnoliopsida > Poales > Poaceae > Aegilops > Aegilops bicornis. Next base: position 841,094,836 of record CM038670.1, on the reverse strand, counting down.
AACCGGTACTAAAGGGGGGGGGGGGGCTTTAGTCCCCACTCTTTAGTGCCGGTTGGCGAACCGGCACTAAAGACCGTCATGAACCGGCAGTAAAGACCGGTTCTGCACTAATGCCCCCCCCCCCACCACCACCAACACAGACACCTTCCAATATATATATATATAAACCTGAAAACACATTAGAAGTTTAGGACTATAGTATGTAGAATATATTTTTGCGGGGCAATATGTAGAAATGTTTCAGGTTTATGTTTGCATCATAAATAAAAATATCTATAATGAGAACTTTTTGAATAAGCTCTATCACTTACATATTTATGGTCCCAAAAAAATTCGTAAACAATTTTACATGTTGTTTTTAAAATATGTGGTGTGGATTTGCAAAGTTTCAAGTTTATATGTTTTCTCGCATGAAAAAGAAAAATAGAATTTCTACTCCCTCCGTCTGAAAAATCTTGTCTCTCAAATGAATGTATCTAGCACCAAGTTAGTGCTAGATACATCCATTTGAGGAGCAAGTTTGGGACAAGTTTTTGCGCACGGAGTGAGTACATCCAGTTAGATTGAAGACCCACCTAAAATTAATGGGTTCAGATAATATGTACATACCAAATTCTGATTTTGACAACCTGAGGTAGAGATTGTACCCCTCGTTGATGAAGCAAAGATCAATGATACCATCCACCCACTTGACGCAGCCGCAGACCCGCATCGTTGGAGATCACCTACGGGTACACCGCCTCGCCCGGCGTGCAGGGCCGGTCCTGAGATTTCAGGGGCCCGGGACGAAACCAAAACTCGGGGCCCCTTAATACAAAGTCATAATAGTAATAAAAAAATCTATGAATACGATGTTACTAGTAAATAAATTTATCACCGATGTATACACAGTTTTTCCACAAAAAGAACACATATATTATTACTGCTGATGTTGATATCAATATTTCCTTCTTGTTAAGATTCAAAACTCCTATTAGTTGGTTCCTCTTCTTACGCAGGAAGTAACACCAAAGACCCAACTCCTATTAGTTGCTTTGGATGCAGAGGTCTAGGACTGCATGGCTGCGGGAGGGAGACCGGAATACCCAGTTCTTTCATAGGAAAGCGGTCTGGCGCGCCCGGAAAAACCGTATAAAGGTGCTCGTGGATGACAGGGAATGCTCACACGGATCATGCATCCATGGTGGCCATGGCGACGTCTTATTTCTCAAATTTATTTTCAGCTGATGCTTCCTTGTGTGCGGATCCAATAATTGACTTGATTAATACCCGTGTTACTGATCATATGAATGATGGACTCTGCGCAGATCTTACGGACAAGGAGATCGCTGACGCCCTGTTTCAGATTGGGCCACTGAAGGCGCCGGGACCGGACGGCTTCCCCGCTCGTTTCTTTCAGAGGAACTGGGCGGTTATGAGGGAGCAAGTTATTGCTGGGGTGAAGGATTTTTTTCGGACGGGAATAATGCCGGAGGGGGTGAACAACACTGCCATTGTTCTCATTCCAAAGGTAGATAACCCGTCGAAGCTCACGGAATTCAGGCCCATCAGTTTATGTAACGTCATCTACAAGGTGGTGGCGAAGTGTCTGGTAAACCGTTTGAGACCTCTGTTAGATGATATTATTTCTCCCGAGCAGAGTGCATTTGTTCCTGGACGGATGATCACTGACAATGCCTTGATTGCATTTGAGTGCATTCATTATATACAACATGAAGAAGACCCCAACAAGAGCTTTTGTGCTTATAAGCTGGATTTGTCTAAGGCTTACGACAGGGTGGATTGGATCTTCTTGGAGCGAATGATGCAAAAGATGGGCTTCGCTCGCCGGTGGGTGAACTGGATTATGACTTGCGTCACCTCGGTGAGATATACTGTGAAATTCAATGGAACCCTCTTGGATTCGTTCGCACTGTCATGTGGACTACGGCAAGGTGATCCGCTATCCCCGCTCCTATTCCTTTTTGTGGCTGATGGATTGTCTGCTCTGTTGAAAGATGGAGAGGAAAAAGGTGATTACTCCCCGTTGAAAATATGTCGCAGAGCCCCTGGTGTGTCTCACTTGCTCTTTGCAGACGACACTTTACTGTTTTTTAAGGCGAATGAGGAGCAAGCTACAAAAATACATAATGTGTTAAACACATATGAGCGAGCTACAGGACAGAGCATCAACCCAGCAAAGTGTAGTGCACTATTTGGCCCAGCTTGTGCGTTGGATGAGCAGGAAAAGGTACGGGCTGTACTGAATATTGATACAGCTTCGCTTGAGAAAAATACCTGGTCTACCAACGCCTCAAGGTCGTATGTCAAGAGGGAAATTTCAGAATTTGCAGTCTCGTCTATTGAAGCAGATCATTGCATGGGGGGACACTCTCTCACTTGCAGGAAAGAAAGCCATGATTAAATCTATTACCCAAGCCATTCCAACTTATATAATGGGGGTTTTCAAACTACCCATGTCAGTCTGCGACGACTTGAACAGAATGGTATGGAATTGCTGGTGGGGATCGGCGAAGGGCAAGAGGAAAACGCATTGGTTGGCATGGCCGAAAATTTTAGCGCATAAGACCAAGGGAGGCTTGGGCTTCAAAGATTTCCGTCTCTTCAACCAAGCTCTCCTTGCTCGACAGGCGTGGCGCCTATTAATTAAGCCTAACAGTCTATGTGCGCAGGTACTAAAAGCTCGGTACTATCCAGATGGTCGCCTTGAGGATACAGTGTTCACCGGGAACGCATCCTCGACCTAGCAAGCCATACAGTATGGCCTCAAGCTCTTGAAAAAGGACATCATATGGCGTGTTGGAGACGGCCAAAACATCCGGATATGGCGCGACCGATGGGTGCCGAGGGAACCCTCGCGCCAACCTATTACGCAGCAAGGCACCTGCCGGCTGAGGAGAGTGGCGAAGCTTCTCGTGGCGGATGGGTCCTGGCGTATGGATCTTCTCCGTCGACACTTCCTCCCGGCGGACGTCGATGCGATATCCAGCATTCGCACCTCGCCGCGCTGCACCGACGACATCATCGCCGCTGGCGCCGGAGAAGAACGGTATCTTCACCGTTCGTTCCGCCTATCGGTTTGGCATCGACGAGCGCGAGCGTCCATTGGCCACCGCCATGAGCAGGGCACCGGATGGTCGTCGCGCCATCTGGAAGACCATATGGGGGTGCCCTGCTCCCCCGAAGGTACGCGTGTTTGCTTGGCGGATTGTGACCAACTCTCTAGCTACTTCGGCAAATAAATTCTCACGTCATCTTGAGCTTTCGACATATGCCCCATTTGTGGTGTGGAACGAGAGGATGGGTTCCATGCGATGTGCAGGTGCCCCCTTGCGAAGGAACTTTGGCATGCCATGGCGCTAGATTGGGTCATCCCGAGGGTTGAATCCATTCGCAACACGGGCCAGAATGGCTGTTCACCCTCCTTGAGCCTTTGGATGAGACGACGCGTATGGTCGTACTGATGATCATGTGGAGGACTTGGCACGTGCGGAATGAGTGCGGAATGAGATCACGCATGAAAAACGGCCACCTCCAACTAAGTCCTCTCGGCGGTTCCTACATGGATATATCAGCTCTTTATTGTGCCTCAAACAGTACCCCAATGGTGATGTTGTGAAGGGGAAAATGGTGATCAATGCTGCGCCACCAGCACATACAGCCAGCGCCCTAGCTAAAGAGGAGCTGAGCTGGGTCGCTTCCTGCTACAGGATGGACCAAGTTGAACACGGACGGAAGCTTCATACCGGCTACAGGTATGGAAGGAGGTGGGATGATCCTCCGGGACACTCAGGGAAACATCATATTCAGCGCTTGCCGTGAACTCCGTACTTGTGGTAACGTGCTGGGCGCCGAGCTCGCGGCGTGTAGGGAGGGGCTGGAGCTAGCCCTCCACCGAACGACGCTGCCAATTTCGGTAGAACTAGATAGTTCTGAGGCAGTGTCGCTGATCATAGCAAATTCCGATGATAGATCAGATAGGGAGATTTCTTTTATTCTTTGTCGTCGTTCGCAGAATAAGGTTAGCCATGAACTTGCTGCTTATGGCCGTAGTACCCCCGAACCGCAGTGTGGTTGCACTCGGGGTTAGACTTCATTGTAAACTTGGTTGTGACCGAGAGGCCCCCGTGAGTAATGAAAATCTCCTTTACCCCCGCAAAAAAAAAGACCCAACTCATCAATCATCATTTGGGTTCGTCGAAGTACAAATGAGACAATGATCCGATATTACTTTTGAAAAAGGAAATCAATAGCTCTTGTCTGTGATTCTACAACCAGACGTTGTTCCTTTCCTTTATTTTTTTCTACCAGAACCAGAAGCATACTCTGTCGAGGACATGATAACTAAAGGGCTAGGATTTATTTGTTTCTGCATCGAAGGGTTGGACAGTTTAAGGTATGCATCATGTAGCTTAAAGTACTTAATTAAAAGTATGCGTATAGGGAATGGTTACGTGATATACCTCAAATCGGTTAGATCGGCGTCGGCGAATGCTGATCGGACGCTCGGAGCGCCACAGATCGGGCGAACGCTGATCAGACGCTCGGAGCGCCAATGGTGCGATGTGTACTGGCGTCTGCGGAACGCACTCAACGATATGCATGTGCTTTAGCGTCTAGGGACAATGGAGCGGAGATTGTCGGCGTACTGCGGCAGGCATGACCCTGCCGGAAACCACCTAGCGCCGGCGAGGCCGCAACTCACGATCAGGGCTCAGACAAATCTACTAGGGTAGTAGGGAATTAGGGATCGCAGAAAAAACAAGATATGCGACTCATGATGGAAATAAAACAAGATGGACTGTGCTAACCACCAGTCGACTGGTGGTTAGCAACAGATCCACACACCTTCGATCGATCCTTCCGCTCGTCCCGCTGCGTCGTTGCTCCCGCTTCCACTGATTTGAACCCAGGTCTATGTAATACCTATTGAGCCTAATAACCAACTAAGCCACCTTTTGTTGTTGTCTATTGTAGAATGACAATGTTATTTGAACCTTTCTTATTTCTGCCATATCAAAAGAAAAAATAAAGTTTGGCTTGGTAACTTTGGCAATGACCAGCGTGGTAACTACGGTCTGAGTAACATGATAACTATACCATGATAAGGCTGGTAACTACAGTACGAGAAGGTTAAGGCATGAGGAAGTATGGTAATTTAACATATAAATTACAGATGAAAATGTTTAAAAAACTTTTTTCCTTGGATGAAAGATACCATGGTGTTTAAAACGTAAGATATTAGTTATTAAATCTATGATGTATACATTATCATGCTTTTTACATAGAAATTACCGTTTGTATATTTTTGAACAAAAAAAATCAAAAATTATAATGGCGTTTATATGTGAGTTATCAGCTTAATACGTGAGTTATCAAGTCTGCGATGTGTGATTTATCATGTTATTTGCATAAGAGTTATCGTGGTATGATTCAACAACTCCTCCCACCCTACCCCGCCAATAAAGTTATCAGGATTGGGTACATAATTTATCATTTCTACGATGTGTGACTTATCATGTTATTTGCATAGAAGTTACCGTGGTATGTTCCAATGACTCCCCCCAAACCCCAACCCCACCGCCAAAGTTACCAGGACTAGGTAAATAATTTAATGCCTATGATGTGTGAGTTATCATATTATTTGCATAGAAGTTATCGTGGTATGTTTCAACGACTCCCCATTCCGGCCCCTCCGACAAAGTTACCAGGACTGGTACATAATTTATCATGTTTACGATGTGTGAATTATCATTTTATTTGCATAGAAGTTACCGTCATACGTTTCAACGACACCCCCACCCCGACACCTCCTACAAAGTTATCAGGTCTACCATATATGAGTTATCATGTTATTTGCACATAAGTTACCGTGGCAGGTTTCAGCGACTTGCCCCACCCCCATCCTCGCCGACCAAGTTATCAGGACCGGGGTACATAAGTTATCAGGTCCGCCATGTTTGAGTTATCGTGTTATTTGCACAGAAGTGACCATGGCATGTTTCAGCGATTTGCTCCACCCCTATAATGAAACGGTTACATCTCTATGCTTGGTACAACTAATGAGATGGAATGGAGTGGTTCTATCTCGGTGTTTGGTTAGAGGGTAGGATGGAATTTTGTACTGTCTAAATTCAGTGCTAATACTAGCAGTAAACATCATTTAGCACCACTAGTACGAAATTGCCTCAACTAGTATCGATACTAAGCATTATTTGTCAAAAACTCAGAGTAATGCATTCACTGTGTGCATCTACACAGATCATCAGCAAGATGGAAGGAAGTGCCCAGCATCTACAGTTCTACACACATGTACACACGGCCGTCCAGGTAAGATGTCCCCGGCTTGTGCTCAAAAGCTGCCGCAAGCCACCGAATCGTCCCTTCAATCAAGTTAGTGTGCTTCCCAACTCAACCACAACGCCAAAGTCCCTGCCGCCTGTGATTCGTCAGCCTTCCTTTGAGAAGCGCCGCCAGCGCTTCCATGTGAGGATCTGGCCAACGCCCATCTCCTTCCACCCGAGGATCCCGCCAGCACCCGTCTCCTTCCGCCAATGCTCGCCTCCTTCCTGGTCCGACCAGAGGATCCCGCCAGCGCTGCTAGTCCTCGCCTCCTTCCGCCTCGTTGTCAGATCCTTGGCCGCGTGGAGACAAGCGGCAGGAGTGTGCCGGCGGTGAGAGATGAGGGGAGTGTGGAGCGAGGTGAGAGATGAGACGAGAGGCATGAGTGCTTGGTCGAGGGAGAGAAGGCGGAGTCGGGGAGATGGGGCGCGCGGCGAGCGGGAGGACGGCGGCGATGCCATGGAGCGGCTTGCGGCACGGGCGGGGAGCCAGCGAAGCGTTATCTTTCACTTGGCGGTGGCAAAAAATTTGTAATATCAGCGAACTTTCATTTTGGAGCGCGATGGTCGTACGATCTAGAACGGACGACATCCAGAGCGTGCGGATCTGTTGCAAATCTATAGTCGGCAGGAATTTAGCTTTATCGAAACAAGATTGGCAATTGTCCCGGAGTAGTAGACGGGATTCTCGCGATTGACTATTCTGGGCTACCTAAGTACGTAACGTGCCTGTTAGCCTAGAATGTTTTGCATAGACAAAATCAGGGCTGTTAGCCTGTTACCACGAGGCTTCGTATCGGGCCTTGGTCATGGGCTAGCTGCATCCAGCGCCGGCGGGGGGCCCCTGGATTTCGGGGGGCCCCCACAGGGCCGGCCCTGCCGGCGTGCCGCTGACCCGTGGCGTGGTGAACCACAGCGGCAAAGCAGAGCGGCTGGAGTGGGATGCGAGCAGCTCGACGTGGAACCGTATATTCCAGGGGCCGAGTGATCCGTGCGACGACTACGGGAAGTGCGGGCTGTTCGGCCTCTGTGACCCCGAGGCGCCATCATCGAGGTTCTGCGGCTGTGTCGATGGGTTCAGCATTGTCCAGGCGTCGCCGTCTGCGCGGGAGGTGAAGGACGCCGTAAGCGGGTGCCAATGAGATACGACACTGGACTGTGCCAGCAGTCGACGACGGACGGCTTCAAGGCGGTGCCAAGGGTGAAGCTTCCCGACACGCAGAACACATCGGTGGACATGGGCGTCGAGCTAGAGGAGTGCAGTGCGAGGTGCTTCGCTGACTACTCGTGCTTGGCCTACGCTGCCGCTGATATCTGGAGGCGGTCATGGCACCAGCTGCGTCATGTGAATGGATGACATCATCCATTCTATCTACACTTGTACAACATCATATTATCTCCTATGAAGGGTCAAAGATGTCGACTAGATGGAGTTAAATGGGTGGCAAATGTTTTGTATCTTTCCTTTAGTTGAGTAATGGAGCAATCACCACACACTGTATTCAGTCCCTCGAAGGGGTTTATATGCAGTTACACGAGGGGAGAGATACAAGGGGGGGAGGTGAATTAGCTACAACGGCACTCGGGCCGAGCATGCCGTGCATGCGATCGTGGGTGTGCGCATGAAGTGCACGCACTGGTTATCCATCCGGTGGATTCGGTCTTGGGGGTTAGCCACGTTTGGATGATGCTGAGAACGCGTTCCAACCCCCCCCCCCCCCCCCAAGCCAAAACGTGGGGTTCTCGTACGTTGAGGCTGGAGCGGAACTCGCCGAAGACCGAGGTTGGGAGACCCTTCGTGAAGATGCCTGCAAACTGAGAGCTGGTAGGGACGTGCTGGACACGCACCTCGTCGAGCGCCACACATTCCGAACAAAATGGAGATCAATCTCCACGTGCTTCGTGCGTTGATGCTGCACGGGGTTGCTGGACATGTACATGGCACTGACACTATCGCAATATACGATGGTGGCACGCGCGGGAGGTTGGTGAAGCTCGCCGAGAAGTTGACGCAGCCAAGCGGATTCTGCGACGGCGTTGCCGACGGGACGGTACTCGGCCTCAACGCTTGAGCGGGAGACCGTGTTCTGCCGCTTGGAGGACCAAGTGAGCAAGTTGGGCCCGAGGAAGACGCAATATCCGGAGGTGGACTTGCGTGTGTCGGGGCAGCCCGCCCAATCGGCATCCGAATAAGCGACGAGCTCGGACGCGGCGGAGCGGTGGAGCTGAAGGCCGAGGTGAGTAGTCCCTCGTAGATAGCGCAGAATGCGCTTGACCAGCTGGAAGTGAGCCTCGCGTGGCGCGTGTATGAAGAGACAGCACTGCTGAACGGCGTAGGACAAGTCCGGCCGTGTCAGGGTGATGTACTGGAGCGCGCCCGCGAGGCTGCGGTAGAGCGTCAGGTCGTGGAAGAGCGGGCCAGAGTCGCCCGACAACTTGGCGAGCGTGTCGACCGGCGTGGCGATGGGCTTGCAGTTGAGCATGCCGGGGCGGTCGAGAATCTCCAGAGCGTACTGCTCCTGCGAGAGAAAGAGCCCAGTCGCGGTGGTCGTGACGTTGATGCCGAGGAAGTGGTGGAGCACGCCGAGGTCCGTCATGGAGAACTCAGCGGACAGCGACGCGATGATGCGCTGAAGAAGAGTGTCGGAGCTGGCGGTGAGGATAATGTCGTCCACGTACAGCAGCAGGTAGGTGAGGTGACGCCCATGTCGAAGGATGAACAACGACGAGTCCGAGCGCGATGCAATGAAGCCGAGGGTGCGGAGGTAGTTGGTGAAGCGCGAAAACCAGGCGCGCGGGGCCTGCTTGAGGCCGTATAGTGAGCGGTTGAGGCGACACACGCGAGACAGCTGGGTCGAGTCGACGAAGCCGGATGGTTGGTGGCTGTAGACGGTCTCGGAGAAATGGTCGTGGAGAAAAGCATTCTTCACGTCCAATTGATGGATCGGCCAGGCCTGCTCGGCGGCGATGCTCAGGACAGTCCGGACCGTGGCCGGCTTGACGACGGGGCCGAAAGTCTCCCCGTAGTCGATGCCTGCCTGCTGTGTGAAGCCGCGAAGCACCCATCGTGCCTTGTAGCGAGCGAGCGTGCCGTCGGGGTTGAACTTGTGTCGGAAGATCCATTTCCCTGTCACCACGTTAGCACCTGCAGGACGAGACACCAAACACCACGTATCATTCCGCATTAGTGCATCGTACTCCTCGAGCATGGCGTTGTACCAGTTGGGGTCTTTGAGGGCAACGTGATAGGAGGATGGAATGGGACTAATGGCGGAGGCAGTGGTGTGGAGGGAGACGTGCTGCTTCGGTTGAGAGAAGCCGGTTTTGGCCCTGGTGCGCATGGGATGGGCGTTTGTGGGCGGAGCAACCGGAATGGCACGCGGTGGTAGCGCGGGTGCAAGTGGTGGCGGGTTTGCATGTGGGGACGACGTGCGCGGGGGCGTGCATGGGGGTGTAGCAGCGGGGCCAGGGGATGGCGGGTTGGCGTGCGAGGAGGACAGACGCGGGGCTGCATGCGGGGACATGCATGCAGGGCTGCATGGGGGTGTAGTGGAGGGGCCCGCGGGCGGGCGCGCGCTGGTTGGTGCGGGCGCATCGGGCCCAGCGCGTTGGCTGGGTGGTGGGGAGCGGGCAGGCGGAGGACGCTAGCCAAGTGGCGCGGGGCGAGCGGTGGAGGGGGGGACCGGTCAGCTGTGCGCGGGGAGCGAGCAGCAGATCCGAGGCGGGCGGATCCCGGGGCGGATACGGACGTGGTAGGTAGGGCGCGGCGCGCGGGGAGGATCTCGGGCCCGGGATTGTCTGCGGCCAGGGGATGAGGTGTGGGAGGCAGATAGGGGAATTCTGTTTTGTTGAACGTGACTGGATATTATGACGCGCCGCGACGCAAGGTCGAGGCAGCGGTAGCCCTTATGTTTGAGGGCATATCCAAGGAAGAGGCAGCGGACGGCACGTGGGGCAAGTTTGTGCGGGCTGGTGGCACATGTGTTGGGGAAGCACAAGCATCCGAACACTCGAAGATGGTCGTAGGTGGGGTGACGCCCAAGTAGATGGAAGTGAGGTGTTTGGTGCTGGATGGTGGACGAAGGACGGCGGTTGAGGACATGGGTGGCAACGTGGAGTGCCTCAACCCAGAATTCGGGTGGTAGATGGGCATGGATGAGTAACACCCGAAGGATGTCGTTCGTCGTCTTGGTGAGGCGCTCCGCTTTTCCGTTCTGCGGTGAGGTGTGGGGGCAGGAGAGACGGAAAGAGGAGCCGTGGGTGGAGAAAAGGGACCGTAAAGAGGTGTTGAGGAATTCTCCGCCGTTGTCGCATTGCATACATTGAATGGTGATGTGGAACTGTGTTTGGACGTAAGTGAAGAAGCGAGTGACTACGTCGGCGGTGTCGGACTTGTTGCGTAGGGGAAATGTCCAAGAGTAGTGAGAAAAATCGTCAAGTATCACGAGATAGTATTGGAACCCGGAAAAACTACACACATGAGAGGTCCACAAGTCACAATGTATTAATTCAAAAGGCGCTGTAGTAACAGAGGTTGAAGAAGAAAAAGGCAACCGTGGCTGCTTGCCTAATTGGCATGAAGAACAAATGCTAGATTTGGGCACGCCATTATTACATGAAGGTAGGAAATCTTTAGCTAAAACAGAAATGGAGTTATTGCTGGGGTGGCCTAGGCGGAGATGCCACAAGTCGTTGACGGCGGAAAGTGCATGCTGGACGCCGGAGTTGCCGAAGAATGGGTACAAATCTCCATGGCTATTGGACCTCATCATGACGCGCCCCGTCGCTAGGTCCTTCACAGTGAAACCATAGGGATCAAACCCAATGGTGCAAAAATTGTCTATAGTAAAACGGCGAACAGAAATGAGGTTGCGAATGATGGAGGGTGTGATGAGGACGTCGTTGAGGGTGAAAGAAGAGAGTTGGGCGCGGCCAACGGCAGTGATGGGAAGGCGAGACCCATCCCCAACGGTGATGCCCTGGGAGTGATGCAGCAATGGGGAAGAACGAGAGGTGAGGGTGGACGTCTTACCAGCTACGTGGGAGGAAGCCCCCGTGTCGAGGATCCAGTCCGGCGCGGCGCCAGCATGCTACTGCTGCTGCATGGACAGGTTGTGGAGCGCTGCGTTGAGTTGATGGTACTGCTCCCAGGAGGGGCCGCCCGTGGCCGGAGGCGCCGCGACCGGGTACATGTGGTGCGGAGGAGGCGGACGGGGCTCGAGGACGCCGGCGGCGTTGGGCGCGGACCGCGGGACGGGGGGCTGGTGCGGCTGGGGTGGGAACGGCGTGTCCCAAGGAGCAAAGTACCCCAGCCACGGACGCGCGTTCGCGGCAGGCGCAGGAGTGCCACGCCCGCCCGTGTTGGAGGCGCCTGGAGAAGAGGAGCCGGGAGAGCCACGTCCGCGTCCGCAGCTGCGTCCCTGGCCGCGCACCGGCCTGTCACTGGGCGGAGAGGGGGCGGGGCCCTTGCCCTTGTCGCTGGCGGGGGCTTCGGCACGGTCGCCGCTGGTGTCAGAGGCGCGACCGATGGTGAGCGCAGTCGGCGAGCCCACGCCCTGCCCGTCCATGCAAGCCCGCTCATTGGCGGAGAGCTCCTCCAAAAGGAGCCGGGAGCGGGCCTGGATGAAGGACGGGAAGGGGTCCTGCATCGGAAGAAGAGTCGCCATCACCTGGAAGCGCCGGCTGAGCCCGCGGATGAGCTGGAGGGTGAGGGCCTGGTCGGAGATGGTGACGCCGACCACGCCGAGCGCATCAGCGAGCGCCTTGAGCCGTCTGCTGTACTCGGCGACAGAGAGGTCGCCTTGCACCATGTTGCGGAATTCCGCCTCGAGGATGATGGCGCGGCCTGGTTGATTGTCGCGGAACAGCAGGTGAAGCTGGACCCAGACGTCGTGCGCGGTGCTCTCGGGGAACATCACGACGTCCTGGAGATCTTCAACGATCACCTCGTACATCCAGAGTACGATAGTGATGTCGTTGTTGTGCCACACGGCGATGTCGAGGTGATGTTGCACGTTGTGGCGACAACAGATGAAGTAGAACAGTTGGCGCCACTTAGAATAGTTACTCGTCTCAAGCTCGAGCTTCCGGTGGAAGTGATGCGCGATGGAGTTGGGGAGGACGCTGGTGACGGAGGGACCGGCGTTGGGGTTGGGGGCGCTGGAGGAGCCGATGTTGAGGCGCGGGACGACGAGCTCGCTGCCGGCCGTACACAGGGCGATCGCCGGAGCGCACGCCGAGGCAGCTCCAGAGGCGGCAGCCGGCCCGCGGGCTCGAGGAGGAGGAGGCAGCATGGGCTCGTCGAGGGGCTGCTTGCCCCGGTCGGCCGCGGGAGGAGGGCGGACCGCAGGGATGGGGGCGAAGAGGTTGCTGGGAGGGATGTCGAGGTCAGCCGAGCGGGTGCGGCGAAGAAGACGATTCATGGCGGAAGCAGGGGATCGAAGAATCTGATACCAAGTTGAGTAATGGAGCAATCACCACACACTGTATTCAGTCCCTCGAAGGGGTTTATATGCAGTTACACGAGGGGAGAGATACAGGGGGAGGTGAGTTAGCTACAACGGCACTCGTGCCGAGCATGCCGTGCATGCGATCGTGGGTGTGCGCACGAAGTGCACGCACTGGTTATCCATCCGGTGGATTCGGTCTTGGGGGTTAGCCACGTCTGGATGATCCTGAGGACGCGTTCCAACACCTTTAACAAATTTAAGGATAGTAGATAGAGTAAATTCTCTAAATATGCAACTACATGATTCTACCTATTTGACAAAGCAAATCCAGCTACCCAATAACACAAGTGAGCAAAACTAGCAAGAGTAAGACTTGCACAAGCTAAATAAAGGGGATTAAAATAACCACAAACCGGAAACGAAGATTTAACCCAAATTTCACACTCTTGGGGAAGTGCTACCCTCCTTTGGAGAAGAGTAGGCACCGCCAAAGCCACATGACCACCAAAAGATGCTCACATTCTTCTCCTTGGGGCGCCCACACATAGTAGGAGCTCAATCACTAGTGATTGGCACATTCACAAACTTCTCCAAAGCAAATGTGATGTAGGTACTTTTCGGCAGACCTTTTTAGGTTTCTTAGAAGCTATCTCCCACATGTTGTAGGAAGGTTATAGAACCTTCCTTAACATGTTTTTCATTTTTCCATGTTTCTTTGTGCCGAATTTCTTTAGTTTTTTAGGTTTTTATCATATATATTTTTTCTTCATTATTAATCCTTTTTATTTCATTTTTTGTTTTCATGTGTTTTTTCGTTCATTTCCTTTTTTCGTGTTCTTTGGTTTTTCATTTGTTGGTTTCCTGATATTTTTTGAAATGCGGGAAACTTTTTCAAATCTGTGAAAGAATTATAAGATTTTGGAATTTTTATTAAAATTCAAGAATAATTTTCAAATTCATGAACATTATTTAAATTTTGGGAACATTTTTTTTATTTTCAGAATTTATTTAAAATCCAGGAATATTTTCAAATTCATGATCATGTTTTTATATGTACGAAATTTTTCAAAATTGTGGACATTTTCTGAAATTTGAATTTTCTTTAAAATTCAAAAAAAAAATTCAAATTCATCATCATTTTTTTAAATCTAAGAGTTTTCCCAAACTTACGTACATTTTTTGAAACTCGAAGTTTTCTTTAAATACCAATCATTATGGTTATAAGAAAATAGATAAATAAACAAAGAGAAAAAACAGGCGCATGTGTCCTCCCATTGGGCCTGCCCACTGTCTGTGTCGATAAGAGCTCTTGAGAGTCATCAGCCTGTTATCCCCGGCATGCTTTTGATCCATTGAGTGAGAGCCCTTCCACACGGAACTTGCGGACCACTATAGCCGACTTTTGTCTCTGTTCGGGAATCATGTTTACCGCGTAGGTTGGCGCTAGCACGCTATTGGGTTGGTGTAGTAAGATTGTCTAGGTTTTTTTTTATTTCTCACCGGTTTTGGAACCGGTGTTTGTTTCTTTTTTGTGTTTATTTTTTCCTTTCAGTTTTTGGGTTTTCTTTTTTTCTTCTTCTTTTTTTTGTTTTTAATTTTGTTTTTTTCTCTTTTATATACGTTATTTATCATTTTTTATTTCAAAATTTGGAACATTTTCTAAAATATGGAAATAGTTCTTAAAACTCAAAAAGATTTTGCATTCATGAATTTAATATTGTTGAGAATATTTTTTTGGTCATGAACATTTATGAAATTGTTGATCGTAAACATTTTCTTGAATTTGGAAATAATTTTTTATGCTTGCAGATATGTTTTGTATCCATGAATGTTCTTTTAAATATGGACCTTTTTTGGAATCCTGAACCTTTGTTTAATTCTTGAACATTTTTCAAAATTTGGAACAATTCTTAAATTTGGAAACATTTCTTGAAGTTGAGGAAAATTACTTTTAAAAGCAATTATGAACATTCTTTGAAATTCGTGGACATATTTTGAAGTCAGAATTTTTTTTTCAAGAAGCAAAAAGGATAAAATAGAAAACAAAATCAAAAAGTATACAAAAGAAGGAAAAAAGGAGCAAGTCGCCCCACACATGGGCCGGCCCAAAAACAGGAGCGGACGAGCGTGTTAGGGCGACTTGTGTCACATCAGCCATGACATTGTGAAATCACAACTTAAGCGGCAGCCTTGCAAAGGTCACTCCCACTTTCTCTGATGGTGACAAATGAAGCACTGTATGTGCAACACTTGTTGCAACCTAGAAGTTTTGTGCTTTCTTCGTAGATTTGTTTTTTAGTTCTTTCAACCGGTTTCACTACTGGGTTTTTCGTGTTAAAATCTTTGAAACTACTTCCTCTGCTCCATATTAATTGACGCTCAAACGGATGTATCTAACACTTAAATACGTCTACATACATCCATTTGGCGTCCACTAATAAGGGACGAATGGAGTAGAACCCATTTTTTTTGCGGGTGAGAACCCATGTTGATATAGCGGTGGGGTGAACTGATTTAGTGTGCGCCCAATTATTTAATTAGGGCCGGGCTTTCTGTCCAGGAACAAAAATGGCCTAAAACCACATATCAGCCAGACTTCTGCAGGCCGGGTGGGGGGTGGGGGGTAGGAGAGGTTATCTAGAATCTTCTATAGATGCTTTTGCCTTAGAGCGGAGTAGGCCTTTTTCAGTTACTATTTTCATTGATTAAGAAGAAGTTAGAATTGCCCGGTTAATTGACGGAAAACCAGGGTAAAAGCAATACAATCCATTCCATAGCATGGGCACCATCAGTTAACCTAGCCACCGACATGGAACATGGAGCTGCAAAGAAGAAAGACATTCGTGGAGGTGTCACAAGAGTCATCGTCATCACCGGTTACCTCCGAACGGGCGACTCCAACTTCATGGAAAGTACACACATATTTTATTTTTTTTGAAAAAACAGAGGTCATGTACTTCCAAGTACAAGTATCTCTAAGTACAATCATACTAGTTTTAGAAGTATAGTACATATGTATTTATTTGTTTATTGAGTAGAGTGCATATGTATTTTAAAAGTGAACACATGTACTTCCAAATACAACTATATTTGTTTTGGAAGTAGACACGCCTAGAAGTGTAAGCCTCTGTACTTTGAACTATAAGGGTACTAATTCTGGAAGTGCATCAAACATGTCATTGTAATTTGTAGATTAATCATATCCCTAAACTCATAATTTCCAAAAGGACATTAAATAGTTATCAAAATATTCTACATAAATTCAGAAAGGTGAAACATGAAGTATTGAATCAGCAAAATAAGTTCCATCATTTTTTTGAAGAACTTTGCTTCATCCATTAATTTATAAATGGTATTTAAAACCATTTTAAATCCAAATGGAATCCAAATAATTATAAGAAAATTATGGAAATATCCAAGGGTGTGTATTAGCACTATAACTAATCACCATAAATGTTCAAGACAATTGGATACACAAAACATAGGATTGCTATGTGTAAGCTCTAATTACCTTATAGTAATAATGTAAATGCACATATTTTTTTTCATTTCCAAGCAGTTCTTTAGTGCAAATATGATGATATGGCAAGAAAATTATGCGGAATCAATACTAAGTAGGTTTTATTAATTTGGGGATCCTTATATTAGACCACAATATCATCATAAGAAAACCCTATCCAATATTATTCCAATCAAAATCAGATAAATATTAATATCTTCAATGTGGAAGAAAGAAAACAAAGGTGCATGTGCTTTGGCCGGAAATGGTATGATTCAAGTACTGTGTAGCTTAGGGACTCATCACGTATGATGTTGATGCTTTGCTCTTAGGAGACAACTCCTATACATAATATATAAAGTAACAAATTATTATTATTTTATCTTAATTAATAATAGTAAATATACACGATTATATTATTTTGACTTATTGGGCTAAAAATCGAGTGAGTTAGTGTTGGCTGAACTAAGATCAACTCATTTTTCAGTCGAGCTATATATAACATCCTAGGGAACTCATTCTTTTAGCCGATCTTGAATATCTACTACTTAAAAATAAGTAGCATTCCTTTCTTGGGGGGGGGGGGGGGGGGGGTATAAATGTTAGTCAAACGGTTTTTCCAATCCCACCATGTTTCTCCATCGTTTTATTTCCGGACCGTTTAGCTAGAGAATAGAATTGCTCTCGCACTTGATTACTCAGCCACCGTTACAACATATACAGGAGAGTTACAACAGAACGCCCGAGAGAAGTGGCACGCAGGCCCGGGCACTACTCACGATCCTAAAGATCAGGAGGGTACATACACAGGTACAGTATACACATGAAATACAACACGCTAACACCCCCCCCCCCCTCAGCCGGAACTCCGTGTGGAAGGATGTTGAGGCTGGCGCGAAACTCATTGAAGACCTATGTAGGGAGACCCTTGGTGAAGGCATCCGCTAACTCAGAGCTCGATGGAACATGCAGGACTCGAACTTCTCCAAGGGCCACACGACCGCGGACGAAATGGAGATCAATCTCAATATGCTTCGTCCGCTGGTGATGTATGGGGTTGGTGGCGATGTATGCGGCGCTGATGTTATCACAATAGACAATGGTGGCGTGAGAAGGATGGGGTCGGAGCTCATGTAAGAGTTGGTGCAGCCAACAAACCTCGGCAACACAGTTGGCCACACCCCGATATTCGGCTTCGGCGCTAGAGCGTGACACCGTGATCTGCCGTTTGGAAGACCAAGAGAGAAGGTTGCGGCCAAGAAAGACGCAAAAACCAGAGGTGGATTTGCGTGTATCGGGGCAACCGGCCCAATCCGCGTCAGAGTATGCAACGAGCTCATGAGAGGAAGACTTGTATAGTTGGAGGCCAAAGTGTGTCGTGCCACGCAAGTACCGAAGAATGCGTCTGATGAGCTGCATGTGGGAGTCGCGTGGATCATGCATGAATAGACACACCTGTTGGACGGCGTAGGCGAGATCGGGCCGAGTGAGGGTGAGGTATTGAAGGGCCCTGACTAGACTGCTGTAGGTGGTGGTGTTAGTGAGGGGTGCGCCGGCACTAGCAGATAGTTTGGCAGTGGTATCTATGGGTGTAGGAACCGGTTTGCAATTAAGCATGTTGGCCCGTTCGAGGATCTCCAAGGCATATTGTTGCTGACAAAGGAAGAGACCGGAGGTGTTGGGAGTGACGTTTATACCAAGGAAGTGATGGAGCTCCCCAAGATCCGTCATGGAAAACTCACGTTTGAGAGCGTGGATGATATGGTGGAGGGTGTGGGGTGTGCTGGCGGTGAGAATAATGTCATCGGCATACACGAGGAGGTAGGCAACAGAGCTCCCATGACGAAGGATGAATAGGGAAGAGTCACATTTGGAGGCAACATACCCGAGTGAGAGGAGAAAGGACTGGAAGCGATGGAACCAGGTGCGTGGGGCTTGTTTCAAGCCGTATAGGGACTTGCGGAGTAAGCACACGTGGTCCGGGTGGGTAGGATGAACAAATCCAGCGGGTTGTGCACAATACACCATCTCCTTGAGATCGCCATGAAGAAAAGCATTCTTGACATCGAGTTGATGAATGGGCCACGAGCTGGACGTGGCAAGACTGAGAACAACTCGAATAGTGGCCGGTTTGACAACCGGGCTGAATGTTTCGTCGTAGTCGACACCTTCTTGTTGTGTGAAGCCGCTAACCACCCAACGTGCCTTGTAGCGTGCCAAGGTACCATCGGTGTTGAACTTGTGACGATAGATCCATTTGCCCGTCACCACGTTGACACCTGCAGGTCTAGGAACCAAACACCACATCGAATTCTCAATTAGAGCATCATATTCATCACACATTGCATGTTGCCAATTGGGATCCTTAAGGGCAGAACGATATGTGGCGGGAATGGGGGAGATGGTTGGGGAAGATGTATCAGCAAGGAATAAACGTTTGGGTTGGCAAAATCCGGACTTGGCACGTGTACGCATGTTGTGTGAATTGAGGTGAGGTGGAATTGGACAGGCTCGTGCAGGTATACGTGGCGGAGAGGGAGTGGTGGGCTCGGAATGAGAGGAAGATGCGGTATGCGCAGCAGACGAGGATGGCATTGGATCCGAGGTGGATACACGGTCAGACGCGCGATCCAAGGAGCCAGGCGGGGACAGTGGACCGGTAGCACCAGATACGCGGCCAAATATGGTGGGTGGGGACGGGGTGGGACTGGAGGAGGTGGGACACCGTGGGGAAGCGACAGGGGAGAATGCAGCGTGGGGGAGGTGGGCGTGGTTGGCGGGCTGGTGGGTGGATCGCGGGGCGGGATTGGCGTGCATGGGGGTGTCACGTCCGAGTCGGTAGGAGGGGCCCGCCGGAATTATTGGGAGGGAGGATCAGGCGTGGGATCTGGTGCCAGATCGGGAGGTAGGATCTGGCGGGGGGGGGGGGGATTTTGTGTGGCGAGGGGTTGGCTGGCCGCTGGTGTGGCAGGCTCGTAAGGGAAGATTGTTTCGTCGAACGTAACGTGTCGGGAGACGATTACACGGCGAGAGGTGAGATCATAACGGCGATAGCCCTTGTGTTCTAGAGGGTAGCCAAGGAAAACGCAACGGGTCGAGCATGGGGCAAGTTTGTGAGCCAAGGTGGCATATAGGTTGGGATAGCAAAGACAGCCAAACACGCGTAGGTGGTCGTAGGAGGGATGGCGGCCATGGAGAATGTAGTGGGGTGTGTAGCCGGCAATGGAGCTAGAGGGACGTATGTTGAGTAAGTGTGTGGCGGTGTGCAGCGCTTCAACCCAGAATGGTGGGGGTAAATGAGCTTGGAGGAGAAGAGTGCGTACGATATCATTGGTGGTGCGGATGATGCGCTCGGCTTTGCCATTTTGCGGAGATGTGTGGGGGCAGGAAAACCGGTAAGCTATGCCGTTGGCAGAGAAGAAGGTCCGCAAGGAGATGTTGATGAACTCGCCGCCGTTATCACATTGCAAGGCTTTTATAATGACATTATATTGGGTACGCACAAATGTGAAGAAGCATTGTAAGGTGGAGGAGGTGTCGGATTTGTTGCGCAAGGGAAAAGTCCAGGAGAAGTGTGTATAATCATCAAGCACAACTAAATAGTATTGATAGCTGGAAAAACTTACAACGGGTGACGTCCACAAGTCACAATGAATAAGCTCAAATGGAGCAAAAGTGCGACTACTAGAGGAAGGAAAAGGGAGACACGGTTGTCGGCCAAGCTAACAAGCGTTACGTGGAGAGTGCATCTTGTTATTACAGGCGGGAAGAAACTTATTGGCTGCTAAAGTGGAGAGAGTTTGAGGGCTTGGGTGGCCAAGCCGGCGATGCCATACGTCTGCAGTGGAAGTGGTGGTGAAGAGAGCAGCGGGCCAGGTCTTGGTGGTGCCGAAGAACGGGTAGAGATCGCCGGAGCTAGCGGAGATCATGATGACTTTTCTGGTTCGAAGGTCCTTCACAAGAAAGCCAAATGGGTAAAATTCTATAGAGCAAGAGTTATCACAAGTAAACTGTCGAACAGAGATGAGATTGGTGACCACATTAGGAGAAAAAAAAACGTCACGTAAATGAAACTTATGAGGGAGGAGGGTGGTGGATCCTATGTTTTGAATGGGGAGATGAGTGCCATCGCCAACGACAATGTGTGATAAATGATGCTTTAAAGAAGAATTAGGGCGGTGGATGTTACCAGGGTTGCCGGTGACGTGAGACGAAGCGCCACTGTCGAGATACCACTCGGAGGAGCCGGGGCCGCCATGAGGAGACCTTGAGAGCTGTAGGCCGCCTGGAGCATGGCGAGGTGATCCCAAGAAGGCGGCTGAGGCGGCGGCGGCGCGTACTACATCTGGTAGGCATGAGCATGGGCGCCCGGGCGAGGACCGAGGACGCCAGCGGAGTTGGGCGGGATCCACCTGGGGCGGGGCGGCGGCAACGCCATGCCATACGGAGCGAAGAAGCCCAGGTAGGGGTTCGGCGGAGGCGTGGGGTAGGTGGTGGTGCCGCGGTTGCCGGAGTCGCCGCGGTCACCGCCCTCCTGGCGGGGACCGTAGCCACGGCCGGACTGCTGCTGTCCGCGATCGACGGGGCGCTCAGCGCGATCGCCCTGGCGCGTGCCGGGGAGGGCGGGCGGACCAAAAGAGCCCCGGGAAGAGGCGGCGCCGCCGGTGACCGCAAGGATGGTGGCGCTTTCCTCCGCCGCGCGCTGAGTCTGATTCTCCTCAGCGAGCTTGAGGCGGGAGAAGACCGTCTCGAACGGCGGAAGTGGAACCGTATCCCCCAAAACGACGCGAATGGTGTCGAGGCGTTTGTCGATGCCGTGGAGAAACTGGGTGGTGAGATCCACCTTGGTGACAGCATGGTCGATGTCCGCGAGGCCGGCAGTGAGGAGCTTCATGCGGCGGGCGTACTCGGCGACGGAGAGGTCGCCTTGCTTGAGGTTGCGGTACTGCCGGTTGAGCATCATGTACCGGGCAGCGCGATTGGCGAGGAAGTAGTTGCGGATCCGCATCCAGAGATCATTGGCAGAGGTGGCGCCGACGATGTGGTCGACGAGAGGATCAGCAAGAGTCGCGTAGATCCAGAGGACGAGGTGGGCATCAAGCTCACGGTAGGCAGCGTCGGCGTTGGGAGGAGGAGGGTGCTCGATGAAGTGGGTGACGCCATAGCGAATCAGAACCATAAGGAAGAAGGACTTCCATTTGTGGTAGTTATGGTCGTCGGGGTTCAGAAGGAATTTGATGTGGTTGTGGATGTTGTCGCTGAAGATGGGTAGGCGAGAAGAAGAGGCGGCCGGGAGAGGCGGGGTGGCGGAGGAGAAAAGAGGAGCGAACTGGGAGGCAGATGGACTGGTGGTGCCGCCGAGAGATGATGAAGTACCAACGGTGTGGGGAGCAGCAGTGCCGGTGTTGTACAGAGAGGCCGGCGAGGAGGCGGGGCTGGTGGCCGAGGAGGAAGAAGAAGACTCGGTGGCCATGGATGCGCCTGAGAAACTGATACCAAGCTAGAGAATAAAATTGCTCTCGCACTTGATTACTCAGCCACCGTTACAACATATACAGGAGAGTTACAACAGAACGCCCGAGAAAAGTGGCACGCAGGCCCGGGCACTACTCACGATCCTAAAGATCAGGAGGGTACATACACAGGTACAATATACACATAAAATACAACACGCTAACACGTTTTCCCCCCACATCGTATTTGACCATACCTTTTGAATACGCTTTACTTACTTTTTGCAGCACTACATGAACTCCACCTTAATTAACTTATCTTTTCCAATAACAGGAAATTATGTCATTCGATTTCACACCAAATTTCATCGCATCTTCCGGTATGTCGCTCAATCATATTAATTTACTTACCATGCATGACCCAGGCTTCTAAATTATTGATAAAAAAATTATTTTGCCCACGTGGCAACGCATGGGCACATACCTAGTGGAGCTAAAAAAGGAGTTGGTCTTCAGCCGCTCCTAGTTCGAGCTTTTCTTGCAGACCAATTTCGAGGACCGTGGCAACGACGGCTTTTTCGTACTAGTACTTACATCTAATTCAGCAGTTTTGCTTAACTGGACACTACTTGTCAGTTGTTTTTGCCCTATCTTTATATAGGTAGCACCATTTGCATAACCGAAAGTGTTAAGCAATAATATTTTTTAAGATTGATGTAGCATCAATGAAAGATTGGACCAAATCAATGAGGGGTCTACAGCGATCTCTCTCTTTCTGTTCCACCTTTTGAATTTTGATGCATGATTGCTGCAGAAAGACAGAAAGCTAAATTTATATATAATTAAAAAAAGTAAGAGCAAGTGGAATTTCAATGTAGGGCACAAGGAGGGTTGACACTCTGTTAGACAATGGAAAAGGCCATTATCATGCATTAGGAACCTAGTTCTTTCCTTCTAGTACTAGCTTTCTTGACACATTGAGTTGGAACGAAGGTGGACACAGAAGCCTTAGGCGCTAATTATCAGATCCACTTTACTATTAAACTAGTTGCAGCTTTGCATGGGCTATATGCATTAATATTAGTGCTTGGAAACATTTTAAATTTGAAGTGCGGCCGCGATAGACCTTTAGTTAAGAGCATCTAAAAACGGTTTGCGGCTCCCATGTAATGGATTTGCTGTACCACCCGGCGTCGGACGGAACAGATGCCACAAAACCATACCACAAAAATTTACGATATGAGTTTGCATTCCGCCAGACGCTAGGCGGTACTGCAAATTCGTAGCACAAATAACCATCATTTTAGGCAATACAACTTAAATAAAAAAACAATAAATATGAAATTTAAATGTTTTAACATCATACAATACAATAATTCTCTTAAATACAAAAAATGTTCAAATCCGAAAAAATAATGGTCCAGAATTATTATAATAACAAATGGTCCGGAATTAAAACATTTTTTTCAAATCACACATGAAAACAAATATATCAATTTAATTAAATGAGAGTCTATTTCCCATACAATTGTCACCGATGCTCAATGAGATCATTGCAGAGCTGGTGTGTGTCACGGTCTTCAATCAGTCGGTATGTCTCAAGAAATGCAGTGATCTCATCTCGGCTTATGATAGGCTTGACACGGCTACCAATATTGTCATAGAAAAACTCCAGGTTTAAATCTATCTCATCCTCGGTAATCATATTGTGTACATGCAGTCATGATATTTGAGAGGGATTTCTTATCCCAGAAGCGAGCTGGACCTCTAACAATGGCAAACTGAGTTCGCAACACACCAAATGCCCTCTCAGTATCTTCTCGGCATGCTTCCTATTCTTGGGCAAATATAGTTTTTTTCACCTATCAGCTTAGTAGTTGTCTTAAAAAATGTTGCACACAAAGGGTAAATACTGTCGGCCACTCATATAATCATGTCCATTGACAGGGTAGTTGCAAGCTCGAGCATTTTTGCTAGCTAGCACAAAAAGATGTGACCTATGCAATACATTGATATCATTGAGAGACCCAGGCAATTAAAAGAAGCAATGCCAAATCCATGGCTTCGAGCACAATAGTGGTCTTACGTTGATGACCGGTGTACTGCACGTCCCAAGCCTTTGGACAGGTTTTTTGGTTGAAATGCATGCAATCCACACTCCCAAGCATGCTCGGCCATCCTTTTCCTTCGTTCATCATCATCAATTTTTTTGTGTCCTCCCCATTGGGAGCTCGGAGGTACTTGGGACCAAATATCCAAATCAATGTCTTTGCAAACACCCTCACACATTTGAGCATCGTATCTTCTCCAATGCGAAGATACTCATTGGTGTAATCGCCCGGAATGTCACATGCTATCACTCACATTGCTGCCGATATTTTTTGGCATGCACTAAATCCTAGCAAACCGGCGGCATTTTTTCCGGCGAGTGAAGAAACAACAATTTTGCTCGCAAACTTCCACAAGGCGGACAAAAAGCGGCCTACGCATTTGAAATGCCTACGGAAGAGATGAGCCAGATAGGATGGTACCTCGGCAAAATAATCTTTCATGAGCAACTTGTCATCAAGAGCTTGGTTGTGTGGAATGCAAAGCCGGCCGACCGTCGATCTGCGGCACTTCTTCTCCTTGCCGGCTTCAAATTTGTCAATGACATGCAACAAGAGGAGGTGCTTGGCATTTGTCGAAAAACATATCTTCTATGTCGAAATCATCCGACTCCGACAACGAGGGCTGAACTCCAAGTATCATTCATCTACGAAAATAAACTCGCGACTACATCAAAATTCGCCCATCGGCCGAATTGAAAAACGAAAGAAAAGTTGCAAATCTTACCTTTCACCGGAATGAAATCCGGTGCAAGCAAAGCCGAAGCAGCCACAACCTCCTTCTCCCCCACAGTTGGCCGAAAGCACAACCGCCGTCGCCGCCCCCTTTTTCTCCACCACAGCCGGCGCCTCCCCAATTCCCCTCGCCTCCCTAAGGCTCGTGCGGACGGCGGCTGCTCCATCGTGCCCAAAGTAGCCAGATCCACCCGCAACGCGGCACCCATCGAAGCTCCCACGGCTGCTGCAGCTCGTCCGTGGCAAGAAATGGCGCCCCCCAAGCTCTAATCTTGGTCGAGGAGATGAGGGTGAGGACAGCCGAAGCTCTCCACGGCCGGGCTGGCATGAGGAAGCAAAAATCGTCGTAGATTTCGGGAGGTGCGGTGGCGGTGGCAACGGTGGAAGGGCGGGCGCGCGTGAAAATCTCCTTCCCGTCAAAAAAAGCGTGGGATAGAGGAAACCACAAAAGAGGAGGGAAAACTGAAGATTGAGAGTCATGAGGCGATTCTAGAGCTCCGAGCAAAAAAAGTTGCAGGCCAACCGGACATACGGTACCTTTTTGGGACGGTTCTTCGCCCCAGTGCCATATGTTGACGGTTATTTTGCGGGCCGGGCGGATATAGCCCCTGTGGTAGAGTTGCTCTAGAATAGCAAAGCGCTAATCGCATCTCTTCACAATACTTCCACTCAGCCCTCTTCTTCGATATTTAAAAGCCTCCGCAAAACATAGCAGCATCAGCATTCAGCAAGCTGCTTGAGCAAACCCAGCAAAGCTCACTCTAGTGATCACTTGGCAACCCAGGAAGCGAGGAAGCAGCCATAGCACCCATGATGCTTCGCATGCAAAGCATGTGCCCCCCTCGTCGTGTGTCGGTGGACGGCCCAATCATCGTCGGCGCCGGTCCCTCCGGGCTGGCCGTGGCGGCCAGCCTCGGCGAGGAGGGCATGCCATTCCTCATGCTGGAGCGCGAGGACTGCATCGCCTCGCTCTGGCAGAAGCGCACCTACGACCGCGTCAAGCTCCACATCCCCAAGCACTTCTGCGAGCTCCCTCGCATGCCCTTCCCGGAGAGCTACCCGGAGTACCCCACCCGCCGCCAGTTCATCGACTACCTCGAGAGCTACGCCGCCAGGTTCGACATTAAGCCGGAGTTCAACACCACCGTGCTCTCCGCGCACTACGACAACACCTCCGGACTCTGGCACGCGCAAGCCACCCGCGCGAGCGGCGCCCAGATGGAGTACATCGGCCGCTGGCTCGTGGTCGCCACCGGCGAGAACGCCGTCAACGTCGTCCCGGACATCCCGGGCCTCGGCGGCTTCTGCGGCGAGGTCACCCACGTCAGCCACTACAAGTCCGGCGAGCCCTACAGCGGGAAGCGCGTGCTCGTCGTCGGCTGCGGGAACTCCGGCATGGAGGTCTCCCTCGACCTCTGCGACCACGGCGCCCACCCTTTCATGGTGGTGCGCGACGCCATGCACGTCATTCCGCGCGAGGTGCTCGGCAAGTCCACTTTCGAGCTGGCCATGCTGCTCATGGCGTGGCTCCCGCTCTGGTTCGTGGACAAGATCATGATCTTCCTCGCCTGGCTCGTCCTCGGCGACCTCGACAAGCTCGGCATCCACCGCCCGGCTGTCGGCCCGCTCACGCTCAAGCACACGCAAGGCCGCGCCCCGGTGCTCGACACCGGCGCGCTCGCCAGGATCAGGAGCGGCCAAATCACCGTCGTCCCTGGCATCACCCGCTTCACGAACTCTGACGCCGTGCTCTCCGATGGCACCGTCGTCCATGTCGACGCTGTCATCCTCGCCACCGGCTACAGAAGCAATGTGCCACAGTGGCTCCGGGCAACGGACTTCTTCGGCAAGGACGGCTACCCAAAGACGGAGTTCCCCAATGGCTGGAAGGGCCAGTTTGGCCTCTACTCCGTCGGCTTCGCACGCCGCGGCCTCTCCGGCGCCTCCGCCGATGCCGTGCGCATCGCCAAGGACCTCTGCCAGCTCTGGAAGGAGGAGAGCAGGCCCGCAAAGAAGGCCGGCCGCCCGTGCTACAGGAGGTCTATCTCCGTCGTCTTGTAATCTATCTAAGCAAGCTTTCAGTCTTGGTTTTTCCTCATGTAACTTGGGTCATGGAATTGTGTGGAGAGGGTACTTTTTGAGAATCTAATCATGTGATCAGGAGTGTGAAGTCCAGGGATATATACACACCATCTCACAATGTTTTGCAGCACACCAGGTTTAACGCCCACACTAAGGGTCTCTTTGATTCAAAAGATTTTCATAGGATCTTTGATGGATTAGAATCCTTAGGAATTTTTCCTACGTTGGTCGTTTGATTCGTGGGATTGAATCCCGTAGGATTTTTTCCTAAGGATTTATTTGTACTACATTTCACAGGAATTCTTACATCCACTCCAACCTCTTGGAAGCAATCCTTTATTTTTCCTGCGACACAATCAAACAATTTCAAATCCTATAGGGATCCAATGGACATGCCATTCCAATCCTACATTTTTTCTATTCCTGTGTTTTTGCAATCCTACGAATCAAAGAGGCCCTAAA
Source organism: Aegilops bicornis (assembly GCA_021605145.1). Taxonomy (NCBI): domain Eukaryota; kingdom Viridiplantae; phylum Streptophyta; class Magnoliopsida; order Poales; family Poaceae; genus Aegilops; species Aegilops bicornis. The sequence continues at coordinate 841,067,707 of CM038670.1, read as the reverse complement.
CATTATGTACCATCTATAGTTTTAAATAGCGCGCTAAGCCACTTGGCGACAGACCTCTTATAAATGCTATAACGTGCTACAGCAGTGCTATAGCGCGCTATTTGAAATGTTGTTTATGTGTATGGACCAAAGTCCCTTAACGCAGAACCTCTTTTAAACGCTATAGTGTGCTATTTAAAACTACGATGACGAGAAGCCCATGGGTGCTATGGAAATTTCCTTTCCTTTCACCAAAGGTACCAATGAAATTTGTTAGAGCACTTGTCTTCAAACCAAATGGTTGTTTAAGATGGTTGAATTCCAAATATACTTCCCTGTTTGAATCAACTCGTTTGGATAAAGATCCTTCCATAAACCCTTTACTTCAGTGGGTTCCTCTGGCTGATCTGATGTGTCTACAAATATGAAGATAAAAATTAATACATTGAAGTATAAAGAATGCAACCACTACTCATCGGCGGCGGCGGCGGACTACTCGTCATCGTCGGCGGCGGCATGCTCCTCCATCCTGGGATACTCCAACTCCGACCCGGTGGTGTGCTCCTCCTTCCCCTCCATGCTCTGGATGTCGTAGTCGTCGAGAGTGTCGTCCAGAATGGGGGGCGGCGAGTGCACACCCAAATCGAAGCAGGAGGGGTGACCTCGTCACCGGAGGAGGAGCCATGGCCCTGTTGAAATATGCCCTAGTGGCAATAATATTGTATTATTCATTTCCACATTTATAATTAAGAGTTTAGATTCTATGCTATAAGTACTATGATCCGAGCAAATAACAATGAACTCAGATTAGAAAGGCATGGGGAGTTTGGACCACAGGGGAAGCTTGCGGGACTAGCGGGCCTTGCCGGCCCAACCAGCCCAAGGAGCGTGGTCGGTGCGCACCCTAAGGCCGACTTACTAAAACCTTCCCATATAATTTGTGGCTGCCAAATGGGAAATGAAGTATTTACAAATTAACCAATCATAACAGTAGCATCCGAGCCACATTCATAGGTTGGTTCGAGTATTGTAATCACACACAGAAAAGGTCGTGTAGGAGATGATTTAGCATTATCATTAGCACCTTGTATATTCATTTGTTTCCGATTGCAATACAAAACACATTTGTGTCACTATGACATCTGTGAATAGTGCCAGAAAAAGAAGTGGCAAGCACGGCCAGATAAACATACCTGTCCCATTCATTCCCTGCTCCAGTACACACAATGCTGGGCAGACAGAACTCAATAACACACGTGTGACCTTCTGATTCCACACCAGACGTTTCACCAAATGACAACATGAATTCACTACAACAAAGGAATAACAAGGTTAGAATTGCCAATTTCGCAGAGATGGTACCCCAACCAAAGTACACATGGAGCTGAAATAAGAAAGGACAGATTACATGCAGCACTCACGCGACACTGTGATTCCAATTTATCTATATCTATATCTATATCTATCTATACCTACTATTAAAAAGCAAGGTGATATTCTTGGTTTCGTCCCGCTTTGGTGATTTTATATGTAATATATATATAAATGAGGTGGTACTAAATCGGGGGCATATTGGGCATGAAGCATTTAATTCCTTTCCTTCCTGGGGTCATGGCATGGAAGGATTCATTGTCCTTCCTTATTTCTCTCTCGGGCTGTTTGAAACCCCGCTGTGCAAGCTCTCCTTATCATTGATATCAAAGAAACTCGAAGACATATTTAAATTAGGGTGATTGAATGTTAAAGGGCGAGGTGGTACTATTAAAATGGTGAATCGGCATGTTTTCCGAAGACCAGAGCGTCACCGTACTGGTGGACTTGGCCAGATACCAAACAGAAGGTCGCCGGTTCAAGTCTCTGTACCTGCAATTGCTTTTTGCCAAAAAAAAGAGAAATTTTTTGTGAATTTAGCCATGAATTTAGGAGCTCAAATTTTGAGGCTCACAATTTAGCGAAGTATGCACTTTCTCGAGAGGTGGGCCGCCATGTTTGGTTAGGCCATCCCGAAGATCTTCATTTCGTCCCTGTAAACATTGTAAAGCTTCGCGAGATTGTCTAAAAAAAAGGCAGATGGAGCGTTGTCTATATATATATATATATATATATATATATATATATATATATATATATATATATATATATATATTACATATAAAATCACCAAAGCGGGAGTAGAGCCTTTCATGGCGCCATGAATGAGTCCGGAAGGAAAGGAATCAGTATGATGAGAGAGAATAAATTGGAGCCTTGCATATATATGGTATGAATGAGCCAGGAAGGAAAGAAATTGATGACGTCTCCGGGTTTGCGCAAATTAATCCACAAATTAGTTCGTTCATTATATTTGACTAGTAAGCTTGCATGTGCACGCACGTATCGTCATGTGAAAACAATCAGCATTCATCCTAGAAAGAAATATATTAATAAAATGAAAACATATTTCTTGTACAAAATATATAAGAAAGGCAATAGAGATGTTTAAAAATGTTGTATCACACGAAAATTACTCGGATTAAAACCCTAGCGAACATATTGGCAAACCCTTGTATTCAAGTTTTCCTATCAAATAGGTAATGTTGAGAACCTACTTTTTGTAATTACACAAATGAAAAATTGGCAAAAAATACTGAAATATTTTCCTAGTGGAGCGCATCATTCATCGTAATCAACTCCATGTCATTAGGGAAAATCTACAAGGCTGCAAACATAAACCAATGCATCCATCCACAAAATAAGCTCTGCTACATGAAACCAGCCAGTGATTCTAATAAGAATTATTATAATCAAACCAATCGGGCATCATGCAATATAACTGAAAATCATTCAAGTCTGTCATGTGTATTTAGGTAAAAAGCAAATATTGCAGTAACTTTTTGTGATGAAGTAATATAAAAGAGGTTCTGGAACATACTCATTAGCTTCTTCTATGCCTTGGTAGAAGCTTGCTTGCTTGCATTTGAGATGGTGGGAAGAGAAAATGACATTCAGAAAGGCACCCGCATGCTTCAACTGATTGAGAAAATCAGAAGCACCTCAAGTCCTCAACTAACAACTGAAAAGGGTTTCCTGAAATAGAATCCCACAGATAAAGCTACGCATAAATAACAAGCAATGTAAAATCAAAAAGATACATATCTGTGCAGCACATAATACTTTTATATTAGTATTCCTATAGATAAAAATTAAAAGAGATACATATGCCATCATAACTCAATGCCGAACTAAACCAAATAAGAAGGGAGTTTGCTGGCCCAAAGAGCAATAACCAATACATTTTCTGTTGGGAAATGTTTCACCCTGAAATACAATCTGAAGTAACCATTTTCATAGGATAAAATTTGGCCATTCTGTACTATAGATAAAAATTCTAATGTATGAAATTACACACGCAAACAAATAAAATATATTTGGTTGTACTTGAATTTTGTGTTGTTATCCCTCCTTTTTCATATATCTAAACTGCGAGACTCCGTTATAAACACTGAAGCAGTGTACAAATCTACTATTCTCAAAATGTAAGACATTTTGTAGTCTAGTTTATCTACAATAACACCTTATATTTTGAGATGGAAGTAGTATCACTGAAGCAGTATATAAAGCAATCACATTGCTATTCCGTTTTCCATGAAGTGTATTTTAAAACCACAACTTAGTTCTGTACTTTTTGTCAGGCAATATCCACCCGGTGATTTTTCTTTATATTTGCATAATAATATCTAGCCTCTAAATATTCGGAGTAATACATCTTGCCCAGTTTCGCCATGTGGAAGCCCTCTTGTAAGGTCAAAGATCCCTACAAGATCAAAATGGTAGAAGGTCCGGCATCTTTGGCGCTGCCGTGGACCGTGGCACAGATGGGCTGGGTCCTCGACTCCATCGTCCTGATGGGTTGCACCTACATGACATACTACACACGCCATCATCCTCTTGACTGCTACCCCTACTTGAGCCGTCCACGGCAAATGGAACTAAACCTGTACATGGTTGCCTTCCGCTACTGCATGGGTAACAAATAATCCTCAAATTAACTACTCTTGCCATGTATAAAAGGGCGTTGTCGGGCGCATGCGTATCCATGGTTAGGCAGAATAAATGGGTATTACAGTCTTGATCATGTCCATGCAGGGCCTAGAGATCAAGGTGTAGCTGTGTGTGGCATTACACAATACACGATTTTCTATGGCGCAATAGTGGGTTACAGGATCATAAGCACAAGCCGTTTCACTACTTAAGCATCTTTGGCTTCTGAAGATCTGTAAATATTTTGTTCACAAAAGTGATAAGACTGAAAGAAGTTCCTTGCCTCGAGAGGGTAGGTCTGTGGTGCTCAGCAATTGCCGCCATTACAAAGGGCCATGGCGTGAACTGCTGCCGGGATGAGCGGATGTACCTAGTGTTGTTCAGCCTCGCCGAGGTCATCCTTCGCGATTCTTGCGGGCCTGGAGAAGGTCACCTCCATCTCCATAGTTGCCGCCGTCTAGTTCTTCACCTACTCGTTCATCACGCTCTTCACGAGTGTCACGACCTGCGCGCATAAGGAGAGGCCAGCGGCGGCAGCCCCGCGTCGTCGGCCGGTCGACAAGCGAAGGAAGCGGCGGTGACCTCTCTGCACAAGGAGAGGCGGCGGCGGCGGCGGCAGCGGAGGCCAACCGGATCGGTGGCGGCGGCCCGTGTGGCGTGGGTTGGTAGTAGCCTGGTAGGGCGTCGCCGGAAGCTTGTGATGGCGGGCAAACAATGGCGGCGGCGGCGACGACGCAGTAAACGATGGCGGCGGCGGCGACACAGGCAAACGATGGCGGCGAAGGCGACGGCGGCGTGAGATTTTTTTTGCCCTAAGTTTTTTCTTTGCAGGACATTTGGCGCTGAGTGGTTGCGGGCGGAAGCAGGACGGGGATATTTCTTCATCCGGTGGAGCACAGTCAGCCTGCGGTAATTGCTAAGTGCACACCGTCTCAGGATTAGATTAATCATGACGGTTAAGATTTACTTAAGAGGGATAATCTGATGGTGCTAATCTAGTCGTGTATGTTTTCTGGGGTGTCTTTAAGAAAAAAAAATTTGATTGTTTATAATAAATAAATAAATAAATAATAAATAATAAATAATAATAAATCATAATATAATATAAATAATAAATAATAAAGTATAGTAGAATAGTAGATAGTAGATGTACGCAGTACACAAGGCTGCGTTTCAAGAAAAAATGATGGTGTAGATCATGGTAATTATTGCTAATTGATATTTTCCTTCTATGTACGCAGCACACAAGCGTATATCATGGTATTTTTTGCTAATTGATATGATTAAAATAGGTTCAGATTGGAGCGAGACCGTGGTAATTATTGCGTAATTATGATGGCGTAGATCATGGTAATTATTGCTAATTGATTATGGTAAATAATGTGATACAACATTGAGGCAATCTGGTCCATTGAGAGATGGCGGGTGTGTGGCTGAGATGCAATGTTTCTGCCACAACTCGATTGTTTAATAGTAGTAGAGATTAATTGATGTTCAATAGGTACCGTAATGTAGGTTGTACTAGCTCTATTTTTTCTTTTAACTAAAGTGGAGAGAGAAAGGCCTATGGGAAAACCAAAATACTTTCATGCAAGTCCAAAACATTAACGTAAAATGTCAAATTTATAAATGAAAATCTTAGTTACATTCCAATTATACCAATGCATTTGTTAGAATAAAATATGTAAAACAATATCCTACTTAAGTATATTTAGATGAACTTTTTTAGAACACTTTTTTATCAACTTAGGATATATTTTTATTAACTTAAAATCATGGGGAAAATCATGCCCTAAAATCATGGGAAATATTTATGTGTTAATAGACAAGACATGAGTTAGGGCATGTACAATGGTTGATAAGACAGTCTTATCTTAAGCCTTTCATGTAATTTAGAGATGACAAAAAAGTATGTCTACAATGGGTTATATCTTAGCCTTATCTTCATGTTTATTTTTATTTTTTTATTTTTTATTTTTTATTTTTTATTTTTTTTTATTTTTATTATTTTTATTTTTATTTTTATTTTTTATTTTTTTATTTTATTTTTATTTTTTTATTTTTTTTCAGATGATGAGCGCTCTCACCCTCGCTCATGCGACTTGCCTCGCCCCGTCCCCCTACCACCGTAGCCACCAGATACGGCAGCTCCCGCCGACGAACGTCGCGCGCCGCCCCACCGTAGCCCCCTGCTAGCCGCTCCCCTGCTGGCCGCCCCTGCTCCTTCCCCTGCCCTACCCCGTTATGGAAGGGAGAAGGAGAGGGATGCGTTACGACGGGGCAGAAGTGGCTGAGGAGATGCATCGGGCGCGCATGCGGAGGGTGCTGCGGCTACCCACCAGAGGAGATTCGCTGATCAAATTGGTCATCAGGATCTGTACGGAGGCGTCGGAGGAAGAGATGGGGCGGATGATGATGTCGAGAGAGGAGATCTCGTCGGAGGAGGTGGTTGCTTGGGCGCGCGCGGAGATGGGCTCTTCCTCATCGGCAAGCAGAGCCAAGTGGAGAGCATTTTGGTCTCTCCAACCTCCGCTTCCCTGAGGTTGGTCGGTGAGGTCTCGAATCCCCGTCGGACTGCTTCGGAGCTCGGTTCCCCCCTCAAGAGAGCTGCAGATCTGACGATTCAGTCGGTTGGGAGGGAGGCTGGCCGTCTGCAGTGCAAGGGCAGAGGCGGACAGGGCTGCCCCCTGCTGGTGAGGACTTCGGTAGCCATGGTGGGCGGGATCCTCTGCTTTGTAAAAGAGGATCCGACCCGGGTCCCACTGATCAGTGAGGGGCGGCGGCTGAGGCTTGGTCTGCGTGCTTGCATGGATGAGCTTGCTGAGGTGGAGTGGCCACATGAGGAAGAAGATGATGCCATCAGGACGCACTACGGGCATCTGTGGGGGGAAGCGAGTCTACAAAACCTAATCCCCTCTCAGCCCTCTCCATCAACCATCCCCCACACCCCGCCGCCACCCTCTCAGCTTGGGATCTAGATCAAGGCTGCGGCGAGCGACCTGATCCCTCGAAGCAGGCCGCCATGGCTGATGCTCAAGGTCGCGGGCGTGGGCGTGGTCGACGCGACCCCAACAGGAATCGTGGAGGAGGCGAAGGGCACCTGGATCAAGCTGATCGTGGTGGAGGTGGACAGAATCAATGGGCGCCCCAGCAATTTGGCCCCCCACCGCAGCAATTCCCTTTTGGTTTTGGGTTCCAAGGTGCTCCTCCCCCTCCATGGTACCAGGGGCCCTTCCTTCAGCCACCCCCAATGCTTTGAATCGATTAGAGGGGGTCCTGAGGTGGGGGGCGAATCAGATCTGAGAATCAGTGGCACATTCGAAAGCGGCACCGGGGTTCCAAGGCACGATGCTTGCAGCAGATCACGGATCTTGAGGGAATCAAGGGCAGAACACCCTAGTGCAGACAGGAGGGGAAGGAAGCAAAGACAGCATCAATCCAGTGCAACAGCAAAAGAAGAAACAGACTCAGAGCAGAAATAAGAATGCCAGCAAAGTTAAGGATGCTTCAGGAGCTGATTACAGTGATGTTACATGCTATACCTGTGGAGAACCTGGACACCACAAAGCTCAGTGCCCCAAGCCTCCATCCCGCTTCATCTGTAAGATGGTGACACACAAGGTGGATGACTGCCCCATCAGGAAAAAGCCTAGGAAATGTGCTAAATATGTAGGCAGTGCTGCTTCTGGTCTTGGTTTCTTCAAAATAGATGTCCCTGATGTCAATGAGAAACATGTTGGGAACACAAGGAATGTTGGGATAGTGTACATTGAGGCTGGTCAAGTAACTAAGGAGGAACTGGCTCACAACTTTTCTATCATCTACAAAACCAACTGGCCATGGCATATTAGAATGTTAAACAATTGGACCTTCTTGGTCAAATTTCCCCCACATATCCCAGTGGAGACAGTGGTTGGCTACCCAAATAGACCAAGATAGTTGTGGAGCCACCAGTAGAAGAACTAGACCAAGATGATCTACTGGATGAGGACATTGACAAAAACAAAGAAAAGGAAGTGCAACAAAATAACAGATGTGACAATGGAGCTAGAGGCTCTCATAACACTGTTAATGCAACATCCTCTCAATCTGGAGGAAGTGGCTCCACCCCTGGGACATCTCTTCAGGGTAAGCAAAATGTGTTAGCATACCTTCAGCAACTCCAAGATCCCATTTCCATGGAGGAGAGTTTCAAAATGCTACAAGAAATGGAGATTGGGGATGAGGAAGATGAGGATAATATCAGCATGCTTGAGGATCAGATTGAGGTTGAAAAGATTAGTGAGAATCAAGAAGAAGTAATATTCTGTGACGCCCGGATAGTTAAGCTACAGTAATCCTCTGCTAATGATGCCACGTTATCACTTTACTGTTGCTAATCCTTGCTTGATTCAAATCTTAATTCAAATTCAAATTCAAAATTAAGTCCAAAATTCAAAGTTCACAAACATGAAAACTAAAATGTTGATCATGTGACAAATATTCACTTCTTAATTTTGGTGGTGAACCAACATTTTGTAAAGTGTTTTAGTGCGCTAACATAAAATAAAACAGTAAAAGAAAACAAAAAAAGGTTAAAGTTCAAATAAAAATAGAAAACAGAAACCCCCCTTCCCTCGTGGGCCTCGTGGCCCAACTGGCCTTTGCCGGCCAGGCCGGCCCGCTCCCGCACGCCCGTTGGCCTATTTGGCAAAACCCGCCCCCCCCCCCCCCCCCGAAACCCTAACTGCTACCCCCCACTCCCACCTCGTTCCTCCACGATCCCCACTCCCCCCACGATCCACATCTGGATCGCGCCCCTGGCGCCCCCCCCCCCGCCGCCAGGCGCCTCCATGCCCGACCTTGCCGCCGCTCCGGAGGACGGGCTTCCTGCCGAGAGCGCCCGACCTCCCTTCCCCTCGCTCTTCCTTAGCACCGCCGCCCTCCACGAGCAGGCGCACGCCACCGCCTTGGCGCTGCCGCGGCACCCGAGCCGCTCATCCCCCGCTTGATCTGGGCGCCCGCCCGCGCCCAGGGGCCCGATCCCGCTCCCCCCATCGTCGCCGTGCTCCGCCATCGCGCCCGGTGTCCGCCTCGCCGTCGTCGTTTGCCAGCACCGCCCATCGCCTCCTCGACCCCGACGCGCCACCTCCCCGCCAACGCGTTCCCCTGCATTGGGCCTCCCCTTCAACGCGGGTGAGCACACCCTCCCCCCCCGGTCGTGACCTCGTCGTTGATGCGCCGCCCGCCGTGGCCCTGTTCCCCGGCCGCCCTCGGTGGCGTCCATGACTCGCCCCTCCCGCGCACCGGTGTCGCACCACCGCCCTCTGTCTGCGCCCGCGAGCCTTGTCGCCACTGCCTCATGTTGTTGGCCTCGCCGGTGGCCGCCCCTTCCTGTCGGCGGCCCCTTGCTATGATTGTGTGCGTGCGTGTGTGGTCCGACTGGGCCACTGCCACACGGGGCAAGCCACCTTGTTTAAAAAAAAGAGAAAAAAATGTAAAATAATAATGATTTTAAAAACATTAATGTATTAATTAATTAACTTAATTAATCATGTTAGTTAACCTAATTAACTGAACTTAGTTAACTAAATCTGTTAATTAGTTAGGTCTATGACAGAATGACCCCACCCGTCAGCTTGACTGGTCAACGTTCAAAGCTGACTGCTGACATCACCCTGACATCATGCTGATGTCATAATTGCATTTTTCTAATTTAATTAAATTTGTTGATTCTAAAAATGATTTAAATCTTTAAAAGTTAATATAAAATAATTCGTAACCCGGATGAAAATACTTTGGACATGAAAGTTGCTCAGAACGACGATACGAATCTGGATATGCAGCCTGTTCATCCGCCACACACCGCTAGCATAGCAAACACGCAACTTTCCCCTCCGGTTCATCACATGCGAAAGCGAAACACGGGAATACTTTCCCGGATGTTTCCCCCCCTTGTCGGTATCACCTACTACCGCGTTAGGGCACACCTAGAACCGCGTATTGCCAAGTTACGCTTTGTGATGCTTTGATTGCTTTGTTATTTATTGTGTTCCCCCTCCGTTATTTCTTTTGGTGAACCCGAGACTGCGGCGACCCCGATTCGACTACGGAGTTGGCGACCCCTCCTTGCCGAGCAACCGGGCAAGCCCCCCCTTGATCACCAGATATCGCCTATTCTTCTCTATACTGCCTGCATTAGAGTAGTGTAGCATGTTACTGTTCGGTTACTCCTATTCTGTTGCATAGCCTTTCATTGTTGCTACAGTCGTTGGTACCTTACCCGCAATCCGAAATGCTTAGTATAGGATGCTAGTTTATCATTATTGGCCCTACATTCTTGTCAGTCTGCCTTGCTATACTATCGGGTCGTGATCACTCGGGACGTGATCACGGGTATATACTATACATACATACTATACAGATGGTGACTAAAGTCGGGTTGGCTTGTTTAGTACCCGCAAGTGATTCAGATATGGGGGCTGGAAGGACAGGTGGCTCCATCTCGGTAGAGGTGGGCCTGGGTTCCCGACGGCCCCGACTCTTACTTTGTGGCGGAGCGACAGGGAAGGTTGAGACCACCTAGGAGAGAGGTGGGCCTGGCCCTGGTCGGCGTCCGCGGTACTTCAAAATAACATGCTTAACGAGATCTTGGTATTTGATCTGAGTCTGGCCACTGGCCTATACACACTAACCAACTACGCGGGAAAGATATGGGCACTCGACGTCATGGTATCAGTCGAAGCCTTCGTGACGTCAGCGACTGAGCGGCGCGCGCCGGATTGGAACGTAAGCCTGCTCTTGTATTAAGGGGCTGAATTACGCTTCCGGCCGCCCATAACGTCTTGGTGTGCAATGGGCAATGGGCCCAGACCCCTGCGCGCATAGGATTTAGACCGGCATGCTGACCTCTCTGTTGTGCCTAGGTGGGGCTGCGACGTGTTGATCTTCCGAGGCCGGGCATGACCCAGGAATGTGTGTCCGGCCAAATGGGATCGAGCGTGTTGGGTTATGTGGTGCACCCCTGCAGGGAAGTTAATCTATTCGAATAGCCATGTCCCTCGGTAAAAGGACGACTCGGAGTTGTACCTTGACCTTATGACAACTAGAACCCGAATAAAACACATCCAGACAAGTTCCACAGACAAACCGGTGATCGCTTTTCCACAGGGCGACGAGGGGAGGATCGCCGGGTAGGATTATGCTATGCGATGCTACTTGGAGGACTTAAATCTACTCTCTTCTACATGCTGCAAGACGAAGGCTGCCAGAAGCGTAGTCTTCTATAGGACTAGCTATCCCCCTCTTATTCTGGCATTCTGCAGTTCAGTCCACCGATATTGCCTCTTTACACATATACCCATGCATATGTAGTGTAGATCCTTGCTTGCGAGTACTTTGGATGAGTACTCACGGTTGCTTTTCTCCCTCTTTCCCCCCTTCCCTTCTACCTGGTTGTCGCAACCAGATGCGGAGCCAGGAGCGACGCCACCGTCGGCGATGACTCTTACTACTGCGGAGGTGCCTTCTACTACGCGTGCGGGCGGCAGCGGCGACCGGGGAGTAGTTTAGGAGAATCCCAGGTAGGAGGCATGCGCCTATTTCGATCTGTATCCCAGTTTGTGCTAGCCTTCTTAAGGCAAACTTGTTTAACTTATGTCTGTACTCAGATATAGTTGCTTCCGCTGACCCGTCTATGATCGAGCACTTGTATTCGAGCCCTCGAGGACCCTGCTTGTATGACTTATTTTACTTTTAGAGTTGTGTTGTGATATCTTCCCGTGAGTCCCTGATCTTGATCATACACGTTTGCGTGTATGATTGGTGTACGATTGAATCGGGGGCGACACAAGTTGGTATCAGAGCCGACTGCCTGTAGGAATCCCCCTTCCACACTCCTTGGCCGAAGTCGAGTATGGTCACTACAAAACTTTTACTAACATGGATGTGAGTCTTACAGACCCACGTCGCCATTGGTTGGTATTAGGATCTTTTATTCCTCGTCTATACTCTGGGACTCTTATCTCTCTTCTACTCGGGTTAAATGGTTTTGCTAACTCTAACTCTAGGTTCTCGTAAATACTTTCTCCCGGAGAGCCCCTTCATTCCAGATGATGGTCTGCTTCACCAGAAGATTCCGAAGATACTCTTCGATATTCTCTCAAGACTTTGTGCCCACCACTTTTGCTATTCCCGACCGCCGATAAATCCTTATGGATAACTACTTACACTTGCCATTCATACGATCATCCCCCGTTGATCTTGTTGTTACAAGATACCCCGAAGTTTTCTCTATTGTTCCGAGAATACTTTGTGCCTACTGCCTTGCAGTTCTTTGCCACATGAATACCCCTACAAATAAATCCTCGCACTTGTCGAGTATCCGCTCATCCCCAGTTGTTCATGTGTTTCACAAAAGTCTTCGAAATACCATTCCATCTTCCGAAAATCCTTAGGAGCCTTTTGCTCTTGAAATTCTTGCTTACTTGCATTATGGTTAAGCCACAAGTCTAGTAATCTTATTGACATCCTTTGTCATTATTATTTTGAGTCCGTTGGTTCAATATGTTGCGGTTGCTCGCAATCGTCAACCGAATCAAAGAATTCACCCTTCCGGCTCAGACGCCAATTTTAGACAGGAGCTGGTTCTCGACCAATCAAATTGTCATTGATTGTACCCCTAAGGCTATTCAACTTATCCATCCCTAATCAGAGTGTTGCTTCTGATCCCTTGAATTAGAAATCATAATTCCTTTGCATTTGTGCTTTGAAATAGTCAGTTGCTTCTATAATCCAATGCCTTTGCATTGTTTCTTTCGCCGGTTGTGTGGCGATACTCACATCAGCTCCGTTACGGACCATCAGGTCATTTGCTGAATTATCATCCGACAGTGTCCGTTGTATACAAAAACCTCGAGAAGTTCTTTCCCTGATACCTAATGACATTGATAAATCCTATTCTCTAATTTGGCCAACCATGCTCTGCTTGGAGCTGGTGACATTTACTCTTGTAGCTGGTGGCATATGTTTATAAGATAACTCGATGGGTTGAACCTATGCCTTCCTTAATATATGTGAACTCGGAAGTTTTCACGAGTCATACTATTCTGGTATTTTGCCAGATAAAATTTCAACACTACAACTTCTTTGAAAGTGAGAAGTGAATGAAAGGTTATGCTTTGGAGAAGTGGGAGTCGACCTTGAACTTTGTGTTCATGCCCATGGGTACGATGTAGATCCTATCACCTATCATGAAGCTTCTTGTAATAATAACTATTTCCTTGATATAATATCCGTTGGTATTGGTGAATTGATCCTTTGCAATTGTGGTTCCGACCATATGTTCTTCCTTGATTCCATTTCTCAGGCAAGTGAAAACACTTGTTAGATCAATTCATCTCCGCACCCCCCTATGTCGATCTTCCCTCGTGTAATACCCTCCAGTATCTCGAGAGTATCAGAGAACTGTTTTGCTTCCTATGAGTCTTCATCTAGTATTGCTTCTCACCGATTTCAGATTTCCCCCGGGTTCTGAGTTATTTCAATCGAGAACACCGATAAGTGAATCCATTCCACACTCCGATTCAATAACTCTAAGTAATTTTCGTTGCTTATGAATTTAATAATCCTTCAAGCCATTCCTAGTCTGATCGGCTATATCCTTATCGTGCAACTTTTTAACTGTGCTACCCGGTCCTTATTCCCGGAGCACCATTTTCGGCGATGAGCTAAGCTTACCTCGACCTTCCTTGTCTTACCATTTCACCTCGAACATCAAGCTTGATTCCGAGTTGGTGTCGTATCCGTGGTTCCAATACTCTTTCGCTGCATTAGTCATGTTGCTTGATGTAGCCGCTGTTCAATTGCTTCTTCGTGGAGCCTTTCGACAAAATTTGTCATAATCATTATCAACATTCTGAGCTCTTCAAGGGTATCAGTTGAATTCATGTTGAGGAATACCATCCTTGCCCTCGATGATTTGTGTTATCATCGACCACTTTTTTTTGCCTTTCGTTCAACACAAACTTGTTTGTGTTTTGTGTTATACCTTGAGATCCTTGCTACCCAGCATTTGTTCTTCTTTACCTTGGAGTATTACCATCTTTTATGTCAAGAAAGTCGTGAGAATTTCACCACCTCTTAAGAGATCTTGATACAGGTGATACTTCTTGCCATATCCGTTCATTCCTTGGTCCCCGTGTTGTTTCTAACCGGAAAACCGACAATTGAACTATGATGTGCGACTTCAAAGCTTCTTGCAACCCTATTGCTTTGAAGTTAATGGTCGATATTTCATTCTTAGACCATTGGTTATCGAATCACCATTCTAAAATTGATCATGCTACCTAAGCCCATATTTCGGGTGCACCTTCAACCAATGTTTAATTGTGTATGTTCTCATAGAGCATACATCATTATATAATTTGATCTGACAAATGATATCTCCGTGTTCAGACAATTGTGGAAATCCGTCTTTTTGGAAGTCTCGATGAATTATCGTTGAGTCCACCAACCACCTCCTCATCCTCTCCTTGGTTTAATGATGAACTCTTGTTTCGGAACTTGCTTCCATAGTTCATTTCCCCGAGAATCTTACAATGTCATCTCATCAGTTTGTGTCGCACCTTTTTCTTCTCAGGCGTCCTGACTCTGAGGTATCCCGGCACAAATGATCTGAATCTCGGTCAGATATGATGGTTGGGACAACTTTCCAGGAGTTATGATGCTGGTCCTTTGATGACCCGGTAATATGATGTCTTGTCTAACACACCTGGCCGGAGGTTCTATTGTTATAGCTTCCTTTTTAGCAAGGTTATCCATTCTTTCATGAGGAAATTGTAAGACTTATTCTACAAGTTGTTCCTAATGGATCCTTCGTGTATCCAGAGTCTGACCTTTGCTTGAAGACCTCGTCAATGCTATCTCGAAGCATGTCACTGGTACTCTGATTTTCAATAAGAACATTTGAAGCACAATGCTAAATTTTCTTTATCAATTATCCAAACATCGTTGTATGGGTAATGTCATGAAGTTTCTCTCCCCTTACCTAAATGGTTTTCTACTTTATAACATGTCATGGATATCATGCCCTACGTGTCCGTGGGAAGGATATACCCCTGGAATATGTGTTTTAACACATTTTCCTTTCCATTGTTCTGTTTAATCTGATAATCGTATTTTTCCTTTTCATTGTTTGGTTTAACCTTTCTTGTGATCATTATGATCTAACCAGTAATATTCTCCTGCTTATGTAAACACCTCGTTGTACAATTCTGTCAGCAAGACCCTGTTACTATTGTTGATGACATTCCGGTAGCCACCGATGGACGAGAACTTTGCCTATTGGTCCGCCTCGTTCAACGAGCAGGAAAATGGTTCTCTTTGTCCCTCGCACTTGGTACTGATGTTGTTGCCGACATAACTGATAGACTATCCTCTGACATGTATGGCTTACATGATCGTACAAGATGTCACCAACCTTCCTACTTTTAACCACATGGTGGGCCCATAACCCACAGTTCCACAGGATCGAAACCTGACTCTCCTGTACACCTTGTTGACAAAGTTATCCCTTGCTCGTGGTTTTGTAGGTAATTCACGAGCCACCTTCCTAGTGATCTATTCTGGTATCAGATGCAATACTTTTCTCGCTGCTCTGAACCCATTTTCACACTCCGTTTCAGACATCGAACGACTGCCTGCCCGCTTGAAACTTCCCATGATACCTCTTTATATTGCTCTCGATATTTTCTTAAGTTTCAATTCGAGAGTTACTTTCCGCCACCTTCCCTGATGTTATCTACCACATAGTCAACCTTGTAGAGGTCCATTCTCCCAGAATACCCCCTTATTCTTTCGTAAGTACGATGAAGTTCCCGAAGAAAGGATGCTGACTTCATCAGGATGGCCTGAAGTAGACAAATGAAGACGTCAATGTAATGGGTCGCCTCATCGGGAAGAGCAACCAACACCAAGAAAACCAGTTAGACTTTCGTAACCAAATCCCTTCCCCCTTACTCCCGCTCCTAAATCTCGGGACGAGATTTCTTGTAGTGGAGGAGAATTGTGACGCCCGGATAATTAAGCTACAGTAATCCTCTGCTAATGATGCCACGTCATCACTTTACTGTTGCTAATCCTTGCTTGATTCAAATCTTAATTCAAATTCAAATTCAAATTTAAGTCCAAAATTCAAAGTTCACAAACATGAAAACTAAAATGTTGATCATGTGACAATTATTCACTTCTTAATTTTGGTGGTGAACCAACATTTTGTAAAATGTTTTTGTGCGCTAACATAAAATAAAACAGTAAAAGAAAACAAAAAAGGTTAAAGTTCAAATAAAAACAGAAAACAGAAACCCCCCTTCCCTCGTGGGCCTCGTGGCCCAACTGGCCTTCTTGCCAGCCGGGCCGCCTCCCACTGCGCCTTGGCCTATTTGCCCAACCCCCGCGAAACCCTAACTGCTACCCCCCACTCCCACCTCGTTCCTCCACGATCCCCACTCCCCCCATGATCCACATCTGGATCGCGCCCCTGGCGCCCCCCGCCGCTAGGCGCCTCCACGCGCGACCTTGCCGCCGCTCCGGAGGACGGGATCCCTGCCGAGAGCGCCCGACCTCCCTTCCCTCGCTCTTCTTCCTTAGCACCGCCCTCCACGACAGGCGCCGCCACCGCCTTGGCGCTGCCCATGGCGCCCGAGCCGCTCATCCCCCGCTTGATCTGGGCGCCCGCCCGCGCCCAGGGGCCCAATCCCGCTCCCCCCATCGTCGTCGTGCTCCGCCATCGCGCTTGGCGCCCGGTGTCCGCCTCGCCGTCGTCATTTGCCAGCACCGCCCATCACCTCCTCGACCCCGACGCACCACCTCCCCGCCATCGCGTTCCCCTGCATTGGGCCTCCCCTTCAACGCGGGTGAGCAACCCCCCACCCCCCCCCCCCCCGTCGTGACCTCGCCGTTGATGTGCCGCCGTGGCCATTCGCCCGGCCGCCCTCGGTAGCGTCCCAAGCCACGCCCCACTCCCCGCACCCAGCTGTCGCACCACCGCCCTCTGTACGCGCCGGCCGCGAGCCCCACTGTCGCCCAGCCTCGCGCTGTTGGCCTCGCCGGCGGCCGCCCCTTCCTGTCGGCGGCCCCTTGCCGTTTCCCGCCGCTGCCGCCAGCCACGGCCATGGCTGTGATTGTGTGCGTGCGTGTGTGGTCCGACTGGGCCACTGCAACACGGGGCAAGCCCCCTTGTTTAAAAAAAAGGGAAACGAAAATGTAAAATGATAATGATTTTAAAAACATTAATGTATTAATTAATCAAATTAATTAATCATGTTAGTTAACCTAATTAACTGAACTTAGTTAACTAAATCTGTTAATTAGTTAGGTCTATGACAGAATGACCCCACCCGTCGACTTGGTAGTAACGCGTTCAAAGTCATTGGACATCACCCTGAAATCATGCTGACGTCATAATTGCATTTTCTAATTTAATTAAATCTGTTGATTCTAAAAATGATTTAAATCTTTAAAAGTTAATATAAAATAATCTCTAACCCGGATGAAAATACTTTGTACATGAAAGTTGCTCAGAACGACAATACGAATCTGGATATGTAACACGTTCGTCCGCCACACACCCCTAGCATAGCAAACGCGCAACTTTCCCCCTCCGGTTCATCTGTCCGAAAACGGAAACACCGGGAATACTTTCCCGGATGTTTCCCCCCTTCGTCGATATCACCTACTACCGCATTAGGGCACACCTAGCACCGCGTATTGCCATGTTACGCTTTGTGATGCTTTGATTGCTTTGTTATTTATTGTGTTCCCCCTCCATTATTTCTTTCCGGTAGACCCCGAGACTGCCGGCGACCCCAGTTCGACTACGGAGTTGATGACCCCTCCTTGCGAGCAACCAGGCAAGCCCCCCTTGATCACCAGATATCGCCTATTCTTCTCTATCTGCTTGCATTAGAGTAGTGTAGCATATTCTTTATTCGGTTACTCCTATTACATTGCATAGCCTGTCATTGTTGCTACAGTCGTTGATACCTTACCCACAATCCTAAATACTTAGTATAGGATGCTAGTTTATCATTATTGGCCCTACATTCTTGTCAGTCTGCCTTGCTATACTATCGGGCCGTGATCACTCGGGAGGTGATCACGGGTATATACTATACATACATACTATACAAATGTTGACTAAAGTCGGGTTGGCTCGTTGAGTACCCGCAAGTGATTCGGATATGGGGGCTGGAAGGATAGGTGGCTCCATCCCGGTAGAGGTGGGCCTGGTTTCCCAACGGCCCCCGACTATTACTTTGTGGCGGAGCGACAGGGAAGGTTGAGACCACCTAGGAGAGAGGTGGGCCTGGCCCTGGTCGGCGTCCGCGGTTACTTCAAAATAACACGCTTAACGAGATCTTGGTATTTGATCTGAGTCTGGCCACTAGCCTATACGCACTAACCAACTACGCGGGAAAGATATGGGCACTCGACGTCGTGGTATCGGCGAAGCCTTCGTGGCGTCGGCCGGCGCTAGCGCCGGATTGGAACGTAAGCCTGCTCTTGTATTAAGGGGCTAGTTCTGCTCCCGGCCGCCCACGCAACGTGCAGGTGTGCAATGGGCGATGGGCCCAGACCCCTGCGCGCATAGGATATAGGCCGGTGTGCTGACCTCCCTGTTGAGCCTAGGTAGGGCTGCGACGTGTTGATCTTCGAGGCGGGCATGACCCAGAAAGTGTGTCCGGCCAAATGGGATCGGCGTGTTGGGTTATGTGGTGCACCCTGCGAGAAGTTAATCTATTCGAATAGCCATGTCCCTCGGTAAAAGGGCGACCGGAGTTGTACCTTGACCTTATGACAACTAGAACCGGATACTTAATAAAACACATCCGGACAAGTTCCACAGACAACCCGGTGATCGCTTTTCCACAGGGCGACGAGGGAGGATCGCCGGGTAGGATTATGCTATGCGATGCTACTTGGAGGACTTCAATCTACTCTCTTCTACATGCTGCAAGACGGAGGCTGCCAGAAGCGTAGTCTTCGATAGGACTAGCTATCCCCCTCTTATTCTGGCATTCTGCAGTTCAGTCCACCGATATTGCCTCTTTACACATATACCCATGCATATGTAGTGTAGATCCTTGCTTGGGAGTACTTTGGATGAGTACTCACGGTTGCTTTTCCCCCTCTTTTCCCCCTTTCCCTTCTACCTGGTTGTCGCAACCAGATGCCGGAGCCCAGGAGCCAGACGCCACAGTCGACGACGACTCTTACTACACTGGAGTTGCCTTCTACTACGTGCAGGCCGCTGACGATGACTAGGAGTAGTTTAAGAGAATCCCAGGCAGGAGGCCTGCGCCTCTTTCGATCTGTATCCTAGTTTGTGCTAGCCTTCTTAAGGCAAACTTGTTTAACTTATGTCTGTACTCAGATATTGTTGCTTCCGCTGACTCGTCTATGATCGAGCACTTGTATTCGAGCCCTCGAGGCCCTTGGCTTGTATTATGATGCTTGTATGACTTATTTTACTTTTAGAGTTGTGTTGTGATATCTTCCCGTGAGTCCCTAATCTTGATCGTACACGTTTGCGTGTATGATTAGTGTACAATTGAATCGGGGGCGTCACATATTCAGTCCAACCCTCTCATCCAAGGATGCTCAAGTCCCACCAGTGCAGCACAAATGGGGCCCAATCCAAGCACAAAGGAAGAGCAGCATGATTGATATAGGTGGAAGAACCATCATGGAAATTGCTATGGGATCAAAAAAAGTTCAAAACCTGGAAGAACCTAAAGCTACACACAAAGGTACAATTAAGAAAAAATCCTTTGAAAACTTTCAAGATCCTGCATTTATTTCTGTAGCTAAGATGGTTGGAGTAGAAATTGATGAACATATAGATACTTATGCATCTGTAGTTTCTAGAAAACTTATCCCCGGTAGGCCTGTAGGGCCATCTCCCCGGAGGATAATTTTAGATAATGATAGAGGTACTCTTAATAACCCTGGTCATAGTTCATTAGAGGGTGCACATTGTTGGGGAACGTAGTAATTTCAAAAAAATTCCTACGCACACGCAAGATCATGGTGATGCATAGCAACGAGCGGGGAGAGTGTGTCCACGTACCCTCGTAGATCAAAAGCGGAAGCGTTAGAACAACGCGGTTGATGTAGTCGTCGTCTTCACGGCCCGATCGATCAAGCACGAAACTTCGGCACCTCCGAGTTCTAGCACACGTTCAGCTCGATGGCGTCCCTCGAACTCCGATCCAGCCGAGTGTCGAGGGAGAGTTCTGTCGATGGGGCGGCGTGGCGACGATCTTGATGTTCTACCGTCGCAGGGCTTCGCCTAAGCACCGCTACAATATTATCGAGCAGGACTATGGTGGAGGGGGGCACCGCACACGGCTAAGAGATCCAAGGGATCAATTGTTGTTGTTGTGTCTAGAGGTGCCCCCCTGCCCCCGTATATAAAGGAGCCAGGGGAGGGTCGGCCGGCGGAGAAGCGGCGCCAGAGGAGTCCTCCTCCCACCGAGTAGGACTCCCCTTCCTTGTTGGAGTAGGAGAGAAGGAAAGAGGGGAGAGGAGGAAGGAAAGGGGCTGCATCCCTTGTCCAATTCGGACCAGGGGGCTGCACGCCTCCTTCCTTTCGGCCTCTCTCCTCTATTCCCGTATGGCCCAATAAGGCCCATATACTCCCGGCGAATTCCGTAACTCTCCGGTACTCGAAAAATACCGAATCACTCAGAACCTTTCCGAAGTCCGAATATAGTCGTCCAATATATCGATCTTTACGTATCGACCATTTCGAGACTCCTCGTCATGTCCTCGATCTCATCCGGGACTCCGAACTCCTTCGGTACATCAAAACTCATAAACTCATAATATAAGCATCGCCGAAACCTTGCGTGCGGACCCTACGGGTTCGAGAACAATGTAGACATGACCGAGACACGTCTCGGTCAATAACCAATAGCGGAACTTGGATGCTCATATTGGTTCCCACATATTCTACAAAGATCTTTATCGGTCAGACCGCATAACAACATACGTTGTTCCCTTTGTCATCGGTATGTTACTTGCCCGAGATTCGATCATGGTATCTCAATACCTAGTTCAATCTTGTTATCGGCAAGTCTCTTTACTCGTTCCGTAATACATCATCCCACAACTAACTCATTAGTTGCAATGCTTGCAAGGCTTAAGTGATGTGTATTACCGGCAGGCCCGAAGATACCTCTCCGACAATAGGAGTGACAAATCCTAATCTTGAAATACGCCAACCCAACATGTACCTTCGGAGACACCTGTAGAGCACCTTTATAATCACCCAGTTACGTTGTGACGTTTGGTAGCACACAAAGTGTTCCTTCGACAAACAGGAGTTGCATAATCTCATAGTCATAGGAACATGTATAAGTCATGAAGAAAGCAACAGCAACATACTAAACGATCATGTGCTAAGCTAACGGAATGGGTCAAGTCAATCACATCATTCTCCTAACGATGTGATCCCGTTAATCAAATGACAACTCATGTCTATGGCTAGGAAATGTAACCATCTTTGATTCAACGAGCTAGTCAAGTAGAGGCATACTAGTGACACTATGTTTGTCTATGTATTCACACATGTATTATGTTTCCGGTTAATACAATTCAAGCATGAATAATAAACATTTATCATGAAATAAGGAAATAAATAATAACTTTATTATTGCCTTTAGGGCATATTTCCTTGACACATGTAGTTGGAAAACAGTCCCTGGATATGTCTGCTGGGTTAGATAGTTCAGGATCTGACATAGGATCCCCCACTACACCTGAAGGGTTAAAAGGGATCTCTAATGCTTTAGATGATCAGGGTGCCATCTGGACTAAAATCTCCAAATATGGACGGGGCAAGCACCCCAAGAAAACCCTTGTTAGATGAATTGTTTGTTTTGGAATATTAGGGGGATTACTACTCCAGGTAAAAAGACATGTATTGTTGATACCCTAGCCAAAACAAATGCTAGTATTGTTGCTTTTCAAGAGACCAAAAAGGAGGAGCTATCCCCAACTTTCCTCAAATCAATTAGTGGTAATAAAAACTTTCTCTGGCATCACCTCCCTGGTGTGGGCACTTACGGAGGGGTCTTTGGTGGGTCTTGATCTTGAGATATATTTGAGGTCCTCCATTGGAGCTCCTTGAATTTTTCTGTCACCTGCAAACTTAAAGTCAAATCTAGTGGGATGTGCTTTAGAGTTATAGCTGTATATGGTTCCCCATATGAGGAAGGCAAAGATGACTTCATCTCTGAGCTCCATAGCCTCTTTGTAGATGAACAAATGCCCACTCTGATAGGAGGGGATTTTAATTTAGTTAGATACCAACAGGATAAGAGTAATGGAAATATCAATCACCATTGGGCAGGTAAGTTTAATGCATGGGTGGAAATATGGAACCTGCTGGAAATTAGGATGTCAGGTAGGAAGTTCACCTGGGCTAACAACCAGGAGAATAACATTATGGCCACAATAGATATGATCTTCTACACCACTGAGCTGGACGCTATTTTTCCTTTATGTACCTCTCAAGCTCTCCCTGGAACTGGGAGTGACCACACCCCCCTTCTGTGGGATTCTGGGATAGGAAGTAGGCCTAGGCCCTCTAGTTACAAGTTTGAAAAATGGTGGTTGCTACAAAGTGAATTCAAAGAGCTGTCCATTAAGAACCGGACTGCCCCAGTTAATAAGGCTAAGCCAATAGATATTTGGCAAGAGAAAGTTAGGAGATTTAGGAAATATTCCAAGGGTTGGAGTAAGAATGTAGAAGCAGCAATTAGGAAGAAAAAAACTGCTCTCACAGAAGAATATGATGAGCTTGATATCAAATCTGAAACAGCTTGTCTTTCTGATGTGGAGAATGCTAGGATGAATAATATCTTACTAGAACTCCAGTTTATTTGGATTAAAGAAGAGACCAAAGCCAGGCAAAGGTCTAGGGATAGAGACATTCTTGAAGGTGATAGAAACACCAAGTACTTTTATGCAGTAGCTAACCAGAGGAGAAGAAAATCTCTCATCAATTCCCTTGATGGTCCCAATGGCCCTACCTCTGACACCAAGGAAATGCTAAATATAGCCTCAGATTTTTACAAAAACCTTTTTAAAAAAGAAGATAGAGGGGGATATAGCTTGAATCAGGATTTTTTCTCCTTTGGGGAAAAAATATCTGAAGACATGAATAAGTCACTTCAAGACCCTTTCACTGAAAAAGAAGTTAAAGAGGCCATATTTGGTTCATACTCTAAAGGAGCACCTGGTCCAGATGGCCTCTCTTTCCTTTTTTTACAAGAATTTTGGGAGATCATCAAACATGATGTTATGGCCCTGTTTGAGGACTTCCATGCTGGCAACCTAGATATTTATAGATTAAATTTTGCCATGATTTCCCTCATTCCTAAGGAAGAAGATGCTACCAACATGAGAAAATTCAGGTCTATTATCTTACTGAATTGTATTTTTAAAGTCTTTACAAAAGTTCTGACCAATAGGCTTGCTGCTGTTATGAGCTTCCTCACCTCTAGTAACTAGTCTGCATTCATTAAGGGGAGGTATATCCTAGAAAGTGTAGTGACTGCACATGAAGTGCTGCACTCCACTTTTCATTCTTACAACTCAGGGCTAGTGCTTAAACTAGATTGTGAGAAGGCCTTTGATAAGGTCAACCTAGATTTCTTGTTGGAGATTCTCCATAAGAGAAACTTTGGTCCTGTATGGATTAAATGGATCCAACAAATCACTCACAATGGCTCTGTAGGGGTCAAGGTGAATGGGGTGGAGAGTGACTTCTTCATTACCAACAAAGGGCTAAGGCAAGGGGACCCAATATCCCCCCTTCTTTTTAATATTGTAGTAGATGTTTTGACTAGGATGCTCATCAAAGCTACATCTCATGATCTAATTAAAGGGCTATTCTCTGATGTCATCCCTGGAGAGGTGATCTGTTTGCAGTATGCAGATGATACCATCCTCTTCATGGACAAGGATGAGTCTAAAGCATCTAACTTGAAAATGATCCTGACTTGCTTTGAAAAAGTTTCTGGGATGAGAATAAACTATGCAAAAAGTGAACTCATTCCATTAGGTGTTGAGGGGGACAGCTTATCCCCTTTTGTTAATATTTTTTGATGTATTGTAGGTATGTTTCCAATAAAATACCTAGGGATTCCTCTGCATTATGATAAGCTGAGAAGGCAAGATATTCAACCCCTCATTGATAAAATTTTGAAAAGGATGGCAGGTTGGAGAGGGAAACTACTTTCCTATTCAGCTAGACTAACTCTTATCAAGGCCTGTTTGGCCAGTATCCCTGTTTACCTACTGTCCTTCTTTAAGTTTCCCAAATGGGCCCTATACTTAATTAATAATCAGCTTGCTCATTGTTTGTGGAGTGACTTTGAGGGGAACAGAAAACTCCATTTAGCAAACTGGCATCTGGTCTGTATGAAAAAAGAGCATGGTGGACTTGGGGTCCCTAATATTAAAGACCTCAATTTATGTCTGTTAGGTAGCTGGATCAAAAGATATGCCCAGGATGAGGGCAAGATCTGGAAAAAGATTGTAGACAACAAATATCTTAGGAATTCTCCTAATATATTTGCCTGTAGACCACACGCTTCATCCAAGTTTTGGCAAGGAGTTATGTGGGCTACTAAAGCTCTTAAATTTGGTTATAGATGGGTAGTAGGGAATGGGAGAAAACCAGATTCTGGGAGGATATATGGTTTGGCACCTCCCCCCTCTCTGTCCAGTTCTGGCCATTTTACACTATCTGTCATCAACAGTGTGTTACTGTTTCTGATGTTTGGGATGGGGATGTTATCAAACTTACATTTAGAAGGGTGTTTTCCCCTGCTATGATGGAAGAATGGTACTGTCTAGAACAAATGATAAAAGAGACTATCCTCACTGGAGAGGAAGATGCCATGATCTGGCAATATGAATCCAAAGGAGTTTACTCTTCCAGTTCTCTGTACACCATCATTAATTTTAGGGGAGTGCAGCCTGTCTTTATACCTTCAGTTTGGTCTATTGTTGTGCCACACAGAGTTCAAGTTTTTATCTGGCTTCTGTCTCATAACAAACTGATGACTAAAAACAATTTGCTTAAGAGAGGGATCGACAAAACTCCTGGATTCCTATTCTGCTCTGATCAGGAAACAGTAGATCATTTGTTTTTTGATTGTGTAGTGGCAAAAAGCATCTAGACTGAGGTCTCCTCCTTTTTTTCTATTGATTTAGGGTCTAGCTATTTTTCCATTGCCAAATTTTGGCCTGCAGTTAAAAATCATGAAGTGTTGAATGCCTTTTGTGCTTGTGTGCTGTGGAAAACTAGGAATAAACATGTTTTTGATAATGCTATATGGTCTGATCTTAAACAGATCTGGTGGCTGGTCTGGAGGACACTCAAAAGGTGGATGGTCATGTACTCAAAGGGTTCGCAGGAGAAAATGCAGAGGATACTGTACTGGATATCATGCACGCTCAAAGCTCCCCTGCAGCTGACTATGGGGTAAAAATGGGGCTGGTGGACACTGGAGGTGGCCCCCCAATACATTTCCTCCCCAAGCTGGCTTTTGGGGTCCACAGGAGCAGCTTCAGAAGCCCTGACAGTCCAAGGCCAAGCGCGGCTCCAGAGAAGAAACCAGCTCAAGCAAACTCCAGCCCTGCCTCGCCGCTGGATTGGCCTGGCTCCCCAACGCAACCTTTCAAAAAGATGAGGGGGGGGGGGGGATAATGGAGGAGATCAATGAGGTTCGCCTGATGCTTGCTGCTGAAGACAAGGAGTTGCTGGCTGTTAAGAATGGCATGCTCCCCGCTGTGACCCTGAGAGATTACGTTGCCTAGTTTCTTTTCATTGCTGTCTTAGAGCATCTCCAGCCGCGCCCCCAACAGGCCCCCCAGGCCACTTTTTCGGCGCCGGCGTCAAAAAAATGGCCTAGTCGTGCCCCCAGGACGATGAAAAGCGCCGGTTCGGCCCTTTTTTCCGTCCGTGACATGAAAACGAACCAGCCATTGGGGCGCCTGAGAACTCCGGCGCAAGGGAAAAGCGCGGCTGGCCCACGCCGTCAGGTGAAAAGTCAAGATTTTCTTCCTCGACCGCCTCCCACCCCCCGCGCTCTCGGCCGCAAGTAGGTATATCCCGGCGCCGCCCCTCGCCGCCCTGCCGCTCTTCACCTGTAGATAGTCATTCCCCGCCGGAAAAAAGCATAGTTTCGTCGCAACAACCCCTCCGGCACCAGCTGGGCGTTTCCGGCCGCCCTTTCCGGCCGCGGAGGGGCAGTTTGGCGGCGGGTGCACGCCCACCGTGCGCAAGGTGTTCAGCGATTTGCCTGCCTCGGCGATGGACTCGGATGACGAGGAAGTGCTCGCCGCGCTGCTGGAGGAGGAAGCCGAGGCCGACGTCCAGGAAGAAGAGCATCTCATGGTGCTCGCCGCCCTCGCCCAGCTGCTGGCGAGCAATGAAAAGCCGCGGCGAGGTGGCTCGGCATCGGGCCGGGTGAAATCAAAGAACCGGCATCGTCTCGAAGGCTACTGCATGCTCTACTCCGACTACTTCGCCGATGCTCCACTTCACGGTGACAGAACATTTCGGCGCCGTTATCGGATGAACAGAAAGCTTTTCCTCGGGATTGTGAATTCCATCCGGGAGTTCGACAACTACTTCAAATGCAAGATGGATTGGACTGGCAAACTTGGATTTACCTCCATCCGAGAAATGCACGGCAATGATGAGGATGCTTGCATACGGAGCTCCCGGTGACTCACGGGGCGACTATGGGCGCATGGCCGAGTCCACCATAGTGTTTCTACAAGTTACGTCGAGGCGGTGGTGGCGGTGTTTGGACCGCAATACTTGAGAACACCCAATGCGGAAGACACCGCTCGGGATCCTAGCACGAGAATGCAAAGAAGAGGATTTCCTAGGATGCTTGGAAGCATCGATTGCATGCATTGGAAATGGAAGAATTGCCCATTTGCTTGGCGGGGATGTACAAAGGCGCCAAAGGCGGTTGCGATGTGCACTACTAGAAAACGGCTATAGGTAATATCATTGTTAGTGGCGCACCAGAGATGTGGTGCGCCACTATATAGCAGTGGCGCACCACAAACAGGTGCTCCACTAATAGTGACATTACTAGTGGCGCACCAGGTATGGGGTGCGCCACTACTATTTTTTTGAACAGTAACCAGCCATGCCCAGGCTTACCAGTGGCGCACCAGGACAAGGTGCGCCACTACTATTTTTGATAGTAGTGGCGCACCTTGCCCTGGTGCGCCACTACTATTTTTTTGAACAGTAGCCAGCCATGCCCAGGATTACCAGTGGCGCACCAGGCCGTGGTGCGCCACTACTATTTTTGATAGTAGTGGCGCACGTTGCCCAGGTGCGCCACTGGTAAACTGGGCGTGGTGGTCCAAAAAAACATAGCAGTGGCGCACCCCTTCACTGGTGCGCCACTAGTATTCCTGGCTACTAGTGGCGTACTAGTGAAGGGGTGCGCCACTGGTAACCTGGGAGCGATAGCTATAATTAGGCAGCCACACCTACCACACACTCACTTTCCCCCTCCACCAAAACAGATTTGGTCTTCTTGCTCCTCCTCCTCACCTCATTTGCACCATAGATTCACCCAAATTAAGTGGTTAAATTTCCTTTTTTGATAGGTAAGTAAGGGAAAGCTTTCTTTATGTTCTAGATCTACTTTTCTCTCCGTCTCCAACAACGTACACACTTTTTATGGCCTAGAGATCTACGTATGTTTGTGGTGTTGCATATGTTTGTGTTTGCAGGTACGGTATTTGAAATGCGATAGTTGCCAATATTTTGCTGGAATGTTGATTCATTTCCGTTTCGGCAAGAATTTGGCACTATATGCATTCTTTTGGTCCTATTTTAGGCAAAGTCATGCCAAATTTTTTTTGTTCTAAAATATCATTTTGCTCTACCCGCAGCGACCATTATGGTCCGCATACGATGACCCGAAGGCATCGTAAATAGGTTTTTGAGCTCATGAAGGCCGAGATGCTTCAAAAGAACGAGACGGAGATAAGATGTCCGTGTCGAAGATGCAAGTCAAGAGCCTTATTGCGGACCCGGATTCGGCAGGTCGGGACCACTTGCTCTTGCGTGGTTTCATGGATGGCTATTGGTGGCAAGGTGATGAAGATGACTATGAAGTCATCCATGGGGGCGCAAGCGAGAAAAAGGAAGGGCAGCAAGACAATAGCGGCGAGGGCGGGCGAGAAGACGAAGAATCTCCGGGACATGATCACGAAGTAGATGCGAGGACACGGTCATCATGTAGAAGATGCGGACATGATGATGAGGAAGATCAAGGCGAAGGGCATGATCATGAAGATGAAGATGCCGGAAGCGGCATTTACGATGGACCATCGATGGGCTGGGTGCATGACCCTCATATTCAAGAGCTGCTTCGCATAGCGACGGGTAACGCAAGAGCTGCCGCCCGAGAGAAAGCCAAGCTGGATCAACTGGAGATGACGCGGTTACTCCATTGTATGAAGGATGCAGGCCCGAGGATACACTTTGAAAATGCAGCTCATGGCTCTGGAGATGAAGGTAAAACACAAAATGACGGGACGCATGCTTCGACGAGAACATGTCATTACAGCACGAACGTCTTCGAAGGGAACAAGTGCCCGACCAGTTTGGAGGAGGCGAAGAAAATCGTGTGTCCTCTGGATTTACCGCACGTGAAATACCATGTCCGCATGAACAATTGCATCATTTATCGGGCGAAAGCACGCGGAGTCTACCATATGTCCGGTGTCTTGGCGTCACTCGATACAAGAAGAGGAAGAAAGCTCCTCGAAAAGTGGTATGGTACTTTCCGATCACTCCTCGTCTGCAGCGGTATTTCGCGGATCCTAAGGTAGCAAAGCTCCTGCGTTGGCACGCCGGATAGGGAGGAGAAGAAGCGAAGATGACGCAAATGATCCGGAGATAGATAAAAAGACAAGATGCTTTGAGTCACCCTAAGGATGCGAGCCAGTGGCAAGCGTTGAATTTTGAATACCCAGAATTTGGGAAGGATCCAAGGAACATCGTGGTTTCGGGCGCGAAAGCACCGATGGAGTCAATCCGCTTTGGCAGCCGTGAGAAGCACACATAGCACCTGGCCTGTGTTTGTGTGGATGTACAACCTTCCCCCACAGTTGTGCATGAAGAGGAAGTACATTCACATGAGTATGCTAATTGAAGGGCGAAACAACCAGGGAACGACATCAATCAGATCCGGGCTGCTGAAGGAGGAGCTAGACACGCTGTGGAAAACGCCAGCCAATACGTGGGACGCCGCAGAAAGAATATTTCCCTATGAGAGCCGCCTTTGCTCACGACGGTGCACGACTATCTCGATTACGGATATCTCATGGGCAGGTAGTCCATGGATTTTCTGGATGCGTACGGTGCATGGATGACACAACGACGCCAGCTAGATAGAGATCCCGGGTCTTTGAAAACCGTGTTCATGGGACATCCAAGGTGGCTTCATGACGATGACGCATGGAGAAAACGCAAGGATCTGTTCGATGGTGAAACCGAACTCCGAAGACGCTCGCGTACGAGGAGCGGCGAGGAAATAGGACGAGCTGTTGAAAAATTGGAAAGAGTGCCCACCGTCGGGAAAGAAGCGAAAGGCGCCAGAGCAGCTCATGAAGGTATGGAAAACGAGGTCTGTTTTACGGGACTTGCCGTCTTTGGAAGATCCTCCGTGTGCCTCACAGCCTTGATGTCATGCATATCCACGAAGAACGTGTCGCGAGTCTGCTTGGTACCCTGCTCAACATGCCGAGAGGACCAAAGATGGGCGAAAGCAAGGGCGGACTTGCAAAAAATGGGCATCGGGAGGAGCTCTGGCGCCCTAATGATGATGATGATGATGATGATGATGATGAGGCGAAGGACACGGAAAGTCATCGCCAAAGGCAAAAAGGCCAAGAAGATCGAATATGACTACCCTCCCGCGTGCTTCACTCTAAGTCGAAGGAGATCGAGCAGTTTTTCACCTGCCTCGTGAGGAGTAAAACTTCCTTACGGATTCTGTGGGAAGATAAGCGGATACCTAGACTCAGCCAAGCAAAAGTTCAGCGGGATGAAGTCTCACGACCTCACGCGTCGATGACGCAGATACTTCCAGTTGCAATCCGTGGGATCATGGACGCGCACGTCCGTGACACGCTATTTGGCCTATGCAACTTTTTCGACGTCATCTCTCGGAAGTCGGTTGGCGTGAGGCAACTCAGAAGGCTACAGGAAGAGATCGTGGTGATACTATGCGAGCTTGAGATGTACTTCCCGCCCGCATTGTTCGACGTTATGGTGCATCTGCTGGTCCATATAGTGGAGGATATCATCCAACTCGGGCGACGTTCCTGCACAGCATGATGCCGTTCGAAAGGATGAATGGTGTCATCAAAGGATACGTTCGCAACATGTCACGTCGAGAGGAAGCATAGCGAGGGCTTTCGATCGAAGAGTGCATCTCGTCTTGATCGCATTTAATTATCTAGGCATCGAGAACCCCGTTGGTCTGCCCGTCAACAGGCACCTCGGCGGGCTCGCTGGATGGGGTCACCGAGGGTCGCCCTTGAAATGCATGTCGACTTCATGGGTCGACTCGCCGACTTTGAAAGAGCAAACCTAGTCGCGCTACAACACATAGACGTGGTCGATCCTTGGGTGGTAGAGCACAAAATCTTTATTGAGAAGACGTACAATGACCGAGGCCAACAGAGGACGGAGGGAGCTATAATCAAAGAGCATAACTCATGTTTCACGCGTTGGTTCAAGGAGAAGCTTCGTACCCTTTACATGAGGATTCTTCGGGAAGAAAAACTCATATTCGCCTTGTCACGGTAGCGCCGAGCACAACCTGATGACCTATGAGGCGTATTTATATCAACGGCTACACATTCTACACCGAGGAAAAGGACATGAAGAGCGATTATCGTAACTCCGGGTAACGATGGAATCCTACACCGTAACGACAAGGACAGATACTACGGAAGGATCGAGGAGATCTGGGAGCTGAGCTACGCTGGAGAGAAGGTCCCGATGTTCCGTGTCGAGATGGGCCAAGAGCGTCCTAAAAGAAGACCGTATTTCACCACCATGGTTATACCCGAAGCCAAATCCAAGACCCTTGGCGCAAGCGTCACCCGCGAAAAATGAGCCATGGGTACTGGCTTCCAAAGTGGACCAATGCTTCTTCATTACCGACCGCCAAAGCCCGGTCGTGTTGTCGTGAGGAGAGGCAAAAGGAACATCATCGGAATGGATGGAGTCGCCAATGAGCAAGACTTTGACAAGCACGGCGACCGAAGATGGAAGATGACGACGACGATGAAGTACCATACACCACAAGAAGAAGCAGGACCACCCTACCTAAAGGGCGTCCGTTCAAGAGAAGATCAATTCAAGGGGTTCCGGGCTAAATTATTCAACCGCGAGGAAGAAGGGCAAGAAGATTGTGAAAAGATAGCTAAGATTGAATCACGACGTGTCGGCCGCGTGTGTGTGTGTGTCAGTGGCAAGCTCAATTATTACATGCAACTAAATTATTACATGTATCACTTGATTTCAACCATTATTAAAGATCTTTTAAACATTATATTACTTTACATGCAAACTCAATCTTAATTTGACGATTGTTATTTCATGTCAATCTTTGATGACTGTTATTTCATCTCACTTGATTTCAACCATGCCATAGCATTGTAAATGATTCTATATTGTGATTGAGTAAAGGAGATGCATTGTAAAAAATTATACGCCCTACTTTTAGGAATGGAGGGAGTATTAAAATTGCCATGTGTTTATTTTAAAGTGTTTGGATGTTTATCATAAGGTTAAAATAAAATTTTAAAAATATGCAAAAGTGGGGTTGCTGAGTTCGGACCTGGGTGGTTACATCCCATAACCAACGCGCCAACCACTAGGCCATGTGTGTGGTTCTGTCCATAACCACACACACAATTCTATGACTTTGATATTGAGCTGTTTATGGCGCATGTCCCTGGTGCGCCATTGATATCGATCTGTTATGGCGCATGTCCCCTGTCCGCCATTGCTAGCCCCCCTCCCCGCTTTCTCTTCTCCCCGCCTCCCTCTCCTCCCCGCTTTCTCTTCTCCCTTTTAAATCCCCCCTCCCGCCGCCCGCCCCACCGCCGCCCGCCTCCGCCCTCTCCCCACCGCCCGCCTCCGCCTCGCCTCTCTCCTTCCCAGCGTCTTGCCCGGCCTGGACCATGATCCCCGACCTCCTCCGACGCCCTCCTCGCGACCTCATCCGGCCGCTTCTTCCCATCTGGACGCCCTCCTCCGACGACCTCCTCCGACGCCCTCTTCCGACGACCTCCTCCGACGCCCTCCTCCGACGACCTCCTCCGACGCCCTCCTTCGACGACGTCCTCCGACGCCCTCCTCCGACGACCTCCTCCAACGCCCTCCTCCGGCGACCTCCTCCGGCGCCCTCCTCGTGAGTTCCCTTCCTCTCCTCTCTCTTTCTCTAATCTAACTTCTCTCTGCTGCCAGCTCTCTGTCGAATTCGAGGGTTCCTGTTCTAGGGTTCATACCTTTTGATGATGCTCTGGTTCAATTGGGTACTAGCTTAGGGTTCCTAGGGTGTTAATCTAGCTTCTACTTCATTCTAGGGTTCAATTTAATTACTTGTTCGAGCTAATCATCTCTCTGTCTCAAAATTTGTCTCGAACCTAAAGTTCAGTTTAAATGGAACATAAAGTGTTAAGTGGTTACTGCCAGTTGTTCTAATTTAATTACTACCCTGTTTCTCTTCACCTCCATTTTCTGCTTTCGATTCGGACTTCGAGCTGGGTAATGGCGAGGTTTCTGCAGACCTTTGCTTCACCATCAGCTTATGGTGGAAGTTGAAACTGACAATGACAACGCATGCAATGTGCACTCGTAGTTTGGCTTTCAGGCTACCAGCATGACATTGCACATAGAGTGAAACAAAAAAGAGCATGACCCAAGTTATTAGTGAGTTTAGAACATAGACATATTAAAGCTTGCAGCTCACTACATGTTCGTATAAAAATCCTGGAAAGAACCAAAGGCACAACGCCGTGCTAAGTGTTCACTTGCCGGGCTGATTGTCGAACTTGATGCAAAACCTCATCTCCATTTCCCGGTCGGTGCAAATGTAATCTTTGACCTATCATGAATTGCCTACAATCTTATGTAATACTTTTTCTCTCTTGGATATTTCCATGTTGGTTATGAGTGTCCTGATCAATTGGTCCTGATTGAGATTAATACTCTTATAAACATTTGTATTGATGCCAAATTGTTGTCGTGTTTCCCCTTTTCTCTTAGGAACCGGAGGCGTATAGATAGGAACAAGTAAAATAAAAGCAGGTCATCATGCGCCGATGGTTTTGTTGCAGATCAGTTTCATGCTTCATATCGTGAACATGAACATGAATTTCCTTCAAGCCCGGATGAGAACAGCAAAGAGCCAATATTTACTACGTACATACCTCAAAGCAGAGTACCCTAACAATAAGTATTATCTTGGTAGAATTTCCTACTGATTGTCAACTTAGTGAACTATACACATCTTGATAGTCATATTTTCTGAGAAGAATTGCTACTGTTTTATCAAAATTCTAGTCAAACCAGTGAGCTATTAGAAGGAAATATACACTGCAATACTACCGTAGGTTTATACTACTGTTGTATTTTCTTTAAATGCAGTTATGCTGTTGGTCCTGTTACACTCTTGTAGGTATATAAGCACTAGTTATATGGCTACTGCCATGTTCCTATACAGGTTCTTATACTACTTTACTTAAATTATTATCATGGTTACGAAAGTACACTTGTTCAAGATTGGACAATAGACTTGCTGCTCTGTTATTATACAGATTCAAACATAGTTTCTGTTCACCAAAAGAGTGATGGGCTTGCTGCTCTGTTGTGCCTATATGTAGGCCTTTTTGTCCATATGAAAGCAGAGGACCATATGGTGCATGGCCTTTTCATCCATACGAAAGTAGAGGCACATTGTGGTGCTCGTTTGCTGGGTTTTGCTAGTTTGCTACTAACGTTTTGTTTGTCTAGTGCATAGAGATGCCGTCGTATGTCGTGTACAAGGGTAGGGTTTCCGGAGTCTATGACGACTGGGAGGAGTGTCGGAGACAGGTTCACCGCTTTCAGCGGTAACAGTTACAAAGGGTACACCACTAGGGCGGAGGCGGAAGCTAGATCTGGCGCTATCTAGAGGAGAGAGGAGGGCGGAGGAGGAACCGGATGAAGACTAGTTTCATCGCGATGATGCTCATCGTGACCGCAGCTCTCTTCTATGTGATGGTAGTTTAGATGATATCAACTTTGTAATGTGACGACAAACTCGCTACTCGGTCTCGAGACCTAAACTTGTCTAATATTTGAACTTTGTTCGCTATTTCGAATTCGGAGACTAATGTGATGATTTGTATTATGTGCTGTTTATATTCTGTGATGTATTGTATTTTGTAACCTGTGCAAATACCAGAAATGCAGAAAAAAAATTCCTAAATTAATAGTAGTGGCGCACCATATTGCACATTAGTGGCGCACCCGATTAAATAACGATGGCGCACCCATATGGATATCGATGGCGCATCGGTAGGGACCCCTGCTGCAATACCGATGGCGCACCATCTTGCACATTAGTGGCGCACCCAATTAAATAACAATGGCGCACCCAAATGAATATCGATGGCGCACCGTATGAATATCGATGGCGCACCGTATGAATATCGATGGCGCACCCATATGATTACCGATGGCGCACTATGTGGAATACCAATGGCGCACCAGTGGTGCGCCACAGTTAATTGGAATAACAGTGTCGCATCGGAGGTGCGCCATTAGTATTCCTTATTAGTGGCGTGGTATTAGTGGCCCACCCATGGTGCGCCACTAATGGCAATATTGGGTGCGCCACTAATAGCCTTTTTTCTAGTAGTGGTGGTACTTGAGGCGGTGGCCACACAGGACCTCTGGATTTGGCACAGCTTCTTTGGTATGCCAGGAACTCACAATGGCATCAGCGTGCTGCAGTGCTCTCCTGTCTTTGCCAAGCTTCTTGAAGGTCATTCTCCTCCGGTGAACTTCGAGATCAATGGGCGGCACTACAACAAGGGGTACTATCTAGCTGATGGCATCTATCCGAGATGGTCGACATTTGTCAAGACCATCAAAAACCCTGTGCCTGGAGGCAAGAACACCTGGTTTGCGAAGATTCAGGAGGCTTGCAGGAAGGATGTCGAGCGGGCATTTGGTGTTCTCCAATCTCGATTTGTTGTTGTCCGGTACCCCGCTCAGACCTGGTCGAAAGATCAAATGTGGGAGATCATGACCTGCTGTGTCATCTTGCACAACATGATCATTGAGAGCGAGCAGGAGGAGCCAGTGTCAAACACTGAACCATACCACCGACAGGGTCCTCTTGCCCAAGTTGATCACCAGCTACCGGCAACCTGGACTGCCTATCTCAGTATGCGTCAAGAGATCCGAGACCCACAGGTGCATCATCAACTGCAGCAAGATCTGATAGAGCACCTATGGAGGCTCAAGGGCGACACCGGGCGCGATGTGTGATGAAATATGAGTTTTTATTTGTTGAACTATATAATTTGTATTGAACTATTTGTTGTTGTACTATTTTGTTGAAGTACTTGAATTTTCTGTGATGAAATATGTGATAAAAAATTATTTATGTTGATAATTGAACGCCGAGCCACGGCGAACCACGCCGAATATGGGCCTATTCTCGCCCATATGGGCCTTTTTCGCCGAAATGGGGCTTCAAAAGTGGGCCAAAATAGGCGACTGGGGGCGACGACTGGGCGCAAAACCGCCCCAGCACCGAAAGAATCGCCGGCTCGCCCCCAGGGGGCGATTTTTATGCGCCTTGGGGGGCCGAACGGCTGGAGATGCTCTTAGGTGCTCAGCTTTGAGGGAGATGTAACACATGTTCTTGGCTGTGGGCCTTTACCTTTTTTTCCTTTCTCTGAACTTGCGTTGCAGCATGTGCGAAATTTTCCGAGACTTTGTTTTGGGTTTCATATATTAATTAATGGAACCGGTGGGGGGGGGGGGGGCAAACTCCCTTGATGATCTAAAAAATAAGAGAAGACAAGCCTTTTCTTATGAGTTCTTTCTCCTCCACCTCATCATTTATCCTACGTGGCACTCCTAAGATAGCACCATTGTACATGCCCTTAAGTGAGCTAGCACATGTTCCTTAACAGACAAGATGCCTTTCTATACATTACTAAAGGCTGCTTGCATGGCCTTTTTTTGATCAAATCGTTCGGCCTATTTGAGCATCAAATAATACTGTAGTTGTTAGGCTTTTCGGCGTCGCGAGCCACATGAGAAAAACATAATCACCAGTCCAATAGGCTAAAAAACATCGATATTTAATGTGAAATAAACCCAACTTCCTCCTTTAAGACAATTCCCACCCGTTTATATAGGTTAGCAAGTTGGCTGTAATATCAACAAGACACTTAGAAAATGGGAAGGTGACAACGGATGAGAGGGTGATTAAACTCCTGATGAAACCAAGGATTTATTTGGGACTTGGTCCACGCTGCACAGAGTGACGTGTGTACTAGCAAGGATTGTGTGTGTAGGCTGGAAAGAACATGCAACGAAGGACACAGGGACATGTGTGGTCGTGTGTCGATGTCGTGCGCCGAGGATTACCTTTTTCTTTCTAAACATTGGCGACTCTCTGCCGCCTGTCATTGTTGGGTGTCGTGTTACTGGTAGGCATTTTGGTGTAGCCACATAGACCAAAATGCTAGCCAATTTATTTTTCCCGTTGCAACGCACGGGCATATGTCCTAGTAAAACTTAAGAAAGGTGACACAGACGGTTCCAACAATAACCATGTTATCCAATTGTATAGCACTCCCTCCATATCAAAATAAGTGACTCAACTTTGTACTACAGATGCATTATCTGGGAGTAGACTTCCATTTTTCTGAGAAAAAGGTCCAGCTGCTTTCTCACTACTTTGCAGAACTGAATAAGCAAATAAAGACATGACACTTTTAATCAAGGACCAAGCCTTGCAGTAGCATTGCTAAAAATAAGAATATGAGAAAGTTGGTTCTGCAATAGCTTCTTCAACTCCGATGCTCACAGTCCAGAACAACTCACAATATGCACACAGTACAGTGCCAGGTAGAAGAAAGAAGGTGCAAATCAACATATTGTGGACTACATTTCTACTTATGTGTGCGGAACTAGAGAATTGAGATGATTCTGCATGTACTAACCAATTTTTTGTACAGGATGGAATACACAGACTGCCAACCAGACAAAAAGGGTATAATTGCTTTGACTTCTTACGAGGTTAGGAAATGCAAGGGAAATGGTGGGTACAAACAAGTGTATGTTACCTTATATTAGTCTTTGATTATTGGAATGGTTCCTTTCAACTTGCGGCACTGCCTCATTAGCTCCTCACTGTTGCCACCGTCGACCTCTAACACTCGTAGGGAATTTGGGAGGCCATTTGGTAGTGATTTCAGAGCGGGACAATAAAGGATCCTTAATTCTTGCAGTGAACTTGGGAGGCTATCGTTGGGCACCAATTCCAGGGGACATGCTTGAATATGTAATTTTTTCAGAGAACATGGGAGGCCATCCTTGGGCAGAAATTTCATGGCGTCACAAAGAATGATCTTTAAGTCTTGCAGTGAACTTGGGAGACTATTCTTGGACAGCAATTCTAAGGAAGGGCAGCCCCAGATCCTTAAATTTTGCAGAGAATTTGGAAGGCTGACATCGGGCAGCAATTTGAAGGAATTGCAGAAGTGGATTACTAAATTTTGCAGAGAAGTTGGGAGGTCACCTGGCAGCGACTGGAAGGCCTGACAGCAGTAAATCGTTAATGTCTTCAGGCTGGAAAGTCTATGTAGTCCCGCTGGGAGGCACTGCAGCTTGCCTAACTCGACGAAATTGAGCACCTGAAGTGAGGTGAGGAGCTGAAGGGCATCCTCTTGTTCCTTAGTGAAGCGCTCCATCTCATGATTGCAAGAAAAGTGTAAACGGGTGATGGAAGAGGAGAGGAGGCTGCAGATGGGCACAACAAGGAAGCCTGTGAGGTCATCTGTGTCTAGCTTCTGAAGTTTGCATAATGTGGACTCGTTGTCATGCATCCGTGGAGCCCTGAAACTGGTGGAGAATTTGCGGGTGTCATAGACGTATAGTTCTGTGAGGCAGCGATGGGTAATGAGAAGCCATGTGTATGAGGAGAGGAACTTGGGGCAACCACGTATGTGGAGGGAACGGAGGTCTTGGAGCGAACTGGTGAGTAGGCTCAGCTCTGGGCACTCATAGATGTCCAATTTCTGTAGATGAGAAGACGGGAGCAAAAGTCCAGCTTCTCCTCCCACTGCTATTTCCTCCCCTACTCTTATCCTCTGCTGCTGCTCCACCACACCAACACTTGTTATCTTTTCACAATCAGTTATTCCCAGCTCGCTGAGATATTGGAAATGAGAAAGCAGCTGTGTCAATTCCTTCTCACGAGCGCCACAAGAACTAATCCTGAGGCGTTCAATTGGTAACTCATATATGACGTCACTCTCACTGTCAGTCTGCAGCAAGACATTGCTATTACCCGAGTAATCTATTTCGAGCGACTTCAGAGATTTTAACTTCTGGAGGTGATCCAGTGGCAGAGGAGGACAATTCGTAATCTTCAGCACTTTTAGATCAGCTAGCTTGGAGAATGCCAACACATTCCAGAACATGCCATCTTCACCATCCTTACCCGTGATTGTTAAACTTGCCCCCGAACTGTGGCCCTTTGAGTAATTCAGCTGTTTTAAACCAGATCCTACCTGCTCTATCTTGGCAGAGCATGCGGCAGGGTTCCAAGGGACAGGAGGCAACGACACCAATTTTGGGCATTCTGTAATCTCAAGTTCCTGTAATCTAGGAAACCAGGCCATGTTCGCCTCTTGCTCTGATTGACAGCATGAAAGTGGCAGCTCCACTAGTTCAGAGCAATCTTTAACAATGAGAACTTCTAGCTGAGGGAACAAACGACAAGTGTTAATTTCAACCCATTTTCTCAACCTTGGTATCTTAACTAATTCTAGCCTTCTCAGTTTTTGGAAGCTTTGACTTGGGATAAAACTTTGATGCTCTTCACCATGCTCACCAACAGACCACAACTCTCCTAGAGGTGGAAGAATTGTCCAACCTACATCATGCAGACGAAGAGATTCCAAATTTTTAACCGAGAGTTTCCCACCAAGCCATGACGGGCAAGTTGTGCCTCTATGCCCTCCAATGTGCAGATCTAGGAGATTGCAATGAGGTTTGAGACTTTCAAGAATATGTTCTTGCACAGAATGTATATCATGTCCATAAGTACCCCACTGTAATACTAGCTTCTCTAAGTGGATTCTGCGTATCAGTTTTGCTTCATTTGCTTCTTCCTTCCGTTCAACATTCTCAATGTTATGTATTCTCATTAACCCACCGAGCTCTATCAATTGTCCTATCTGCCTTAATTCAAAACCGGTGCCTTGGACAAGAAAATGGCGTAATTTTACAAGGTTGCTCATTGCTCTGAGAACACCAATGTGGACATTGCAGCGTTGAACATCTAGGATCCTCAGGTGATAAAATCTTGGTATTTTGTTGTCCAAACATAATTGTGCAAGATATCCCGTTATCCTTAGGTAGCGAAGATGGACAAATCTCGGAAGACCGCGGAACACATCCTCCAGACTATAATTATAAGATGCCTCAGACAAAAGAATAACACGAATGGATTTTGCTTCTCCAAACAAATCACCGAAAGTCTTTGCAAAGCTTCCATGGAATTTTCCAAATAACATCACAGTTTGTAGATTTTTAACTTTCAGCTTTTCATGTAATGTACTCAAGTCCCTCTTAAAATCCTCAAAGGTCATTTTATCATTGACATCTCTCTCATCTATAATGACAGACAAATGACGAACAGACGGGGAAGATTGTGCATATCTCACATTAGAACTAGATATGTTAAGACAATCTGATGATGAAACCTTCACTGCCAACTCATGCAATAGGTCATGCACAACATATCAAGGGCTGCCATCATCTTTTCCATTCTTCTTGAAAAAACCACAATTAACCAAGTCATTTAAATAACACAGCCCAACATCTTCAAGTGTTTTCCTTTGATCACATGTATCCAGAATATCAAACCCTATCCATAAGTGAACCAACTCTTTGCTACCAAACTCATAATCTTCAGGAAACAAACCACAATAGGAAAAACACTTTTGTAGATGGAAAGGGAGATAATCATAGCTAAGCTTTAGAGCTGGCATAATGTCATAGTTGCTGGTTTGAAACTCCCATTCTTTGCTTTCCAGAACTCTTGTCCAATGGTCCAATGTAAGCTGGTTTCTTAGTAATCTACCTACAGTTTTTGCTGCAAGAGGAAAACCCTTCAACTTGACCACTATTTCTCTGCCAACATCAAGCAATTCAGGATGGTTTTTCCATGACTGTTGGTGACCAAATACATATGCTTCAAATAGATGCATAAAATCTTCAGTTTCTAACTGACCCAGGTTTATCGAGTAATCAACTGTTTTTATCATTGTTGTGGTCTCTAGAATGCGAGTAGTGACTATAACCATATTACCTCTTGCCTCTCCTTTTCTGAAGGGAGCTAACAGTTTTTTCCACTCATCTTCGTGATATGTCCACACATCATCCAAGACCAGCAAGAACCGCTTATGCTTTAACCTTTGTTCGATGAGCTCTTCCTCAATAGCATTTTGCATTTCACCATGGACCTTTGGGATTTGTTTGACAATATCTTGTGCCAACTTATTTGCATCGAAACTCAGAGACACACATACCCAAATCATAACATCAAAAGAGCTCTTCACTTCTTGATATACATGTTGTGCCAAAGTCGTCTTCCCAATACCTCCTGGGCCAACATTATGAAGCATGGTGAGTCCATCGGCACAATATTTTCCATGGGTAATGCCCTCTACAATATTCTTTTTCTCGGTATCCCTCCCAAACAACTCTGGCTCTATTATTGCTGGGGTAGTTTTCAGTCTGTTTCTAGCAATGCTGCCTTGGGTAGGTTTGCGGAGCTCTAGATCAAGAATTTCCTTCACCTTAGCACAAATGGGATCTAGCTGTTGTACAATGTGTGCCATCTGTTTAGACATTTCCACACGATTAAACTGCAGGTTTTGTGCCTCATCATCTTCTTGGTCGTCAAGCTCGCTCCCACTAGCATCACGCAAGCATGAGGGGAGCCTGAATTTGTTGGCAACCGCTCTAGCGGTGTGCCGCACATTGAGACCGAGGTTATGGATGGAGCCCCTGGGATGGTTATCAACGGCATTGTAGGTGCCGTTGAGCTTGTCTTGGATGTGGAAGTAGTCCAGCTCATCAAGCACGTCGTCTGCCGCGTCCGCCAGCTGCTGCAGCATTTGCAGCAACTCCTTGAGTGCTGGGTTGGTGATGTCCCTGTCGTGCGCGGTGTAGAGTATCCCCTGCGCACGCAGCAGCTCCCCCTTGAGGGCGCTGATGTTGGGGCCAAGACTGTTGCTGGCCGCCCAGTTCTCCAACAAGCCATCCGAAACAGGGGCCAGCGCCCTGCCTACCACCGACAAGGCCGCACTGATGGCCGCATTCATCCTCACACCCCCTGCTGACAAATGTGTTTGAGATCCTGATGAACACGGGAAGAGGAATGCGCTTGTAGTTAGTCACTAGCAAATAAGTAGCAATCCTACTTTTCCCCCAAAAAAGGAAAAGGTTCACTTACACTAGGTGTTGGAGATCTCCAGCAGTAGGTGTTGACACTTGAGCTCTTGCAGAGAGGCAGGATTGCAGAGTCAGTCAGAGAAGGGCAGACGAGTGCATAGACAGAGCGGTCGGCGTTCAGCCCCCATTTCTAGGAGTAGCTAGTAGCTGCAAAACCCATTGGCATCTGCCAAATCAGCCGAGTACACTCGAACCTTTGGGTTGAGATACTAGTAGCCGACCAATACGTACCTGATGTTCCTACTCAAAGACGAATGGTGATTCGTCGGACGGCGCGGTGGTGGCTCCGGTGGGATTTTTTTTCAAAACTATCACCTTTTTTGAAGCAAATTCGGAAACTATATCACAGAATAAAAAAAATGCAAAACTATGACCCTGTCGGCCACGTGGAGGCCGAAAAGGGACTTTTCGGCCAGCCTTCGACCGAAAAGAGGACGTCGGCCCGCGGTTGACCGAAAACGGGCTGTGGTGGGCTGAAGAGTTGCTGTCGGTGGGGGCCGGGCCGAAAATAATAGCTTCGGCCAGCTGGTGGCCGAAATGGGCCCTTTTCGGCCCAGCCCAGGCCGAAGTGTACTTCGGCCACCCGTAGGCCGAAAAGGCTGGATAAGCCCGAGCGGTGGCTTCTTCCTCCTGTGTCGCTGCTGTTCTTCTTTCTCTCCTTTCTCTCTCTCTCGTTCTTCTTTGTAGGTCGCCACCCCACCCCGGTCTCCTCCATTTGCCACCCATTTTCACATCCAAGCCACAGAATCGGTAGATCGTAGCAAACTCCGACGGCCTATGGTGTTTTTTTTGCTATGGGATAGTTTTTGATGCATTTTGGGACCAAAAAGTACTTTTCGGCCTAGAGTAGACCAAAAAGTACTTTTCGGCCTACAGTAGACCAAAAAGTACTTTTTGGCCTAGTGTAGACCGAAAACAGCCATTTCGGCCAGCTCAAGCACTTTTCGGCCATGGCACGGCCGAAAATACTACTTCGGCCAACAGTTGGCCGAAAACTACCTTTTCGGCCTCCACGTGGCCGACAGG
The DNA here is from genome assembly GCA_021605145.1 of Aegilops bicornis. NCBI lineage: Eukaryota > Viridiplantae > Streptophyta > Magnoliopsida > Poales > Poaceae > Aegilops > Aegilops bicornis. Next base: position 841,024,812 of record CM038670.1, on the reverse strand, counting down.
GTCATAGTTTTGCATTTTTTTCATTCTGTGCTATAGTTTTCGAAATTGCTACAAAATACGTCATAGTTTTGAAAAAAAATCCTCCGGTGAGGGGATGGTGGAGCTACGACGAGGGGACGGCCGCAAGCACCTGCATCTGGATGGCGTTGACCACTGCGGACCGCGGGGGAGGAAGACGAGTGGCTCGATTGTGCTCCTGCTCCTGCGAGGTAAGAAATTCAATGGCGGGCGGAGAAGAGGGAATGGGAATCGATGAGGGAAAAGGCAGGGAGTGGGGGCTGGCAATAACTGGCGACTCCCTGTAGTTAGTTTATGCAGCGCGTCCCCTGCGTGAGAAGAGCAACGTTGGTGATGACCACACATTCGTATCACTCGAAATTAAAAAAATTGGATTGTCCAACTAGATCATCAATGACTGATGTAGGCAAAGTCAAATCTTGCGTTCATGCTGGAGAAATGGAGGAGACCTCTTTAAATAGTGGAGAGGGAGCAGAAATGTCCATGTGCGTTTCGAGCCTCTGATTCTGATCCATGCTGTCACACACTGCAGTTGAATCTGATCATCCCTTGCCGCCGCAGCTGCAAGGCCAACTCTAACATGTCATTCAGAACCGACATCCGTTTTGTCCAGATTTTATTCGTTTGGTCAGGCAAATGATGGTGTTGGGTCTTTTTTCTGGATGTGTTGCCAGTGCATAATAAAATACACAAAGTTTATAACCAAATTCAAATTGTCACCGATACATCAAAAGAAATTAAAAATGAGCAGATATATCTACTGACTGTCAATGTGATTCCACATGTGCTCAACAAAGTTTTTTTGAAGTTGCATATGAGTTTGCCAATCACGCATTTCATGATAAAATTAGGTGAATTATTCAAACATTGACGGTTCTTCGTGCTCAGGCACAACATTTCACCCTGAAATTGGAACCCTTGGCCATAGATGATGTAATCATGCTTATCCTATATGATCATGTTGTACATTATTACACAAGCGGTCATCGCCTCACAAAGCTTGTCGGTGCTCCATGTCAGTGCATGGTGTCGAACGATAGCTCATCAAGATTGAAGCACACCAAAAGCATGCTCCACATCCTTCCTAGAACTCTTTTGTGATTGGGAAAATCTATGTCCCTTCTCTCCTTTTGGATTGGATATTGTTTCACAAGAGTTGATCACTGAGAATAAATATCATCAGCTAGGTAGTATCCCTTGTTGTACTGGTGGCCATTGATCTCAAAGTTGACCTCTAGGCAGTGGCCTTCTGCAAGCCTTGCGAACATTGGAGAACACTGAAGCACGTTGATGTTATTGTGAGAACCAGCCATGCCGAAAAAGATTGTCAAATTCAAAGATCTTGTGAAGCCACTGATTTTAGTATTACAACGCAGCCTTTCACATTCCCCTTGTACTGCCCCTGCCAAGAAATGGACATTTTTTCCACTTTCAGTGCATACAATTTATGCAACCAAGCATTCCTGGAAAGCCTCTCTATCTGCATTGATCGCTAACAATTGGGTTGTGCGGCATTGACTCTCTCATGTACTCAGGGCCAAACACTACCACCACGGCCTTGCAAAACATGTACATTGATGAGAGGCATATGGACTCACTTATGCGGATGTACTCATCCACAAGATCACTAGGAATTCGGTATGCAAGCATAAGAATAGCCGTAGTGCATTTCTGATAAGAAGAGAAGCCAACCTTACCAAGGGCTTCCTCCTTGCACTCAAAATAATCATCATATGATACCACTCCCTCCCGAATATGATTAAACACATGTCTCCCTATCTAGAAACGGCACCAAAATAGATGGGATTTGAAGAGCGGGTTGCTCTAAAAGTAATTTGTGAAAAGCAGGCAATGACCGCTCTCTCAATTGTGGTTCAGCGATGGAACATGGCCCAGGATTGATCCCCTGAACCTCGGTCGCTGCCTAGCAATGTGGCCATTGACAATCAATGTATCAACCACAAGATCCTCATCGTCCGGCGACGAATCATCTGATGAACAAAACGTTGTTGAGAAAATACTCATCCCCACTATCCATCGTACCTTGCGAGCAAAGTGTCAAACATTTTGCGGTCATGGGGGAGACTGCTACTTGGTTTTCCTGCCCGGTACCGTATATCGGCGGTTATTTTGCGGGTCGGGCGATTATAGCGACTCTGCTAGAGATGCTCTTACAAGTCAGCTAACTGTCCAAGCCTCACCTTTGGTAGTAGCAGATTCATGTATCATTGTTCATTGACATCTGACGCTCAATTTGGCAAATCGAGTATAGCTTCTCAAGGTAGAAAGTTCGGAATTCAGAGTAGTATTCTTGTTTCAGCAAATTCCATGCGAACCAACCTATGATTGGATGGTTAAGGAGGCAGTGGTATCTCCAGCCCAACAGGTTTCAAGTCCTGGTGCACGCTTTATTCCTGAATTTATTTCAGGATTTCCGACGATGCGCCTACGGTGACTTCGTAAATCTCGAGATGATATGCCGGCCCAGTCTCTCAAATGTGCTCATAGGGGTAGGATAAGTGTATGTGCGTATGTATAAGCGCTTGCGTCTGTACTGTGTTAAAAAAAATCCGTGCGGCCCACCCTCCACAGAATTTCAGTAATGGAGAGACATCTCTCAAACATAGTAATCTTGAAAAATAGTTGTGGGATGGAATGGGCCGGGGAAAGCAAATCTGGAAGAAAAAAAGTACATGACGCAGCATAAAACTATGATGTCACAATGATTCAAATATAAATAAAAAATAACTCGGAAAAAAATGTGGTTTTGTTAGATGACAATATTATCTATGTCATATTTTTCTCCAGATTTTGTAAGAGCTTTGAAAGATATCAACACTCAACCCGGATCTGACTGCGCGCACCGGTGCACAAGAAGCCCCTGCACACTCAAGCATCTCCATAACTAGAATTCTCTGTTCCGTTATAACATACGTGTTCTTTAATCTATAGGGTTGATTTAAATACTTGCACGTACTGCTACTAGCAGATACTATAATCTTTTTTTAACGGCAATAATCTTCATAATCTTCAAGATACTATAATCTTCAAGATACTATTGCCCTAATGGAAAAGATACTATGACTTGCACTGCTACTAGCAGATACTATAATCTTTTTTTAAGGGCAATAGCAGGTGGTCTGCTTTTTCATTAGGTAGGGGGAGAGAAAACTTTACAAGGACAGGTTAGGGGGGAATCCGTTTGCAAGAGCAGTGATGGCTGTACATAAAAGAAACTACGACTAAATCTCCCACGCCTCCTGAAGAAGGCTAATGTTTTGTCGGATACTATTGGAGGTCTCCACAACATATATATAATCGGTCAGATAATTGGCCTAACACATCTAATTTTCTTAAATACCACAATCTCACTAATGAAATATATATCTAGAAAAACTAATCTTTTTTTTTTGCGGGTGCTCTAGAAACTAATCTACCACACTTATATCTTGATGCTGATAAAACTATGCTAATTCAGCAAAATTTGGTTATGTGCGAGTTATTATGCAGGAAGTACTGCTCCTTGAATTAACGTCTTGAGGCCGACTTCCACCAAGTTCTTAGTTCGGGCACTTATTTACACCACACAGGCATGGAGTGTCACCATGAATCAGTTGCACCACAGAGGCCATATGTAGTCGAAGATGACATGTTTCTGTGTGCTCTGACATCTTCCGTCCAAAGAGAATATTTTGCGAGCCTCCATAAAAGCATACGATGTTGCCAGGGACTTGTGTCTTCCAGAGAAGTTTCCATGACTCCGCATCTCGGTCGTTGCTAGATGATCCCTTGGTACCATCCAACCATGCCTCTCTTCTCAATTTCGTGTCCACCATCATTCTGTAAGCAGAACGAATGGATTAGTTTCCGTCTTTCTCAAAGTTCCAGGCCCATGAATCTGCAATGTCTGAGGTGCGTAGCAGGATTTGTCTAATGGATGGAATATCAACGGGTAAGCATATTTCCTCCAATCTCTCAAGATCCCAGGTGGCCGAAGTATTATCTATCAGCTCGGACACAAATTCCGGTGGGTTGGGAGAGCGGCTGCCATGAGGCCGCATCATTTCACCTCGTGGAATCTAATTGTCGGTCTATATGTGAGTAGTCTCCCCATTCCCAATGCGCCTGATCAAGCCTTGCTTTAATATTACCCCAGCTCTCAATGATCGCCCTCCATAGCTGGCTTGGATGGACATCCAATTCAGCCGTCAAAATAGTTTCCTTTGGAAAGTATACACTTTTTAAGATTCTTCTTGCACTAAGGAATTCTGGGTCTTGAATTCTCCGTGCTTGCTTGGCTAGAAGAGCCAAGTTAAAAGGTTCAAAGTCCTTGAAACCAAAATCACCCATGCTTTTTCAGTTGTGTCATAGTTTTCCACGAAACCCAATTAGGTTTACGATGACCATCTTTGCTTTCCCACCAAAATTTCCTGATTAACGTGTTCAAATTTTCGCACAAGCCCCGTGGCAACTTGAAGCAGATATTGAATATACTGGCACTGCCTGAGCTGCTGTTGACACTGTTTGTTCAATTCATCCTTGCACTCCTGTGTTCGGTGGACGTAATCTAGAAACCGGCCTACCATTGGCCAAATATAGGAAGAAATGAAAAATCAACAGTCTAGCGGTCCACAAATGAAAAATGTTCCACTGTCCATCGCTGCAAGCCTGCAAAGTCTGCCCACGTCTCTCGCCGTGTTGACGTTGACTTTGACTAGTGCACGCCCTTCTTGCGACTTGCTTTGTCTCGAGGCTGAGATCTGCAGCGCTGCCACTGCAAGCACCGGGCAAAATGGCGTCGCAGCCGCCGGGAACCGACGACTCCGTTGCCGACCTCGGCCTCCGGAGGCTGGAGGCCGCCGATGAGGCCGCAAAATAGTTCCTTCTGTGTTAAGATTAATGATGTGTTAGGTCCCTATTTTGTGGGTGGGAAAGGATTGAAACAAGGTGACCCTAGCTCCCCATGCTTTTCAACCTTGTGGCAGATGTCTTTTCGCGCATGCTAATGAAGGCTGTGAACAGCAACATCATTTATGGGATTGTTCCTCACATCATCCCTCGTGGGCTTTTTGTCTGCAGTATGCTGACGACACAATACTATTTCTGAACCCTAAACCCGAATATGTAAAAAACTTAAAACGGCTGCTCGCATGTTTTGAAAACCTATCTGGGTTAAAAATTAACTATGATAAGTGTGAAGTGGTGCCAGTTAATATGAGTGAGGAGGAGGCTAAGCTGCTATCTCAAATCTTTTGTTGCAAGTTGGGGGATTTTCCCCTTAAGTACCTGGGGGTACCTCTCCATTATCTTAAGCTAAGGAGGGAGGATATCCAATATATTATTGACAAAATCATGAAAAGGATTAGTGGATGGAGAGGAAGACTGCTCAGTTACGAGGCAAAACTAGTCCTACTTAAAGCTTGCATTGCTAGTATTCCCATGTACTTAATGTCTGTGATTAAATTCCCTAAGTGGGCCATCAAAGCCATCACTTCTCAGATGGCACATTTCTTCTAGGGGGATTCAGGTGAGGAACATAAATACCATCTTGCTAACTGGGGCCTGATTTCTCAAAAAAAAAAGATTTTGGTGGTTTGGGGATTCCCAATTTAAGAGAATTCAATATGGCTTTGTTAGCTTCTTGGGCTAAAAGATACTTCATGAATCAGGATAAGGATTGGGTGAGATTGGTTGATCATAAATATAAACCCAATAAACCTAACTTGTTGTGGGCTAAGCAGGGTGTGGGTCCCCCTTTTTGGAAAGGGGTGACCTGGGCTCTGGAAGGCATTAGACCTTTTTTAGATGGAATTTGGGAAAAGGAGACAAGATTAGCTTATGGGATGACACTTGGGTTGGGGATTCTTTCCTAAAAACTCAATTTTGGGAGGTGTATGAGATTTTCCAGCAATAACATTGTGTGGTAGCTGAGGTGTGGGATGGCAACACCCTCAAACTCACCTTTAATAGGTGTGTTAGTGAGGGTTTTATGGACAGATGGTATAATCTCATTCAGGTCATCTCCAACAGAAACTTATCCACTGAGGAAGACCAACCTATCTGGTTATTGGAGCCGTCTGGGATATACTCAATCAGATCTTGCTATAACATGATCAACTGGGGTGGGGGGGGGGGGGGAGGGTAAGTACCCCACTATGGAAAAGTTTCTGGAAAATTGTGGTGCCTAATAGATATTTGGTCTTCGTGTGGTTAGCTTTCAATAATAAAATCCTCAATAGAGACAACTTGAACAAGAGGAGGGTAGTAGAAGATTTAAGCTGCTTATTTTGCAATGAAAATGAATCTGTTCACCACCTGTTCTTTAAATGTGTGGTAGCCAAACAAATTTGGGTTGATGTTGCTGATACTTTTGGTTTCAACTTCCCTAAGAATATGTTTGAATTATCTTCCTTCTGGAACATGAATAACAAGAAAACTGTTGTTAACATTGCCTATGTTGCTACCATTTGGGGCATTTGGACCATGCGTAATGATATTCGCTTTCAGGGCGTACCATGGACAAGCACTCGCGCGATCTTGGGGAGGATCAGCTCTTCTCTACATCAATGAAAGATCCTGTGCGACGTCGATCAATCAACGCTGCTTCGACGCTGCTTCCAACGTCTGGACCATCGAAGAGGCAAGCTGCTCAGGATCGCCTGGGATGGGAGCTGAGGGCTTGCTCAAAGAGGACCCGGGGCGGCAATGTGCTGAAAGCTCATTCAGGATGATTGTTTCGTGCGGGAGATGGGTCACTATCTGTAGTGCTTGACTGATGATCTCTGATGATGTCCTGCGTGGCAATGGTCTTTCTTTCTTAGCTGTTTTGGATTATGGTTAAACTTTGAGCGCTTTTCCGAGCCAGGCTTCTTCTTTTTTGGTTTGCCATCTAACCCGTTCGCTTGTAACAGTCACTGTGACTTGCTTTGCCCCGTTTTTAATAAAAAGTGGGGTGGGGGAAAACCCCTTTTAATCAAAATAATAATATGAAAAGTCTATTTGAAATCTCTATAAAGACAAATATTTAGCAGCGGAGGAAGTAGATCACTACTACTCCCTCTGTTTCTAAATATTTGTCTTTCTAGAGATTTCAATAAGTGACTATATGCGGAGCAAAATGAGTGAATCTACCAGAAATTCGAATCTGAGCCCGAGCTCATCTGCACCTGCGCTCATGAAAAAAATCAAAATAAATACTAGAAAAATTCAAAAAATTCCAAAAAAATTGGGTGGTGGACAATTTGATGCGTGAGGTACGCTTCAATTTTCAAAACATTTGTATTTCTGTGCAGCTCTTAGCAAAAAAGACAAATCGAAGATCTGTAAAAATGTGTACTGTTCATATACTATTCTAGTCTGATTTGTCTTTTTTGCTGAGAGCTGCACAGAAGTCCAAATGTTTTAAAAATTGGAGCGTACCTCATGCATCAAATTGTCTACCACCCAATTTATTTTTGGAATTTTTTGAAGTTTTTTGAATTTTTTACGAATTTTTTTTGACCGGGTGCAGATGCACCCGGGCATCGAAACGCCGTTCTCTGAATCTACACTCTAAAATATGTCTATAAACATCAGTATGTATGTGATAGTCCATTTGAAATCTCTAAAAAGATAAATATTTAGGAATCGGAGGGAGTATTTATTTATTAGAAACTCCTGCGTTGGATGGGCGTAATTTGGAAACCGGCCTACCATTGGTCTAAGATAAAGAAGAAGAAACACCAGCAGTCTAGTGGTCCACACAAATGAAAAATGTTCCACTGGCCATCGCTGCGAGCCTGCAAAGTCCGCCCACGTCTCTCGCCGTGTTGACTTTGACTAGTGCACGCGCGTCTTGCGATTTGCTACTGCAAGCACCGGGCGAAATGGCGTCGCAGCCGCCGGGAACCGACGACTCCGTTGCCGACCTCGGCCTCCGGAGGCTGGAGGCCGCCGATGAGGCCGTAAGGAGGTGGGCATCTCGGGGCGCGGCCGTCGAGGACAGCCACGGCGTCGCCTCCTACTCGGCTGGTCTTGTGGCGGCGGTCAAGGACCTCATCTCCCTCCGCTCAGGTGGTGGCCTCTACGCCCGACGCGCCGAAATCGCCTTACAGGTAAGGCCAACTGTCCAGCCTCACATTCGGTAGAAGTAGATTCATGTATCGTTATTCATTGACATCTCAAACCCAATTTGGCAAATCGAGAATAGATTCTTTCTTTTTTTTGCGGGGAAATCGAGAATAGATTCTGAAGAAAGGAAAAAGAGAATTGGGCGTACTAGTCTTCTTGGTTTTAGCAAATGTTGTGTTGTATGAGAAAATTACAGTAATGGAGAGACATCTCTGAAACATATAAACCTTGGAAAGAAATTGTGGGGTGGGGAAAGTAAATCTGAGAAAAAATTTGTAACATACGCGTTCTTCAATCTATAGGGTTGATTTAAATACTTCCAGTTCCAGTGCTACTAGCAGATATTGTGACTTGAACATATGGCGAATTCATGTTCATATTGACTTCTTCGACAACATATACATACTCCGTTTGCAAGTGCTCTGCTTTTTCATTAAGTAGGGGGAGAAAAAACTTTACAAGGACAGATTAGGGGGGATCCGTTTGCAAGAGCAGTGACGGCTGTACATAAAAGAACCCACGACTAAATATCCCACGCCTCCTGAAGGATGCTAATGTTTTCTCGGATACTATTGGAGGTGTCCACTACATATATATAATCAGTCAGATAATTGGCCTAACACATCTAATTAGTTTGAATACCACAATCTCACTAATGAAATATTTCCCTAGAAACTAATCTGCCAGACTTATATCTTGATGCTGATAAAACTATGCCAATTCTGCAAAATTTGGTTATTTGTGAGTTAATATGCAGGAAGTACTTGAATTAACCGCTTAGTTCCCCTGCAGGCTGCCATGGTACACCTTGAGGACGACTTCCACCAAGTTCTTAGTTCGGGCACATATTTACACCCCCCTAGCAGTCTCCAAGATTCACTGCACAACTGCATTGCCCCCTTTATGCGGTCCTTCTCATTTTCATCAATCGCCAACTTGGAAGATCTCAGCATCTCCTCATTTTCCACAAGTCCTAGTGGTGAGAGCCGAAGTTATGGTACTGGATATAGCAGAGGTCCTGTGTGCATGGAGAAAGTACACATGTATCTGATTGACCCTGAAGCTTCAATCTATCTAAAGGAGATTGCTGAGCTTATGATACTTGCTGGCCATGCACCAAACATGTGTCGTGATTACGGAGAAACACGCCACAACATGTTAATGCAATGCCTTTCTCTGCTCGGTGTTCAGATTGAGCAAAAAAGCCACAACAACCCAGCAGCAGCAACTGCTAACGGCGCATGCAGCATGCAGCTATATGAGAAGAATCAGAAAATGTGGATCCAAGCACTCAGAGTCGTTGTCAGCATAGTCCTCCCTGAAGAACGCGACGCTTGCACTCAGATTTTCGGGTGTGATCATAAGGTGGAGGAGGATTGTTTTGCCAGAGCCACCACACGGTGTACTGGAGAATTGCTCGCAGTTGGAAGTATGATGACCAATGTCAAAGTGAATGACAAGCAATATCATAAAGTACCCCTACTTCTACAGATGCATGAGGAATTGGTAAAGCTTCAACCAAGTATAAATGTCCTCATGTCTGGTGATCCCAAGGGTGTGATTAGTGAGCAGGCCACCATGCTTCTAGATAAGCTTGGGGAAGAAGCATCAAGTCTCCTTCTGGAGTTCCTGAATGTATGTTCTAACCTTAAACCATGCCAAAATAAAGTACTTGATGGAGATATCCTGCCATTGACACGGCATGTCATGGGTTTTGTCGCACAACTTAATGAGTACAGTGACACGATCAATCTTATATTATTAATCGTTGTGGAGGAGGAGGAGGAGGACAAAGAGATAACTAAGAGTCCTTGGGAACGCTACGTGCTCATGCTGCTCGCACGTTTGCAGGTGAAGGTTGAGGAGAACGCTGAATCTTACAAGGACGAGCGCCTGAGGTACATTTTCCTGATGAATAATGCAATGCATGTGCTTAAAGGCTCAGGGTCTTCCGATCTGAGTATGTCTGTGTGGGACGATTGGAACCGCCAACAGCTTGTCGTACGGGTGGAACAGTATGCGACAGCTTACCTTCGAGCATCATGGACTGGAGCTCTGTTTCAGTTGAATTATCGAGCTATGAATACTAACTCGGTGAAAAAAAGCATGAAGAAATTCAATTCGGCACTCGGAGAAATAAGCAGGGTCCAAACGACATGGAAAGTGCCCAACCCTCAACTTAGACAACACTTACGGTTAGTTATATTGCAGCATGTTTTCCCCGCTTATCGCGCACATTTACGAAGGCAATGGCCGGACTTCCATACGGAGAAGCACGTAAAGTACACTCTTGACGACATAGAGAATCATGTTTTAGACCTGTTTGAAGGTTAAGAAGGATCAATGGTAAGTAGCATACAAACAAATGGAGGTGGATGGTCAATCGTACGTAGCAGAGTATGGCCTATTAGGCCTTATTAATCCTTTACTAGTGTACATGTACATCTGTAATATATTTTGTGTTTACTGATCAATAATTCTGATATCAGAGTACTAGACACGGACAAATGCCTATACTGGTGTGGTGTCCATACATATTGCACCGCCACATCATGAGGATCAGGATTTTGTTGTATAAACCGCGCTGTGTTCACTTCATATTGGCCAATAGCCGGACCCGTGGATAAATCACTCCACATTTCTCTCCCTTCTTGTTTCGCCGTCTCACTTTTGTTGTTTTACACTGACTACCACTTTGTTGCACATTTGCAGGCTCCTTCATTCCTTCCTTTCATGCCTATTATCATTCCAATACCGCAGCTCATGCCAGCCCAACATAGTATGCTCGCCCAAACATCACAGTTTATCCTACAGAACAACAAAATATACAACAACAAGAAACTCAAAAAGAAAATTATTCCAATCATTTACACAAGTATATATACAGTCAGTATCCCAAATATACATACTGCTCACAAATTACAAGTAGACTCATACAGAAAACAAAAGCGCTAGCAATAAGTTTTGAAAAGCACTATAGGTAACAGGAAGGAACAGTCACACTGAAAGACCATCTCTGGCAGTAATCCACAGACACAAACATCAGCAACTTGAGCCAATGGCGCACTCCGAAATCTGTCTACCTGCCTTCCAATTCAGTATAGGTCAAGTGGTTCCCTGATTCGGTATCCTTGTCGTCTGCAGGAGCTCTTCCGACGAAGAACGCAGCACGCTTCGGAGCGGGAAGCTCGACGTCGCCACACAGCATCCTCAGCACGAGAGGCATGGCCGGCCTGTCGCCCGGCAACTCCTGCACGCACAGGAGGCCCGCCTGGATGCATCTGCAGACCTCGTCCTTAGGGTACGTGGTGCCCATCAGCGCGTCGATGAGCTCCGAGGCTCTGCCTTCCTGCCACAGCGTCCATGCCTGAAATTTGGAGCCAAGCATGGAAGATGCAATGGAATCCATGATTGTTATTATTAAGTTGTTTTACATAGCAAAGTGGTAGTTTGGAGAAGACAGTGCCGTATGTCTTACGTGGCCCACGAGGTTCATTGACCATTCGTGATCAATGAGGGAGCTGTTCCTACGGCCACACACGATCTCCAGGATCAACACGCCGAAACTGAAGACGTCGGATTTCTCGGAGAATTTTCCCTCCATCCCATACTCCGGAGCGATATAACCACTGCATTTCCACAGATGTAACACATTAGCCTGCAGGAAAGGGACTTTGTGTACTGCCGAATTGTCAAACTAAGATGGGTTATTAAATAAAATCTGTGGTCTGAAAGAGAAACAAGATGTGCATACCACTAATAGTGCGAAAAGTGATAAATACCAAGCCAATTTGTATAAGCAGGTCATGGCTGTTTTGCTTGTTTTACAGACTTCTCTTTTTCTGAAGCCATGTTCATTTCTACTGGATTAACAGAAGAGAGAAGAAGACTTACTAGGTTCCGACAATTCGGTGAGTAAGGGCTTGACGTTGGTATTCGCCGAAAATTCTTGCCATGCCGAAGTCAGATATCTTGGGGATGAAATCATCATCAAGCAGAACGTTGCTCGCTTTGAGGTCCCTGTGAATAATTCTTAGCGTGGAATCCTGGTGAAGGTATAGTAACCCTTTCCCGATCCCCTGAATAATATTGTACCGCAATTTCCAGCCCAACACTGATCTCTTGGTTTCATCTGATATAAATTTGTCATCAGGCAGACAAGTTCAGTTACAGACTTGCTGATAAAATGTTCAGATTCATGCAGCCCGATCGTAAGAACCAAAACTGAACTTACCAAAGATGAACGAGTCAAGGCTGTTGTTAGGCATGTATTCATACACTAGCATCTTCTCTTCTCCATGAACACAGCAGCCAAAAAGCCTAACCAAGTTCCGGTGCTGCAGTTTGGACAGAACGGTCACCTCGTTCTTGAACTCTTCCGATCCCTGACTCGAGCTGTTGGACAGCCTCTTGATAGCAATCTCTTGGCCATCTGGTAGTATCCCCTGCAAGTATTATCAGCCGATGTTGGTCAGGTGATGATCTAAATACATCGCCAGGAACGAAATCAAAGCTCGATCATATCCCTGGAACAAGATGAAAAAGTTTGAATTGCTCTACCTTGTAAACTGGACCAAATCCACCAGCACCAAGCTTGTCATTGAAATTGTTTGTTGCTGAAAGAACTATGCTGAACTCAATCAAAGGTGAGCTCAGAACAACTCCTTTCAGTGAATTGCTTTCAAATGTGTTTTCGTCTGCAAATGGTTTAGCTTCTTCAATTTCCCTTTGTGGCCTGCTCCCTTGTATTCTCCTTGTGCCTGCAGTTTGGCCAAAAGATTGATGTGAAACAACTGATGCTAGCTATTTATGCAAATCGAACTGTTTACTGTTGATCAGGACTTCAGGAGAAAAAGAAGAGTAACATGTGAACGAAAATCATTCAGATACATGCAAGAATGAAGTTAGAACCCATTGAGTCACCTATTTTCTTGATGATGAACCTCGACACGCATCCAACTACGCAGAAAACCATGATGCTAATTGGGAAGTACCCTACACTCGTGTCGATCTGGTCCTTATAGCTTGCATAGTGGAATGCAAGTCAGGGAGGAAATTTCGCGGTTTTGCGAGCCAAGGCGTTGACAATGCACCTATTTTCCCCATCAGAAGCACTTAGTCAACTAGATGTGGATGGCGTGATGATTAAAAAACTGTCAGCCCTACATGACCATGGCCATAATAGACTTTGCTTGCTTGACACCTCCCATCTGGTCCAACTTCTCGGGCGAGCGCCGCACTTGTCTATGGCATCACGATTTAAGTACTGCAGGATAAACTGCCTGCCCATGCCACCTGCAAACACGCGGTTTCTGAAGATTTAGGAGTACATAATAAGTGAGAGTTGAATGGCACTGGTTGGTTAAGAAGATGATTCGACAGGGACAAAGGCATACAAAATTAACTGCAAACAAGTAGTCCTGGATCACTCCAGTCAAACGTGCAAATCTGTACATATTGTAGCATCCTTGTCACCCTTGGTATGCCGCAACGAAATTGTCTGATTACTGATAGCCAAACGCATGGAACCAATCGTATGCATACGGATGGGAATGTGATTGAACTTTTTTTTTTTTGAGAAAAAAATGGGATTGAACTATGACTGAATAGAATGGGACGGCGGGCCTCGGCGTCACCCGTGGCCCACCATCACCTCCCCTCGACCGAGCATGGTGGGCATCTGGCATGGCTCAGCTGACCCGGGTGGGCGAGCACAGCCTGAGAGGGACGCAAACACTATGTCTCGGTTATAGCGTGCGGCGACTCTATCTCGCTTGATGCGAGTGCTACTTCCGCTAGATACTAAACCAACTTCAACTTCCGTGTAAACTACAAGGGCGCGACCTAGTTGAGGGTAAAATAGGCGGGTTTTTTTTTTGAACGAAAAGGGGTTTCCCCCCACCCCAACTTTATATAAAGCCAAGGCAAAACAACCAGGCACGGACTGTTAACAGCACTCGACGACAGAGAGTAGCTGCCGCAGAAAGAAAGGGTTAAAAGGACTGCCCTATTACAAGAACTGGGAAGTTCAAACCAAAGTAAACATCCAGGGAGTAACCCACAAGCTAATAGGAACAGCTATTACAGCCCAGCGACGCCAAACTAAGATCTCCACGCAATTCTAAGCAATTCCCCTCTTCGGTGGTCCAAAAACCTTAAGCACCGAAGAAGTAGCGCACCCTGAGCTTCTAAGCATAATATTTTTCATTTCTTGATCGTCGCCCCCAACAGGTCCAAGACACACCTCAAACTTCGCCATCTTCGCCCGTGGAAAACAAAATCATTCCGAAGACGCCATAAGCTCCACAAGGCAGCAGCAGAAACAATGTTCAAGACTTCATAATGTTTTCTTCTCTTCCAGAAGGAAGTTAATTGATCAAAAGAGTTAGGAACATCAATCACAAAGATATCAGCAATTAAACTCCAGACAGATCTAGCAACAATGCAGTCGAAAAACATATGTTGGATAGATTCAGGTTCGCAGCAAAAGACACTGGACATGTCCTCAACATGCCTACGCTTAGCTAAATTATCTTTGGTTAAGCTTTTGTTGTAATAAATCAGCCATAAAAAAATATGTATATTCGACGGCACTTTGATTTTCCAGATATCATCTTTAATGGCAGAGGGAATCCCTCCAAAATTAAAGTTTATAAAAGGATTTGACAGAGTATTTGTTGGAAGAATCCAACATCCAGACAGGTTGATCCGGAGAGTCAGACAGACAAACAGTCTTAACAATCTCGATAAGTTCCTCCCATCTTACTAGTGTATTTTCTGTGACACACCTCCTAAAAGTTAACCGCAGCTCACCATTCACCCAGACCTGAGCTAGGGTAGAGTCTTGCTGTTGGCAAATACTGTAAAGGTCCCAAAAAGCAGTTTTTAAAGAACAATCTCCTGTCCAAATGTCATGCCAGAAGGCAATGCTGTTCCCATCCCCAGGGACCCATCTATAGAAATTCTTAGCAGTTGCTGAAGGAAATATGCCCTAGAGGCAATAATAAAGTTATTATTTATTTCCTTATTTCATGTTAAATGTTTATTATTCATGCTAGAATTGTATTAACCGGAAACATGATACATGTGTGAATACATAGACAAACATATAGTCACTAGTATGCCTCTACTTGACTAGCTCATTAATCAAAGATGGTTATGTTTCCTAACCATAGACATGTGTTGTTATTTGATTAATGGGATCACATCATTAGGAGAATGATGTGATTGACATGACCCATTCCGTTAGCCTAGCACTTGATCGTTTAGTATATTGCTATTGCTTTCTTCATGACTTATACATGTTCCTCGTAACTATGAGATTATGCAACTCCGTTTACGGAGGAACACTTTGGGTACTACCAAATGTCACAACGTGAATCGGGTGATTATAAAGGAGTACTACAGGTGTCTCCAAAGGTACATGTTGGGTTGGCGTATTCCGTGATTAGGTTTTGTCACTCCGATTGTCGGAGAGGTATCTCTGGGCCTTCTCGGTAATACACATCATATAAGCCTTGCAAGCATTGCAACTAATAAGTTAGTTGCGAGATGATGTATTACGGAACGAGTAAAGAGACTTGCCAGTAACGAGATTGAACTAGGTATTGGATACCGACGATCGAATCTCGGGCAAGTAACATACCGATGACAAAGGAAACAACGTATGTCGTTATGCGGTTTGACCGATAAAGATCTTCGTAGAATATGTAGGAACCAATATGGGCATCCAGGTTCCGCTATTGGTTATTGACCAAGAATAGTTCTCGGTCATGTCTACATAGTTCTCGAACCCGTAGGGTCCGTACGCTTAAGGTTTCGATGATGCTTATATTATGAGTTTACATGTTTTGATGTACCGAAGGAGTTCGGAGTCCCGGATGAGATTGGGGACATGACGAGGAGTCTCGAAATGGTCGAGACGTAAATATTCATATATTGGATGATATGTTTAGGCCAAGGGGTCAAGCCCATGAGGCTTTAGGTCGGTTCAAAAGGAGTTTTTGCGGAGGCCAGGGGGCCAAACGCCGGAGGCCCTGGCGTCTGGCCCTGGGCTAGACGCCGAGGCCCATGGCGTCTGGGCCAGACGCCAAGGATTGTGGCGTTTGGTCCTGGAGTCCGAGTGGGACTCTTGCCTTTCGGGCAAAACCGACTTTGAGGAGGCTTTGCTCCAAGTTTCGACCGGGGCTCAACATATAAATAGAGGGCAGGGCTAGCACCAAAGATACAACAATTGATTCCTTGGATCTCTTAGCCGTGCGGTGCCCCTCCACCCTATTCCACCTCGGTCATATCGTCATGGAGTTTAGGCGAAGCCCTCGCTACCGATAGAGCATCATTATCGTCACCATGCCGTCGTCTTGACGGAACTCATCCCGACACCTTAATCGCCTGGATCGGAGTCCGGGATCGCCATCGAAATGAACGCGTGTCTTTGAACTCGGAGGTGCCCTACGTTCGGTGCTTGGATCGGTCGGATCGTGAAGACGACGACTACATCAACCGCGTTGTTATAACACTTCCGCTTACGGTCTCATTTAGGTGCGTGGAGAATACTCTCCCCTCTCATTGCTATGCCATCACCATGATCTTGCGTGTGCGTAGGAATTTTTTTGAAATTACTATGTTCCCCAACAGTGGTATCAGAGTCTGGTTTTATGCGTTGATGTTATATGCACGAGTAGAACACAAGTGAGTTGTGGGCGATACAAGTCTTACTGCTTACCAGCATGTCATACTTTGGTTCGGCGGTATTGTGAGATGAAGCGGCCCGGACCGACATTACGCGTACGCTTACGCGAGACTGGTTTCACCGTTGCGAGTACTCGTTGCTTAAAGGTGACTGGCGGGTGTCTGTCTCTCTCACTTTAGTTGAACCAAGTGTGGCTACGCCCGGTCCTTGCGAAGGTTAAAACAGCACCAACTTGACAAACTATCGTTGTGGTTTTGATGCGTAGGTAAGAACGGTTCTTGCTCAGCCCGTAGCAGCCACGTAAAATTTGCAACAACAAAGTAGAGGACGTGTAACTTGTTTTTGCAGGGCATGTTGTGATGTGATATGGTCAAGACGTGATGCTATATTTTATTGTATGAGATGATCATGTTTTGTAACCGAAGTTATCGGCAATCGGCAGGAGCCATATGGTTGTCGCTTATTGTATGAAATGCAAACGCCATGTAATTGTTTTACTTTATCACTAAGCGGTAGCGATAGTCGTAGAAGCAATAGTTGGCGAGACGACAACGATGCTACGATGGAGATCAAGGTGTCGCTACCGGTGATGATGGTGATCACGACGGTGCTTCGGAGATGGATATCACAAGCACAAGATGATGATGACCATATCATATCACTTATATTGATTGCATGTGATGTTTATCCTTTATGCATCTTATCTTGCTTTGATTGATGGTAGCATTTTAAGATGATCTCTCACTAAAAATTATCAAGAAGTGTTCTCCCTGAGTATGCACCGTTGCCAAAGTTCGTCGTGCCTGCACACCACGTGATGATCGGGTGTGATAAGCTCTACGTCCATCTACAACGGGTGCAAGCCAGTTTTGCACACGCAGAATACTCAGGTTAAACTTGACGAGCCTAGCATATGCAGATATGGCCTCGGAACACGGAGACCGAAAGGTCGAACGTGAATCATATAGTAGATATGATCAACATAGTGATGTTCACCAATGAAACTACTCCATCTCACATGATGATCGGACATGGTTTAGTTGATTTGGATCACGTGATCACTTAGAGGATTAGAGGGATGTCTATCTAAGTGGGAGTTCTTAAGTAATATGATTAAATTGAACTTAAATTTATCATGAACTTAGTTCTGGTAGTATTTTGCAAATTATGTTGTAGATCAATAGCTCGCATTGTTGCTTCCCTGTGTTTATTTTGATATGTTCCTAGAGAAAATTGTGTTGAAAGATGTTAGTAGCAATGATGCGGATTGGATCCGTAATCTGAGGTTTATCCTCATTGCTGCACAGAAGAATTATGTCCTTGATGGACCGCTAGGTGACAGACCTATTGCAGGAGCAGATGCAGACGTTATGAACGTTTGGCTAGCTCAATATGATGACTACTTGATAGTTTAGCGCACCATGCTTAATGGCTTAGAATCGGGACTTCAAAGACGTTTTGAACGTCATGGAGCATATGAGATGTTCCAGGAGTTGAAGTTAATATTTCAAGCAAATACCTGAGTTGAGAGATATGAAGTCTCCAACAAGTTCTATAGCTAAAAGATGGAGGAGAATCGCTCAACTAGTGAGCATGTGCCCAGATTGTCTGAGTACTACAATCGCTTGAATCAAGTGGGAGTTAATCTTCCAGATAAGATAGTGATTGACAGAATTCTCTAGTCACCATCACCAAGTTAGTAGAACTTCGTGATGAACTATAATATGCAAGGGATGACAAAAATAATTCCCAAGCTCTTCGTGATGCTGAAATCGACGAAGGTAGAAATCAAGAAAAACATCAAGTGTTGATGGTTAACAAGACCACTAGTTTCAAGAAAAGGGCAAAGGGAAGAAGGGGAACTTCAAGAAGAACGGCAAGCAAGTTGCTGCTCAAGTGAGGAAGCCCCAAGTCTGGCCCTAAGCCTGAGACTAAGTGCTTCTACTGCAAGCAAACTGGTCACTAGAAGCGGAACTACCCCAAGTGACTGGCGGATAAGAAGGATGGCAAAGTGAACATAAGTATATTTGATATACATCTTATTGATGTGTACTTTACTAGTGTTTATAGCAACCCCTCAGTATTTGATACTAGTTCAGTTTCTAAGATTAGTAACTCGAAACGGGAGTTGCAGAATAAACAGAGACTAGTTAAGGGTGAAGTGACGATGTGTGTTGGAAGTGGTTCCAAGATTGATATGATCATCATCGCACACTCCCTATAATTTCGGGATTAGTGTTGAACCTAAATAAGTGTTATTTGGTGTTTATGCTCAGCATGAATATGATTTGATCATGTTTATTGCAATACGGTTATTCATTTAAGTAAGAGAATAAATTGTTGTTCTGTTTACATGAATAAAACCTTATATGGTTACACACCCAATGAAAATAGTTCGTTGGATCTCGATCGTAGTGATACACATAATCATAATATTGAAACCAAAAGATGCAAAGTTAATAATGAAAGTGCAACTTATTTGTGGCACTGCCGTTTAGGTCATATTGGTGTAAAGCGCATGAAGAAACTCCATGCTGATGGACTTTTGGAATCACTTGATTATGAATCACTTGGTACTTGCGAACCGTGTCTCATAGGCAAGATGACTAAAACACCGTTCTCCGGTTCTATGGAGAGAGCAACAGATTTGTTGGAAATCATACATACAGATGTATGTGGTCCGATGAATGTTGAAGCTCGTGGCGGATATCGTTATTTTCTCACCTTCACCGATGATTTAAGCAGATATGGGTATATCTTCTTAATGAAGCATAAATCTGAAACATTTGAAAAGTTCAAAGAATTTCAGAGTGAAGTTGAAAATCATCGTAACAAGAAAATAAAATTTCTACGATCTGATCGTGGAGGAAAATATTTGAGTTACGAGTTTGGTCTACATTTGAAAAATTGCGGAATAGTTTCGCAACTAACGCCACCTGGAACACCACAATGTAATGGTGTGTCCGAACGTCATAACCGTACTTTATTAGATATGGTGCGATCTATGATGTCTCTTACCGATCTACCACTATCGTTTTGGGGTTATGCATTAGAGACAGCTGCATTCACGTTAAATAGGGCACCATCTAAATCCGTTGAGATGACACCGTATGAACTATGGTTTGGCAAGAAACCTAAGCTGTTGTTTCTTAAAGTTTGAGGTTGCAATGCTTATGAAAAAGTTTCAACCTGATAAGCTCAAACCCAAATCGGAGAAATGTGTCTTCATAGGATATCCAAAGGAAACTATTGGATACACCTTCTATCACAGATCCGAAGGCAAGACTTTTGTTGATAAATTCGGAAACTTTCTAGAGAAGGAGTTTCTCTCGAAAGAAGTGAGTGGGAGGAAAGTAGAAAACTTGATAAGGTAATTGTACCTTCTCCCTTATTGGAAAGTAGTTCATCACAGATATCTGTTCTTGTGACTACTACACCAATTAGTGAGGAAGATAATGATGATGATCATGTAACTTCAGATCAAGTTACTACCGAATCTCGTAGGTAAACCAGAGTAAGATCCGCACCAGAGTGGTACGGTAATCCTGTTCTGGAAGTCATGTTAATAGACCATGATGAACCTACGAACTATGAGGAAGCGATGATGAGCCCAGATTCCGCGAAATGGCTTGAGGCCATGAAATCTGAGATAGGATCCATGTGTGAGAATAAAGTATGGACTTTGATTGACTTGCTCGATGATCAGCAAGCCATGTTAAATAAATGGATCTTCAAGAGGAAGACGGACACTGATAGTAGTGTTACTATCTACAAAGCTCGACTTGTCACGAAAAGGTTTTCGACAAGTTCAAGGTGTTGACTACGATGAGAGTTTCTCACTCGTATCTATGCTTAAGTCTGTCAGAATCATGTTAACAATTGCCGCATTTTATGAAATCTGGCAAATGGATAAACAAAACTACATTCCTTAATGGAATTATTAAAGAAGTGTTGTATATGATGCAACCAGAAGGTTTTGTCGATCCTAAAGGTGTTAACAAAATGTGCAAGCTCCAGCGATCCATCTATGGACTGGTGCAAGCATCTCGGAGTTGGAATATACACTTTGATAAGTTGATCAAAGCATATAGTTTTGTACAGACTTACGGTGAAGCCTGTATTTACAAGAAAGTGAGTGGGAGCACTACGCATTTTCGATAAGTATATGTGAATGACATATTGTTGATCGGAAATAATGTAGAATTATTCTGCAAAGCATAAAGGAGTGTTTTGAAAGGAGTTCTTTAAAAGAAAGACCTCAGTAAAGCTACTTACATATTAAGCATCAAGATCTATTGAGATAGATCAAGACGCTTGATAAGATTTTTTAATGAGTACATACCTTAATAATTTTTGAAATAGTTCAAAATAGAACAGTCAAAGAAGGAGTTCTTGCCTGTGATGCAAAGGTGTGAAGTTGAGTAAGACTCAAGACCCGACCATGGCAGAAAATAGAAAGAGAATGAAAAGTCATTCCCTATGCCTCAGTCATAGGTTATATAAATTATGCTATGTCATGAACTGCACCTATTGTATACCTTGCTCGAGTTTGACAAAGGAATACAATTTTGGTCTAAGAGTAGATCATCGGACAGCGGTCAAGAATATCCTTAGTGAGGACTAAGGAGATGTTTCTCGATTATGGAGGTGATAAAAGAGCCCGTCGTAAAAGTTACAACGATGCAAGCTTTTACACCAATCCAGATGACTCTAAGTCTCAATCTGGATACATATTGAAAGTGGGAGCAATTAGCTAGAGTAGCTCCGTGCAGAGCATTGTGGACATAGAATATTTGCAAAATACATGCGGCTCTGAATGTAGCCAGACCCGTTGACTAAGCTTCTCTCACGAGCAAAACATGATCATACCTTAGTACTCTTTGGGTGTTAATCACATAGCGATGTGAACTAGATTATTGACTCTAGTAAAACCTTTGGGTATTAGTCACATGATGATGTGAACTATGAGTGTTAATCACATACAAATGTGAATATTAGTGTTGAATCACATGATGATGTGAACTAGATTATTGACTCTAGTGCAAGTGGAAGACTGAAGGAAATATGCCCTAGAGGCAATAATAAAGTTATTATTTATTTCCTTATTTCATGTTAAATGTTTATTATTCATGCTAGAATTGTATTAACTGGAAACATGATACATGTGTGAATACATAGACAAACATATAGTCACTAGTATGCCTCTACTTGACTAGCTCATTAATCAAAGATGGTTATGTTTCCTAACCATAGACATGTGTTGTTATTTGATTAATGGGATCACATCATTAGGAGAATGATGTGATTGACATGACCCATTCCGTTAGCCTAGCACTTGATCGCTTAGTATATTGCTATTGCTTTCTTCATGACTTATACATGTTCCTGTAACTATGAGATTATGCAACTCCGTTCTTTGGAGGAACACTTTGGGTACTACCAAATGTCACAACGTAATCGGGTGATTATAAAGGATTACTACAGGTGTCTCCAAAGGTACATGTTGGGTTGGCGTATTTCGAGATTAGGTTTTGTCACTCCGATTGTCGGAGAGGTATCTCCGGGCCTTCTCGGTAATACACATCATATAAGCCTTGCAAGCATTGCAACTAATAAGTTAGTTGCGAGATGATGTATTACGGAACGAGTAAAGAGACTTGCGATAACGAGATTTAACTAGGTATTGGATACCGACGATCGAATCTCGGGCAAGTAACATACCGATGACAAAGGGAACAACGTATGTCGTTATGCGGTTTGACCGATAAAGATCTTCGTAGAATATGTAGGAACCAATATGGGCATCCAGGTTCCGCTATTGGTTATTGACCAAGAATAGTTCTCGGTCATGTCTACATAGTTCTCGAACCCGTAGGGTCCGCACGCTTAAGGTTTCGATGTGCGATTATATTATGAGTTTACATGTTTTGATGTACCGAAGGAGTTCGGAGCCCCGGATGAGATCGGGGACATGACGAGGAGTCTCGAAATGGTCGAGACGTATATATTCATATATTGGATGATATGTTTAGGCCAAGGGGTCAAGCTCATGAGGCTTTAGGTCGGTTCAAAAGGAGTTTTTGCGGAGGCCAGGGGGCCAAACGCCGGAGGCCCTGGCGTCTGGCCCTGGGCCAGACGCCGAGGCCCATGGCGTCTGGGCCAGACGCCAAGGATTGTGGCGTTTGGTCCTGGAGTCCGAGTGGGACTCTTGCCTTTCGGGCAAAACCGACTTTGAGAAGGCTTTTGCTCCAAGTTTCGACCCCGGGGCTCAACATATAAATAGAGGGGCAGGGCTAGCACCAAAGATACAACAATTGATTCCTTGGATCTCTTAGCCGTGTGCGGTGCCCCCCTCCACCATATTCCACCTCGGTCATATCGTCATGAGTTTAGGCGAAGCCCTCGCCGATGAGAGCATCATTATCGTGACCAAGCCGTCGTCTTGTGGAACTCATCCCGACACTTTCTTTGGATCGAGTCCGGGATCGTCATCGAGCTGAACGTGTGCTGAACTCGGAGGTGCCGTACGTTCGGTGCTTGGATCGGTCGGATTGTGAAGACGTACGACTACATCAACCGCGTTGTTATAACGCTTCCGCTTACGGTCTACGAGGGCACGTGGACAATACTCTCCCCTCTCGTTGCTATGCCATCACCATGATCTTGCGTGTGCGTAGGATTTTTTTTGAAATTACTACGTTCCCCAACAGCTGCAAGAGCTCAAGATAAACTTTTCATGAATGGAGAACCAAGAACTACCCTAGTATTAAAAAAATTAGGGCAAGTGGTGTTATATTTATATTTCAGCACTTCCTTCCAATCACTGCTCCTATCATCATAAAATCTTTTACCCCACGATGCCAAGAGGGCCATATTAAAATCTCTAAGATTGGGTACCCCAAACCACCAAACTTCTTTTTTCTAGAAATCAGCCCCCAATTAGCAAGGTGGTATTTATGAGAATCCCCCATATTACCCCAGAAGAAGTGGGACATTTGAGAAGTAATCATATCAATTGCCCATTTAGGAAATTTCATAATAGACATAAGATAAGTAGGAATACTAGCAATGCAAGTGGTAAGCAAAATCAATTTTCCTCTGTAAGATATAAATCTTCCCAACCAGCCTGAGATGTTCTTAATAATCCTATCGATAATGGGTTGAAGGTCCTCCCTTCTCAATTTTTTAAAGTGAAGGGGGACACCTAAATATTTAAAGGGGAAATCCCCCAGTTGAAAGCAAAAGACTTGAGCAAATTCATTGGACAGCTGTTCAGAGATATTAATAGCATGCAAATCACTCTTATGAAAATTAATTTTTAATCCAGACAGATTTTCAAAGCATGAAAGAATCCACTTCAAATTCTTGGCATATTCCAGTAAGTTCTCTAAAAATATGATGGTGTCATCAGCATATTGCAGGCTGACCATACCACCTGGTAAGGCCTGTGGCAGAAGCCCACGAATCAAGCCAATACTTGTAGCCTTTTGAAGCATTTTTGGAAACACATTAGCGACCAAATTAAAAAGAAGGGGTGAATGAGGGTCACCCTGTTTCAAGCCTTCCCCCCCAGAGAATTGGGGACCATTAGAATCATTAATCCTAACTTGAAAAGTGCTTTGATGTATGGTGGAAATCACCCAGTCCACCCATTTAATCCCGAAGCCTCTAGAAAGAAGCATATCTTTTAAGAAATCCCAACTAACTCTGTCATAGGCTTTTTCATAGTCTTGTTTAAGAATCAAGCCAGCAGAACCAGACCTATGAACTTCATGAATGACCTCATGGGCCATAACCACACTTTCCAAAATGAATCTCCCCTTGATAAACACAGTTTGATTAGAGGATATTAGCCTGTCACACAAGGGAGAGGCCCTAGTTGTCATAGCTTTAGAAAAAATCTTAACAACACAATTACTAAGGCTAATGGGCCTGAAATTCTTCATGTCTCTTGGCATAGGGATTTTGGGGATAAGAGTAATAATGGCATGGTTGAGCTTATATATATCAAGGGTGCCTCTTTCAAAATCTCTAACCACCCACATAAGGTCTTTCTTAATCAGGTCCCAAAAGGCTTGGTAAAATAGAAAGGACAGACCATCAGGGCCAGGGGCACCACTAGCATAGGAGCTCATCACAGCTTGCTTAATTTCCTCCTCAGGAAAAGGTCTCTCCAGGTATTATCTCTCATCAGCACTAACCAACTCATCCTCGGACTGGAAGTTAGTATCCAAATGGATATCGTGTTTGGGTTCAAAGGCAAAAGGCTCTTTATAAAAGAGGTAGCCACCTCAAGCATCTCTCTGGTCAAGTGACCACACCATTGGGGCTATTCAACTCAGCTAAATGGTTCTTTCTGTGTCTATGATTAGCCAGTGCCTGAAAATAAGAATTATTCCTATCACCTTCTAGGATTTTTCTATCTCTGGACCTCTGCCAAAGGGCAGTTTCCTCTTTCTTCCACACATCATCTAGCTCTTTCTTAATCTCTTTCATCCTATCAAACTCAGCAACAGAAATTTGATGGGTTTCAGACATGACATCCAAAATATCAAACTCCAGAAGGAGTTCTTTCTTCTTCTTTTAAGAGCAGCTTCCTATTAATACTCCACCCTTAGTTTTCTTCCTGAGATTCCTAGTCTTAGCCATCCAATTATCAGTAGAGGATTTGTCTCAAGACACGGAGTTCCGTGCTTCCACCACCATTTGGTGAAAGTCATTGTGAGAGCCACCATTTCTCAAACCTAAATGGCTTGGGGGTGGTTGGGGCTCTGGCACCAGTATCCAGGACTAGGGGGGTGTGGTCACTCCCCACCCTGGGAAGAGCAACTAAAGTAGAAAAGGGGAAATGTGTATCCTTGCTCACAGAAATGAACACTCTATCCAATACAGCAAAAACAGGGGAAACCTGGTTGTTAGACCAAGTAAACACCCTATTGGAGATAGAAATCTCCATCAATGCCCACCTATTGATCCAATCATTAAACAAGAAAACAGTTTGTTGATTAACCAAACCACTACTCTTCTCCTTATCATTCCTAACCAAATTGAAATCTCCACAGATCATAACCGGATAAGAAGCATTAGATAAAGTATCATGCAGCTCAGTGATAAAGTCCATCTTAAATTCAGGGTAAGCAGACCCATAAACCAATACCAATTGCCAAATGAAGCCATCAGATTTATTTTTAATGGTAGCAATAATAGAGAACTTCTGGTTAATAAAACCAACCACTTCAGAGCAAATTATTTTGAGACCCACAAGGATCCCTCCTGCAGTATTATCAGCTGGCAAGAAGTGCCACACAAAATTATCAAATTTATCTATAGACTTGAGGAAGCCCTCAGAAATAATCTCTCTCTTAGTTTCTTGAAAACCAATGAAATCAGGATTAGACTTAGCAATGGTATCACAAAGGCACTGAATCTTCCCATGCTGCCCTAAACCTCTAATGTTCCAAATCAGACCTATCATTTAATTAATTTTGAAAGGATGGGACAAGCCACAAGGCTTAACTTCAGTTAGAACCATTGGTGTTCCCTCGAAGCATCAAGAAGGCCCACCGGTTCCGTGGAAGGGGCATCAATAGGTGTACTAACCAAATCACTGGCATCAAAATCAAGGTTATTAGGAAGCACAATTTCAGGGTTATTGTTGGCAAAAACCAAACACCTTTCCTTCTCTACCTCTATCATCTCATCTATAGTAGAGTTTTTTTGAATGTCATCCCCCCAATCACCAAATTCATTTGACATATCTGATTAGCAAGAATGTTTTTATCCATAGTAGAGAAGGATTTACCTTTGAATGTGGGTGGGATTTCCAGATTCTTCTTCCTCTTATATGCTGCAGCTTTTTCCATGATGTTAACATTGCCATGGCCCCTGGTAGCAGGTCTTTTTGCAACAACAGGGCCCCATCTTGACTTTTTTTCACGACCAGCCTCTCCATCCTTAACTTGAGTAAGTGATTCCATCAGAGACCTCCTCCAAGTTTCACTCTGGAGAATTTGGACAACCTCAGGAGGGAGAACCCCCAGCTTATCTTCTGTTCCCTCATCTTCAGAGTCACATACGTCCACTGATCTTAACAGATCCTCACAATATTCCATATTCTCAGTATTCTCCTCAGGAGTCATGCTGACAGAAACTTCCTTAGTTGGAGCAGGAGTTTTGCAAATAGCATCCTTCTCCTTTCCACCACAGTTTAGGACTTGAGTTGAAAGCTGATTCATATGCCCAGGAGCACATCCATGTCCATCAGAAGATGAACCCTCAAGGTTGACTTTTGTCAAAGCACATTTCAGAATAAATTCCTCCTGGTCAGTGTTAATATTCTCATTCATGGGTGCATCCACCACCCCCTGGTCACCAGAGCTTTTTGAAGAGTTTTGTTTGGATGAGAAATTGGCCTTTCCCAGCTCATCAATAGCTAGGTCACCACCTCCTGAACCATCAGAAGCATGGTCACCCTGTGTTCCTTCATGCCCTTCTGTCTGATCCTCCTCAGCCTTTCCATCTTCCTCAAAATCATCTTCATCCCCATCAACATCAATGACAGAATCAGCCCCACCTGTTTGTTCAAAACCTTCCACAGTAAAACCAAGTAGAAACAACTTCTTCTTCATCTCAATCAGTCTTTCAAAAGGAATTTTGGTGGGGTCTCTGCAGGCAATCTTGACTCTGACATTCTCAAAAAAATTTCTGAACATCCCATTCCAATCCACATCTGTAAGGGCCCCAAACAGTGAAGCAATCTGAGCAAATACTTTCCATGTGCACCACTTTGGAGGAATTCCCTCAATCAAAACCCAAGCTTCAATCAACTCACCAAATGGCTCGCACCCACCTTTCCATTCAGTTAGAGTCACATTAACATCTTGTGGCAGGGAGAACCCAGGCAACTCAATAAGATCTTCCACTTTCTTCCGGGGAGGAAACTACCAAAAAGGTCTTACTAGACAAGCCTTTGATTTGCCAAGGCCAATGTTTATTTTTACAGAATGTAGCAGATAATAATTCCCTCAACTTAGCACCATTCACTTCCCTCTCAAGATGTTAACCATTGCACAATTGGAAGTTCAGCCAATTGGACTCATTTACAATGAGGACATCAACATGGTAAAAACCAAGACCTTGAGCTCCACTACCAAAAAAGGCAGCAGTAGGTTGAACCTTAGACCATGCTGCACAATTATTGACACTGTGATTCTGCTGACAAATAAAGCAGGCCTTCGGCTTCACATAGTTTCCAACATAATGTCCCGGTCCACCACAGTTAAAGCAAATCATGTCCTTATACCTAGGGTCAAGAACTTGTTCCACCTCAACCTCCATAGATTGGGATGACTGTCCAGCGGTAGATGCAGTGGATCTGGTAGGCTTGGGAGCAGGAGCCTGCTCCCTTGTAGCAAAGCGCACTGGTTTCCTCCCAAAGCGCGCATGAGGCTTCTCGCCAGCTCCTTTGGTTGGGACAGCAGGTGGTTGCTTCCTCCCAAGACGACGATCATCATCTTCACCCCACGCTTAACAGCCTCGGCGAAGGAGATAGAACCAGGCCGATCCTCACGAGCAACTCGATTTTTCGGGAGGAGGATCGAGCGGGTGACGGGTTGCGTGAAAACAATCCGCGGCCGAAAAGGCTTTGTTCTCAACGAGGTCTTTCCGGATCCAAAGAATGGAGCCCGGATTTTTGGTGGTCTTGAGGTCGAGAGGTAGGGTTTCGGGGGCGGCGAGGGGAGAGGGAATGAGCCAGAGCTGGCCAAAGTGGTTTTTCCATATTTTATTTTATCTTTCTTCTCTCATCGGCTTTTCATGGTTTCTTTCTTTGTTCTCACTGTTTATTTATTTTATTTCTTTTTCTTTTGTTTTATTCGATTTTCTGTCTTTTTTTCGTTTCCTTTTATTTGCTGTTTTGTTTTCCTTTTTCTTATCCGCTTTTTTCTTTTTCTTTTTCTTTTTCATTTGGTTTTTCTTTGTGTCTTTCATTGTTTTTATTGGTTTTTCTTTTTTTTGCTTTTTCTTTTGTTTTTGATTCTACATTTTTTGTATGTCAATAACATTTTTGTAATACATGTTTAACATTTTTCCAATGCAAATTAAACTTTTTTTAATGGATGCTCAACATTTTTCTATACACATTT
The DNA here is from genome assembly GCA_021605145.1 of Aegilops bicornis. Taxonomy (NCBI): domain Eukaryota; kingdom Viridiplantae; phylum Streptophyta; class Magnoliopsida; order Poales; family Poaceae; genus Aegilops; species Aegilops bicornis. The sequence continues at coordinate 840,995,850 of CM038670.1, read as the reverse complement.
TGAAAATATTCTTTCAAATCATTGATTGATATTTTTCAGACACAAGGTTTAAAAAAAGTATAGTCAACATTTTTCTATACATTTTAAACTTTTTTATTGCTTAATTAACATTTTTCTAAAAACTGACTAACATTTTTAAGTACTGGTCGGCATTTTTTATAAACATTAGACATTATCCAAAATATTTGATTAACAAAATTAAAATACTTGTTCAACTTTTTTGAAATGCTTGTTTAACATTGTTATATGCATCGTTAATTTTTTTCAACATTTATTTAGTACATGGTCAAAATTTTCTATACGCATTTAACATTTTCTAAATGCTTAATTAACATTTTGAAATACTTTTTCATATTATTTTTTTCAAATGGTTGATTAACGTTTTCCAAATGTTTGATTAAAAAATTCAAATACTTGTTCAACTTTTTTCAAATGCTTGATTAACATTGTTATTACATGGTTAAATTTTTTCCTCATTTTTGAGTACATTGTCAACCTATTTCTATACACATTTAACATTTTCCAAACCCTTAATTAACATTTTTTAAATATTTTTGTCAAGTGCTTGATTAAAATGTTTTAAATGCATGATCAATTTGTTTCATACACAGTGTTTTTTCTATATATTTTTTGTATACGTCATAAACATTTTTCTCTATACGTATTTAACTTTTTTGAATGCCTGGTCACCCTTTTTGCAAATTTTTTTGTAGAGTTTTTTCCGTAACATATATATTAAATTTATAAATAAAAGTAATAAATAATGCAATAACATAAAATGGAATGTTGGTCACAAGCATCTGGGCCGGCCCGTTCATGTTGCTCGCTCGCTCGCGCGTTCTCGCTTTATGCGAGACATAGGGACGCCCCTTATAGCAAGGGTATGTTCTGTCTCGCCGAAGCTTTCTCGACTGTGTTTGGTCGGCCCGTTCATGTCGCTCGCTCGCTCGCACGTTCTCGTTTGCGTGCTCGCTCATTGATGATAAACGTCGTACGTTGCTGTCTTCTCTGTTTTCGTTTCTTCAGTTTTCTTTTTCTTTCTTCACTGGTTTTTATTTCTTTCTTCGTTATGCTTCGTTTTCTTTTGCTTTTCTCAGATTCTTTGTTTTCTTTATGTTTATTTTCTTGGTTTTCATCATTGTTTTCTCAACACATGCCTATCGTATTTTTTTTCATTATGTATTTTTTTATATGTCAAGAACATTTCTAATATACTTTTAACATTTTTAATACAAGTTTAACATTTTTTAATACATGGTGACCATTTTTCTATACACATTTTTAAATACAGAAAAGGGAGCCTCAATTGGCAGGAGCAGCAAATCACACGACATACTAATAGTTTGTACCGAATGGTGTTCAAAAAATAGTTTGTACTATATGGGCACAAACCAATCTGACATGTGAAGTTGAGTTTAATTACATTGGTAGTCTCTCTTTGTGATGAACATCTCGGTATCATAATGAAATTCAGGATAACTAGATTTCTATATTTAAACGAATGCACAATTTTTTATCTGAAAGACGGTAGGAGATCTCAAATGTATCAAATCAAACCAAGTGAATCTATACTAGCATGTCAGACAATCGAATCATATGCGAAAGTACAATCGACAATATTTTATGTTATTCTATATTATAATAATGGTGCCAATTTAAATACAAGTACAAAAGCATGCACATGTTGTTAACTTATTCCTGAACCGAACTTGCAAGTCATATTTACCATGACCTAGAAGTTTCTACGAATACGATTAGCTAATATATACTATAAACCACCATTAAAATATTTGTTAGCGTGTATGATTTAGAAAATCTCTAGCATAATATTTATTAATATTAGAAATACATAAACACTTGCATGTGTACACTATATACTTTATGCAATATTTTAAAATTAGTTCAAAACATTTAAACAAAATGCTTTTTGTTACATCTTACAATTTAAACTTCACACAAGAAAAATTTCCATCATTGAAGGAGAGTATATATTTTACAACTGTATAACAAAGAATATTGTAACTATTATTTAGAAACCAACATTGTTATGCAGCTAGTTATAATGTCGAAGTAATTGAAAATTATACCAATTAAAATTCTAATATGGTATAATTAGTTTAAAATAAGTATAAACATTCAGTATAAAAACATGGTTGGGTTACATCGCTTCGGTTTGAAAAAATGATTTGAACCGTCTATGTAGTCATAATCAAACCTAGACGTTTCAAATTAAACTTTTGTCATTCCTGCATTTACAATAAAGAGAAAATAGTTTTTTTCTCCCGAACTAAAATTTGGAAGTTGACATTAGGAAGTGATCTTACCTTACCAGTTGGCATAATTTTTTATTTGAAAAACGGTAGGACATCAATCTCCTAGTATGTTTCAGTTCGTATCTTTTTGTTTGATTATTTTTCCTTGTTACAAGAAAAATATCGTGGTTTACTTTCGGATAACCATGGATATCTATTTAAGTGATCATAAGAAAAATCAAGATGTTGCTAATTTACAATATAACAATAGTGTGGTTCATTTTGATGTAAAACATTGATGGCAGAAAAGAATAATACAAAAACAAATTAACACATATATGAATAGAACTTGTATCCATTGTTCAAATACATGAAATATAATCTTGTCTATACATGAAATATAGTCTTGTCTATCACTAACTTTTTGAGAGTTGATGGGAGTAGCAAGGAGTTTCACACTATTTTTCAACAAAAAGGTAAACCAGCTCACAATGATTGCAGCAAATACTTTAAACTACAAAGTGGTATACACAAAAAGAACCTACGGCAAGATAGCTCATTTTGACAGTTACGCGGGCAATGTTCAATTCATTTTGAAGTGTGGATCTTTGGGAAGGAAAAAAAATAGAGGATTTATTGGACTGCTTGCACTGCTTAAAGACAGATGAAGTGTGAAATGACAATGAACTATTCAAGCAGGGGTATGGAGCTGATAACGTATGTGTCAAAGTACGAGAAACGTGCCAAGGAGAAGTTACCAAAGATGGTGTATGACTACTATGACTCTAGTGCAGAAGATAAGTGGACGCCTAGGGAGAACAGGGAGGCTATCTTCAGAATCCTGTAAGCTACCTGTAAAGGCATATTTCACCCCATGTGGTTTTGGTGATTGATGACAATGCTTTTGCGACTAATCGTGTGCATTGAGCATTTCAAATATCTCATGTTTAGGCACAAGACGATTCGTTGCCCCCCGGAGTCTAGTGAAGATGGAGTTTTCTCTACGTTTCTTTTTGGTGGATTTGAGTCGTAGGAAAGCCGTACTATTAAGAGGGGGTCCGCTTTGGAAAGGTTTTTGTGGAATCATCACGTACACGTCTATTACTTTGCACCACTTTCCTTTGCCTCTTTGGAGCAACCACTGTTTATCTGTGTCTCTGCAAAATGAAGGACTCCTAGTGTTGTTGTGCTGTGGCATGCGGTAGTACTGCTCAAGGGAGCAGTAGTACCGCAGAGGCCCATGGTGGTACCAACCGGGGACACGGTAGTACCGCTGCCCGGGCGCGGTAGTACCGAGGCCTCGTGCCCAGCACAGCAGCACGAGCAGAAGTAGGGCGGATGTAATTTTTTACATCCGTGCCCTACGCGGTAGTACCGTTCCCTGTATGCGGTAGTACCGTGTCAGATTTTTGCACAGATCAAAATTCAGCGGAAGTAGCCACAGATGTATTTTTATTCGTCCGTGCCTTCCCAGCCCAGGCAAACCCCGCCTTACAGTAGTACCGCAAGGGCGAGCGGTAGTATCGCTCCGGCGGTTCTACCGCTCTCTGCTTCAACGCAACCGGGCTAGTCTGGCTCCTTCCGCGCAAGCGGTAGTACCGCAGTGCCTCGCGGTAGTACCGCATGCCCCTGTGGTAGTACTGCATGTCACGGGCTGGATAAGTGGGTAACGGTTGGATTTGTCCTACCACTATATAAGGGGAGTCTTCTTCTCCGAGTAAACTACCTCTTCCATCACTAAGCTCCATTGTTGCTCTAAGCTCCATTTTCGCCCGATCTCTCTCCCTAGCCAATCAAACTTGTTGATTCTCTAGGGATTGCTTGAGAAGGCCTCGATCTACACGTCCACCAAGAGAAATTTGATTCCCCGCACTAATCCCTTACAGATCTTGTTACTCTTGGGGTGTTTGAGCACCCTAGACGGTTGAGGTCACCACGGAGCCATAGTCCATTGTGGTGAAGCTTCGTGGTGTCGTTGGGAGCCTCCAATTAAGTTGTGGAGATTGCCCCAACCTTGTTTGTAAAGGTTCGGTCGCCGCCTCCAAGGGCACCAATAGTGGAATCACGGCACCTTGAATTGTGTGAGGGCGTGAGGAGAATACGGTGGCCCTAGTGGCTTCTTGGGGAGCATTGTGCCTCCACACCGCTCCGACGGAGACGTACTTCCATTCAAAGGGAAGGAACTTCGGCAACACATCCTCGTCTCCATCGGTTCCACTTTTGGTTATCTCTCACCTTTACTTGTGCAAGCCTATATTGTGTTCTATCCCTTGCTTGCTTGTGTGCTTGTTGTTGTTGCATCATATAGGTTGCTCACCTAGTTGCATATCTAGACAACCTACTTTGATGCAAAGTTTAATTTGGTAAAGAAAAGCTACAAATTGTTAGTTGCCTATTCACCATCCCCCCTCTAGTCAACTATATCGATCCTTTCAATTGGTATCAGAGTCTCGTCCCTTTATTAAGGACTTTACCGTTCGAAGAGTATGGTTGACACCATAGACGGTGAGGAGGAGCACCCCATTGTGAATCCTTCTTCGTCTACGGCCAATGGGGGATTCCCGGTCTCACATGAGGAATTCAATGCGGCTTTGGACACATTGAAAACCTCCATGACAACCGAGGTCAAAGGCATGTTCAAGGAGTTTATTGATGGTCTTAAGTTATCCACTGCACCGTTGGAAGTTTTCGCTCCCACTAACAAGGTGGCGGATGCTAACTCCAATAAGGGGGAAGCTTCTAGTGATAAAGTTTCTTTGCCTAGTAGTAGAAGTGCAAATGGCATCTTTGCCGATGTTGAACCACCTCTCACTTATGGAGGAATGGTTCCCTCCACTCATTTGAATCATGTGGGTCCTCCTCCTAAGTTCGTTAAAATGAGGACTTTGCCTCTTGGGTCTATCGCTTTAAACGTCATTTGAATCATAGTAACACTGATCTTTGGAGAATTATTGAGCAAGGTTTCTACCCGCATGGACCAAGCAACTTCACTCCAAGAGAAGCCGCAGATAATCAATTCAACGAGTCCGTTCTCTTCATCATTCAAGATGCTATTCTACCCGAAGATATTGCTCATCTCCGACCCTTCACCGTGGCCAAGGAAGCTTGGGAACATGTTGTTTCCATTTACAAAGGAAGTGCAAGCATTCAACGCTCCAACTATGAAGTGGTGCAAGATGAAGCCAATGAGTTTGCAATGAATGAGGATGAAGAACCTCGTGAGCTCTATCGAAGATTAACCACTCTCGCGGTCTCGCTCTAAGATCATGGGAGCAAGGATATGGATGACAATTGGATCAAGCGCAAGTTTCTCAAGGCCATGATGCCCTACCACAAGGCCATGTCATCCGTCATCCGTCAAAGGCCGGACTTCCATACCTTGTCCTCAAGTGAAGTGTTGGATGACTTTGTTGCTATGAGAATATTGGACAAGACCACCGATAATGCGGTGATGCGCTCTCAACGGGTGAAGAAACCCAACCTAGCCTTGAAAGCCAAGGAAAGTGTGGAAGAAGAGGAAGAATAGGAAGATGAGGAGAGTAACCCCGAAGATAAAAAATATGATTACCATGAGCACATGGCTCTCGCTTCAAGGCAATTTTGGAGGAAGAAGAACTCGATCAAGGCCCAACTTCAACAAGCACAACTCAAGTGGCGTCAAGGGCAAGCAACGCATGAGGACATGCTACAACTGTGGCAACGTGAGCCACATTGTTGCGGTGTGCCCTTACGAGAAGCGGGAAGACAATGGTGGCAAGCTCATTCGAAAAGACAAAGCCAAGTCCTTCCCCAACAAGAACAACTTCACCAAGAAGACTCCGTCCAAAGGGTTGGTGGCACAAGAAGAGTACAATGAGGATGATGAAGATGGTGAAGCGATGGCCATGGCCTCCGTTGCCATTGCGACAACTCCACGGGTGTCCCTCTTCGATTCACCCAACGAGAACATCACAAGTGCCTCATGGCCAAAGCCACCAACAAGGTAACCCCCAACATCAAAACTACCATCATTACTAATCCTTCCTTGACGGATTGCATTGATGAAAATGAGGGGTCTAATGAGGAAGTGAATGAGTTTGAGTCTTTCATGAGTAAGCTCAAGGGTAAATCCAAGAAGTACTTTGTTGCTCTCTTGGAACAACTTGGTGAAGCCAATGACATGATCGAGGCTCACGAAGAAACCATCTCTAAGATGGAAGGACATAGTCGTGACTATGCTGATGAGATACCAGATCTCTCTAATGTGCTTGAGGAAGAGTGTGGTCATCGTTTGCCTCTTGAGGAGTCACACAACGATGATCATGCTAAATTAAAGAAAGATCTTGATCATGCTCTTGTTTTATCTCGTGTGCTCAATTCCGAGAAGGCTAAACTTGGGGTTGACCATGCTAGACTCAAGGAGGAGTTTGAGATACTTGACAAGGCTCACAATGCCTTGAAGGGTGCTCATGCTAGCCTCAAGGAGTCTCATGATCACCTCCAAGTGAAGCTCACCAAGGAGAAAGCCACTTTTCCTCATATGGTCTTAATTGATAATGCAAATACTACTAACCCACGTTGTGAGCATGTGCATATTGTGGAGGAGAATGCCAAGTTGAAGGAGAAACTTGACAAAGGCCTTGTGTCTGATGACCCACAAGTGTAGGGTATCTATCGCAGTCCTTTCGATAAGTAAGAGTGTCGAACCCAACGAGGAGCAGAAGGAAATGAAAAGTGGTTTTCAGTAAGGTATTCTCTGCAAGCACTGAAATAATGGTAACATATAGTCTTGTGATAAGGTAATTCGTAATGGGTAACAAGTAACAAAAGTAAATAAGGTGCAGCAAGGTGGCCCAATCCTTTTTGTAGCAAAGGACAAGCCTGGAAAAATTCTTATATGAAGGAAAACGCTCCCGAGGACACAAGGGAATTATCGTTAAGCTAGTTTTCATCACGCTCATATGATTCGCGTTCGTTACTTTGATAATTTGATATGTGGGTGGACCGGTGCTTGGGTACTGCCCTTTCTTGGACAAGCATCCCACTTATGATTAACCCCTATTGCAAGCATCCGCAACTACAAAACAAGTATTAAGGTAAACCTAACCATAGCATGAAACATATGGATCCAAATCAGCCCCTTACAAAGCAACTCATAAACTAGGGTTTAAGCTTCTGTCACTCTAGCAACCCATCATCTACTTATTAATTCCCAATGCCTTCCTCTGGGCCCAAACAATGGTGAAGTGTCATGTAGTCGACGTTCACATAACACCACTAGAGGAAAGGCAACATACATCTCATCAAAATATTGAATGAATACCAAATTCACATGACTACTTATAGCAAGACTTCTCCCATGTCCTCAGGAACAAACGTAACTACTCACAAATCATATTCATGTTCATAATCAGAGGGTTATTAATATGCATATAGGATCTGAACATATGATCTTCCACCGAATAAACCAACTAGCATCAACTACAAGGAGTAATCAACACTACTAGCAACCCAGAGGTACCAATATGAGGTTTTGGGACAAAGATTGGATACAGGAGATGAACTAGGGTTTGAGAGGAGATGGTGCTGGTGAAGATGTTGATGGAGATTGACCCCCTCCAGATGAGAGGATCGATGGTGATGATGATGGTGATGATTTCCCCTCTCAGAGGGATGTTTCCCCGGCAGAACAACTCCGCTGGAGCCCTAGATTGGTTCCGCCAAGGTTCCGCCTCGTGGCGGCGGTGCCTCGTCCCGGAAGCTTGCTTGTGATTTTTTCCAGGGTAAAAGACTTCATATAGCAGAAGATGGGCACCGGAGGCCTACCAGGTGTCCCACGAGGCAAGGGGGCGCGCCCAAGGGGGTAGGGCGCGCCCCCACCCTCATGGACGGTGGGTGGCCCCCTCTGGTATTTTCTTTGCTCAATATTTTTTACTCATTCCAAAAATAACTTCCGTGGAGTTTCAGGACTTTCGGAGTTGTGCAGACTAGGTCTCTAATATTTGCTCCCTTTCCAGCCTGTAATTCCAAATTGCCGACATTCTCCCTCTTCATGTAAACCATGTAAAATAAGAGAGAATAGGCATAAGTATTGTGACATAACGAGTAATAATAGCCCATAATGCAATAAATATCAATATCAAAGCATGATGCAAAATGAACGTATCAACTCCCCCAAGCTTAGACCTCGCTTGTCCTCAAGCGGAAGCCGAAATTGAAAAATACGTCCACATGTTTAGAGATAGAGGTGTCGATAAAATAAAATACGGACATGAGGGCATCATGATCATTCTTATAACAACAACACATATATATTTTGTCATATGATTTCTTATGCTCAAGTAACAATCTATCCACAATGTCAAGTATGAATCAGAAACTTCATTGAAAACTAACAAACTATAACCTCGGTCATTGAAGCAATTGCAATTTATCATAACATCGGAAAGAGTCAATATAAGAGCTTTTCAGCAAGTCCACATATTCAACTATCATTTAGTCTTTCACAATTGCTAACACTCACGCAATACTTATGGGTATGGAGTTTTAATTGGACACAAAGAAAGATAGGGGCTTATAGTGTTGCCTCCCAACCTTTTACCTTAAGGGTAATGTCAACAATAGTAGTTCATTCTAACTTACATCCAATTGGATATATATATCAGGATCTTTCCAACACAAGGTGCTTGCCAAAGGATAAACTATAAAAGGGAAAGGTGAAGATCACCATGACTAGTAAAAGGTATAAGACAAAATTAAAAGATAGGCCCTTCGCAGAGGGAAGCAGAGGTTGTCATGTGCTTTTATGGTTGGATGCATGAAATTTTAATGCAAAAGAACATCACTTTATATTGCCACTTATGATATGGACCTTTATTATGCAATCTGTCGCTTTTATTGCTTCCTTATCACAAGATCGTATAAAGCTTATTTTCTCCACACTAATAAGTCATACATATTAGAGAGCAATTTTTATTGCATGCAACATGACAATTTACTTGAAGGATCTTACTCAATCCATAGGTAGGTATGGTGGACTCTCATGGCAAAACTGGGTTTAAGGATATTCGGAAGCACAAGTACGTAGTATCTCTACTTGGTGCAAAGAATTTGGCTAGCATGAGGGGGAAAGGCAAGCTCAACATGTTGGATGATCCATGACAATATACTTTATTTAGGATATAAGAAAACATAACCCATTACATTGTCTTCCTTGTCCAACATTAACTCTTTAGCATGTCATATTTTAATGAGTGCTCACAATCATAAAAGATGTCGAAGATAGTATATTTATATGTGAAAACCTCTATTTGTTTATTACTTCCTATTAATTGCAACGATGACCAAAACTATGTTTGCCAACTCTCAACAACTTTTATTCATCATACTCTTTATATGTGAAGTCATTACTCTCCTTAAGATCAATATGATCTCTTTATTTCTTTTTATTCTTTATTTTTCTTTTATTCCCTCAAGATCATAGCAAGATAGCAAAGCCCTTGACTCAAGACTAATCTTTATTATATATAGCTCACGGACTCAATTACATAGAGGGATCATAAAGCAAAACTCAAAACTAGATCATTCTAAAACTTTATTCTACTTGATCAAGATATTACCAAAAGGATCGAACTAAGTAAAACGTTAAAGATAGGAGTGTGATGGTGATACGATACCGGGGAAACCCCCCCAAGCTTGGCAGTTGCCAAGGGGAGTGCCCATACCCATGTGTTCATGTCTCTTTCTTCGGAGGTGGTGGTGTGATATTCTTGGCGATGATGCCCCTCAGGATATGGTTCTCCTCCTCAAGCTTATTGACTTGCCGTTTGAGTTCCATGATTTCCTTACGAAGCTTACCAGTGACGGCTAAAGCACCTTTCACCCATGGATGTTGCATAGCTGCGGAGGAACAAGTGACACTCTTTTTCATATTTTCATAAGAAAGAAATCTAACATTGGAAGGGATGATCGAGTTTGGAATAGCTGAGCTCTGTAGTTCCCCCATCATGAATCCGGCTCGGAAATGAGAAGTAACTTCTTGATCCTCCTACATGGCATCTATCCTTTTCAAGTCGGCCTCCATCTCCTCCTCCATTGATGGCCCAAAGTGATAGGCATCACTATTTGCTCCTGGACCCGGTGTCGGATGAGACACCCGACTCTCCCCGACTGACTCTTGAGAAGACATCTTGCTCTAAGTCTGTCGTAGAAACAGCTCGAAACAAAAACAGAGGATATTTGCGTGATACGGTGGTCAAAACCTTCGGGAGATTATATAATGAATTTTTACCAACCAAAATAAGTATCGTGCAAGAAAACGAAGTCCGGAGAGCACACGAGGTGCCCACGAGGCAGGGGGCGCGCCCAGGGGGGTAGGGCGCACCCTCCACCCTCGTGGATGCCTCGTGTCCTTCCCAGACTACTTCTTATTTTCCTATTTTCTTAAATATTCCAAAACGGAGAAAAATTGCTATTATAACTGTTTTTGAGTCGTTTTACTTACCGTACCACATGCCTATTCCTTTTCGGAGTCTGAAACATTCTACAAAGTGTCCCTTATGTATTCCTCTTGGGTTACGGTTTCAATCACATTGGTTTCAACATTTATGGGATTACCTGAGATATAATGTTTGATTCTTTGACCGTTCACCACCTTCGGATTTGTGCCTTCGAAGTTGTTGATTTTTATGGCACCGGAACGATAGACCTCCTCGATAACGTAAGGACCTTCCCATTTAGAGAGGAGTTTTCCTGCAAAAAATCTTAAATGAGAATTGAAAAGCAACACATAATCACCTACATTAAACTCATGCTTTTGTATCCTTTTGTCATGCCACCTTTTAACTTTTTCTTTAAACAGTTTGGCATTCTCATAGGCCTGGGTTCTCCATTCATCAAGTGAGCTAGTGTCAAATAACCTCTTCTCACCGGCAGGTTTGAAATCATAATTGAGCTCTTTAATGGCCCAATATGCCTTATGTTCTAGTTCGAGAGGTAAGTTACATGCTTTTCCATAAACCATTTTATATGGAGATATACCCATAGGATTTTTATATGCAGTTCTATAAGCCCATAATGCATCATCAAGTTTCTTGGACCAATTCTTTCTAGATCTATTAACAGTCTTTTGCAAAATTAATTTAAGCTCTCTGTTACTCAGTTCTACTTGGCTACTATACTGTGGGTGATATGGAGATGCAATTCTATGATTAACATCATACTTAGCAAGCATTTTATGAAAAGCACCATGAATAAAATGTGAACCACCATCAGTCATTAGGTATCTAGGGACTCCAAACCTCGGAAAAATAACTTCTTTAAGCATCTTAATAGAGGTGTTATGATCAGCACTACTATTTGGAATAGCTTCTACCCACTTAGTAGCGTAATCAACAACAACTAAAATATGTGTAAACCCATTAGTGGAAGGAAACGGTCCCATATAATCAAAGCCCCAAACATCAAATGGTTCAATAACAAGAGAATAATTCATAGGCATTTCTTGACGTCTACTAATATTACCAATTCTTTGACATTCATCACAAGAAAAGACAAACTTACGGGCATCTTTGAAGAGAGTTGGCCAATAAAAACCGGATTGCAATCCCTTATGTGCAGTTCTATCCCCAGCGTGGTGTCCTCCATAAGCCTCGGAGTGACACTTGCGTAGGATCTATTCCTGTTCATGCTCAGGTACACAACATCTAATAACACCATCTACTCCTTGTTTATAAAGGTGTGGGTCATCCCATAAGTAATGTCTTAAATCATAGAAAAACTTTTTCTTTTGCTGGTATGTGAAACTAGGTGGTATAAATTTAGCAACAATGTAATTAGCATAATCAGCATACCATGGAGCAAGATCTGAGAAGTATTTATGACAGCTAATTGTTCATCAGGGAAGCTATCATCAATAGGTAGTGGGTCATCAAGAACATTCTCTAACCTAGACAAGTTGTCTGCAACGGGGTTCTCAGCTCCCTTTCTATCAATAATATGTAAATCAAATTCTTGTAGCAAGAGAACTCATCTAATAATTCTAAGTTTAGCATATTTCTTTTCCATAAGATATTTAATAGCAGCATGATCAGTGTGAAAAGTTACTTTAGAATCAACGATATAAGGTCTAAACTTATCACAAGCAAAAACAACTACTAAAAATTCTTTTTCAGTAGTAGCATAATTTCTCTAGGCACTGTCTAGAGTTTTACTAGCATATTGAATAACATTTAGTTTCTTATCAACTCTTTGTCCTAGAATAGCACCTACAACATAATCGCTAGCATCACACATAATTTCAAAGGGTAAATTCCAATTAGGTGGATGAACAATAGGTGCAGAAATCAAAGCTTTCTTAAGTATTTCAAACGCTTCTACACAATCATCATCGAAGGTAAATGCAATATCTTTTCGTAATAGATTAGTCAAAGGCCTAGAAATTTTAGAGAAGTCCTTAATGAACCTCCTATAAAAACCGGCATGACCAAGGAAACCTCTTATACCTTTAATGTCCTTGGGACATGGCATCATCTCAATAGCATCAACCTTAGCTTTACCAACTTCAATGCCTCTTTCAGAAATTTTATGCCCCAAGACAATGCCTTCATTAATCATAAAGTGGCACTTTTCCCAATTCAAGACGAGACTAGTATCTTCGCATCTCTGCAAAAGTCCTTCAAGGTTGCTCAAACAATCATCAAAAGAGGATCCATAAACAGAGAAATCATCCATGAATACCTCACAAATCTTTTCAGAAAAGTCAGAGAATATAGCCATCATGCCTCTTTGAAAGGTAGCAGGTGCATTACATAAACAAAAAGGCATGCGTCTATAAGCAAAAGTACCGAAAGGGCAAGTAAATGTGGTATTTTCTTGATCCTCAGCTCACACAGGTATTTGAGAGAAACTAGAGTAACCATCTAGAAAGCAAAAATGCATATGTTTGGATAGTCTTTCTAGCATTTGATCAATAAACGGTAAAGGGTAATGATCCTTTTTAGTAGCTTTATTTAATTTGCGGAAATCAATTACCATCCTATAACCTGTAATAATTCTTTGCGGGATCAATTCATCTTTATCATTAGGAACGACAGTAATACCTCCCTTCTTAGGGACACAATGGACAGGACTTACCCACTGACTATCAGCAACGGGATAAATTATACCTGCCTCCAGGGGCTTTAGTATTTCTTTTCTTACCACTTCTTTCATCTTAGGATTTAACCGTCGTTGGTGATCAACAACTGGTTTGGCGTTTTTCTCCAATTTTATTTTGTGTTTGCATAGAGTGGGACTAATGCCCTTAAGATCATCAAGAGTATATCCAGTAGCAGCACGGTGCTTCTTTAGAGTTTTCAATAATTTCTCCTCTTCCTGCTCTGAAAGGTTACCACTAATAATAACAGGATATATCTTATTTTCATCAAGATAAACATATCTAAGAGTATCAGGTATTGGTTTAAGATCAAACACGGGATCACCCTTTGGTGGTGGAGGACCCCCTAGAATTTCAACAGGCAAGTTGTGTTTCAAAATAGGTTCCTGTTTAAAGAATACTTCATATATCTCCCTTCTTTCATTCATAAACATATCATTTTCATGGTCTAGCAAATATTGCTCTAAAGGATCATTAGGAGGCACGACAATAGAAGCAAGACCAATAATTTCATCCTTACTAGGCAATTCTTCATCATGGGGTTGTCTACGAAATTTAGCAAAATTAAAGTCATGAGACATATCCCCTAAACCAATCGCCACAATATCCTTTTCGCAATATATCCTAGCATTAATAGTATTCAAGAAGGGTCTACCAAATATAATGGGACAAAAGTCATCTTGTGGGGAACCAACAACAAGAAAATCAGCAGGATATTTAACTTTCCCACACAAGACTTCAACATCTCTAATAATTCCAACTGGTGAAATAGTATCTCTATTGGAAAGCTTAACTGTAACATCGATTTCTTCTATCTCAGCAGGTGCAATATCATGCATAATTTCTTTGTATAAGGAATGAGGTATTGAACTTGCACTAGCACCCATATCACATAAGCCATGATAACAATGATCTCCTATTTTAACAGAAATAACAGACATGCCTACAACAGGTCTATGTTTATTTTTAGTATCGAGTCTAGCAATTCTAGCAGCTTCATCACAGAAGTAAATAACATGCCCTTCAATATTATCAGCCAAGAGATCTTTAACCATAGCAATACTTTTTTCAAATTTAATTTTCTTAGGTGGTGTAGGTGTTCTAGTATTACTCTTACGAACCAAAGTTGAAGCTTTAGCATGATCCTTTATCCTAACAGGGAAAGGTGGTTTCTCAATATAGGTAGTAGGAACAATAGGATCATTATAAGTGATAGTCTTTTCTTCAACTTTAATAGGTGAAACTACTTTTAGTTCAATGGGAGGATTATATTTAAACCACTTCTCCTTAGGGAGGTCAACATGAGTAGCAAATAATTCATAGAAAGAAGCTACTATCTCAGATTCAAGTCCATATTTAGTGCTAAATTCACGAAAAGCATCGGTATCCATAAAAGATTTAACAAAATCAAACTTAGGTGTTATACCTGACTCCTTACCTTCGTCGATATCCCAATCTTCAGAGTTGCGTTTAATTCTTTCCAATAAATCCCATCTGAATTCAATAGTCTTCATCATGAAAGAGCCAGTACAAGAAGTATCGAGCATGGAGCGATTATTGAGAGAAAGCCGAGCATAAAAATTGTAAATAATAATTTATCTTGAGAGCTCATGATTGTGGCATGAATATAACATTGACTTAAGCCTCCCCCAAGCTTGAGCGATGATTTCTCCTTCACGAGGCCAAAAATTATATATATAATTACGATCATGATGAACAAGATGCATAGGATAAAACTTCTGATGAAATTCCAATTTCAATCGGTTGTAGTTCCATGATCCCATATCATCACATAGCCTAAACCATGTCAATGCCTTTCCCTTCAAAGATAAAGGGAATACCTTCTTCTTGATAACATCCTCGGGCATACCTGCAAGCTTAAATAATCCACACACTTCATCCACATAGATTAGGTGCAAATCGGGATGCAATGTTCCATCTCCTGTAAAAGGATTAGCTAGCAGTTTCTCTACCATACCCGAAGGAATTTCAAAGTAAACATTTTCAGTAGGTTCAGTAGGTTGAGGAGAAACTCTTCGCCCTACTGGTCGGGGTGAAGATACCCCAAACAAGCCCCTCAAAGGATTATGTTCCATAGTAACAAGTGACAGTAAATTTCAGCACCCTATATAAATTTTTCCTTACCAAGTTCCACTTACCAAAGGCGCTTCACTCCCCGGCAATGGCGCCAGAAAAGAGTCTTGATGACCCACAAGTGTAGGGGATCTATTATAGTACTTTCGATAAGTAAGAGTGTCGAACCCAACGAGGAGTAGAAGGAAATGACAAGCGGTTTTCAGTAAGGTATTCTCTGCAAGCACTGAAATTATCGATAACAGATAGTTTTGTGATAAGTTAATTCTTAATGGGTAACAGGTAGCAAAAGTAAATAAGTGCAACAAGGTGGCCCAATCCTTTTTGTAGGAAAGGACAATCCTGGACAAATTCTTATATGAAGGAAAACGCTCCCGAGGACACATGGGAATTATCGTCAAGCTAGTTTTCATCACGCTCATATGATTCGCGTTCGTTACTTTGATAATTTGATATGTGGGTGGACCGGTGCTTGGGTAATACCCTTTCTTGGACAAGAATCCCACTTATGATTAACCCCTACTGCAAGCATCCGCAACTACAAAATAAGTATTAAGGTAAACCTAACCATAGCATGAAACCTATGGATCCAAATCAGGCCCTTACAAAGCAACTCATAAACTAGGGTTTAAGCTTCTGTCACTCTAGCAACCCATCATCTACTTATTACTTCCCAATGCCTTCCTCTAGGCCCAAAAAATGGTGAAGTGTCATGTAGTCGACGTTCACATAACACCACTAGAGGAAAGACAACATACATCTCATCAAAATATCAAACGAATACCAAATTCACATGACTACTTATAGCAAGACTTCTCCCATGTCCTCAGGAACAAAGGTAACTACTCAAAAATCATATTCATGTTCATAATCAGAGGGATATTAATATGCATGTAGGATCTGAACATATGACTTCCACCAAATAAACCAACTAGCATCAACTACAAGGAGTAATCAACACTACTAGCAACCCACAGGTACCAATATGAGGTTTTGGGAAAAATATTGGATACAAGAGATGAATTAGGTTTGAGAGGAGATGGTGCTGGTGAATATGTTGATGGAGATTGACCCCCTCCCATTGAGAGGGTCGATGGTGATGACGATGGTGATGATTTCCCCCTCCCGGAGGGATGTTTCCCAAGCAGAACAGCTCCGCCGGAGCCCTAGATTGGTTCCGCCAAGGTTCCGCCTCGTGGCGGCGGTGTCTCGTCCCGAAAGCTTGCTTATGATTTTTTCCAGGGTAAAAGACTTCATATAGCAGAAGATGGGCACCGGAGGCCTGCCAGGTGGCCCACGAGGCAGGGGGCGCGCCCAGGGGGGTAGGGCGCGCCCCCACTGATACGTCCATTTTGCATCATGCTTTTATATCGATATTTATTGCATGATGGGCTGTTATTACACATTGTGTCACAATACTTATGGCTATTCTCTCTTATTTTACAAGGTTTATATAAAGAGGGAGAATGCCGGTAGCTGGGATTCTGGGCTGGAAAAGGAGCAAATATTAGAGACCTATTCTGCACGGCTCCAAATGTACTAAAACTCCACGAAAGTAATTTTGGGAATTAATAAAAAATATTGAGTGGAAGAAATACCTGAGGGGGGCCACCCACCACCCACGAGGGTGGGGGGCGCGCCCCCTGCCTCGTGGGCCACCTGGCAGCCCTCCAGTGCCCATCTTCTGCTATATGAACTCTTTTACCCTGGAAAAAATCATAAGCAAGCTTTCGGGACGATACTCCGCCACCACGAGGCGGAACCTTGGCGGAACCAATCTAGGGCTCTGGCGGAGCTGTTCTGCTGGGAAAACTTCCCTCCGGGAGGGGGAAATCATCACCATCGTCATCACCAACGATCCTCTCATCGGGAGGGGGTCAATATCCATCAACATCTTCACCAGCACCATCTCCTCTCAAACCCTAGTCCATCTCTTGTATCCAATCTTTGTACCAAAACATCAGATTGGTACCCGTGGGTTGCTAGTAGTGTTGATTACTCCATGTAGTTGATGCTAGTTGGTTTATTCGATGGAAGATCATTTTTTCAGATCCTTAATGCATATTAATACCACTCTGATTATGAAATATGAATATGCTATGTGAGTAGTTACGTTTGTTCCTGAGGACATGGGTGAAGTCTTGCTATTAGTAGTCATGTGAATTTGGTATTCGTTCAATATTTTGATGAGATGTATGTTGTCTCTCCTCTAGTGGTGTTATGTGAACGTCGACTACATGACACTTCACCATTGTTTGGGCCTAGAGGAAGGCATTGGTAAGTAATAAGTAGATGATGGGTTGCTAGAGTGATGTGCTTAAACCCTAGTTTATGCGTTGCTTCGTAAGGGGCTGATTTGGATCCATATGTTTCATGCTATGGTTAGGTTTACCTTAATACTTCTTTTGTTGTTGCGGATGCTTGCAATAGGGGTTAATCATAAGTGGGATGCTTGTCCAAGAAAGGGCAGTACCCAAGCACCGGTCCACCCACATATCAAATTATCAAAGTAACCAACGCGAATCATATGAGCGTGATGAAAACTAGCTTGACGATAATTCCCATGTGTCCTCGGGAGCGCTTTCCTGATTATAAGAACTTGCCCAGGCTTGTCCTTTGCTACAAAAAGGATTGGGCCACCTTGCTGCACTTTATTTACTTTCATTGCTTGTTACCTGTTACAAATTATCTTATCACAAAACTATCTGTTACCTACAATTTCAGTGCTTGCAGAGAATACCTTACTGACAACCGCTTGTCATTTCCTTTTGCTCCTCGTTGGGTTCGACACTCTTACTTATCGAAAGGACTACGATAGATTCCCTACACTTGTGGATCATCACCCACCCTCGTGGACGGTGGGTGGCCCCCTCTGGTATTTTCTTCGCTCAGTATTTTTTTATCAATTCCAAAAATAACTTCCGTGGAGTTTCAGGACTTTTGGAGTTGTGCAGAATAGGTCTCTAATATTTGCTCCTTTTCCAGCCCAGAATTCCAGCTGCTGGCATTCTCCCTCTTCATGTAAAGCTTGTAAAATAAGAGAGAGTAGGCATAAGTATTGTGACATAACGAGTACCATAATGCAGTAAATATCAATATCAAAGCATGATGCAAAAGGGACGTATCAGTGTCTTGCATACTAGGTGAGAAGAACCTGGACGATCTTTTGAGCAATCAAAAGGAAGTTGTGGGCAAGGAGGGAATTGGGTTTGCACCCAAGTCCAAGAATAAGAAGAAGAATGACAAGGCCAAACAACCTCTTCCTCTCAAGCAAACTTTTGTGAAGGAGGGAGAAGGTGCTCCTAAGGAGAAGAAGACAAACAATGTGAAGGGTGGTGGTGTCAAGAAGGGCATTGCCACTCCTTCCAACAAAGTCGGTGACTTTAACCCTGCTTATGTGCTATGCCGTGCTAGTGATGGGCATGTTTATGCCAAATTTGTTGGTTCTCCTTATGAGTACATTGAATGGTCTATTTGGGTTCCTAAGACTCTTGTTACTAACATCAAAGGACCCATTACAAAATGGGTACCTAAAACCAAGCATTGATCTCTTGTAGGTGTTTGCTTCGGTGGGGATCATGGTTGCTCGATAGTGGAGCCACAAATCATATGACCTAAGCAAGGACTTGGTGGTGGATGTGCACAAGATTCCATCAATGCCCACCAATGTCGAGTGGGGTGATGCCTCATCTTCTAAGGTATTGGGTCTTGGCAAGGTGGTCATTTCTCATGATCTCACGATCGAGAAAGTCGTGCTTGTTGAGTCCCTTGCATACAATTTACTTTCCGTTCGTCAACTTGCAATCATGGGCTTTGCCACATTCTTTGATATTAATACCGTGGCCCTCTTGTGGAGCAAGACTCTTAAAGTAGCCTTTGTTGGGCATGTCGAGAACGGTCTTTATGTGATTAACTTTTCGGAGCGACCCACTAAGACCGCGACATGCGTAATGGCTAAAGTTGATGTGCGATGGCTTTGGCATCACCGTTTAGCCCATGTCAATATGAGCTCTTTGCAAAGTCTTCTCAAGGGGGACCATGTTCGTGGACTAACAAATGTTAGTGTTGCCAAAGATCGTGCTTGCAGTGCTTGTATCGAAGGAAAGTTACATGAGAAGGCTCACCCTCCCACGACTACCATCTACTCAAAGAGACCCTTGGAGCTCCTTCACATGGATCTCTTTGGGCCTCCGTCCTTTGATAGTCTTGGGGGTAGGAATTATTGCTTGGTGATTGTGGATGATTATTCAAGATACACTTGGGTATATTTCTTCAAGAGGAAGAGTGAAACTCAGCAAACCGTCACCGACTTTGCAAATGAAGCTCAACGTCAACACAATGCAAAGATCTTGACAATAAGAAGTGACAACGGCACCGAGTTCAAGAACTACACCTTGGATGAGTTCCTTAGTGATGAGGGGATCAAGCATCAATATTCAGCACCTTACAACCCTCAACAAAATGGTGTAGCGGAGAGGAATAACCGGAGGTTGATGGACGCGGCAAGGACCATGATGGCGGAGTTCAAGTCTCCCTACAACTTTTGGGCCGAAGCCATCAACAATGCTTGCCATGCATCCAATCGGCTCTATCTCCGCAAGGGCTTGAACAAGACTCCATATGAGAAACTTAGTGGTAACAAGCCCAACCTCAAGTACTTCCGGGTGTTCGGTCGTAAGTGTTTCATTCTCAACACTACAAAAAAAGACACATCCGTGACATTTTGGGCCGAACGAATTTTTTTCTGTCATACATATGACACTTCTATGACGATAATTGTGACAAAACCCGGTATCATCATAGACGTGGTGGGCTCCTACTTCTATGACCAAAAATCATGACAGAAAATTGGCTTTTCGTCTTGGGCGGGCTAGAGACGCAGCTGCATGACATTCTTTGGGCCGTCCATGACGGAAAAAACGGTGGTAGAAGCGAGGGCGAGGAAAATTTCAGGGAGTTTCCGGTTACGGTGGGAGGTCGGGGCCGAAGCGATGCTGCTTCTCTCGTACACGACGCTGCTGTGCGTGCGAGGCGTTGGCTCTAATCGAACCCGAAGCGAGGCGTTGGGCTCTAATCAACCCGGCGATTGCACTACAGGCTACGTTCTTGAACCCGAGCGATCGATCGATGGCTGTTAACTAAACCCGATCGAAGCGATTCGCCGCTCTTCGCTGCTAATCAAGCCGATCGATTGGATGAACAATGAGCATTGCGGGGGTTGGATGAACAGTGAGCGGTGGCGTTGCCTCTGGATGAACAGGACCCCGTGGTGTGGAGGGCTGGATGAACAGTAGACGGTGGAGGGGGGCCCATGGAGGGGTGGTTCAACAGGACCCCGTGGTGTGGAGGGCCGGATGAACAATAGATGGTGGAGGGGTGCCCGTGGAGGGGTGGTTGAACAGTAGCCGTTGGAGTAGCGCGCGGTGGAGGCTGGATGAATAGGAGCCCGTGGAGGCTGGAGGACGTCGAGGTGGTGATGAACAGTATCCTGTGGAGTCCCGTTTTGCGGTACGCCACACCCCTCCCGATGAACATGACCCCCGTTTCGACCGCAACGCTCCAACACAAGTCCGTTTCGTCCATTTTGCGGTACGCCACACCCCTCCCGATCAACAGGACCCCCGTTTTGACCGTAGGAGGTCCTTTTCCTTCGTTTTGCGGTACGCCACACCCCTCCCGATCAACAGAACGCCCGTTTTGACCATAGGAGGTCCGTTTCCTCCGTTTTGCGGTATGCCACACCCCTCCCAATCAACAGGACCCCCGTCCCGAACGTGGCCGGTCGAACACAAGGCCGTTTCCTCCGTTCTGCGGTACGCCAGGCCTCGTTTCCATCGCCTGTTCCGTCCAAGCCCTCCCGATGAACACGACCACGCATTCCGTTCCGACCCAGCCGGTTGGCTTCCCATGAACACGACGACGATGCTGTTTCTCCGTTCCGACCCAGCCATGTACACGAGCCCTGGCCGTACGTATGCGTGAGTAGGCGTTCGAGACCCCGCCCGTATGTACGTACGTGGCCGTATTTTCTTTCTTGCACCCTGGCCGTTGTACGTACGTGTACATGCTACGTGCGCGCCTCTACTACACGACGCCGCCTCTACTATGACACGCGGCGCCGCCTCTCGTCCACCAAGTATGTACTTACATGTTCGCGACCAGAATGACAACACTACGTGCGCTTCACCAGGTGGGTCCCGACCGCCGTGCACTTCCTTGCATGCGAAGATGTAGCTGGTGGGTCCCACCGCCGTGGGGCGAATCGTTTTTTGCCCGGACGCACTTCCTTGCGTGCGAAGATGTAGCTGGTGGGTCCCAGCAGTCAGGGGGAAATGCTTTTTTGTAAAATACGGTGGCCCGTCCGGTGGGTCCCCGCTGTCAGGTGGAGGAATAATTATTTTGCGCGTAATAAGGAGGCACTTCCTTGCTGCGGCCGTGGACCCAGCTGTCAGCCTCTCCACGTACAGTCCACGTCCGATGGAAGCCGTTCCTTGACCACGTTGACCACGCCGCACCGAGAGCACTAGGGCGGTGGATGACGGCGAGGCCTAGGAAGGGGACGACACGGAGTCGGGGAAGACGTGGCAGTGGATGCCCATGCGTAGAGGAGTACGAGGGTTCACTGGTTCGCTGCGGTGTGAGGCTGCCGTTGCTGCAGAATAACAGGGGGTGTGGGTGAGTAGAGGGATGGCCTGGCCAGCGGTGGGAGTAGTAGGGGGCGGTGAGGCCTCCGCGCATCGCAGCCGGCCACGGGAGGCAGGAGCACGAGGCACGATCGACGCTAGGTTGGGCGGCTGGAGCAAGAAGACCAGAGGTTGAAGAAGCACTACGGCCGTTGGATGGACATCGTACGATCACTGGAGCTAGAATCGTGCATATTGACTAAGTTGACAAAGCCCTCCGTCCCGTCAACTTAGTAGCCCACAAGTCAGCCTGCCACTATACTGGGTCCCAGCTAACAGGGGGAGTATTCATTTTTTGTGCGTAATAAGGAGGCACTTCCTTGCGTGCGAAGATATAGCTGGTGGGTCCGAGCTGTCAGCGGCGGTAACGTTTTTTCGTGAAATACAGAGGCCCTTTCGGTGGGTCCCTGATGTCAGGTGGAGGAATCATTATTTTGCGCGTAATAAGGAGGCATTTCCTTGCGTGCGGCCGTGGACCCAGCTGTCGGCCTCTCCACGCATGATCCACTTCAGATGCATGTCGGTCGTTGACCACGTTGACCAGGCCGCACCGAGAGCACCAGGGCGGTGGACGACGGCGAGGCCTAGGAAGGGAACGACATGGAGGCAGGGAAGACTCGGCAGTTGTTTCCCACGCGGAGGGGAGTACGAATGTAAGAGGGTTTACTGGTTCATCTGCCGTCACCGGAGAATAACAGCAGGTGTGGGTGAGTAGAGGGATGGCTAGGCCAGCGATGGGAGTACGGTGGGGCGGTCAGTCTGTGGCAAAGATCTGGCCACGGGAGGAGGGAGCAGGCAGTCCCGCCGGGCGCTTGTTTGAGCGGGTGGAGTAGGAAGAGCAGAGATTGAAGAAGACGACGGTCGTTGGATGGACATCCAACAGTCTCTGCTTGTGCGTCAACCTTTTTTTAGGAAAGCCTCAAATCTGTGGAAAACAGCATACAACCCATCTGCCATTATTTCTAATAATTTACAACCCATTTTCTAATTCTTAAGGTTTTTTTGGAGCCCATATTCTTTTTGTTAGCATTACAACCCATATTGTGGCCACGGTTAAAAAATTATACAAAATTTTGCATATTTCAAAAGCGGTCCGAACTGTTTTTAATCCTGAAATTTTGACTCACATTCAAACTGATTTAAAAATAAATGTATATCAATATAAAATCCAACAAATTCTCCACGCATAAAAATTAATGTAATTTAAAATCTCGAAATGAAAAAAAGATATTTGAAACTAATTGCCGGTTTGATGTGTTTTAAAATGTACAGCCCATTTCTCATTACTGATGGGCCATTTTCTCGGCCAGCCGAATGAAAGCTCTCCTCGTCTTGAAAGATTTGCAGCCCAACAGGCCTGACAAAGCGACTTACTTGGTAATCACAAAAAAATGGGCTGTGGCCGTCACTACTAGGAAAAGGGCTATAAATGATATGGACACAAATGGCACACCACACATATGCCGCACCATGTGTTGGTGCGCCATTAGTGTCCAAATACTAATGGCGCACCACATCCACGGTGCGCCATTAGTAACAACTTTTTTTTCAAAACTAGTAATGGCGCACCAGGGTATAGTGCGCCATTACTAGTTAAACTAGTAATGGCGCACCACATCCACGGTGCGCCACTAGTAAATTTGTTTTAATTTTTTTTTTCATTTTTTTTTCAAAACTAGTAATGGCGCACCAGGGGATAGTGCGCCATTACTAGTTAAACTAGTAACGGCGCACCACATCCACGGTGCGCCACTAGTAATTTTTTTTCAATTTTTTTCAAAACTAGTAATGCCGCACCGTGGGAGTGGTGCGCCATTACTATGTTGAACTAGTAATGGCGCACCACTCCCACGGTGCGCCATTACTAAGTTGGCCCAAAAATTCCACCGAATGCAACCCCCCCCCCCCTGGACCGCCTTTTCAGTTTTTTTTAAAATAAAATAAAATGATGGAATGTCAAAAACTAAAAGAAAATAAGTTTCGCATGTGATATGTGGTCTACTTGTTGGGAAAATTTACAAATATGAATTTCGACTTTATTTGCAAAATCTCTCTGCAATTTGTAAAATGGGCATAACTTTTGCATACGAACTCGGATTAAAAAGTTTTTTATATGAAAAATCATCTGCTCGAAATCCAAGCACTACTGGTCGTTGGATATCATCAACATTCCACCAGGTCTGCCACATGTACAATTTAGAAGACTCCATGGTTGAACTTAAGCATAATGTACAAACCTCAAAACACAAGCACTTCTCCTTTGTTCTAGAATCTTCTGTATCATACTTGATTATTTTTTTCTAAATGAATTGCCATTATTTGTTTTTTACTTTATGATTTACAATGCACAACCCCATGAATCTTAATATTTTTTATAAAACTAATTGATTTTGAATGAAATGAACTATAAGAACTAAACGAACATCTACATCATGCATATATGACTCAAAGCTTTACATGCTATAGTGTGTATTTATTCATAATTTGGTTTCAAAATCTCATGCGTTCAATACATGTGTACCTTACTAGTTTTGAGTAGAGTAGCAAATTTCACGCGGCCCCGGGTATATCAAATGCAGGGCCTATGCATCATTGCCTTTCGGTCGAACCTATGTCCACAATTTTTTGTACGTACTATATCTCCACTGGTCCCCGAACCCAAAATGCTGCCTCGTTCCCGTAAAACCAAGCGTCCCACACATATTTGTAAGTGCATCTAGTGCCACCCCTAGTTGGTTTTTGAGTATTGACGACAAACCTGGTTGAGGGACTAATGTGTTTGTGAGAATTGCAGGATAACACAGGTAGTAGTCCCTCCTTGATTCGGTTTACCTACCGGAGATGACCCCTAAAAATGTGTGAAGACATTGAAGACAATGGTGGTCTGTGAAGACATTCACATTGAAGACTATGACATGAGAAGACATTGAGTGAAGACTATGGAGCGCGAAGATTTAGTTGTTTCGTTGTTTCCTTTTCTTCTTTGTCGAGTCATAGGAACCACCACACTGTTAAGTGGGGTCCAAGTGAACAAAGTCAGAGTGACTGAAGTGATGCTCAAACCAAATCCTATGTCTTCGAGCGAAGACAACGAGAGCAAATCTTATCCTGTATCGGATAAGTCAGCTTTACTTGTAGCCCAAGTCAAGCTGTCGCGTGTGTTTGAAATCTGACCGTTGCGACATGTGTCAGTTCCTTAGTAACCCAGGGTCATTTCAGACAAATCCGGTCGGGTTGCCCAGTGTCTATAAATAGCCCACCCCTACACCATAAATTGGTGGCTACTCAGAGTTAGTGCACGGCTTTTGTCGTTTGAGAGCAACCCACCTCCGAAGCCTTTGAGAGAGAATCCTTGCGAGGACAAAGCCCTATCCACCCAGAGCCCAAAGAGTGTTTGGCATCGCTGAAGTCTTTCTGTCCGCGTGATCTGAAGACTTGTTACACTTGAGGACTGTGAATCCTCCAAATTGTTAGGGCGTCGCTCTAAGCATCCAAGAGCCATTGTGGATTGCCGTGAACGAAGTTCTGTGAAGGTTGAAGTCTACCTTGAAGACTTACCAGAGTGATTGGGCGAGGACCGTGTGTCCGTAGCTCAAGGGGAATAAGGTGAAGACGCGGTCTTCTCGAAAGTTGAATCTCAACCTCCCTAACTGGACGCATAGTTGTCACAAGAATCGGAACTGGTCCAACAAATCATGTGTCCTTCTGAAGCCACTGGTTCTATCTCTTATTCCTCTTTACTTATAGTTTGTATTCGTGAAGTCATTGCCTGCTTGCATTATCTGTTTGACTTCACTGTGTGACTATCTATTCTGATTGGCTTTGTACTATCTTCCATCCTGATCTCTACTACCTAGCTGCTATTAGTCTTCATACTTTCACTTCATTGAATACTTGACTATGGCTTGTCTAGTGTAGTCTACCTTCCGCTGCATTATAATAGTGTTGTTTATATTGTCTGTATTCGAAACTTCCATGTTTTGAAGACTTTCATAAACATCGCCTATTCACCCCCCTCTAGTCGATAACTAGCCCTTTCAATTGGTATCAGAGCAAGGTGCTCCCTTGTTCTGTGTGATTTGGTTTAACCACCTGGAGTTTAGCTATGTCGACTGCAGGGATAATCAAAATCTCCATT
The DNA here is from genome assembly GCA_021605145.1 of Aegilops bicornis. Classification (NCBI taxonomy): domain Eukaryota; kingdom Viridiplantae; phylum Streptophyta; class Magnoliopsida; order Poales; family Poaceae; genus Aegilops; species Aegilops bicornis. The sequence continues at coordinate 840,969,549 of CM038670.1, read as the reverse complement.
GCGTGCCCCATCTTCGATGGCACTGAATATCCCTACTGGAAGAATAGGATGCGCATGCATCTTGAAGCCATTGATGTCGATCTATGGTATGTCGTCAAGAACGGCGTTCCCAAGACTGGTGAAGGTGTCACCCCTACTGATGTTAAGAAGTTCATTCAACTGGATTCTACTGCCAAGAACATCATCTGTGGTCACCTTACCAAAGGACAGTATGGTCGTGTGAGTGCTCTGGAAACGTCGAAGCTAGTCTGAGACTGGCTGTCCTAGGTCAATGAAGGCGTCTCAACCCAGCGAGATCAACGTATCAGAACTCTCCGTAACCTCTTCAACCGCTTCAAGAGACACGGCAATGAAAATGTCCAGATCACATTTGATCGCCTCACTGATATCACAAATGAGCTTCATGCACTAGGTGCCACTGAGATCATGATGCATGAGATAGTGAAGACACCACTGAGATCTCTTGACAGCTCATTTGACGCCTTAGCCCTGATGATACAAGAACGCCCTGATTTCAAGACTCTCGATCCGTCTGACATACTTGAGAGGCTCAACACACATGAGTACCAGCTATCTGACAAACGAGATATCTATGGCCCCAACTATGGCCGAACCCGAGCTTTGAAGGCAAAGGCTACTGCTTCCTCATCCAAGAAGAATCGATCAGTAGTTCCGTGATCCCAAGAACTTGGAAAGGAGCTTGCTATTCTTTTGAAGAAGTTCCACAAATTCACCAAGAAGAAAGGCTTCAGAAAGTCTTCACGATCCAGCTCAAGAAATGATGAAGCTTCTGCCTATGATCACAAGAAGAGAACCTGTCACAAGTGCAAGAAACCTGGTCACTACATCTCTGAGTGTCCACAGTGGGACAATGAGAAGAAGAAGAGCAAAGAATATGATTCTGATGACAAGAAGAAGAAGAAATCCTCAAAGTCTTCTTCCAAGTCTTCTTCCAAATCTTCATCACACAAGAAGACCTCATCTGGCAAGGCTCGTGCTTTTGTTGGCAAGGAAATGGATTCAGAAGAGAAGTCTGCTTCAAGGGAGGCGGAGGTGGAGTCTGAGGGGGAGTCTGACTCAGGTGTTGCGAGTCTGGCCCTAGCTTCTGCCTATGTCGCCAAGTCCATCTTCAACACCGAAGACAATGGTTCAGTCACGAACACTGATCATAATGACGAGGACGACTCGCCTCACACCTACTGCTTCATGGCACGTGGTGCCAAGGTAAAATCACGTGACGCTTACTTTCAAACATCAAGTGAAGACGACTCTGATTGTGAATCCAAACCCAGCTACAAAACACTTGCTAAAATTGCAACTGAACAACAAAAAGCTATGGAACACACTCAAAAACTGTTAGACAAAAGCGATGACCTGTTGGACGCGGAAATGGCCTGTTCTCAGTCCTTAGTTGAAGACATTAAAAATCTTCATGCTAAGTACCAGGAACTTGAAAGTCGTCATGAAACGCTCACAACCACTCATGAAAAGCTCTCCTATGATTATCTTGAAAGGAAGCAAGAGCTTGAGAAATTGAGAGCAGCTCATGAAGATCTTCAAAAAGAGAATGAGTCACTTCGCGCTCAACAGATCAGTTCCGCTCAGGAAGGATTTGAACCACCTTGTCTAAAATGCCTTGAGCGTGATAACGCTACTTCTGTTGCTGAATGTTCTACTGCTGCTACTGTTGCAATATCTTCAACTGCTGATGTGGTAACTAACCCCTCTACGGAGGATACCACTACTATTGCTGATGAAAATGCTAGGTTGAAGACATTGCTTGAAACAGGGATGTACAAAAGTCTCAAAGGGCATCAAACACTATGCGATGTCCTCAAAAAGCAGATTCCGAACTGAAACCCTAGGAAAGAGGGTGTTGGGTTCGAGAGGAAAATGAATGTTGATGGCTCCTACTGGAAGCCTGAGCAGTACCCCAAAACCACATGGGTTGCTGCAAAGGGACCTTCAATGGATCCATCCACCCTATCTGGCTTCACCTGTGCTAACCCAATTGTCATTGATGAATCCTTTGATGCAAACTATAAACTGTTTAAGAATCAGAATGGTGAAGTGTTTGCCAGGTATATTGGTACTAACTGCAGGAACGAGCCACCTATGAAGAAGATCTGGGTTCCCAAAAGTTGTCTTGAGAATCTTCCTATGAATGTCATTATGACACCACCTAGGAGGAAGACAAATCCTAGACCAAAGGCTTCATATGACCCAAAGGCTTCATACAGACAGAGGACTCACCTGAGTCACCCTAACGCCAATGTTTTGCAGGGAAACCATACTCAGACTTATGAATATGAGCGTGTGTCTTCAAACTATGTTCATAGAACTAAGAACTTTTCTGCTTATTCATATGAGTATCGTTCTTCTCCTGCAAGGCTATTTGCTAGGGCTCCAAAGCCGAAATTCTCAGATGCTGCACTTAGACTCATTGCTTCTAAGCCACCCCTGAAGATGTGGGTGGTTAAGAAGAATTAACTTTCTTTTGCAGGGAAAGGTCTCCAGCCAGAAATCAAAGGCGTCTGATGCTATTGCTGGGGACTTAAAACATCTTGTAGGGCGCAAGATCAAATGCCCAAATAGTCTCACTATGTATTTTGTTCCTGAATCATTTGCCATACATCCAATCAGTCCTAACTTGGATCTAAGCTTTCATAATCCACTTGCTCGTCAAATGTTTATGCTTCACACTTCTCTTTGTGAAGCCTATCCCCTAATCGCATCGTAGGCTCGACACCTCGTGCTTCAGAATGGATTATGGATAGCGGATGCACTAATCATATGACTGCTGATCGAAGTCTTCTCATGGACTCAACCTTACGTCCATCTGACAAGAGTCACATCACATTTGCTGACGCTGGTAAAAGCAAGGTATTGGGTCTAGGTAGAGTTGCAATCTCAAGGGATCAACACATGGATAAAGTGACGCTTGTTGAATCCCTTGGTTTCAACTTAATGTCTGTCTCAATGCTTTGTGACTTAAACATGATTGTGCTATTTGGAAAATATCGATGCCTTGTACTGATGGAATCTGACAAGTCTCTAGTCTTTGAAGGGTATCGAAAAGACGATCTATATATTGTAGATTTCTCAGCTGGACTGAAGATGGCCGTATGTCTTCTAGCAAAGGCTTCATAATGCTGGCTCTGGCATCGAAGGCTAGGGCATGTAGGCATGAAGAACTTGCACACTCCTACGCAGAAGAAGCATGTCGTGTGCATCGAAGGCGTCAAGTTCAAGAAGGACCATCTGTGTGGCGCCTGCGAAGCAGGAAAGATGACTAGGGCCAAGCATCCCCCGAAGACAATCATGACCACATATCAACCCTTCGAGCTGCTTCACATGGATCTATTTGGCCCTGCTCACTACTCTACTCTCAATGCTACTGCTTGCCTCTATGGTTTCGTAATTGTTGATGATTACTCTAGATATACTTGGGTACATATAGTCCTCTACAAGACTGAAGTGCAGGATGTCTTCAGACGCTTTGCCAATCATGCCATGACGAACTATGGCGTCAAGATCTAGCATATTATAAGAGATAACGGCATTGAGTTCAAGAACACTGGCCTCGACCTCTATCTGGATACACTTGGCATCACACATGAGTTCTCTGCTACTTATACACCTCAGCAGAATGGCATCGCCGAGCGCAAGAACAAAACTCTCATTGAGATGGCCCGAACGATGCTTGATGAGTACAAGACTCCACGGAAGTTTTGGCCTGAAGCCATTGACACTGCTTGTCACATCATCAACCGTGTTTATCTTCACAAGCTTCTGAATAAAACATCCAATGAGCTCCTAACTGGTAATAAGCCAAATGTAAGCTACTTCAGAGTATTTGGTGCTAGGTGCTGGATCAAGGATCCACATCACACTTCAAAATTTGCACCGAAAGCACATGAAGGTTTTATGCTTGGTCATGGAAAGGATTCGCACTCCTACAGAGTCTTCAACCTCTTTCACTATAAAGTTTTTGAAATAGTGGATGTGCGGTTCGATGAAACTAACGGCTCGCAAAGAGAGCACCTGCCAAATGTGATAGATGAAGTACCTTCAAGTGAATCTATCAAGCAGATGGGAATTGGAGATATCATACCCTCTGAGAATCAATCTGAAGAGGAACTGGTCATTTCTGCACCTAATCAACCTGAAGACAATGCTCAGTCTGAAGACAATCCCCCAAATGATGATATTGATCACGAAGAGCAAAATCTTTGTCCTGCTCATCCTCGTGTTGCAAATGAAGTTCACATTGAGAAGATAATTGACAGCTTGAATGCACCTGGTCCACTCACTCGTTCAAAAGCAACTCAAAGAGCAAGACAACTAACTAACTTCTGTGGGTGTCGGTGTCAAAACCGACGGATCTCGGGTAGGGGGTCCCGAACTGTGCGTCTAGGCGGATGGTAACAGGAGACAAGGGACACGATGTTTTTACCCAGGTTCCGGCCCTCTCGATGGAGGTAAAACCCTACTCCTGCTTGATTAATATTGATGATATGGGTAGTACAAGAGTATATCTACCACGAGATCAGAGAGGCTAAACCCTAGAAGCTAGCCTATGGTATGATTGTTGTTCGTCCTACGGACTAAAACCCTCTGGTTTATATAGGCACCGAAGAGGGTTAGGGTTACACAGAGTCGGTTACAATGATAGGAAATCTACATATCCGTATCGCCAAGCTTGCCTTCCACGCCAAGGAAAGTCCCATATGGACATGGGACGAAGTCTTCAATCTTGTATCTTCATAGTCCAGGAGTCCGGCCAAAGGCTATAGTCCGGCTATCCGGACACCCCCTAATCCAGGACTCCCTCAGTAGCCCCTGAACCAGGCTTCAATGACGACGAGTCCAGCGCGCATATTGTCTTCGGCATTGCAAGGCGGGTTCCTCCTCCGAATACTTCATAGAAGATTTTGAACACAAGGATAGTGTCCGGCTCTTCAATATTAGTTCCACATACCACCGTAGAGAGAATACTATTTACACAAACTCAATCTGCTGACGTATTCATGGCGTGACATCACACCACGGCCAAGCCTTTATTCGAATCATTTTCACTGTCCCACCTCAGCGCGTTTAGCGAGGCGGTTTCCTTGGCACGTCTTGTCAAAGCAGAGATCGTGTCCCCTTACTCCGGGATTCTCATTAATACGGGCGTGGGTAACCCACTCGTGCCCGTTGGCACGCCTCCTCTATCGAAGGCGAGTTCCAAACGGTCACGGGGAGGGCTCCTGGTATTCAACCTCTTTATAAAGAGACCAAGGCCCCGCTCCTTTTTCTCAATCTCCATCGAATCCGCCCCTCATTTCGAGTTCCAACACCCAAAGCTCCAGATTCAGGCGCTTCGGACCTTCGATGATGTCCGGCTCCGACCTTCAAGGCCGGTGGATACCTTCCTCCGTCATGGAAGAAGACGTCCTAAAGCTAAGAGATGCCAGGTATCTAACCGGCGAAATCTCGCATAGGCTGCCTGCCCAAGGGCAGGTTATTCCCACTCCCAAGCCCGGTGAAAGCATGGTGTTCGCGTCTCACTTCCTTCGGGGGCTAGGCTTCCCGACGGATCCCTTCGTGAGGGGGCTCATGTTTTATTATGGGCTGGAATTTCACGACTTGGATCCAGAGTCCATCCTCCACATCTCATCGTTCATCGTTGTATGCGAAGCCTTCCTCCGCATTACCCCTCACTTCGGATTGTGGCTCAAGACCTTCAAGGTGGAGCCGAAGATGATCAAGGGGCAACAGGCAGAGTGCGGAGGGGCTGTTATAAGCAAGAATGCTGACGCTTCATGGCTCGAGGGCTCTTTTCAAGAGGAGCTCAATCTATGGCAACAAGAGTGGTTTTATATCACAACTCCCAGGGGCACCAAATGGGTGGCGCCACCTGCCTTTCGCTCGGGTCCTCCACCACGGCTGGCGTCGTGGGTCAATAAATGGCTTGACTGGGGGCCGTCCAAGGACGTGCCCTTGTTGCAGGGCCGTATTCGAGACCTCCTAGAAGAGAGATCAATTTGGTAGTAGTAGCGTAGGTCATGCTGATTCGTCACATCCTGCCCTGCAAACATCGTCCCCTCCTCCTGTGGGAGTTCAATCTGGAGGGACCATGAGCTCTCCAACATTTTATGGGCGCAACGCCCGTGGAGATGTACAAACTGTTCTTCGGATCACAAGCAATGTGTCCGGACTTGACCGAGGACGCAGGTCTAAGCTGCAATCGCCCGGATGCTCAAGTAAGTAGTCCCGTACCCGGACACGCTATCCGTATATTTATCATAAACTTGCCCTTAAAAGAGCTGTCCTTAAACAGGAGTGGATAGCGAAAGCAAAGCTGATCAGGTGTCCGGCCCCCCTCCCTGAGACCACGTCGGATCCCGTGTTAACCAAGATGCTGGAGGCTACGCCTTTGGAAGAAGGCGAAGGGGGGAACAAGGAAGCTACTGCCTCTGCGAAGGAGGTTATCAAGAAAGGAGGGATCGAGAATCCCTCCATCCAAGGGGAGAAGAGGACCGCCTCTGAAGATCCGGAGACCAAGGCCTCAAAGCGGGGGAAGAAATCTTTGCCAGAGGGTCCTGCGCCGGGAGATGCCCCGGCCGCACTATTTCCCCAAGGAGATCAGCCCTCCAGCGAGCCGTAAGTAGAGAGGGGAGTTTTTAAAATAAGAGACATCCCTGTTTTATTTCTGAAGATGACCGAAATTTTACCTTGTAGTTCGGATCTCAGCCCTTCTCAGCAGAGCTCGTCTTTAGGGGATCTTCGTCCGGAGATGATGGAGAGCGGAACGCCTCACCCTGCCGTACCGCCTAGCGAGGCAGACGATCCTGAGGTGTCGTCGCGGAGGGTTTCTCCGAATCCGGCAGGGACGGAGGGCGGTCGTAGGGCCCCCCGAAGCCCTCCCTGTCCGGCCTTCAAAAAAGGCCATCAGACGAGTCCGGCACCTCCTGGTGCACGGTTGGAGGAGTTGAAGGATCTGCTCGGGCGAGCGTCTATCTTAGAGGATAGCCGTGCATTGATGGGTACGGTGATTCAAAACATTTCATCCACGGAAAGTGGGTTGTACGAGGCCGCCAGGAGTTTACTGACGGGTTTTGAGGTACGTGCAATGATGTACCTTTTGACGGTTCCGCATATATAAGATGCGCCCTGTGTAGATAGTAGCCCCTGAGACTCGGTGCATTGTCAAAAATGACAGCGTGCCGAGGATCATAATCCCAGCTATAATATGTCGCCCTTCCTATGTAGGTGGCGGAGCGTCCGGTGGCTAGCCGGACTGATGAATTTGCCGAACTAAAGCGGCAACTTGACGTGGCGGATGCCGACATCGCGCTTGTCAATAAGCGGCTTGACGAGTCACAAGGTATGCGGTTTCTCCACGGAACCTGGTAAGGGTGCTTGATGCCCGTGCCTTACAACATGTATGCTTGATCCAGATGGTGCCGCTGCCATGGAGAACCTTCGGGCGGAGCTTGCCCGAGCCAAGGACCAGGCCAGAAAAAGTGATGCGGCTGCCTTAAAGGCGACCGAAGAGCTAAAAGCCGAACAAGCTGCTCACTGCCGAAGCAAGAAGGAAATGGCCGAGATGGCCGTGAAGTTGAAGAATGCTACCGACCGCAGCGAGCTTCTTGAAAAAGAAGGTCGAGCGGAGCAAGAGGACCTGAAGAAGGCCACCACCGAGGCCAAGGATGCTCGCTCTACGATGAGAGCTATGAAGGAGGAGCTACGTCGGGCGGAGATATCGCGGTGGAAAGCCCGTTACGCTGCGGAGGAAGTTCACGGATCCTAAATATGCTCGGTTGGACCGGCTGTGGAGTAGTGAGGATGCTTATACGGACTTGGCGGCAAGTGCGCATGACGCGGCCGAACACTTCGGAGATCAAAAGGATCACGAGATGGAAGAGCTTTTTTGGTCGCAGTTCCGTAATCCAGAGCGTCCACTTCCATTAACCGATTGTTTGGCCGAATGGGCGGAGCTGAATAGGTTGTCCGGACTTGCCATGAAGAATCTCGTGACTCATTTGTGGCCGAAAAGGCCCGAGCCGAAGAGTTATTTTGGCTTGGTGCAGCAGTTCCTTGGTGCGGTGCCGCATATCAAAGCAATGAGGCGGTCAACATGCATAGAGGGTGCGCGGATGGCTCTTGCCCGTGTCAAGACATACCGGGCGGAGATGAAGGCCACCGATGTTGCATCCCAAGATTCTCGACGGAAACCGAAAATTGCCGAGCACTATTTTCAGGAAATTCTGCAGGGCGCTCGTTTAATAGAGACGCAGTGCTCGAAGGATATTATGTTCGAATAACATGTATTATTGTGAAAAAATGTTTCGATGGAATATAAAAGCTTTTTATACTTGTGCCTTCAAGAAGTAAAATACCTCCTGTGCGGCCGTTAATGTATATGTGTATATAACCTGAAAGATGGCAGTCTTTGGCTTCAGCCCCCACATATATAATGCGGGGGTGTTTGCAGAAAGCGCCTTTTCACACTTGATCCAACGTCTTGGTCCTACAAAGGAGGTGATAGCGCAGCAAACTAGGCAACCAGACTATAATGCTTTATCACTTTCACTTAGCCATAGGAGTTCGACAGTGGGGCTACTATATAGCCCCTAGGGGCACCGCGCTCACCCGAATTCGGGGCGCGTATGTGCCTGACCGGGAAGCGACCCTTCGTCAATGCGGAGGAATTCTAAAGATTCCAGCGGGTCATCGAGTGGTTGACCAGTCTCACGCTATATCATGACAGTCAGTTTTCGGCTTTCTCTACTGAGGTGCTTTCGCTTTGGCGAACCGGGGCACAATCGCGATGAGTTCTCCTGGTGCCGCATTAGCCGATAGAGCGGAACGTAAGGCAGCAAAACACAGGAGCCGGGAAAACCCAACATTTGACCAAAGACATGATTCGGAGTTGATGCATATAAGGCCTAACTCGAGACGCCGAACACTCCCTAAGGTATTCGGTCTTTATGAAATCGGGTCGAACAATCGCCCTTGGTAATAAGCCCCTGGTGTCCAGGTACGCGCAAAATTCTGACGTGGCCTATGCCAAAACGCCAGCCTCCTCATCGGTTATAGCGAGAAACCGGGGGATGTATATCAACAAGAGATAGTAAAAAAGGTTTACACAGGGTCTTAATCTGAAAAGAATCCTTGCAACGGGTCCCTACTGCACGTCTGCGCCTGTGTCTCTGTTGTGCCGTATCCTAGACGGGTGTAGCACGGTGTTCATCTGTAAAAGAGAGGAACTTAGTGGAAAAAGATCATGCGAAAATGTATGTTATATTAAATAAACAAAGTACAATTCAAAAAATGAACAAAATTGAGCTTTATTGTCTCTTGTTGTGGATCGCTGGAGCCCCTTATGCAGGTATGCGTCTAGTAAGCCCTCGTATGTTTACGCCGGACTCGTCCAGCCGTGTCTGGGGTCTGGACGACCTGTCTAAGTGCTTGTATTGGTGAAGCCGGTTTATTGTGGGGCTGTCAAGGCAACCGCAAAATTTTCCGGACTCGAGGAACCCTCGATGTTTCTCTTTAATGAGATGATGCCGCATGGACCGGGCATTTTAAGTGTAAGAGATGCATAATGCGGTATTGCGTTAAAGCGGGCGAAAGCTTCACGTCCCAATAGTGCTTGATAGTTACTTGTAAATGGGGCGAGGTGGAAGGTTAACTTTTCGCGGCGGAAGTTGTCGGGTGAGCCGAACACAACTTCTAGCCGTAGAGAGCCCGTACAATGGGCATATAGGCCTGGCATTACCCCTTGAAAGGAAGTGTTGCTATGGCGAAATTTGGTTGGGTCTATCTGCATTTTGCGGATTGTGTCCTGATATAGCAGGTTTAGATCACTGTCGCCGTCCATTAGGACTTGTGTAAATTGGAGTCCGCCGATTATTGGATCTAATATCAAGGCAGTCCAACCTGCATTCCGTATACTTCTAGAGTAATCCTGATGGTCGAAGGTGGTTGGTTTTAACGACCAGTGGCGGGACTCCTCCGGGATAGGCCGTATGGCGCGTACCTCTATGGGCGCCGCTCTATTTTTCCCTTTTGTCACGTGAAGTGAGTTTACTGTTTTGATTTCTTGTGGGAAATTCTTTTGTTTTCCGGTGCTCTGCTTGTGGGGTTCGTCATCGTCCTCGCTTGGTGTGTCGAGCCCCTTGTGTTCGGCCTTGAGTTTGCCGGACTGCTTGAAGACACAACAATCTCTGTGGGTATGGTTCGCAGGCTTCCTGGGAGTACTGTGGATTTGGCATATCTTGTCCAAGATTTTGTTTAAGTTAGATAGCTCGTCCCTGTTATCCTTAAGGGGCAGCTTTTTATGATTCTGCCGAGAGCTGTTGAATCCGGCGTTGATCGCCGTGCTCTTCGGGCTGTTTCCCTTGGTCCGACGCTGGTCCTTGCTGCGTCGTGGTTTCCGTTCCATCCCTGACCTTGGATGTACTTGGGTCATTGGTATCGCATCTTGCCAGCCAGCTATCCTCTCCTGCAAAAGCGGGTCATGAGGCTTGTTAATGCAGCCATTGTTCTTGGCTTTTCTTGGCCGAGGTGTCTGGCGAGCCATTCGTCTTGGACGTTGTGTTTGAAAGCTGCTAAGGCTTCGGCGTCCGGACAGTCGACTATTTGGTTCTTTTTAGTAAGGAATCTGGTCCAAAATTTTCGGGCCGACTCTCCGGGTTGTTGAGTTATGTGACTTAAATCGTCGGCATCCGGAGGTCGGACATAGGTCCCTTGAAAATTTGCCCGAAAAGCATCCTCGAGCTCCTCCCAACTTCCAATGGTGTTTTCGGGAAGGCTTTTAAGCCAATGCCGGGCTGGCCCTTTGAGCTTGAGGGGTAAGTATTTTATGGTGTGGAGATCATCTCCTCTAGCCATGTGTATGTGGAGGATGTAATCCTCAATCCAGACTCCAGGGTCTGTTGTTCCGTCGTATGCCTCTATGTTTATGGGCTTGAATCCCGCTGGAAATTCATAATCCAGCACCTCATCGGTGAAACATGGGGGGTGTGCGGCACCCCTATATTTAGGTGTACCGTGATGTTCGGATACTTGATGTGTTGCATTGCTTACTAGAGCTTGCTTTCTTGGCCCGTAGATAGATCTAACTGGCCATCTTTTTGATGTGAATCCCTGTGCGGATCGCGTGTCGACTTGTGTGCGGCGCCGTTTGCCGCTCTCTGTTTGCCATGGAGTCGTCCATCCGACCGGGTGGCCTCCTTGTTTTTTGATTGCGGGGTATCTACGGCCTCCTCATCAAATTCGGGTAGTAGTTTTCGATTTGGGTAGCTCTTTGTTCGGCGACTGTCGCCGTATTTGTCTGCGGTGTTGAGTACTTTGCTCCATCTGATTCTGAGTGCATCTTCCGCTGTTTTGAGCTTCCGCTTCTGCTTTTTCAGGCTACGTGCAGTGGCGACGAGCCTTTTGTGGAGGTTCTTCTGCTCCAGCAACTTGTCCGGCGTGAGATCGTCCGGACTGTTATCTTCGCCGGGGACGGGTTGTTTATCCAGGTTGTCCTGTTCGGACGGTTGCTCGATAGCATGTTAGTCATCCGCCGGTTCGCCCTGCTCTATGGCTGGGTCTGTATGGCTGTTGTCTTTGTCGAGGCGGGACTTTGAGCGGCACTTACTTTGCCGTTTTGACTGCTTTTCGAGGGAATGATCCTTTGTAGCGTCCCGTTGTTCCTCGTCGTCGCTTCCTTTAGGTGTGTCCGCCATGTATACATCGTGAGATGAGGTGGTTTTCCAGTGCCCTATAGGTGCTGGTTCATGTTCCTCCCCTACATCATCGTCCATACCGTCGATGTCTTCGGAGTCGAAGTCGAGCATGTCGGTTAAATCATCGACAGTGGCTACGAAGTGGGTGGTGGGTGGTCTTTGAATTTCCTCGTCGTCCGCATCCCAACCTTCCTGACCATAATCCGGCCAGGGCTCTCCTGATAAAGAGAGAGACTTTAGTGAGTTCAGGATGTCGCCAAAGGGCGAGTGCTGAAAGATGTCCGCGGCAGTGAATTCCATGATCGGCGCCCAATCGGATTCGATTTGCGGGGGCGCGGAAGGCTCAGAGTCCGAAGAGGAGTCTGGCACCTTGGAGTCACGAGCTTCGCAAAGGACGGGGTAGGTATATGGCTCAATCGTCGTAGAGATTGCAGCCACCGAGGTGGTGTCCAGCCACCCGTCCTCGATCGGCGCAGTCGGCTCCGAGCTAAAGGTCGGAGCGGACACTGGTGCGGCCTCCAGGACACTGTTCGGCGGCAGAGCTAGATCATGCCCCTCGTGACAGTGCGGCGCGCTTGGCTGTGGCTTGAACCCGTCGAAGATCAAGTCTCCGCGGACGTCAGCCGTGTAGTTCAAACTTCCAAATCTGACCTGATGGCCAGGGGCGTAGCTTTCAATCTGCTCCAGATGGCTGCCGAATTGGCCCGCAGTGCAAAGCCGCCGAATACGAAGATCTGTCCGGGAGAAAAGTCTCACCCTGGACCGCATCGTTGTTGACGATCGGAGGAGCCATCGGGCCTAACGATGACGACACGGAGGAACTCTCAATGAAAGCACCAATGTCGGTGTCAAAACCGGCGGATCTCGGGTAGGGGTCCCGAATCTGCGTCTAAGCGGATGGTAACAGGAGACAAGGGACACGATGTTTTTACCCAGGTTCGGGCCATCTCGATGGAGGTAAAACCCTACTCCTGCTTGATTAATATCGATGATATGGGTAGTACAAGAGTAGATCTACCACGAGATCGTAGAGGCTAAACCCTAGAAGCTAGCCTATGGTATGATTGTTGTTCGTCCCTCTGAGACTAAAACCCTCCGGTTTATATAGGCACCGAAGAGGGTTAGGGTTACCTGAGTCGGTTACAATGGTAGGAAATCTACATATCCGTATCACCAAGCTTGCCTTCCACGCCAAGGAAAGTCCCATCCGGACACGGGACGAATTCTTCAATCTTGTATCTTCATAGTCCAGGAATCCGGCCAAAGGCTATAGTCCGGCTATCCGGACACCCCCTAATCCAGGACTCCCTCAGTGGGCATTTTGCATTTGTCTCAATCACTGAACCCAAGAAAGTTGATGAAGCCTTCATGGAACCTGAATGGATTCAAGCTATGCAAGAAGAGCTTCAACAGTTCGAGCTGAATAATGTGTGGGAATTGGTCAAGCGTCCTGATCCTCGAAAACACAATATCATTGGCACCAAATGGATATATCGCAACAAGCAAGATGAGCATGGTCAAGTTGTCAGAAACAAGGCTCGTCTCGTTGCGTAAGGTTACACTCAAGTGGAAGGAATTGACTTCGATGAAACATTTGCTCCGGTGGCAAGAATTGAAGCCATTCGTATACTGTTAGCCTATGAAAATCATCACAACATTCTTCTGTATCAAATGGATGTGAAAAGTGCTTTTCTCAATGGAAAGATAGAAGAAGTATATGTTGCACAACCTCCAGGCTTTGAAGATCCAAAACATCCTGATATGGTATACAAGCTCAACAAGGCACTGTATGGCCTCAAACAAGCCCCTCGTGCTTGGTATGACACACTCAAAGACTTCCTGAAGAGCAAAGGCTTCAAACCTGGTTCACTGGATCCTACACTCTTCACGAAGACATATGATGGTGAACTCTTTGTGTGCCAAATCTATGTGGATGACATTATCTTCGGCTGCACCAACAAGAAATACAGTGATGAATTTGGTCACATGATGCAAGAGCAATATCAAATGTCCATGATGGGCGAGCTGAAGTTCTTTCTGGGTCTCCAAATCCGTCAACAACGCAATGGCATCTTCATATCTCAAGAAAAATACCTCAAAGATTGCCTGAAGAAGTTTGGAATGCAAGACAGCAAAGGATACACGACGCCAATGCCAACCAAAAGTCATCTGGGTCCCGAAGACAATGGTAAAGAATTCGATCAAAAGGTATATCGCTCCATGATTGGATCTTTGCTTTACTTATGTGCATTTAGGCCAGATATAATGTTTAGTGTTTGCATGTGTGCCCGATTCCAAGCGGCACCAAAGGAATCGCATCACTTAGCTGTGAAGCGAATTCTTCGATATTTGGCTTACACCCCAACACTAGGATTATGGTATCCAAAGGGCTCAGAGTTTGATCTAGTTGGATTCTCGGATGCTGATTATGCTGGTGACAAGGTTGATCGCAAGTCTACATCAGGCACATGTCACTTTTACGGGACGATCTCTTGTCTGTTGGTCTTCAAAGAAGCAGAACTGTGTATCTCTCTCTACTGCTGAATCTGAATACATTGCTGCTGGATCCTGTTGTGCTCAGCTTCTCTGGATGAAGCAAACTCTAAAAGACTATGGTATCCATCTAAAGAATGTGCCTCTCTATTGCGACAATGAGAGTGCCATCAAGATTGCCAACAACCTAGTTCAGCATTCGAAGACAAAGCACATTGAAATTCGTCATCACTTTCTCAGAGATCATGTTATTAAGGAAGATATTGATATCATTCACGTCAAGACAGAAGAACAGTTGGCTGATATCTTCACAAAGCCCTTGGATGAGAAAAAGTTTTGCAAGTTGCGGTGTGAGCTAAATATCTTGGAATCCTCAAATGTCCTGTGAATGGACACACATCCTAACACTTATGCATTTTTATGACTTAGATGTGCAACACGCAAAGTAATGTATATCTTCAATTAATGAAGACATACACTCTAAGTGTGAATACATTAATGAGGAAATTGACTTCAGAGCGCCACGATAGTTGTGCGCCGTGTCTGGGTCTAATAATTCCTATACGATGGGTAACGCCACCACCAAACTATTGTTTGAAGTGTTTTTCTTGGCGTTAAATTTGCAAAGTCTTCATAGTTGATTTGTCTTCAACATTGATTTGAATTCAAGATTAACTGCACCATGTTGATTTGGTCTTGACTCTGTTATATACATATATTGTGTTCTGTCCTCTACAGCATTCACTTATAGCTATGTCTTCTTTCTTGAATCTTTTGAACTAAGTGAATGTGATCGGACCCTAACCCATCTATGCTTCTACCTCAAGCTCTATCTATCCAAATCATATGCATTCTGATGAAACTGTCGAATGTCTTCTCTGCGTCCTTGTCAGCAGAAGACACAGAGACAAACTTTAAATCTATTTTTAATGCTATATCCTTTTGCCTGAAACCCGGAGAATTTGGAACGACCACCCCGACAATCCAGGCGAGCGTGGGAACATGGAACAACTGTCTATGTGTTGCATGTGTGCCGCGTGTCCTTCAGATGTGAACCGCCAGGGGCACCTGCGTAATTGCGTTGTGCCGTCTCAATCCTTATAAATACCCATCACATCTCGGTCAAAAATTCTTCTTCCACCTCGCCACCTCTCGCAAACCCTAGCACCTCTGCTAGCTCTTGACGACGCCGGTGACGAAGCGCTTAGCTGCCGCAACTTCTCCGACGCCGTCCTCACGCCGGCCGTGGACCTCATCCTATCCGCCGTCGCCATAGGTGTCTTCCGCCGCCAAGTTAGGGCACGGGAGATTGAACTGCTCGGCCTCCAACTTCACTCCGTCTAGCAGTTCTTCGTGTGGTAATTAAAATTCACTTTTACCATCTTTTCAATCTGATAGATTCATCCCTTCTTACCAAAAGTGGTTTCTAGATCCCCAAGTTGAATCTATCTCTTTCTGCATCTCATACTATGCCTAGTCCGTTCACTTATGCTTCTTTACAAGTTCGATTCTTCACTTGTACTTATTCTTGGATTTTTACAAATCTGGAACCAACTCTCATCAAATAATTGAATGTCTTCGCGGTGTGAGGTCAATGTCTTCAAACTGATTTATCTTCAAAATCTTCTGAGAATGCATATGACCTCTTCCCCTTCCCTCGCACCTCTAATGCTGTCACAGGTACATGTCCGTGGGAGAATCCCTTGGTCTCATAGTCTGCATTTGTTTGCAGAATTCTTACAGCTTCACATCAACTCTCCCGAAGCCAGTTCCAGTCTGACCAGCAGACGGAAGCCTTTGACGGTGTTGAAGCCATTCAGACTGAACCTCATGGCAACATAGAAGTCTACAAGGAAGGGTGGCAGACAGCACCGTGGAAACACTTCCAAGGATTTGCCTCCAGATTTGCACGAGCTGTACAAAACAGATACAGAGGAAACCTATACGAGCCGCAAGAATCAAATCCAATGGATTCAAAGATATTGGTCTAAGGAATGGTTCAAGTACCGCTTCGTTACAGCAGAATATGCAGAGAAGAATGCCATCAAGGCACCCTGGGGTGATGTTTTGTTCAAAAATCTTCCACTCAGGACCCAGGCTGAAGCTATTGAGCAAGGTTTCTATCCATGCATGGTGCGCGGACCACAGCCTATGGATGCTGACCCTTCTTCACTGCTATGGTGCCGTGAGGATCATCTGTTCAAGTGCAACTACCAGTTCGCCAAAGACTCAGCTGCAAAGAACAAGAAGGATCTAGGACTTGACTTCAACCCCGGTCCTTCCTCACCTCGGGACAATGGCACCTGTGAAGCCAATGAGAACAGGATCGACCCCTTCTACAACCTTGCTGGCCTCATCACTCGCACTGCTATTCAAGGTGCCAAAGTGGATCATTCTGATGATGGTGCTGACACTGATGAAGCCCCAGCTCCTACCCCAAAGCCGCATAAGCAAAAGAAGGCTAAAGCTTCAAAGACATCTGCTGCTCCAAAAGCTTCGCGAGTGAAGCCATTGTCAACTGCCCTTCCTGCTCCAAGTAACACTTCTGAAGATCTTTCTCGCATCTCCAAGAGGCGCGAGAAGCCACAGAAAACTGCTCAAGGATCAAGTCACGCAGTCACACCAAACCGCCGCTCGAGGAACGAGTCTGAAGCCATTGATTTGTCTTTAGATGATGAATTTGGCAATGATGCTCTCGAGCAGTTGATCAAGAGCAAGCAAGAGGCGGAGATCTTCAATGATCTGCCTCTCTTTGATGTGAACATTTTGAATAATTTCATTGATGAATGGTTCGACAATCCAGATATCAGCTTTGATAATCTTCAACTTCCTATTGGCGTCATTGCTTTCCAATGCGCCATTGCTCCTGAGTTGGCTCTGGCTCAGCGCATTGTTGAATTGAAGAAAAAGATAGACTTTGAGAAAGAGCAATTCAAGAAGCATGTAGCCAAGATTAGTGTGGCTGATGTTCAGAAATTCAAGCTGATGCTGAATGACCTCAAGGAGTCATTTCAAAAGAAACGCGAAGCCAAAGGTTCAAGAGAGCACATGAAGAATCTTGCAGACAAGTGCGTTGAAGCTTACAATGAAGCTGAGAAGCGCAAGGCACTTGGTCGTCCTGACATTGATCCCTCGATGGCTGCCAAGAAAAAGAAGAAGCATGCTGAGGCCCAGACTGACGCTCCACGGTGGGAAGAACCTCACATTGTCTTCCCAGCCAGCATGACAGGCTCAAAGCCTAAGGTCTCCTCAGTGGCTTCAGACCAGCAGAAAACCAAGGCAGCTGAAGCCGAAGCCAGGAAGCGGAAAACCAAGCGCACTACTGATGATGCACCACCCCCCAAGAACAGAAAACCAAGAAGAGAGATCGGGCTGCTCCCTCAGAGCCCCTTGTTGTTGAACCCATTGCTTTTGCTCATCCTGCTACTGGAAATCAAGAGCGTCCGCTGATCGTTCATGAGCCTGCTTCCACAGAGGCTCCTGAAGCTCAAGAAGATCCAGTCGTTGACCCCATCGCGACTGAAGACATTGGTCCCCACGACAATGTGGAAGATGATGTAGTTCTTCCTCAGACCGAGCGCCCAACGGTATCATCGCCTGTTCTAATGAACAGTGAGCTCATCAGTATTGGTCGTTCTCTGACGCCAATCTCACAAGATGCCTCATGGGCTGATCGCCCCCAACAAGAAACTCCAAATCAAGACTCACCAAGTACACCTCGACCTTCACCAGTGCCAGTCATCAGTCCCATTTCAAATGATGACAACTACATGGAGACCACACCATCACCACAGGCGTCGCCCGTGTTCCAACGGCATCGCAAAGGCCTGAAGCCATCCGTCTACATGACCACCATTACAGAAGAAGACTCAAACTTGTCCAGCTCAGTGGCACGTCAAGTGTTGCCTGAAGACAATCCTTCTGTGACGGTCCCAGTGTCTGAAGCTAATGTTGCTGAAGACAATCCGGCTGCATCAGCCGAAGAAAGACAAGAAGAAGAGCGTGCCGCTACTCCCCCTACCACTCAAGAAGTTGTTCTAGAAGAGAACATGTCTGTGCCCGACCCTCCAGCTCTTCAAGTGGAGGTTGCGAATCCTGAGGCTGCCACCACTAACACCACTGAAGCCAATGACGTTGTCATGACTGAAGCCAATGTGGAGCCTGCAATGAACACTGTGCCCGAAGCCAATGAAATCAATAATACACCTGCAACAGATATGCAGCCTGACACCTCTGCTGATGCCACTGCTCTTGTTCCGCCACCAAGGCCTCACACTATTGAGCAAGCATACAACTATGGCCAGCTAATCACTGTCAAATGGCCTTTTCTGGTTCCTCCACCTGCTGTTGGTCCTCAATTTGATTACCACGTCGAGCACAGGCCACAGGTTCAGAAGCCAAAGCCAAGGCTGCCAAGGTTTCCAGGTACTGCATCTGCACCAGGATCATTTAATGTCAATGGCTTCAAAGCGCACAACACCTTCTTTGATAGCGCCAAGAACCCCTACTCAAGGCCAAGAATTTCATCTGATCGGTTCTGGAGCTACCAGCAGCGCAGTTATTACTCATGCATTTTATACAATCAAGGTCGCATATTCCCACATATGCGTCTTAACACTGATGCCATAACCGGCCTGCCCTGTTTGGAAGAAGCACTGGATTGCTTCAGAGAGTCTGGCTTACTGCAGTTCATCACTGACAAAGAGCACTGGAATGAAGAACTGCTACTCCAATTCTATGCCACCCTTCATATTCGTGGCTACTACAGGGATACGAAGACATGGGTGAAGGAAATATGCCCTAGAGGCAATAATAAAGTTATTATTTATTTCCTTATATCATGATAAATGTTTATTATTCATGCTAGAATTGTATTAACAGGAAACATAATACATGTGTGAATACATAAACCTCTGAGTGTCACTAGTATGCCTCTACTTGACTAGCTCGTTAATCAAAGATGGTTGTGTTTCCTAAAACCATGAACAAGGAGTTGTTATTTGATTAACGGGATCACATCATTGGTTGAATGATCTGATTGACATGACCCATTCCATTAGCATAGCACCTGATCGTATAGTTTGTTGCTAGTGCTTTTCTTCATGACTTATACATGTTCCTATGACTATGAGATTATGCAACTCCGTTTGCCCGAGGAACACTTTGGGTGCTACCAAAGCGTCCTACAACGTAATCGGGTGATTATAAAGGTACATTACAGGTGTCTCCGAAAGGTACATGTTGGGTTGGCATATTTCGAGATTAGGATTTGTCACTCCGATTGTCGGAGAGGTATCTCTGGGCCCTCTCGGTAATGCACATCACATAAGCCTTGCAAGCATTTCAACTAATGTGTTAGTTGTGAGATGATGTATTACGGAACGAGTAAAGAGACTTGCCGTAACGAGATTGAACTAGGTATTGGATACCGACGATCGAATCTCGGGCAAGTAACATACCGATGACAAAGGGAACAACGTATGTTGTTATGCGGTCTGACCGATAAAGATCTTCGTAGAATATGTAGGAGCCAATATGGGCATCCAGGTCCCGCTATTGGTTATTGACCGGAGAGGTGTCTCGGTCATGTCTACATAGTTCTCAAACCCGTAGGGTCCGCACGCTTAACGTTTCGATGACAGTTACTATGAGTTGTTATGATGTTTATGTACCGAAGGTTGTTCGGAGTCCCGGATGAGATCACGGACGTGACGAGGAGTCTCGAAATGGTCGAGACATAAAGATTCATATATTGGAAGTCTATGTTTGGACATCGGAAGTGTTCCGTGAAATTGGGAATTTTACCAAGTAAGGAGGTTACCGAACCCCGAATGCTAATGGGCCAACATGGGCCTTAGTGGAAAGGAGAGAAGGGGCCCAAGTGCTGGCGCTGCTTCCCCCTTCCCTAGTCCTATTAGGACTAGGAGAAGGCGCCTCTCTCCCTTCCCACTTGGGGAAACCTAGTTGGACTAGGATTGGGGAATCCTACTCTAGTAGGAGTAGGACACCCTGGCGCACCTCCCTTGGCCGGCCAGCCCCTCCTCCTTCCCTCCTTTATATACAGGGCAGGGGGCACCCGTGACACACAAGTTGATCCTTGAGATCTTTCCTTAGCCGTGTGCGGTGCCCCTTCCACCATATTACACCTCGAGAATACCGTGGCGGAGCTTAAGTGAAACCCTGCGCCGGTGGAACATCATCATCGTCCACCACGCCGTCGTCTTGTGAAACTCTCCCTCAACACTCGGCTGGATCGGAGTTCGAGGGACGTCATCGAGCTGAGCGTGTGCAGAACTTCCGGAGGTGCCGTGACGTTCGGTACTTGGATCGGTTGGATCGTGAAGAAGTACGACTACTTCCTCTACGTTGCGTCAACGCTTCCGTTGCCGGTCTCACGAATGCGTAGACAACACTCTCATCTCGTTGCTATGCATCACCATGGTCTTGCGTGATCGTAGGAAAATTTTTGAAATTACTACGTTCCCCAACAGTGGTATCAGAGCCTAGGTTTTTATGGTTTGATGATATGCACGAGTAGAACACAAGTGAGTTGTGGACGATACAAGTCATACTGCCTACCAGCATGTCATACTTTGGTTCAGCGGTATTGTTGGACGAGACGATCCGGACCAACCTTACGCGTACTCTTCTGCGAGACCGGTTCCCTCGACGTGCTTTGCACATAGATGGCTTGTGGAAGACTGTCTCTCCTACTTTAGTTGAACCGAGTGTGGCTACGCCCGGTCCTTGAGAAGGTTAAAACGGAGTCTATTTGACGAAGTATCATTGTGGTTTTGATGCGTAGGTGAGATTGGTTCTTGCTTAAGCCCGTAGCAGCCACGTAAAATTTGCAACAACAAAGTAGAGGACGTCTAACTTGTTATTGCAGGGCATGTTGTGATGTGATATGGTCTAGACATGATGCTGAATTTTATTGTATGAGATGATCATGTTTTGTAACCGAAGTTATCGGCAATCGGCAGGAGCCATATGGTTGTCGCTTTATTGTATGCAATGCAATCGCCTGTAATGCTTTACTTTATCACTAAGCGGTAGCGATAGTCGTAGAAGCATAAGTTTGGCGAGACGACAACGATGCTACGATGGAGATCAAGGTGTCACGCCGGTGACGATGGTGATCATGACGGTGCTTGAGATGGAGATCACAAGCACAAGATGATGATGCCCATATCATATCACTTATATTGATTGCATGTGATGTTAATCCTTTATGCATCTTATCTTGCTTTGATTGACGGTAGCATTATAAGATGATCCCTTACTAAATTATCAAGAAGTGTTCTCCTGAGTATGCACCGTTGCGAAAGTTCTTCGTGTGAGACACCACGTGATGATCGGGTGTGATAGGCTCTACGTTCAAATACAACGGGTGCAAAACAGTTGCACGCAGAATACTCAGGTTATACTTGACGAGCTATGCATATAAGATATGACCTCGGAACACGGAGACCGAAAGGTCGGCGTGAATCATATAGTAGATATGATCAACATATTGATGTTCACCATTGAAACTACTCCATCACACGTGATGATCGGTCATGGTGTAGTTGATATGGATCACGCAATCACTTAGAGAATTGGAGGGATATTTTTCTAAGTGGGAGTTCTTAAGTAATATGATTAATTGAACTTAAATTTATCATGAACTTAGTACTGATAGTATCTTGCTTGTCTATGATGTGTAGATAGATGGCTCGTCTTTGTTGTTCCGTTGAATTTTAATGCGTTCCTTGAGAAAGCAAAATTGAAAGATGATGGCAGCAATTACGGACTGGGTCCGTAACTTGAGGATTATCCTTATTGCTGCACGGAAGAATTACGTCCTGGAAGCACCGTTAGGTGCCGAACTGGTGCAAGGGCTGCGCCGAGAAGTTGTGAACGTCTGGCAAAGCAAAGCTGATGACTACTCTATAGTTCGATGTGCCATGCTTTACGGCTTAGAACCGGGACTTCAACGTCGTTTTGAACACCATGGAGCATATGAGATGTTCCAGGAGTTGAAGTTAATATTCCAAGCGAATGCCCGGATTGAGAGATATGAAGTCTCCAATAAGTTCTATAGCTGTAAGATGGAGGAGAACGGTTACATCAGTGAGCATATACTCAGAATGTCTGGATATAACAATCACTTGATTCAACTGGGAGTTAATCTTCCGGATGATTGCGTCATTGACAGAATTCTCCAATCACTGCCACCAAGCTACAAGAGCTTTGTGATGAACTATAATATGCAAGGGATGACCAAAACAATGCCCGAGCTCTTCGCGATGCTGAAAGCCGCGGAGGTAGAAATCAAAAAGGAGCATCAAGTGTTGATGGTTAACAAAACCACTAGTTTCAAGAAAATGGGCAAAGGAAAGAAAAAGGGAAACTTCAAAAAGAACGGCAAGCAAGTTGCTGATCAAGAGAAGAAACCCAAGTCTGGTCCTAAGCTCAAACTGAAAGTGCTTCTATTGCAAGCAGGCTGGTCACTTTGGAAGCGGAACTGCCCCAAGTATTTGGCGGATAAGAAGGATGGCAAGGTTAACAAAGGTATATGTGATATACATGTTATTGATGTGTACCTTACTAATACTCGCAGTAGCACACAGGTATTTGATAATCTGGTTACATTGCTAATATTTGCAACTCGAAGCAGGCTACGGATTAAGCGAAGATTGGCTAAGGGCGAGGTGACGATCTTGGCGTGGGAAATGGTTCCAAAGTCGATGTGATCGCAATCGGCACGCTACCTCTACATCTACCTTCGGGATTAGTATTAGACCTAAATAATTGTTATTTAGTACCAGCGTTGAGCATGAACATTATATCTGGATCTTGTTTGATGCGAGACGGTTATTCATTTAAATCGAGAATAATGGTTGTTCTATTTATATGAATAATATCTTTTATGGTCATGCACCATTGAAGAATGGTTTGTTTTTACTTAATCTCAATAGTAGTGATACACATATTCATAATGTTGAAGCCAAAAGATGTAGAGTTGATAATGATAGTGCAACTTATTTGTGGCACTGCCGTTTAGGTCATATCGGTGTAAAGCGCATGAAGAAACTCCATACTGATGGACTTTTGGAGTCACTTGATTATGAATCACTTGGCACTTGCGAACCGTGCCTTAATGAATGTTGAGGCTCGTGGCGGATATCGTTATTTTCTCACCTTCACAGATGATTTGAGCAGATATGGGTATATCTACTTAATGAAACACAAATCTGAAACATTTGAAAAGTTCAAAGAATTTCAGAGTGAAGTGGAAAATCATCGTAACAAGAAAATAAAGATTCTACGATCTGATCGTGGAGGAGAATATTTGAGTTACGAGTTTGGCCTACATTTGAAACAATGCGGAATAGTTTCGCAACTTACGCCACCGGAACACCACAACGTAATGGTGTGTCCGAACGTCAGTGTCGTACTTTATTAGATATGGTGCGATCTATGATGTCTCTTCTTGATTTACCGCTATCGTTTTGGGGTTATGCTTTAGAGACGGCTACATTCACTTTAAATAGGGCACCATCTAAATCCGTTGAGACGACGCCTTATGAACTGTGGTTTGGCAAGAAACCAAAGTTGTCGTTTACGAAAGTTTGGGGCTGCGATGCTTATGTGAAAAAGCTTCAACCTGATAAGCTCGAACCCAAATCGGAGAAATGTGTCTTCATAGGATACCCAAAGGAGACTGTTGGGTACACCTTCTATCACAGATCCGAAGGCAAGATTTTTGTTGCTAAATTCGGAAACTTTTGGGAGAAGGAGTTTCTCTCGAAAGAAGTGAGTGGGAGGAAAGTAGAACTTGATGAGATAATCTGTATCTACTCCCTTATTGAGAAGTAGTACATCACAGAAAACAGTTTACGTGACACCTACACCAAATAGGGAAGAAGCTAATGATGATGATCATGAAACTTCAGATCAAGTTTCTCTCTGAACTTCAGAGATCAACCAGAGCAAGATCCGCCCCGTGAGTGGTACGGTAATCCTATTCTCGAAGTCATGTTACGGAACATGATGAACCTACGAACTATGAAGAAGCGATGGTGAGCCCAGATTCCACAAAATGGCTTGAGGCCATGAAATCTGAGATGGGATCCATGTATGAGAACAAAGTGTGGACTTTGGTTGACTTGCCCGATGATCGGCAAGCAATTGAGAATAAATGGATCTTCAAGAAGAAGACCGACGCTGATGGTAATGTTCTTGTCTATAAAGCTCGACTTGTTGCAAAAGGTTTTCGACAAGTTCAAGGGATTGACTACGATGAGACCTTCTCACCAGTGGCGATGCTTAAGTCCGTCCGAATCATGTTAGCAATTGCCGCATTTTATGATTATGAAATTTGGCAAATGGATGTTAAAACTGCATTCCTGAATGGATTTCTGGAAGAAGAGTTGTATATGATGCAACCAGAAGGTTTTGTCGATCCAAAGGGAGCTAACAAAGTGTGCAAGCTCCAGCGATCCATTTATGGACTGGTGCAAGCCTCTCGGAGTTGGAATAAACGTTTTGATAGTATGATCAAAGCATTTGGTTTTATACAGACTTTTGGAGAAGCCTGTATTTACAAGAAAGTGAGTGGGAGCTCTGTAGCATTTCTGATATTATATGTGGGTGACATATTACTAATCGGAAATGATATAGAATTTCTGGATAGCATAAAGGGATACTTGAATAAGAGTTTTTCGATGAAAGACCTCGGTGAAGCTGCTTACATAGTGGGCATTAAGATCTATAGAGATAGATCAAGGCGCTTAATAGGACTTTCACAAAGCACATACCTTGATAAAGTTTTGAAAAGTTCAAAATGGATCGAGCAAAGAAAGGGTTCTTGCGGTGCTACAAGGTGTGAAGTTGAGTAAGACTCAATGCCCGACCACCGCAGAAGATAGAGAGAAAATGAAAGATGTTCCTATGCTTCAGCCATAGGCTCTATCATGTATGCAATGCTGTGTACCAGACCTGATGTGTGCCTTGCTTTGTAAGTTTGGCGGCAGGTACCAAAGTAATCCAGGAGTGGATCCTTTGGACAGCGGTCAAGAACATCCTTAAGTACTTGAGAAGGACTAAGGATATGTTTCTCATTTATGGCGGTGACAAAGAACTCGTCAGAACGGTTACGTCGACGCAAGCTTTGACACCGATCCCACGATTCTAAATCGCAAACCGGATACGTATTTACATTAAACGGAGGAGCTGTCGGTTGGTGCAGTTCCAAACAAAGCGTCGTGGCGGGATCTACATGTGAAGTTGAGTACATAGCTGCTTCGAAGCAGCTAATGAAGGAGTCTGGATGAAGGAGTTCATAACCGATCTAGGTGTTGTACCTAGTGTATCGGGTCCAATGAAAATCTTTTGTGACAATACTGGTGCAATTGCCTTGGCAAAGGAATCCAGATTTCACAAGAGAACCAAGCACATCAAAAGACGCTTCAACTCCATCCGGGATTTGGTCCAGGTGGGAGACATAGAGATATGCAAGATACATACGGATCTGAATGTTGCGCACCGTTGACTAAGCCTCTTCCACGAGCAAAACATGATCAGCACCAAGACTCCATGGGTGTTAGAATCATTACCGTGTAATCTAGATTATTGACTCTAGTGCAAGTGGGAGACTGAAGGAAATATGCCCTAGAGGCAATAATAAAGTTATTATTTATTTCCTTATATCATGATAAATGTTTATTATTCATGCTAGAATTGTATTAACAGGAAACATAATACATGTGTGAATACATAAACCTATAGAGTGTCACTAGTATGCCTCTACTTGACTAGCTCGTTAATCAAAGATGGTTGTGTTTCCTAAAACCATGAACAAGGAGTTGTTATTTGATTAACGGGATCACATCATTGGTTGAATGATCTGATTGACATGACCCATTCCATTAGCATAGCACCTGATCGTATAGTTTGTTGCTAGTGCTTTTCTTCATGACTTATACATGTTCCTATGACTATGAGATTATGCAACTCCCGTTTGCACGAGGAACACTTTGGGTGCTACCAAACGTCACAACGTAATCGGGTGATTATAAAGGTACATTACAGGTGTCTCCGAAAGGTACATGTTGGGTTGGCATATTTCGAGATTAGGATTTGTCACTCCGATTGTCGGAGAGGTATCTCTGGGCCCTCTCGGTAATGCACATCACATAAGCCTTGCAAGCATTTCAACTAATGTGTTAGTTGTGAGATGATGTATTACGGAACGAGTAAAGAGACTTGCCGATAGCAGATTGAACTAGGTATTGGATACCGACGATCGAATCTCGGGCAAGTAACATACCGATGACAAAGGGAACAACGTATGTTGTTATGCGGTCTGACCGATAAAGATCTTCGTAGAATATGTAGGAGCCAATATGGGCATCCAGGTCCCGCTATTGGTTATTGACCGGAGAGGTGTCTCGGTCATGTCTACATAGTTCTCGAACCCGTAGGGTCCGCACGCTTAACGTTTGATGGCGATTACTATGAGTTGTTATGATGTTTATGTACGAAGGTTGTTCGAGTCCCGGATGAGATCACGGACGTGACGAGGAGTCTCGAAATGGTCGAGACATAAAGATTCATATATTGGAAGTCTATGTTTGGACATCGGAAGTGTTCCGGGTGAAATTGGGAATTTTACCAAGTAGGAGGTTACGGAACCCCGGAATGCTAATGGGCCAACATGGGCCTTAGTGGAAAGGAGAGAAGGGGCCCAAGTGCTGGCGCACCTTCCCCCTTCCCTAGTCCTATTAGGACTAGGAGAAGGGGCGCCCTCTCTCTCCCTTCCCACTTGGGGAAACCTAGTTGGACTAGGATTGGGGGGAATCCTACTCCTAGTAGGAGTAGGACACCCTGGCGCACCTCCCTTGGCCGGCCAGCCCTCCTCCTTCCCTCCTTTATATACAGGGGCAGGGGCACCCCATGACACACAAGTTGATCCTTGAGATCTTTCCTTAGCCGTGTGCGGTGCCCCTTCCACCATATTACACCTCGAGAATACCGTGGCGGAGCTTAGGCGAAGCCCTGCGCCGGTGGAACATCATCATCGTCACCACGCCGTCGTCTTGTGAAACTCTCCCTCAACACTCGGCTGGATCGGAGTTCGAGGGGCGTCATCGAGCTGAACGTGTGCAGAACTCGGAGGTGCCGTCGTTCGGTACTTGGATCGGTTGGATCGTGAAGAAATCGACTACTTCCTCTACGTTGCGTTAACGCTTCCGTTCTTTGGTCTCTGAGTGCGTAGACAACACTCTCATCTCGTTGCTATGCATCACCATGGTCTTGCGTGATCGTAGGAAAATTTTTGAAATTACTACGTTCCCCAACAATGGGTCCTTGAGTGGATGGCAGGAAATGTCCATCATGAAGCCAAAGCTCTGGATGTCATTGAGCTCACTGGCCTGCCCACTCCAGGTGATCTGTATGAACCTAGTTGTCAGCTACACAGTGCTGCTTTGAAGAGCATTTTTCACAAGCCTAAGCCCAACATGAGCCAGATGCTTAGCATGATGAAGCCTTTGCCTCCAGATGCAGAATATCCTAAGGAGTTCTTTGTTGAAGACCTTGAGTATCTGCCACGTACCATCTATCACATTATATGGCGAACTCTTTGGCCCATCAAAGGACATTCTCCACATGCTAAGCTGGAAGGTGCAATGAAGACTTTGGTCTTCCATATTCTTCATGGCAAAAGCTTCAATACACAAGACTTCTTTATCCGCCAACTTGCTGCATCAGGATCTGACATTTTTTGTCTGAAGTTCTATGCTCCCTGGATCATGCGTCTGATCAATCTCCACTCTGCCTTCAACTATCAGCCCTCTGCTTGTAACCATATCATATTTTTGCCAGAGGTTGATCTATCTGTTGAAGCCATCTACCCAGAGTCTGCCAAGGAGCCAATTCATCTTCACAACGCAGATCACCAAAGCTTCACTCAGCCCATTGAAGGAGTACTGGCTGCCACTCGTGTTTATCCCCTGGCTGGCACTACGCGTGCACCTCACCGTGCCCACACTGAAGCCACTGAAAGCACAATTGCTCAATGGCCTCGGAAGCGATCTCGTGTTCTCAATGACCGAGAGCTTCTCGTTGCCCTTCATCAGAAACAGGATAAGCATCATGACTGGCTGAAGCGTCAAATGCACAACCTCTTGATGGACGTCAACCGCATTCGCAACCTTGCCACCAAGAATGCCTTTGTCGCCCATGAAACCTGTCGGCGAACATGGAAATGGCTGACGCTTATGTGTCCAGAAGAAGATCTTCAGGACGATGGCTTCTATGAGCGATTCAAGTTTGACACAACACCGCCCAGAAAGGCTGTTCTGCGGCGCACTCCATCTCTTGAAGACTCAGAGTACTCCTCCTCCACAGCAACGGTAAATGCCAGAGTGATCGATGATCAAGATGATGCTACTTCGCCACCTCCTACACGTATCGACACTGCACCAAGTTCGTCTACACCGCCAAACCCTGACACCGACCCTGCATCTTCTCCTACTCCTTCTGGGAACGAGTAGAGGCTCTATGTCTTCAAACCTTTTTGGTCCTCACTGACAAAAGGGGGAGAAGCATATGAGTTGATAATCTTCAAGCGGGTTCAT
Organism: Aegilops bicornis; assembly: GCA_021605145.1. Classification (NCBI taxonomy): domain Eukaryota; kingdom Viridiplantae; phylum Streptophyta; class Magnoliopsida; order Poales; family Poaceae; genus Aegilops; species Aegilops bicornis. Next base: position 840,940,709 of record CM038670.1, on the reverse strand, counting down.
ATGGGCGGTTGCTTTATATGTTGCCTAGTGTTTACAACTCTTGCTCTTGATACATTTGGTTCTCTAAGTTGTAACACTTAAACTCGATGGTTGTCTGCCACTTATTTGCTATTCTGTGATGCGATGATAAATTCCGCATGTGCGATGATAACTTCCGCACTTAGTCATTCTGCAGACATCCATTTTTCATTATGCATGTCGTTATCTTCATTATATCAAATCATGCATGATGAACTGCCTTTATAAGTTGAAGAGGATCTCCACAAGTACAACCTGCCATGTGCATTTGCATTCCAAAAGCAAATTACTTATATGCACATCTTCAGGGGGAGCCTTTGTTACTTATGAAGACAATATCTTATCCTTTACAATTTCACATATTTCTATCCCCTTTGAAAACTTCAACCAGTTTGTCATCAATCACCAAAAAGGGGGAGATTGTAAGTGCATCTAGTGCCACCCCTAGTTAGTTTTGGAGTATTGACGACAAACCTGGTTGAGGGACTAATGTGTTTGTGAGAATTGCAGGATAACACAGGTAGTAGTCCCTCCTTGATTCGGTTTACCTACCGGAGATGACCCTAAAAATGTGTGAAGACATTGAAGACAATGGTGGTCTGTGAAGACATTCACATTGAAGACTATGACACGAGAAGACATTGAGTGAAGACTATGGAGCGCGAAGATTTAGTTGTTTCGTTCTTTCCTTTTCTTCTTTGTTGAGTCATAGGAACCACCGCGCTGTTAAGTGGGGTCCAAGTGAACAAAGTCAGAGTGACTGAAGTGATGCTCAAACCAAATCCTATGTCTTCGAGCAAAGACAATGAGAGCAAATCTTATCCTGTGTCGGATAAGTCAGCTTTACTTGTAGCCCAAGTCAAGCTGCCGCGTGTGTTTGAAATATGACCATTGCGACACGTGTCAGTTCCTTAGTGACCCAGGGTCATTTCGAACAAATCCGGTCGGGTTGCCCAGTGGCTATAAATAGCCCACCCCCTACACCATAAATTGGTGGCTGCTCAGAGTTAGTGCACGGCTTTTGTCGTTTGAGAGCAACCCACCTCCGAAGCCTTTGAGAGAGAATCCTTGCGAGGACAAAGCCCAAACCACCCAGAGCCCAAAGAGTGTTTGGCATCATCAAGTGTTTCTGTCCGCGTGATCTGAAGACTTGTTACACTTGAGGACTGTGAATCCTCCAGCCGGTTAGGCGTCGCGTTCTGAGCATCCAAGAGCCATTGTGGATTGCCGGTGAACAAAGTCTGTGAAGGTTCGGAAGTCTACCTTGAAGACTTACCAGAGTGATTGGGCGAGGACTGTGTGTCCGTAGCTAAAGGGTAATAAGGTGAAGACGCGGTCTTCTGAGTTGAATCTCAGCCTCCCTAACCAGACGTACAGTTGTCACAGCAACTAGAACAGGTCCAACAAATCCTGTGTCCTTCTGAAGCCACTAGTTCTATCTCTTATTCCTCTTTACTTATAGTTTGTCTTCGTGAAGTCATTTCCTGCTTGCATTATCTGTTTGACTTCACTGTGTGACTATTTGTTCTGATTGGATTCGTACTATCTTCCATCCTAATCTCTACTACCTAGCTGCTATTAGTCTTCATACTTTCACTTCATTGAATACTTGACTGTGGCTTGTCTAGTGTAGTCTACCTTTCGCTGCATTAGAATAGTGTTGTTTATATTGTCTGTATTCGAAACTTCCATGTTTTGAAGACTTTCATAAAAATCGCCTATTCACCCCCCTCTAGTCGATAACTAGCCCATTCAATATTTAAGGCGTCGACTCGAACGCATTTACTACGACGTGGCCCCGCACACCGTAGTACTCCTACAAACCCTACCGCCGCACTCATCATCGGTTTTCTTCAAGAGGATGAGGGAGAAGCCAATTTGTAGTGGATGCGCTTTCAAAAAAAAAGGATCTGTAGTGGAGACCCCTACCCTAGGGTGCCCTAGGTAGCTGCCGCACGCATCATTGTTTTCTCTTTTCTTTATGCTCTTGCGCCCTAGAGTGAAATGATGGTTGCTTCGTCCGTCCAGCTTAATGCGGGAAAGGTGGGGCTTTGTGATTTGACCCATCATCGCTCATTTTCTACTATTGCGCGCTTCTGACCGGGTGCCTCCAATTCCAACCGCTGCTCCGAACTATAATTTGGTGCATCGCACGTGGAACAGGACGGTGGATGAGCCACATGTCGGCCAAAGGGGTCCTGTTAAGTGTGTCGCCATTTCGTGTGCGGACTGACCCTGCTTGAGTTGCTACGCCAACACGACAGGAGCAGCCTACCACTTGGTTCTCCTCCTTGGTGAATCCCGACTATATTGATCTAAAAAGATACGTGCTGAACTACCCACTCCGTCTCGGTTTTTTATTTTTAGGAATCTCGGTTTATAGGGCCTACACGTAGTTCTAGGTCATCCATTTGACTAACTAAATATGAGTTACTATGTCACAAAAAGTATATCATTGGATTCTTAAGCGGATGTAGTTGTATTTAAAAGTCGAGGCGGGGCTTTTCTGCTTGGCGGTAGGCGGGGCAGTTCCGCCTAGTCGGTTTGACAGAGATGCGAGAAGACGAGGGAGTAGGCTGCTGCAAACGTAGGGCTGTGTGATTTGACAGCGAGTTACTGCTGGACAGGTGGGGCCCCGTGATTTGACTTGCCATTATCATTTTAACTGCGGCGCTACAACCGGCGTGAGTCTCCCGATTCCTGACCACCTCCATACAGGTGCCTCTCCCAATGCTCCACCATGTAGTAGAGGCTGCCTCTTGCATGAGAGCCCACTTCTCCACTTTTTCCTTGCCTCTCTTTCCTCCACATATGCAAAAATGCCATGTAAAGCGCACTATCGTACTTACTTTTACTTGCTCCTACAGGTGCTAAGCTTGCCACATAGGCATAAAGTCTGATGTGGTAAGTTAATCAAGAAGAGAGAGACTAGTTTGGTGACCCAAGGAAGAAACGGTGCTAAGCGCGTGTACCTAGGTGAAAAGGCAATTTTGAGTCTATAGCTAATTAAATGAAGCAAACTTAGCAACACCATTTCATTGGAAGAGGTCATTCCTTGGCAAATGCACTAAATACTAGTACTCCCTGTGTCCCATAATATAAGAACATTTTGGCACTACACTAGTGTCAAAAACGTTCTTATATTATGGGACGGAGGGAGTACGAAGAAAGAGATAGAGAGAAGTAAAAAAATACACTTATAGCCAACCTTATAGCCAAAACCTTGTTGTAGTATGAGTGACTAAGTGATGACTATGTATGACATGCAAACATCAGATAGCCTAACGCACCGTGTTAAATCTCAAAGGGCGCGACCGCACGAGCGACACAACGGTCGTGGTGGGCGCGACCATGATACGGGCTGCTGGCAGCCCTTGGATCTGAGATCAAACGGTCGCATGCTAAGTTGCTGAAAATTTGCAGAATAACCCTCCAGGATAGGATATTCACCCATAGGTCTAGAATCACGCCATGCAACCGTTCGATCTCAGATCCAAGGGCTCTCGGAATCCCGTATCATGGGAGAATGGAAAGCCACTACCCTGCCGTTCACACGCAGGCAGTTCGCTCCTACTCGTCCCCGCACGTCCTTCAATACTACGGAGGTTCGCTCCTAGTCGTCCCGTCCATTCATATTAAGGCAGTTCCACTAATCCTAACCCTCCTCCCAAATCCATGGCGTCCCAAATCTCCATGATCGGCGGTAAGTACAAGGTTAGAACCATCACCGGCGATGAGTTCGACGTCATCTACACCCGTTCTTCCGCGACGGTGAAAGGATGCCTTTCTTGCTTCAGACGCATGTTCAAAAACTCAGATGATGAGTGGGTCGCTGGGCTGGATATTGAGTACACCACGGTCCTGGGACAAGAGAAGGATCTAAAGGATGAAGAGAGGAAGAAGCCCGCCTTGATCCAGGTTTGCGGGCATGACTTATGCTTGGTCTACCACATATGCCATGCCGACGTTGAGTGCCAGGATTTTAAGAACATCCTCAAGGACAAAACAGTGGAATTCGTTAATGTAGACTCTAAGAACGACAGAGAAGTCCTGGGTCGGATAGGCCTCGTTGTAGGCAACCCCTTCGACCTCCAGAAGAATCGGCTGTTGCCCTCTCGTCAGCCTTCAATGCTGACCCTGGCAGGAGCCATGGTTCATCCTTCGTACCGTAAACTGGACGAAATTCACGCAAACACGTAGACAAAATGATATTTCGGAAATCATATAAAATAGCGGATTTTCATACAAACATGATGGATTTCATTACATTCAAATGAACTACGCGGTGCTAGTTCTGGACAGCACCGGTATATAATACCTGGCCTAAATGGTCGCCCGCCGATCGATTTGTGTTCCTCATGTCCGGCAGCACGATCACAGGACTGCCGGGAGCCCTAGAGGTATATGCTTCAGCGCAAAGGACGGCTCGCTTCCCCACTGCCCAACTGATATCATTGGCTGGTGCTGAAGATGATGGTGACCGGCACCGGTTCGAGTTCATCACCGGCCACTACTTCGCCATGGCCGGCACCGGCTCGAGTTCATCCTGACATTCCCCTCTTTCGTGGAGCCCATGCGGGGTCGACGAAGGTCCTTGCAACAAAAGGATCCAGCAAGACACCTGCTGTGTACGCCGGCATCGCCTCCGCGGTGGGCTTCATGGGACCCAAGCAGCGGCGGCCTCCCGTGTTCTACTTCTCCTTGATGATGGTGGCGGACGCGGAGGCGCTGGCCATCGACTCATCGCTCTCCGTGCACCCAGCTTATGTTGCTGCTTGCATGGCGCGGCCGCCGGCATGGGAGTCTCGGCCATAGAAATGGGAGACGCGGTACGAGGCGGCGGCGTGGACGGCAGCAACGACGCCCGTGCGCCGCTCCTCGTCGAGTTGCTGAACCGCGCGCCGGCTTGGGGCGGCAACTGGCTCTGTCGGGCGAGGGGAGGGAGGTGGATCAGCGAGCTGCATAGCTCGTATCCGGCGGGCTACCCAGCCGGATTGGATGCGGAATAACTACTCTTCGTAAGCCATTGTAAGAGTGGACAAAATGGTGGAGGATATAGGGGAGTGGCGGAGGTGTGCGATTCTTGGCCGACGTTTGGCCTCGTTTAAATAGGAGATTAAATAGGCAGCCAGACGGGAGGAGCTCGGCCGGCGTTGCATTTAACGCCGGCCCGGTCATGAACGGACGTGTGTCCAGAGTGGGTTTCTCGGCTTCCACACGGGCGGGTTTCATGGAGGCGTTTGAATGCGGCACGGAGCCGTGTTCAGCCGGGTGCGCCGCGAGTGGCACCCTCGACTCTGACCTAGGACACCGCGCCGTTCTTCCACTGACGTGTGGGCTCTTTGGGTGCATGGCCTGCATGTTAGTGACCCAACGCAGGCAGCGCACAGCAGAGGAACCTTTGGTGGGCCAGGGCGGTCAGAAGAGGGCATTTCATACACCGATGATTGTTCATTGAGTGTGACGGCATCTTTTTCAGGTAGATAAGCCTACTATGTTGATAGCCCGTTCGATACGTTGTGATTCATAAAGACCGCTGCAAACATCAATGTTCTGCTTATCACAGATAAGATTGATTAATACCCGTAACAACCCATGTCCTTAACAAAGGGTGCATGCACGTATAGGTTGAGCGTGTGTCTTGCATCGTGTGCTGTGTGCATGCAGGCGTGCGAGTGTTGCGTGCGTCCAAGGGTATGTTTCGGTGTTGCATGCATCGGTGCGTACATGCGTGTGTTCGTGAGTGCATGTGTACGTGTCAGTGTTGCACGCCAGCATGTGTGCGTGTGTATGTTATGTGTACGTGTTAGTGTTGCACGCCTGCATGCGTGCGTGTCTTGCGTGCGTGCATGTGTACGTGCGGGGTGAGGCTACACGTCAGTCGAACTCCACCCCCACTGAGCTGCCAGCCACCACCGGCCGAACCGCCAGCCCCCGTCGCCCGCGGCCGGCCCACCCTCCCCGAAACCACTCCCCACCGCTGGTCTGCCGCTGCACCGGCCATCCCTCTAGCCCCCCCCCCCCCCCGCCGAGCTTTTTCTCGGGCGATCCCCACCCCACCGCCCAATGAACGCCCCCCAAACCGCCGGTGACTGCCAACCAGAGGTCTCACGACTTCGAATACCCACTGACCACTAATTTATTACCATTTCTGTCCTTCATATACGCGCTGACGGGTGGGCCCTATGGTAATGTGCGCTGCTGAATGTGGACCGTTTGACTGGTCAATTGATCATGTTATTGACAAATTATGGAGCTGTATGGTGAGCCAGTGACCGTATGATCACCCTAAAATGTACTCCTCTTTTATTAACACAGTACAGACTCAAACTACCATTTCTTTCTTTCATATACGGGCTGACAGGTGGGCCCCACAGTTACGTGCCCCGATGGTGCAACACTAGTTGCGCCGTGTGGAACGTTTGACTGGTCAATTGATTGTGTCATCAACAAAATACGGAGTTGTACGGGTGAGCCAGTGACAATATAATCATGACATGTATTTGTTTAACACGGTACAGACGCAAGGGCTCATATATACGTGCAAGCACTCACCGCTATAAGCGCACACACGCGAACCCTACCCCTATGAGCACCTTCGAGAGAGTGGGCCAGCATATATGATCTTGAGATTTTACGAAGTCACCATAGGTGCCTTGTAGTAGAGTGGAACGTCTCCTCCCACTGAACGTACATCGCCGGAAATACTGAAATTAACACAAGATAAATGTGAGCACCGGGACTTTAACCTTGGTGGGCTCGAGAAACCACCGTCCTCCTAACCATCCAACCACATGTTGGTTAGCACAAGAAAATGTATGTGGTGACCGTGATGAGCTTATTCTGAAGTCCAGTGACCATATCGTGCTTTCGCTTCAAATACAATGACCATAAGTGTCGTCAACAAAATACGGAGCACGCATCAAATGCAAAGTCCGTCAGTGTCATCAACAAAACACAGAGACGTATCGTGAGCTAGATACCGTTGTACTATTGTACATGCTTATTTTCTTAGTGGCCGATTGTGTGTGTGGTGTGGTGGGCACATCATTTCTAGTTGTGGTGGGTTAACATGAAGACTCATGGGTCGGTTCCATCCTGCGCTATATAGGTTGGACCGAGACGTGTTATACGAAGACCCATGTGGAGGACTCGGCGTACAAAGACGGTTACCAGAGTCATGGAGGACTCTATCCTCACCGTGATAAGAGGACTATATATGATTTGTAACCCTAGGCCCTTAGTATGTTATACAAGCTTGGGGGCTAGTTCGTCGATAGTATACAGACACACACAATGCCTGGTATTCACGTGTACTTTGCACACACCCTATCACTAATATACAGTACCAGGAGTAGGCTCTTTCTTCAACTGCAAGGGTCCGATCTGAACTAGGTAAAACTTTGCCTCGTATTACCATCTAGCCTAACAGCCAGGGATATCCTACCGAATGATATGATGAAATCATATCTGCAAACTACTAAGAGAGAGGTGTATCAGGGGGGGGGCAATGTGTGCGAGAGAGGCCTAAAGATAATGTGCGTGTGGGAGACACGTAGGCACATATATGTGCGTATAGAGGGCTAGTAGAGACCGTGCGTGTGTATATATGCATGTGAGAGAAATAGTGTTTTCCAACTGAGATTAGTGAAAAGAGTGGTACATAGTAGTCAGAAAGAGAGAGAGAGAGAGAAACAGAGAGAGCATGTGCGTGAGACACTCCGACACCCTGAGAGAGATTGTGAGCATGTGTGAAAGAGAAATACCGATGCATATAAAGTGTGTGCACTTATGCGTTAGATAGAGAGATATATAACGCGTTTGTGAGAACGGGGCGAGGCATAGTGCATCTACGTGTAAAAGGCGGTTCTACGCATTAAATTAAAATATAAATGGCATTATTATTTTTGGATGGGATCATGAATTTTGCAAATTGCGTATTGACGAAAATTGGTCTATCAGACACCCATACTCTATTGAATTCTAGCATGTGCATGTGTTTATTTAATATTATCGATCCATTGAGTGAGAGCGGTTTGAAATACAGGCAATGGATGCTTTTGCAATTCATATATAAACATTAATTAGTGCACTCCATGTTGTTAGTGTGAAGCACTTTATACATTTGTCACTTGCATGGATACATTCCAAATTGCTAGCTACAAAATAGAATACATGTCAAATTCAACATAAAGGGGGTTTCGAAGATTCGAATTGATAGGAAGTGCATTCATCTATTTGAACCCGAGATAATGGCATTTGTAAATCAGATGTAAAAGGGGCATCAATCTTTGTTGTGAGTTTGAACATGCTAATATATATTCATACGCATATCTAATTTTTTTTGCAACCAAGGAGATTATATCTGGAACCATGCATGAACTGAGGTAAGTTGCATATTTTTTAATATATACTCGTGTACAATGTATATTCAAATATACCCCCTCCATTCCAAAATAATCGTAGCTTTAGGATTTTCAAGAGTAAAGATTTGTGAAGTTTGACAAATCCTGAAAGGTCAATTCAAGAGAACCGAAAACGTTAATGCTTCTGCTCCCAAATATTGGACGAAGGGCCAAATAGGCCTCTGGTCACCCGAAACCGCGCGAGACTAATGTTTGGTGGTAGGAAATTACTATACTGACTCTAGCCCATGTAGCCTATCGGCCGATGTACAAAGGTCTAAATCGGGGTAGGTTTGTAACTTCACCAAGACGCCAGTCTCAACCGCCTCCGAGAAGCATTCATTCGCCGTGGGTGCCTAAACACCCATGCGCTCGACCGAAATCCATCACGCCCACATTTGGGACACCTGACATGACTATCCTACCCCCAACCCGCAATATGTCCGAAATTTTAGATGGGGGCAAAGTTTGTAACTTTCCTCAAATTTCAAACAAGCGCGTCTCAAACCGAAACATTGTTCCCCCTTAGTTCCCCGCCTCCCTCCGTTTCCCCATTCATACTCCGTGGGCGCGAAAACGCCCTCTCCACCAGCCGTGAAACCCCAGCCTCCTCCGTCCTCCACCCCATAGCGGCCAATCCACCGCCGCCCTCCTCCATCACGCCGGAGCCGGTACCCCGACGTCGTCGTCCAACGCAACCGCAACGCCCTCAAGGACTTAGCAGCTGAAGCCGAGGCAGAGCTGCCTCCACGACACCGACGCCGACGTGCGCCGTACCAGAACCACTCCGACCACGCCGTCCTGCGCCTCACTGCTGCCGCTCCACTATCGCAACCGTCCACCGCACCGGAGCTATTCCCGCCACGCCGTCGTTCGCCGCCTCGGATCTGCTTCCTCGCCGCCGACAGACGGCCACCGCACCATACTCAACAACTTGGCCATGGGTTCGTTCAAGGCTGCACCGTCCTCCACAACTTCTGGTTTCCGGCGAACAATAAGAAGATCGTCGGAAAAACAGAAGGAGGACACAACACTGCCAGCAGAAAGAGGTACTCCTCTTCCCTTATTCGTGCAAATCTTACGTCTCCGCTCACACCGTATTCATCCCACGAAAGAAACTAGTTGAGCGCTTCTTACTGCATCTTCTTCGTGATACTAAATGCACAAGGTTTCCTCCCTTTTACTATTTCACCTTTGCTAGAGGTCAGTAGCCCGTCTGGATTTCAATTCAGGGTTAGTCGAACCGCAATTAAAAGAAGCAGCACCCGCTTAGGCGCGCTGGAGCAACTAGTCCGCTTTGTTCCCGGGAAGCGGCGCGCCGGTGTCTATCATAGCGGTGTGGGGTGCAGGAGCTGCTTGCGCCCGATCTGGAGGTCGGCGGGGCTTCAATGGATGGCCGGGGGGCGGCGCCAAGCATGGCGGTGCGGTGAGGTCGAGGGGAGGGCGTAGGCAGGGGAGGAATATTGGGCCAGTGGTCACTGGCGTTTCGAGGAAGATCGTCAACACTGACTGGCTGGAGGTAGATGAAGGCGATCTGCCCGTTCTTTGTACATCGGACGGTGCAGAAAAAATGGACTGACCTATTTGCTTTCAGTCGACTGTTATTTTCATAGAATCCTATAGTAATTTAGTGTGCCATGCATGTTGTAGAGCTATCATATGTCTCCCGTCATTTATTTCTCATCGACCTGCTATCTGCTATCTTTACACTGTACTAATTGTGCACACACTTCACCCATACTCACACTATTGTTTTTTTATGCATGGGTATTTCAGACTCTGACGCAGTGTTGATGAATGCAAAAAAGAAAAGATAGAAGTCGCTCCAGTGTAATTGGAAGATAAGCACTAAGCGTTTCAGCGCTCTAATGCGTCTGACGTCGATGGTTGGAGACAATGGCGTAGCTCTGCAGTTGATGATCTCAATTGCCACACACAACCATCCCAGGTGCTTGCTTTAACTTCGCACTGTCAAATGTGGTTGCATGTTGCATATGGTGTCTAGCTTGTATTGCTTCCAATTTGGTTAAATTCCATCTACTTACTTTACACATTATACCTTTGATAATGACATGCCTTCCTGTTTTTGATACATACTACATATGTCTATTAACCATGTTCGTACATCAAACTAATGCTCTTTTGTATCCCTCGTCAATCACTTATGATGAGACAGTCACCTGAGTGGGTTACTGTGAGACACCCTACTCGTTTAAAGAGTGCAGTGTCATCCTCCCCACATGATTCTCAAGAAACATCAAGGCTAAATGAAGATAGTCAAACATAGCTCTCTAGTTGATCACCGCAATTCCCCCACACCACCATCGCAGGTGCTTGCTCTTACTTGGCAGTGTGATATGTGGTTGCATGTTGCATATGGTGTCTACCTTGTAATGCTTCTAATTAGGGTAAATTGCATCTGCTTAGTTAACACATTATACCTGTGAATATGACATGCCTTCCTATTTTTGGTACATACTACGTCTTTCTATTGACCATGTTCTTACATCAAACTACTTTTCTTGTGTATCCCTCATCAATGCTCCTAATTTGTTAAATTGCATCTCCTTAGCTTACACATTATACATGTGAATATGACACGCCTTCCTGTTTTGGGTACATACTACATCTGCCTATCACACCATGTTCTTACATCAAACTACTGTTCTTGTGTATCCTGCATCTATCGCTTATGATGAGAGAGTCACGCGCGTGGGTTAATATGAGACGCAATACTCTTATAAAGAATGAAATTTCATCCTCTCCACATTATTCTCAAGAAACAGCAAGCCTAAATGAAGATATTGAACGTAGCTCTGTACCTGAAGACCGCACTTCCCCTACACCACCATCACAGGTGCTTGCTCTAACTTCGCAGTGTGATGTGTGGTTGCATGTTGCATACGGTGTCTAGCTTGTAATGCTTCTAGTTAGGGTAAATTGCATCTGCTTAGTTTACACACTATACCTGTGAATATGACATGCCTTCCTATTTTTGGTACACACTACATCTATGTGTTAACCTTGTTCTTACATGAAACTACCTCTCTTCTGTATCCTGCATCAATCACTTATGATGAGTCACCTTTATTCGTTGCATATTGCATATTATTTCTAGCCTGTTGCCATGTATTGCTTCTAATTTGGTCAAATACATTTGTTAGGGCACCCTTTTAATTTGGCAGAGTGATATTGGTTTCATCTTTCATATGGTTGTAGCTTGCATCGATTCTAACAAGTTCAAGCACCTTGTGCTTAGTTTACACTTTATACATCATACATGTCAATATGTCACACCGTCATGTTTTTCATACATATTCCATCCTCCTATCATGCGGCTGCCTTACATGAAAGTAGTGTTCCTCAGTATCATGCATCAATGATTTCTGAAGAGCAAATTTTATTCCTTTTTCTTGTGGGTTTGACTTGACAAGGCAAAATCAAGAAAGAGGAAGGAAAAGAGTAAGGAAGGCGATGATGGTGGTCCTCTGTAGCAACGTAAACGGAGCATCTATACCGATTCTCCTTGTACTGATAGTGCATTACAAGGTCCAAGTCTTCGCTCCCCTACTCCACCATCCAAGGTGCTTGCTCTAACTTGGCAGTCTGATATCTGGTTGCATGTTGCATATGGTGCCTAGCTCGTATTGCTCCTAATTAGTGTAAACTGCATCTGCTTAGCTTACAAATGATACATGTGAATATGACACACTTTCCTGTTTTTGGTACATACTGTATGTGTCTATCACACCATGTTCTTACATGAAACTACTTTTCTTGTGTATCCTGCATCATTCACTTATGATGGGACACCTTTAAGTTGGCAGTGTGATATTGGTTTGCGTCTTGAATATGATTTCTAGCATGTATTACTTCTAGTTTGATGAACGCCACCTATGACGAGACAGTTTTAACTTGGCAGAGTGATATTGATTGCACCTTCCATATGGTGTCTTGCAGTGTTTCTAATTTGTTGAAGCGCCTTCTGCTTAGTTACCACATCATAGGTGTGAATATGTCAAGCCGTCCATTTTTTTCGTACATATTCCATCCTCGTATCATGACTTTGCCTTTCATCGGAGTAGTGTTCGTCGGTATCATGCATGAATGAGTTCTGAAGAGCGAATGATATTCCTTTTTCTTGTCGGTATGACCTCACAATCAAAATCAATAAAGCTGAAGGAAATTGGCAAGGCATTGGATGATGGTGGTCCTTCCGAGCAACTAAAACGGAGGTTCTCTACAGATTCTACTCCGCCATCCTCCCAACAAGATTCGCAAGACAACGCAAGGCTAGACAGTCAACGCAGCTGTGTAGATGATGAGCACATCTCCCCTACTCCACCATCATAGGTGCTTGCTCTAACTTGGCACTATTATATGTGGTTGCATGTTGCGTATGATGTCTAGCTTGTATTGCTTCTAACTTTGTTGAATTGCATCTGCTTACTTTACACATAATGCCTGTGAATATGACATGTGTTCATGTTTCTAAATCAGACTACTATTCTTGCATGTCCCGCATCAGTCACTTATGATAAGGCACCTTTAAGTCGCCACTGTGATATTGGTTGTGTCTTGCATATGATTTCTAGCATGTACTGCTTCTAATTTGTTGAAACGCTGATACGTCTCAAACGTATCTATAATTTTTTATTGTTCCATGCTATTATATTATCTATTTTGGATGTTTATGGGCTTTATTTTCCACTTTTATATTACTTTTGGGACTAACCTATTGACCCAGAGCCCAGTGCCAGTTCCTGTTTTTTCCCTTGTTTCAGTGTTACGAAGAAAAAGAATATCAAACGAAGTCGAAACGGAATGAAACCAACTGGAGAAGTTATTTTTGGAACGAAAGCTACCGGAAAAACTTGGAGTGCACGTCAGGAAAGAGACGAGGAAGCCACGAGGTAGGGGGGCGCGCCCACCCCCCTAGGGCGCGCCCTCCACCCTCGTGGGCCGCTCGTGGCTCCCCTGACGTACTTCTTCCACCCATATATACCCACGTACCCTAAAACTTCCAAAGACAAGAATAGATCGGGAGTTCCGCCGCCGAAAGGCTCTGTAGCCACCAAAAACCAATCGGGACCTTGTTCCGGCACCCCGCCGGAGGGGGGAAAGTTTACCGATGGCCATCTTCATCATCCCGGCGCTCTCCATGACGAGGAGAGAGTAGTTCACCCTCGGGGCTGAGGGTATGTACCAGTAGCTATGTGTTTGATCTCTCTCTCTCTGTGTTCTTGATTTGGCACGATCTTGATGTATCGCGAGCTTTGCTATTATAGTTGGATCTTATGTTGCTTCTCCCCCTCTACTCTCTTGTAATGAATTGAGTTTTCCCTTTGAAGTAATCTTATCAGATTGAGTCTTTAATGATTTGAGAACACTTGATGTATGTCTTGCCGTGCGTGTCTGTGGTGACAATGGGATATCACGTGATTCACTTGATGTATGTTTTGGTGTTCAACTTGCGGGTTCCGCCCATGAACCTATGCATAGGGGTTGGCACACGTTTTCGTCTTGATTCTCTAATAGAAACTTTTGGGCACTCTTTGAGGTTCTATGTCTTGGTTGAATAGATGAATCTACGATTGTGTGATGCATATCGTATAATCATACCCATGGATACTTGAGGTGACATTGGAGTATCTAGGTGACATTAGGGTTTTGGTTGATTTGTGTCTTAAGGTGCTATTCTAGTACGAACTCTAGGACTGTTTGTGACACTTATAGGAATAGCCCAACGGGTTGATTGGAAAGAATAACTTTGAGGTGGTTTCGTACCCTACCATAATCTCTTCGTTTGTTCTCCGCTATTAGTGAATTTGGAGTGACTCATTGTTGCATGTTTAGGGATAGTTATATGATCCAATTATGTTATTATTGTTGAGAGAACTTGCACTAGTGAAAGTATGAACCCTAGACCTTCTTTCAAAGCATTGCAATAACATTTACGCTCACTTTTATCATTAGTTACCTTGCTGTTTTTATATTTTCAGATTACAAAAACCTTTATCTACCATCCATATTGCACTTGTATCACCATCTCTTCGCCGAACTAGTGCACCTATACAATTTACCATTGTATTGGGTGTGTTGGGGACACAAGAGACTCTTTGTTATTTGGTTGCAGGGTTGCTTGAGAGAGACAATCTTCATCCTACGCCTCCCACAGATTGATAAACCTTAGGTCATCCACTTGAGGCAAATTTTCTACTATCCTACAAACCTCTGCACTTGGAGGCCCAACAGTGCCTACAAGAAGAAGGTTGCGTAGTAGACATAGAGATCTTTTCTGGCGCCGTTGCCGGGGAGGCAAGGTAAGCGGCACTCACACCCTGTCAATCGAGCTCTTTTCTGGCGCCGTTGCCGGGGAGGTGAGTGCTTGAAGGTATATCTTTAGATCCTGCAATCGAATCTTTTTGTTTCTTGTTTTAGCACTAGTTTAGTCTATAAAAGAAAACTACAGAAAAATGGAATTGAGTTTGCCTCATACGCTTCATCTTTTTAATATCTTTCGTGAGTATGATGGAAAGGAAAATTGTGCTCAAATGCTAGAAGAAGAATTACATAGAATGTTTGGCACTAAATATTTATATGATGAGCATGATTGCAATTTTGTTAGTATGAATTCCTTGAATATCCATGATGCTAATGATATGCAAAGCCACAAGCTTTGGGATGCTATGTTTGATGAAAATGATATTTTTTGTCCCCCAAGCTTTGATGAGCAAATTTACTATGATGAAAGCATGCCTCCTATCTATGATGATTATTGTGATGACACGTATGCTATAAAGAATAATTATAACTATGAAACTTGTCATCTTGATCTTAATTTTCAATCACATGATAGTTATTTTGTTGAGTTTGCTCCCACTACTATTGAAGAGAAGAATTTTGCTTATGTGGAGAGTAGTAAAAATTCTATACTTGGAGATCATGAAAAGAATGCTTTAGGTGCTGGTTATATGATTGAATTCATTCATGATGCTACTGAAAATTATTATGAGGGAGGAATATATGCTTGTAGGAATTGCAATAATATCAAGTTTCCTCTCTATGTGCTTAAAGTTTTGAAGTTATGTTTGTTTTGCCTTCCTATGCTAGTTGATTATTGTTCCCATAAGTTGTTTGCTCACAAAATCCCTATGCATATGAAGTGGGTTAGACTTAAATTTGCTAGTCATATTCTTCATGATGCTCTCTTTATGTTTCAATTCTTATCTTTTATGCGAGCATCATTGAAATCACCATGCCTAGTTAGGGGCGTTAAACGATAGCGCTTGTTGGGAGGGAACCCAATTTTATTTTAGTTTCTTACTTTTTGGTTCTGTCCAGTAATAAATAATCCATATAGCCTCTGTTTAGATGTGGTTTTATGTTTTAATTAGTGTTTGTGCCAAGTAGAACCTTTGGGAAGACTTGCGTGAAGTCTTTATGATCATGCTGTAAAAAACAGAAACTTTAGCGCTCACGAGATTAGCTAGAAATTTTTACTGGAAAGTGATATTTAGTTGATTCTTTTTGCAGATGATTACTAGGCAAAATTCCTCAGGTCCACTAATTTATTTTAGAATTTTTGGAGTTCCATAAGTTTGCATTAATTACATATTACTACAGACTGTTCTGTTTTTGACAGATTCTGTTGTCGTTGTGTTGTTTTCTTATTTTCATAAATCGATGGCTAGTAAAATAGTTTATAAACCATAGAGAAGTTGGAATACAGTAGGTTTAACACCAATAAAAATAAATAATGAGTTCATTACAGTACCATGAAGTGGTGTTTTCTTTTCTTTCGCTAACGGAGCTTACAAGTTTTCTGTTAAGTTTTGTGTTGTGAAGTCTTCAAGTTTTGGGTAAAGATTCAATGGACTATGGAATAAGGAGTGGCAAGAGCCTAAGATTGGGGATGCCCAAGGAACCCCAAGGTAATATTTAAGGATAACCAAAAGCCTAAGCTTGGGGATGCCCCGGAAGGCATCCCTCTTTAAATCTTCGTTCATCGGTAACTTTACTTGGAGCTATATTTTTATTCACCACATGATATGTGTTTTGCTTGGAGCGTCATTTCCTTTTGTTAGTTTTTGCTTTTTGTTATTTAGAATAGTGTTCTGCATCTCTAGTTTCAATAAAAATGTCAAGGATAGCCTTTACCATGCTTATTTTGCAAGTATACATGTTACTGTTTCAAAACAGAAAGTTTACCGCTGTTGCAAAAATTCCCTAGAAAAGTCAGAATGTGATAAAATGATGAAACCTTTTGCATATTAATCTCTGATAAATTTACTACAGTGGTAATTTTCTTTCATAATTTTTGGAGTTAGGTAAGTAGGATGAATTTTGCATTCTTTGCAGACTGTACTGTTTTGACAGATTGCTGTTATGTTTGCATTGTTTGCATATGTTTGCTTGTTTAATGATTCTATTTGAGGATAAGAGTATTAAATATGCAGAGACATTTAGTATGCAATGTTGAATAATAATTTTAGTGATTTGTTACAGTAGAAGATGATAAGGTTTTGCATTGGTTTATACTAACTTATCTCACGAGTTCTTGTCGAGTTTGGTGTGGATGAAGCTTTCGAGATTTAGGAAACCGAGATACAAAAGGAATTAAGGAGACACAAAATCTCAAGCTTGGGGATGCCCAAGGCACCCCAAGATATTATTTCAATAAGTCTCAAGCATCTAAGCTTGGGGATGCCCCCGTTGGCATCCCACCTTTCTTCTTCAACAACTACCGGTTAGTATCGGTTGAACCTAAGTTTTTGCTTCTTCACATGAGTTGTGCTATCCTTGCAATGTAGTTTTATTTAGCTTTGCTTGCTGTTTGAATAAAATACCAAGATCTGAAATTCTTAAATGGGAGAGTCTTCACATAGTTGTATAATTATTCGACTACTCATTGATCTTCACTCATATCTTTTGGAGTAGTTTATAGTTTTGCTCTAGTGCTTCACTTATATCTTTTAGAGCACGGTGGTGGATTTGTTTTAAAGAAACTATTGATCTCTCATGCTTCACTTAGATTATTTTGAGAGTCTTAAATAGCATGGTAATTTGCTTAAATAATCCTAATATGCTTGGTATTCAAGATTTGTAAAAACTTTCTTATGAGTGTGTTGAATACTATGAGAAGTTTGATGCTTGATAATTGTTTTGAGATATGAAGATGGTGATATTAGAGTCATGCTAGTTGAGTAGTTGTGAATTCAAGAAATACTTGTTCTAAAGTTTGTGATTCCTGTAGCATGCACGTATGGTGAACCTTTATGTGATGAAGTCGGAGCATGATTTATTTATTGATTGTCTTCCTTATGAGTGGCGGTTGGGGATGAGCGATGGTCTTTTCCTACCAATCTATCCCCCTCGGAGCATGCGCGTAATACTTTGCTTTGATAACTTGTAGATTTTTGCAATAAGTATATGAGTTCTTTATGACTAATGTTGAGTCCATGGATTATACGCACTCTTCTTCCTTCCACCATTGCTAGCCTCTCTAATACCGCGCACTTTTCGCCGGTATCATACACCCACCATATACCTTCCTCAAAGAAGCCACCATACCTACCTATCATGGCATTTCCATAGCCATTCCGAGATATATTGCCATGCAACTTTCCACTGTTCCGTTTATTATGACACGCTCCATCATTGTCATATTGCTTAGCATGATCATGTAGTTGACATCGCATTTGTGGCAAAGACACCATTCATAATTCTTTCATACATGTCACTCATGAATCATTGCATATCCCGGTACACCGCCGGAGGCATACACATAGAGTCATATTTTGTTCTAAGTATCGAGTTGTAATTGTTGAGTTGTAAGAAAATAAAAGTGTGATGATCATCATTATTGGAGCATTGTCCCAAGTGAGGAAACGATGATGGAGACTATGATTCCCCCACAAGTCGGGATGAGACTCCGGACTAAAAAAAACGAAAACAGGCCATAAAAAAAGAGAAAAGGCCCAAATAAAAATAATGAGAGAAAAAGAGAGAAGGGACAATGTTACTATCCTTTTACCACACTTGTGATTCAAAGTAGCACCATGATCTTCATGATAGAGAGTCTCATTTTGTCACCTTCATATACTAGTGGGAATTTTTCATTATAGAACTTGGCTTGTATATTCCAATGACGGGCTTCCTCAAAATGCCCTAGGTCTTCGTGAGCAAGCAAGTTGGATGCACACCCACTTAGTTTCTTTTGTTGAGCTTTCATATACTTATAGCTCCAGTGCATCCGTTGCATGGCAATCCCTACTCACTGACATTGATATCTATTGATGGGCATCTCCATAGCCCGTTGATACGCCTAGTTGATGTGAGACTATCTTCTCCTTTTTTGTCTTCTCCACAACCACCATTCTATTCCACATATAGTGCTATATCCATGGCTCACGCTCATGTATTGCGTGAAGATTGAAAAAGTTTTGAAAATGTCAAAAGTATGAAACAATTGCTTGGCTTGTCATCGGGGTTGTGCATGATTTAAATACTTTGTGTGGTGAAGATAGAGCATAGCCAGACTATATGATTTTGTAGGGATAACTTTCTTTGGCCATGTTATTTTGAGAAGACATAATTGCTTTGTTAGTGTGCTTGAAGTATTATTATTTTTATGTCAATATTAAACCTTTGTCTTGAATCTTTCGGATCTGAATATTCATACCACAATTAAGAAGAATTACATTGAAATTATGCCAAGTAGCATTCCACATCAAAAATTATCTTTTTATCATTTACCTACTCGAGGGCGAGCAGGAATTAAGCTTGGGGATCTTGATACGTCTCCAACGTATCTATAATTTTGATTGTTCCATGCTATTATATTATCTGTTTTGGATGTTTATGGGCTTTATTTTCCACTTTTATATTACTTTTGGGACTAACCTATTGACCCGAGCCCAGTGCGATTCTGTTTTTCCCTTGTTTCAGTGTTTCGAAGAAAAGGAATATCAAACAAAGTCGAAACGGAATGAAACCAACTGGAGAAGTTATTTTTGGAACGAAAGCTACCGGAAAAACTTGGAGTGCACGTTAGGAAAGAGACGAGGAAGCCACGAGGTAGGGGGGCGCGCCCTCCACCCTCGTGGGCCCCTCGTGGCTCCCTTGACGTACTTCTTCCACCCATATATACCCACGTACCCTAAAACTTCCGAAGACGAGAATAAATCAGGAGTTCCGCCGCCGCAAGCCTCTGTAGCCACCAAAAACCAATTGGGACCCTGTTCCGGCACCCTGCCGGAGGGGGGAAAGTTTACCGGTGGCCATCTTCATCATCCCAGCGCTCTCCATGACAAGGAGGGAGTAGTTCACCCTCGGGGCTGAGGGTATGTACCAGTAGCTATGTGTTTGATCTCTTTCTCTCGTGTTCTTGATTTGGCACGATCTTGCTGTATCGCGAGCTTTGCTATTATAGTTGGATCTTATGTTGCTTCTCCCCCTCTACTCTCTTGTAACGGATTGAGTTTTCCCTTTGAAGTTATCTTATCGGATTGAGTATTTAATGATTTGAGAACACTTGATGTATGTCTTGCCATGTGTATCTGTGGTGACAATGGGATATCACTTGATTCACTTGATGTATGTTTTGGTGATCAACTTGCGGGTTCCGCCCATGAACCTATGCATAGGGGTTGGCACACGTTTTCGTCTTGATTCTCCGGTAGAAACTTTGGCGCACTCTTTGAGGTTCTATGTGTTGGTTGAATAGATGAATCTGAGATTGTGTGATGCATATCGTATAATCATACCCACGGATACTTGAGGTGACATTGGAGTATCTAGGTGACATTAGGGTTTTGGTTGATTTGTGTCTTAAGGTGTAATTCTAGTACGAACTCTAGGGCTGTTTGTGACACTTATAGGAATAGCCCAACAGATTGATTGGAAAGAATAACTTTGAGGTGGTTTCATACCCTACCATAATCTCTTCGTTTGTTCTCCGCTATTAGTGACTTTGGAGTGAATCATTGTTGCATGTTGATGGATAGTTATATGATCCAAATATGTTATTATTGTTGAGAGAACTTGCACTAGTGAAAGTATGAACCCTAGGCCTTGTTTCAAAGCATTGCAATACCGTTTACGCTCACTTTTATCATTAGTTACCTTGCTGTTTTTATATTTTCAGATTACAAAAACCTTTATCTACCATCCATATTGCACTTGTATCACCATCTCTTCGCCGAACTAGTGCAGCTATACAATTTACCATTGTATTGTGTGTGTTGGGTACACAAGAGACTCTTTGTTATTTGGTTGCAGGGTTGCTTGAGAGAGACCATCTTCATCCTACGCCTCCCACGGATTGATAAACCTTAGGTCATCCACTTGAGGGAAATTTTCTACTGTCCTACAAACCTCTGCACTTGGAGGGCCAACAACGCCTACAAGAAGAACGTTGCGTAGTAGACATCAAACGCCATACAGTTTGAACTTGGCAAAGTGATATTGGTTGCATCTTTCATATGGTGTGTAGCTTGCAGTGCTTCTAATTTGTTGAAATTCCTTCTGCCTAGTTACCACATCATAGGTGTGAATATGTCACACCATGCTGTTTTTCATACATATTCCATCCTCGCATCATGTGTTTGCCTTTCATCCGAGTAGTGTTCGTCAGTATCATGCATGAATGAGTTCTGAAGGGCGAATTTTATTCCTTTTTCTTATCGGTTTGACTTCACAATGCAAAATCATTACAACTCAAGGAAATTAGTCCGGCAGTGGATGATGGTGGTCCTTCAGAGCAACTCAAACAGGGGGTCTCTACAGATTCTACTCCGCCATCCTCCCAACAAGATTCGCAAGACAACACAAGGCTGGATAGTCAACGTAGCTGTGTAGATGATGAGCACATCTCCCCTACTCCACCATCACAGGTGCTTGCTCTAACTTGGCACTATTATATGTGGTTGCATGTTGCGTATGATGTCTAGCTTGTATTGCTTCTAACTTGAATTGCATCTGCTTACTTTACACATAATGCCTGTGAATATGACACGTATTCCTGTTTCTAGAACATACGTGTACATGATGAGCACATCTCCCCTACTCCACCATCACAGGTGCTAGCTCTTACTTGGAACTGTTATATGTGGTTGCGTTTTCCGTATGATGTCTAGTTTGTATTGCTTCTGATTATGTTGAATTGCATCTGCATAGCTTACAACTTATTCCTGCAACGATCACTTACCCATAGGACACATTTAACTTGGGACTGCGATGTAGGTTGCATCTTGCATTGTCTTCTAGCTTGTACTGCTTCTAATTTCTTGAAATGGCACTTACGACGGGACACTTTTTACCTGATAGAGTGATATTGGTTGCATGTTTATATGGTGCCTAGCTTTCATTTCTTCTAATTTTGTTGAAATGCCTTCCTCTTACTGTTTTTTCATACATATTCCATCCTCCTATCGTACGTGTGAATATGAAACGCTGTCTTTTTTGTATATATTCCATCCTCCTATCCTGCGCTTGCCTTACATCAAAGTAGTGTTAAATGCGTATCATGCATCAACCAGTTATGCAGAGCTAATTTTATTCATCTTCTTGTGGTTTTGACTTCATAAGGCAATATCAGAAAATAGGAAGGAAAATAGTAAGTAAGGGGATGTTGGTGGTCCTCCGCACCGACGCAAACAGAGACTCTCTAGATTTGCCACTACTACTGCTAATGAAGTTGAAGTCCCAGGTCTACATGATGAGTTCATCTCCCGTACTCCACCATCGCAGGTGCTTGCTCTAAGTTGAAAGTGTGATAATTGGTTTCATGTTGCATATGTTGTCTAGCCTGTATTTCTTCTATTTTGATTAAATTGCACCTGCTGAGTTTATACGTTATACATGTGCATATGACATGGCTTTCTGTGTCTAGAATACACTGCATCTATCTATCATACCATGTTCTTACATCAAAGAACTGCTGTTGTGTATCCCGCATCGGTCACTCATGATTGGACGCTTTTAACATGGCAGTTTGATAGTGGTTGCATCTTGCATTGACTTCTACGTTGTACTGCTTCTAATTTTTCGAATTGCCACTTATGACAAAACACTTTTAACTTGGCAGAGTAATATTGGTTGCATCTTTCATATGGTGTCTAGCTTGCATTGCTTCTATTTTCTTGAAAATCCTTACCTTAGTTTGCACATCATAGCTGTGAATATGTCATGCCGTCCTGTTTTTCTTACATATTCCATCCTCATACGATTGTCTTACATCAAAGTATTGCTTGTCTCAGATCATGCATCAATGATTTCTGAAGAGTGAT
Source organism: Aegilops bicornis (assembly GCA_021605145.1). NCBI lineage: Eukaryota > Viridiplantae > Streptophyta > Magnoliopsida > Poales > Poaceae > Aegilops > Aegilops bicornis. The sequence goes on along the minus strand of CM038670.1, from coordinate 840,917,995 downwards.
TTTATTCTTTTGTGTTGTGGGTACAACTTGACATGGCAAAGTCAAAAAAGAGCAAGGAAAATAATATAGTAGGGAGTGCTGTTACTCGTCGGGTGAAACGGAAAAGGATCTGCCTTCGAGATTTGCTGGTACTTATAGTGCACTAGAAGGTCCAAGTCCACCGGCTAAATCTACAAACACAGTATCACCTGCTCCACCAGCTGCAGCATCCGCTTCAACTGTACCAACATCTCAACCAGTTACTCGTTCGTTTGCTCCGGAACTGGCCAGTTCCCAAGCTACCTTCACACCTAACACAACTTCTGAAGCACTGTTGACACAATAGGACTTGGCAAGATCAGATGAACCTCATGAGCATCAACACCAAGACGGTACCTGACCGAGTCAAGTTGCAGTTGCATGCTCCTTTATATGTACTCTCACAGTTTGATGTACACTAACACTTTCCATATTCGTTGTTGAACTAGCACCATGGCGCAAGCGGAAACAAGCATCAGGATAATGCTTGACAGATTAAAAATCTAAAGGAGGAAGAATGGAGATCCATTTTGAGGCAGGTTTAAAAAGGCCACGTGATGCTACAGAGTCAGCCAAGTTAGTATCAGAGGCAGCCGTTGCCGTTAGGTGTCATGCACGTATCCTCCCAACATGGATCCTGTACAGGATTGAGAAAGACAATACCCAGTTTAACACCTTCCTTGACCATTTATCCGTAAGTAATGTTATTCATCACAATTAGTAATATTGTCTTGCTCTGTCCCATACTTTCTAGCTTCCTCCTAATAAGACTCACATTCTTTTTTAAACAGATGAGGTTCAAGTTGGATCCGAAAGATGATGCAACTAAACAAGCATGCGCTCATGTTTTTCACCGCTTTCTGCGGACAAGATTGGTACCACCTTAGAAAATCTCACTTTGAAGGCAAGGCTAACAATGAAATCGCCCAAACATCTCCAAAGTGGAATATATTACAGATGAAGATCGGACATCCCTCGTTAAACACCGGTCTGATCCAAAGTATCGTAGGGTATATGTATTTGTTCTGACCACATATTGAACTTGTATTTCTGTATGTGCCTTACAAGTGTATCTTCTTCTAGGATAACTGTTTGAAGAACAAAACCAACCGTTCTAAAGTGAAATTCCAACAGACAACAGGATCTCGTAGCTATATTGCACATTGCGAGGCTCTTGTAAATAGCTGCTACTTCCTTCTTTTTTTGTGCCATATTATCGTATCTATATTGACTTGTTCCAAATACAGAGGAAAGCCCGTGTGGACCAAAAAGAACCTGAACCGAATGCAGTGCAAATCTTCAAGGATTGCCACACCAGCAAGATGAAGGGCATGAGCACACCAGTTCAAGCCGCTGTTGTAAGTCCTTACTCCTCCTGCCTTGAACTGATGTGATGTGTTCATTTAACTACTTGGTTTGCAGCCAATGTCGCATTACTCTGTTCACTTTTATACACAGTTTTCTTAACGTATCATTTCACCTTACATGGTTTAAAAGAGATGAAGGATATTCTTTTGGTCTTGATATGTAATCTAGTTGTTATGTTCACGTGCGCACACAATGATAAAATAGCCTGTTTGTTTTATATCTGTTTGCCCATGATATGAATAATGTCATACTATATTCATCCTACTTTAAACCATGTCTCTTTATCCTTAGATGTCAACGAATGTGAGGAAATAGACAATATAGTAGGCATGCTACATGGACATATGTTCCGAAAGTGATTTTATTATGTAGTTGGCACTACAATACATGCTAATGTATTACAATAGTTCACCAAAACAAGTTATGTATAAACGTTTAACCTATTTTGTTTGTTTTTGTCTCATTAGTAACTTATCTGGTACACTAATCTACAAGTTCAAACTTTCAGGAAGCTATGGAACAAATGATTGAACAGCCACAACCACCTGAAGGTGACGAGGCTACTACAGGCACAATGTCACCTCTTGCTGCAGTGCGTCAGTATCTCTCCACTAACAGTGCAAAAAGCACCTTCCTGCGTAATTCTGGGTTGGTTGTCAAGGTAACCTCGTCCAAATCGCCTACTGAACAAAATCTTCCTGCTAGACAGAGTGATATATCTGTGCTCCAGACACAAATCCAATCCCTAATGGACGTTGTTTCGGAAACAAGAATAGTGGTTGAGAAATGTCGTCAAGATATGAATGGTTTTGAAACCAGACTATCAGACATTTGCTTCGTTGTTCAAGAGCAATGGTGGAAAAAAGGTGGAGATCGTGCTGCTCCATCAGATTCTACAGCCTGAAACATTAGCACTCAGGTCAAATGATCTGTGCTTCTATACATCTGATGGTGCTTTTATCTGGAAGGACTATAAACTTTATGCCAACAAGCCTTTTGTTGTATGGTTGGAATTTATTTTGTTGTGATACAACATTTATGATGCTGCCACAGGCCGCAGTAATTACGATGCTATTTTTGCATAATGTAGGTTTATCTTAGTAATGTATTCGGCCGAAAGCTTCGTAGCAGCCCAACATGCCAACATTCGTCGAGCCAATTCCAATTGGGCTAAAAACGGCCAAAATTGGCATGTAGCCCACTAAAAATATCTGGGCCTAAATCAGCATAAGCTTTCATAGTTTTCTGGTAGGCCTGTGCCAATAGTGGGCCTTTAACACGCCTAAACATAATTTGGGCCCTCGGTAAAAATAGGCCGTTTATAGGTGTAAATATCTCGAGCCCATAAAAAACATGGGCCTTTAATAGACCGAAAGTGAGATTGGGCCCTGATTGTGCCAAATAACCCACTGGACTTAGCAGGCCAAAATGGTGGCCCATTTACGATGCGGATATTTGACAGGCCGAAATTCGGACGGGCCGTTGATGTCTACTATGCAACGTTCTTCTTGTAGACGTTGTTGGGCCTGCAAGTGCACAGGTTTGTAGGACAGTAGAAAATTTCCATCAAGTGGATGACCTAAGGTTTATCAATCCGTGGGAGGCGTAGGATGAAGATGGTCTCTCTCAAGCAACCCTGCAACCAAATAACAAAGAGTCTCTTGTGTCCCCAACACACCCAATACAATGGTAAATTGTATAGGTGCACTAGTTCGGCGAAGAGATGGTGATACAAGTGCAATATGGATGATAGATATGGGTTTTTGTAATCTGAAAATATAAAAACAGCAAGGTAACTAATGATAAAAGTGAGCGTAAACGGTATTGCAATGATGGGAAACAAGGCCTAGGGTTCATACTTTCACTAGTGCAAGTTCTCTCAACAATAATAACATAGATATATCATATAACAATCCCTCAACATGCAAAAAAGAGTCACTCCAAAGCCACTAATAGCGGAGAACAAATGTAGAGATTATGGTAGGGTACGAAACCACCTCAAAGCTATTCTTTCGGATCAATCTATAAAAGAGTTCGTACTAGATTAACACCTTAAGACACAAATCAACCAAAACCCTAATGTCACCTAGATACTTCATTGTCACCTCAAGTATCCGTGGGCATGATTATACGATATGCATCACACAATCTCAGATTCATCCAACCAACATAAAAGTACTTCAAAGAGTGCCCCAAAGTTTCTACCGGAGAGTCAAAAACGTGTGACAACCCCTATGGATAGGTTCATGGGCGGAACCCGCAAGTTGGTCACCAAAACATTCATCAAGAGGCACGTGAAATCCCATTGTCACCACAGATAAGCACGGCAAGACATACATCAAGTGTTCTCATAAAAGACTCAATCCGATAAGATAACTTCAAAGGGGAAACTCAATTCATCACAAGAGAGTAGAGGGGGAGAAACATCATAAGATCCAACTACAATAGCTAAGCTCGATACATCAAGATCGTGCCATAGAGGGAACACGAGAGAGAGAGAGAGAGAGAGAGAGAGAGAGAGAGAGAGAGAGAGAGATCAAACACATAGCTACTGGTACATACCCTCAGCCCCGAGGGTGAACTACTCCCTCCTCGTCATGGAGAGCGCTGGGATGATGAAGATGGCCACCGGTGAGGGTTCCCCCTTCCGGCAGGGTACCGGAACAGGGTCCCGATTGGTTTTTCGTGGCTCCTGAGGCTTGTGGCGGTGGAACTCCCGATCTATCTTCTGTTCCGGAAGTTTTACGATATGTAGGTATATATGGGTGTAGGGGGCACGTCGGTGGAGCTTCGGGGGCCCCACGAGGCAGGGGGCGCGCCCTAGGGGGGTGGGCGCGCCCCCCACCCTCGTGGCCAGCTCCCATATCTTCTGACGTAGAGCCCAAGCCTATCTGGTGGCTTTCCTTCCAAAAATAACTTCTCCAGTTGATTTCGTTCCGTTTTGACTCCGTTTGATATTCCTTTTCTTCAAAACACTGAAATAGGCATAAAACAACAAATCTAGGTTGGGCCTCCGGTTAATAGGTTAGTCCCAAAAATAATATAAAAGTGGATAATAAAACCTAATATTTCCTAAAACAGTAGATAATATAGCATGGAGTAATAAAAAATTATAGATACGTTGGAGACGTATCAAGCATCCCCAAGCTTAATTCCTGCTCGTCCTCGAGTAGGTAAATGATAAAAAAGATAATTTTTGATGTGGAATGCTAGTTGGCATAACTTCAATGTAAATCTTCTTAATTGTGGTATGAATATTCAGATCCGAATGAATACAAAATAAAAGTTCATATTGATAAAAGAAATAGTAATACTTCAAGCATACTAACCAAAGTAATCATGTCTTCTCAAAATAGCATGGCAAAAGAAAGTTCATCCCTACAAAATCATATAGTTAGGCCATGCTTCATTTTTGTCACACAAAGATGTTCCCAACTTCTATACCCCCGATGACAAGCCAAGCAATTGTTTCATACTTAAATAATCTCAAACTTTTTCAACCTTCACGCAATACATGAGCGTGAGCCATGGATATAGCACTATGGGTGGAATAGAATATGATGATGGGGATTGTGTGGAGAAGACAAAAGAAAGAAAGTCTCACATTGACGAGGATAATCAACGGGCTATGGAGATGCCCATCAATTGATGTCAACATGAGGAGTAGGGATTTCCATGCAACGGATGCACTAGAGCTATAAATGAATGCTCAACAAAAGAAAACTAGTGGGTGTGCATCCAACTTGCTTGCTCACGAAGACCTAGGGCATTTGAGGAAGCCCATCGTAGGAATATACAAGCCAAGTTCTATAACGAAAAATTCCCACTAGTATAAAAAGACAACTTATGAGACTCACTATATGAAAAACATGGTGCTACTTTGAAGCACAATATATGAGACTCACTACATGAAGAACAAGGTGCTACTTTGAAGCACAAGTGTGGAAAAAGAGATAGTAGCATTGCCCTTTTTATTTATTTTCTTTTTTTTGGGCCTTTCCTTTTTTTTTCTTTTTGGCCTTTCTCTTTTTTTTGGGAAATGCTCTAATAATGATGATCATCACACTTCTATTGATTACAACATATGAATTACAACTCGAAACTAGAACAAGATATGACTCTATATGAATGCCTCCGGCGGTGTACCGAGATGGTGCAATGAATCAAGAGTGACATGTATGAAAAATAATGCATGGTGGCTTTGCCACAAATACGATGTCAACTACATGATCATGCAATGGCAATATGACAAAAGTAATCTATGTCATTATGATGATGAACGGAACGGTGGAAAGTTGCATGGGAATATATCTTGGAATGGCTATGGAAATGCCATAATAGGTAGGTATGGTGGCTGTTTTGAGGAAGATATAGGGAGGTTTATGTGTGATAGAGCGTATCATATCACGGGGTTTGGATGCACCGGCGAAGTTTGCACCAACTCTCAAGGTGAGAAAGGGCAATGCACGGCATCAAGAGGCTAGCAAAGGTGGAAAGGTAAAAGTGCGATAATCCATGGACTCAACATTAGTCAAAAGAACTCATATACTTATTGCAAAAATTTAGAAGTCATCAAAATCAAGTACTACACGCATGCTCCTTGGGGGATAGATTGGTAGGAAAAAGACCATTGCTCGTCCCCGACCGCCACTCATAAGGATGCACAAGCCGTACACTTCATGTTTCAAATTTGTTACACAACTTTAACCATACGTGCATGCTACGGGACTTGCTAAATTCAACACAAGCATTCTTTAAATTCATAATCACCCAACTAGCATGACTTTAATATCACTACCTCCATATCTCAAAACAATTATCAAGTATCAAATTGATCATAGCATCCAATTCACGTCCTATGATAGTTTTCGTTCAAATTACCATGCTGTTTAAGACTCTCAATATAATATAAGTGAAGCATGAGAGTTCATCTATTTCTTAAAAATAAAACCATCACCGTGCTCTAAAAGATATAAGTGAAGTACTAGAGCAAATGACAAACTACTCCGAAAGATATAAGTGAAGATCAATGAGTAGTCGAATAATTATACAACTATGTGAAGACTCTCCCATTTAATAATTTCAGATCTTGGTACTTTATTTGAACAGAAAGAAAAGCAAAAGAAAATGACATGATGCTCCAAGCAAAACAGATATCATGTGGTGAATAAAAATATAGCTCCAAGTAAAGTTACCGATGAACGAAGACGAAGGAGGGGATGCCATCCGGGGCATCCCCAAGCTTAGGCTCTTGGTTATCCTTGAATATTACCTTGGGGTGCCTTGGGCATCCCCAAGCTTAGGCTCTTTCCACTCCTTATTCCATAGTCCATCGAATCTTTACCCAAAACTTGAAAACTTCACAACACAAAACTTAACAGAAAACTCGTGAGCTCCGTTAGCGAAAGAAAACAAAACACCACTTCAAGGTACTGTAATGAACTCATTCTTTATTTATATTGGTGTTAATCCTACTGTATTCTAACTTCTCTATGGTTTATAAACTATTTTACTAGCCATAGATTCATCAAAATAAGCAAACAACACAATGAAAACAGAATCTGTCAAAAACAGAACAGTCTGTAGTAATCTGTAACTAACGCAAACTTCTGGAACTCCAAAAATTCTAAAATAAATTGGTGGACCTGAGGAATTTGTCTAGTAATCACCATAAAAAGAATCAACTAAATAGCACTCTCCATTAAAAAGTTCTAGCTAATCTCGTGAGCGCTAAAGTTTCTGTTTTTTACAACATGATCATAAAGACTTCACCCAAGTCTTCCCAAAGGTTCTACTTGGCACAAACACTAATTAAAACATAAAACCACATCTAAACAGAAGCAATATTTATTATTTATTACTAAACAGAACCAAAAAGCAAGAAACTAAAACAAAATTGGGTTGCCTCCCAACAAGCGTTGTCGTTTAACGCCCCTAGCTAGGCATTATGATTTCAATGATGCTCACATAAAAGATAAGAATTGAAACATAAAGAGAGCATCATGAAGAATATTACTAGCACATTTAAGTCTAACCCACTTCCTATGCATAGGGATTTTGTGAACAAACAACTTATGGGAGCAATAATCAACTTGCATAGGAAGGTAAAACAAGCATAACTTTAAAACTTTAAGCACATAGAGAGGAAACTTGATATTATTGCAATTCCTACAAGCATATGTTCCTCCCTCATAATAATTTTCAGTAGAATCATGAATGAATTCAACAATATAACCAGCACCTAAATCATTCTTTTCATGATCTGTTTGCATAGAAAATTTACTACTCTCCACCTAAGTAAATTTCTTCTCATTCGGGATAGTGGGAGTATCATAAGAGACTTGAACACTAAAAATTGTTTCCACATTAAAAGAGTAATGTTCGGAAAAAGGGTCATCATAATCATGACAAGATTTGTAAATATAGTCGTCACTACTTTTTATAGCATAAGTTTCATCACAATAATCATCATAAGTAGCAACTTCGTTCTCATCATAATCGATTGAAACCTCTCCCAAGATAGTGGAATCACTAAATAAAGTTGACACTCTTCCAAATCCACTTTCATATTCATCAAAATAAAATTCAACATCCTCCAAAATAGTGGGATCACTACTTCCTAAAGTTGACACTCTTCCGAACCCACTTTCATCAATATAATCATCATAGTAGGAGGCATGCTATCATCATAACAACTTTGCATGTCAAAACTTGGGATGCTAAAAATATCATCTTCATTAAACATAGCATCCCCAAGCTTGGGACAAACATAAATTTCAGAAAATATATTATCAAATATTTCATCCTCATCAAACATAGCTTCCCCAAGCTTGGGCTCTTTCATATCATAAGCATAATCACTCTCATCATTAAAAATATGGATAGCACCAATAGTAAAGCAATTATCATCACAATGAGTAGTAGGAGCAACATCATTTGGGAGGGATACCTTTTTACCTTTGTTGCTCCTTCTTTTCTTCTTCACATTATGTGTGGGTTCAACCTTCCTCTTTGAGCTCCTTCTTGTGAGATTGGTTGAATAGAAAGCTCCTCCTCGTTACCTGATTCATCATAAGAAATAATAGGACGAGATTGGGAAGTCGCTTCCCTTTCATTAGTATTCTCATCATCTTCTATTTGCTTTCTTTTCTTTAGGTAATTGGCAATATAAGGATTTTCAATGCAATTCTCCGCACAAAACATATAAATATCCTCTAGATCAATATCAAGGAATTTCTTATGGGCAAATTCTGGAAGGTCCTTAAGTAAACGTTTCAATTCTTCATAACCCAAAAGTAAACTAAGCTCATTGCAATGTGCAAGGAGATCAAATCATCACAATTTTTGGACACAATTCGGTCATGAAACAATTTGCATTGGAGATGTAAATGACCACGTTCATTGCAAAGTTCACAAGTACGGCAAAGGAAATTCAAATTTTCAGCACTCACATCTAGCCTTTCTTGCAACCATTTAGTTTCTAAATGCTTATGCCTCTTGCAATAAATATCTTCTCTATTTGGTGTGTTCATGCAAACATGCACTCCACTAAAGTTGACATGCTCATAAGATATATTTTCATCATGACTAGAGCAATCATCATTAGTACTATGGATATTCAAGGAGTTTATACTAATAAAATTGCAATCATGCTCATCATTCAAAGATTTAGTACCAAGCATTTTAAAGCATTCTTCTTCTAGCACTTGAGCACAATTTTCCTTTCCATCAAACTCACGAAAGATATTAAAAAGACGAAGCATATGAGACAAACTTAACTCCATTTTTTGTAGTTCTCTTTTATAAACTAAACTAGTGATAAAACAAGAAACAAAAAGATTCAATTGCAAGATCTAAAGATATACCTTCAAGCACTCACCTCCCCGGCAACGGCGCCAGAAAAGAGCTTGATGTCTACTACGCAACCTTCTTCTTGTAGACGTTGTTGGGCCTGCAAGTGCACAGGTTTGTAGGACAATAGAAAATTTCCCTCAAGTGGATGACCTAAGGTTTATCAATCCGTGGGAGGCATAGGATGAAGATGGTCTCTCTCAAGCAACCCTGCAACCAAATAACAAAGAGTCTCTTGTGTCCCCAACACACCCAATACAATGGTAAATTGTATAGGTGCACTAGTTCAGCGAAGAGATGGTGATACAAGTGCAATATGGATGATAGATATGGGTTTTTGTAATCTAAAAATATAAAAACAGCAAGGTAACTAATGATAAAAGTGAGCGTAAACGGTATTGCAATGATGGGAAACAAGGCCTAGGGTTCATACATTAACTAGTGCAAGTTCTCTCAACAATAATAACATAGATAGATCATATAACAATCCCTCAACATGCAACAAAGAGTCACTCCAAAGCCACTAATAGCGGAGAACAAATGTAGAGATTATGGTAGGGTACGAAACCACCTCAAAGCTATTCTTTCGGATCAATCTATAAAAGAGTTCGTACTAGAATAACACCTTAAGACACAAATCAACCAAAACCCTAATGTCACCTAGATACTGCATTGTCACCTCAAGTATCCGTGGGCATGATTATACGATATGCATCACATAATCTCATATTCATCCAACCAACATAAAAGTACTTCAGAGAGTGCCCCAAAGTTTCTACCGGAGAGTCAAAAACGTGTGCCAACCCCTATGCATAGGTTCATGGGAGGAACCCGCAAGTTGGTCACCAAAACATACATCAAGAGGCACGTGAAATCCCATTGTCGCCACAGATAAGCATGGCAAGACATACATCAAGTGTTCTCATAAAAGACTCAATCCGATAAGATAACTTCAAAGGGGAAACTCAATTCATCACAAGAGAGTAGAGGGGGAGAAACATCATAAGATCCAACTACAATACCAAAGCTCAGGATACATCAAGATCGTGCCATAGAGGGAACACGAGAGAGACACGAGAGAGAGAGAGAGATCAAACACATAGCTACTGGTACATACCCTCAGCCCCGAGGATGAACTACTCCCTCCTCGTCATGGAGAGCGCTGGGATGATGAAGATGGCCACCGGTGAGGGTTGCCCCCTTCGGCAGGGTGCCGAAACAGGGTCCCGATTGCCGGAACAGGGGGGTGGGCGTGCCCCCCACCCTCGTGGCCAGCTCCCGTATCTTTTGACGTAGAGCCCAAGCCTATCCGATGGCTTTCCTTACAAAAATAACTTCTCCAGTTGATTTCGTTCCGTTTTGACTCCATCTGATATTCCTTTTCCTAGAAACACTGAAATATGCAAAAAACAACAAATCTGGGCTGGGCCTCCGGTTAATAGGTTAGTCCCAAAATAATATAAAAGTGGATAATAAAGCCCAATATTGCCTAAAACAGTAGATAATATAGCATGGAGCAATCAAAAATTATAGATACGTTGGAGACGTATCAGCCGTAAATGCCCCGACCTAATACACGAGCCTTTAACAGGCCGGAACTTCGGTCGGGCTAGATTATCGTCATTTTTATATGGGCCGTTAATGGGCCCGATATGACGTTGGGCCACATATGGCCCATGGTTTACCTCCGGCGTTAACATGCTGAAAATGACAACAGGTCGAAAGTGGCCCAAATCCATAGTGGCCCTCTAACAGGCCGAATGTCAGACATGGCCGAATATGACCCAAATACTTCACGGTCGTTTATGGGCCGAAAGTTTTGATGGCCTGTAAATGGGCCCAAATGAAGCCGGACCTTTAACAGGCCGGAAATACACCAGGCTATAATTCGGCCCAATTACTTAGTCGACTGTTAACGGGCCAGAAGTGACCATGGGCCGCGTTGATGACAAGTTTAGGACAGGCCGTTGACGGGCCGATTTGATAGAGAATGTTGGGCCTTTAGCTGGGCCGGCCGATTATGGTCTGTAGAATCTTGTGGGCCTTTAGCTGGGCCAGCCCATTATGGAGATATGTCCCCCCTGTCCTCTGAACCAAATAGTCTCTTATAGTAACTAGAAATGTGTTCTTGTAACTCTTTCTCATCTTGTATAACATTTCTGCAGAATCTTGTGGGCCTTTAGCTGGGCCGGCCCATTATGGTCCACAAAATCGTGTGGGCCTTTAGCTGGGCCCGCCCATTATGGTCCGCTAAATTTTGTGGGCCTTTAGCTGGGCCGGCCCATTATGGTCCGCTAAATCTTATGGGCCTTCGGTTGGCCCGGCCCATTTAAACTTTGTGGGCCACTTTTGGGCCGGTCCACGTGTCAACATATCATAGGCCCATCTCGACCGTTGGATGAGTGACACTGCGTTAACGCGAGTCGACGTGTGGATCCGTCAGCCAATGAGAATTTTACACGTGGAAAATCGGCATTGGTCGTGGCTGTTAACATGTTATCGGATCCAAAATCCGACCCGATAGCTTAACGGCGTTCCGTTACGGTGGATGCCACGTGTCGGTCACCCTTGACGAAAGCATTTCTGTGACGCGCAATTTATCGTCATGGAAGTGGACACTTCCGTGATGATAATTTTGGTAATGTCATTGAACACTTCTATGACAAAGACAGTATGACTATCTTGATTCTGTCATAAAATCGTCATGGATGTACATGCATGACAGAAAACGCGACCTACTGTGACAAACATGTATCATCACGGAAGTGTATTTTTTTGTAGTGCAAGAAAGGTGTCCGTCTGTCTAAATTTGAGGCTAGAGCTCATGAGGGCATATTTGTTGGTTATGCTACAAACTCTCATGCTTACCGTGTCCTCAATAAGTCCACATGACTCATTGAGGCGACGTGTAACATGGAGTTTGACGAGAATAATGGCTCCCAAGTGGAGCAAAGTGGTACTTGTGATGTAGGTGATGAAATTCCTCCCCAAGCCATAAGAAGAATGGGTGTTCGTCATATCCTACCCATTGAGGAACCCCTTGTAGCTGAAGGAGAAGGACAATGCTCCACTCAAGTGGAGCCCTCACCAACCCAAGACCCACACGCTTCCAAAGAACAAAGTGAAGGCCCTCAACCAAGTGAACAAGATCAAGGGCAAGATCAACCTCAAGATGGTGGTGAGCCACCAAGTGATGCCCAAGGTCAAGTTCTCCCTTCCGAGCAAGTTCAAGATCAAGAGCAAGCTCAAGATCAAGAACAAGCTCAAGACGACGCTCAAGATGATCAAGTCTCCACTCCTCAACTCACTCCTAAGGAGGAATTGGAGTGTCGTGCCGCTAAGATTGCATCCAAGCTCACAACTAAAGATCATCTCATGAGGAATGTGCTTGGAAGCTTAAGAAAGGGGGTAAGCACTCGTAGACAATTAGCGAACTATTGTGAACATCACGCGTTTGTTTCTTGTGTCAAACCCCAAAAGGTCTATGAGGCGCTCGAGGATCCGGGTTGGCTCAATGCCATGCATCAAGAACTCAACAACTTTGAGCACAACAAGGTGTGGAGATTGGTGCCAAGGCCAATGGGGAACCATAATGTCATTGGAACCAAGTGGATATTCAAGAACAAGCAAGATGCTCACGGGATTATTGTTCGCAACAAGGCTCGTTTGGTAGCACAAGGCTACTCCCAAGTCGAGGGTATCGACTATAATGAAACCTTTGCTCCCATTGCTTGCCTTGAATCTATTCATTTGTTGATTGCTTATGCTTCTCATCATAACTTCAAGTTGCAACAAATGCATGTGAAGAGTGCTTTTCTTAATGGTCCTAATAATGAGTTGGTGTATGTCAAACAACCCCCAGGGTTTGAGGATCCATATTTCCCCGATCATGTGTACCAACTCGACAAGACACTCTATGGCCTTAAACAAGCCCCACGTGTGTGGTATGAGCACCTTACGGAGTTGTTGCAATATCGTGGGTTTGAAATTGGGGAAATCGACCCTACTCTTTTTACGAAGAAGGTCAAAGGGGAGTTATTTGTATGCCAACTATATGTTGATGATATTATCTTTGGTTCCCCTAACAAAGCTTTCAATGAGGAATTTGCCGCTCTCATGACCTCAAAGTTCAAGGTGTCCATGATGGGAGAGTTGAAGTTCTTTCTCGGGTTCGAAATCAAGCAAAGAAGAGAAGGCACCTTCATCAACCAAGACAAATACACTCAAGACATGCTCAAGAGAAACAATGTCAAGACGGCTTCCACTCCAATGCCCATCAAATGCCAACTTGACATTGATCCCAATGGTAAAGCGGTGGATCAAAAGGTATATTGCTCCATGATTGGCTCCTTGCTTTACCTTTGTGCATCTAGACCGAATATCATGTTGAGTGTGGGAATTTGTGCATGGTTCAAGCCGCACCTAAGGAAATCCACTATGTGGCGGTCAAGACAATCTTTCGATATTTGGCTCATACCCCAAACTTTGGCTTATGGTACCCAAGAGGAGCCAACTTCAATCTTTTGGGCTATTCAAACTCATATTGGGCGGGAGACAGAGTGGATAGGAAGCCCACCTCTGGGGGTGCCAATTTCTTGGTTGCTCTTTAGTGAGTTGGTCTTCTAAGAAGCAAATTTGTGCGTCTCTCTCGTCCACGGAAGTGGAGTATGTGGCTGCTGGTAGTTGTTGTGCTCAACTTCTATGGATGAGGCAAACTTTGAAGGATTACGTTGTCATTTGTGACGAAGTGCCTCTTTGGTGTGACAATGAAAGTTCCATCAAGATCTCTCTCAACCCAGTGCAACACTTCAAGACGAAGCATATTGAGATTCGGTATCACTTCATCCGGGATCACATTAGGCGAGGGGAGATCAAGCTCAAGTATGTCAAAACTCATGATAACCTTGCAGATATTTTCACGAAGCCCTTGGATGAAGCAAGATTTCGCGAGTTACGGCAGGAGCTAAATATCATTGATTCGAGCAATGTAGCTTGAACCCATGCACACCCCACCATACTCAACTTGATATCTTGTTTAGGTGTAGGTATGGACATATGGGGAGTGTTGTTCTCTCAATGAACTCTCCCTCCCCCCATTATGCATAAATTGATCAAGTCTTTCCCATTATCCATTCTTGATGGTACTTCTGCTTCAAAGATGAGTTTTGGTCATGGGCCCAAGGATAATTCTTTGCGGTGCCATACCAATTGACTCAAACATCGGTGGCTTCGGCCACCGCCCTCTCCTCTAGAGAGGTTTTGGTTGTGCTTGTTCCTTGTTGCCTTTTTGCCTTGTTTTTGAGACGTGTTTGTGTTTGAGTTGCCTCATGTGTGTGTGTGTGTGTGTGTGTGTGTGTGTGTGTGTGTGTGTGTGTGTGTGTGTTTGCGTGTCTGGTCGCTTGAAGGTTCTTGTGCAAAGATCGTGTTTATCTGTTTTGTCAAAATGTGCACTTTCTTGGGTCTATGGTACTATCGTGGCAAGCCACGATACTACCGCAGGAGAAGAGCACAACACTACCGCTACCAGCACGACAGTAATTTTTTACTGCCGCTGGAAGAGCGGTACTACCGCCCTGCATGCGGTACTTCCGCCCGGGCGGTACTGCCACGATGGCCCGCCATACTACCACGTCGTCACGAGTAGGTGGGGGTCAAGTGCGGGCAGGGGGAGTTTCAACTCCCCCATACCCATTCAACCCAGTTTCCCCACTTCGTCTCTCTCTCTCTCTCCTGCCCAAGAACGGCGCCGGAGGACCTCGCCGGATCTTCATCTCCGGCCGCTCTCCTCGCATTCCGACCGGTGGGATCGATCCCGACCTCGCCCTCTTGCCATGGAACAAGGTTTCTTCCCGAATCCCTCTCTCTTTGCCTCGTAGTTTTGCTTCTAGGTTTTTGGGCAGATGCATGCTATTCTTGAGATTTTAGGCCAAATCTTTGCAAGAGAAGGATGTAGGAGAGTAGTAGTGCAGTAGAGATGCTTTTTGGAATGTTTCCACACAGTATTTTTGATCAACTGTAGTACCGATCCAAAGTTCTGGAAGTACCTAGATCCGTTTCGTGCCGGATTTGAGTCCGAGCGGTACTATCGCACCTTCGGTGCGGTACTACCACTGGTCAAGATCCAAGATCGCTGCTACAGATTACTCGGGCGCGGAAGTAAAATTTTACTTCCGCTCCGGGCACGGTACTACCGTGCCATCCCGACGCAGTACTACCGCGGCTAGAGCAGAAGTAAATTTTTACTTCCGCTTAGGGGGGTGGTACTACCATTGACTTCGAAGCTACCTTGTTGCAACTTCCCAATCTTATGTCTACGTATTTTGTTTGTTTCTGTTGTGGTCTTTGCATTGATCCTTCTCGTTTCTCTCCTGTGTTCTTGTGTTGTGTGTCATAGGTGGTGGCTCCAATGTACGCCACTCGAACCCAAGCAGTGACACGAGCTCCAAGCGTCTGCGCAATCAAGAAGCACCGGAGGGCTCCAATGCCCAACACCGCAGTGTCAAGAAGACCGCCAACAGGTACAAGGATCCAATTCTTGGATGAGATGCCTCTGTCTGAGTTCATCATTCGAAGGAGCATCAATCCCTATGTGAACCCTTGTGAGAATGTCAGAGGGAATGAGTTGTTCTGGACCAAGCAGCAGAATCTCATATACATCGATGTGATCAAGTCCAAGCACAACCTATATGTCCCAATGCAGTGGATTGATATGACTCATCTGAGGAAGGACCGAAACTACTTTGCTGAGGCACTGGACTTGGTGGAGCAGTTTGGCATTGAAGACTTCATCACGTTCCATATGGACTTTGACCCAGAGCTTGTTGCACAGTTCTTTGCCTCCGTCCACTTCCACACTGATGGGGAGCGGACTATGTCTTGGATTACCAATGGGAAGAAGCTGTCTGCTACTTGGAAGGAGTTCATGACGCCGCTGAATGTCCGTGACGAGGGGCCTGATGTGCCCGTTGGCGCCCGCGTTCACGGCAACGCCGAGACCGCCGACAAGGACAAGCTCATGTCGTTTCTTGTGGCGAAGAAGCTACTGAATGGCACTCAGTCTTGGGTGCTCAACCCCTTCCTCGATGTCATGCTCCGTATTTTCTGCAACACTCTTTTTCCATGCGTCGGTGACAAATATACACACTAGTACGCATCGGTGCTATACAAACGGTTTTAAACCCCTTTCCGCGGCCTCATTTGGAACCATCGCCAAGTGAGTGTGGGCGATAGGGGTGCCCTTCCCACACGACCCAAAAAACGTCGGGGATATGCCCTCCTGGCACACATACTCGGAAAAATGAGGTCGTGTGCGACCGGTGAGCGAGCAAATACGGTTATACGTACAGTAGTGCTAAAAAAACAATTATACATGTGAAATCATTTCCAGTCGTAAGTACATCCCACACAGTCAACCCCCGCTAAACGTTTCCGTTCGTATGTACATTCCACACAGTCCATCCAAGGAATATGTTTCCGTTAGTATGTACAACCCACACAGTCAATAATTTCGAAGCGTGTGCGGTAAGGTGACTATCGCAAACATTTAATAAGAATAAACTATGTGCGATGTTGTTGTTAATCGCACACATTTTTTTCTTGGCTGATCGTGTGTGCAGTGGAGATTGATCGCACACGTTTTTTCCTGGCTGATCGTGTGTGCGGTGGAGATTGATCGCACACATAGTGGATCCTAGAAACGTGTCTGATCTCCACGTCTACCGCAGACGTTTCGCTTTTGCAAAGTGTGTGCAGTGTAATCCCTAATTACAAAATCACCTTTTTGAATTTGAAAGTAGGCAATCACTTATTTCATATCCAACCAGGTTTATTACAAATATAGGTTCAACCACGAATACATAATTTGATGCACAGATACATATCCTGAAGAACTACAGAAGCACCAAGTAAAGAATGATGGACCACAGTTGTACTAAAGACTGTAAAGAGAGAGGCGAAATACATTTTGGTTGCTGGAGAAGCTGAAGCAGAATGCCCATATTGTGCCCTCCTCCATGCGTAATACGCGTACGACTCTAGGCCAACCCCTTGTGATGGCTGCCCGTCCATCCTTCACTGTCTTCATTACGACTTCTCGATGCTCACTGTAGTCTGGATGAAATACTTTAACCTTCATTGTGTGTCCACCAATCATGTACTTTGCGAGGTAATCTTGAGTGAACTGCTTCGGGAACCACTGCGAACGAAAAAGATTCAGACATTGTTGTCTAACAACTCATTATGGGCAGTAAAAAGAGAAGGCTGCAGAGTTTGTAGTTACCATCCTACAGCTCACTGTTGTGTTGGATAGAGCATAAACAAATAATTTTCTTTCCACCATTCATATCTTTTTGCTAATAATCCTCATCAGTTTTCTCACTTGATGCTTGTTCATGAATATCTCATTGCCCCATACACAAAAAGGGTAGATGCATGGATCCTTGCCAAGGGCATATGTACCTACAAGCAACAAGTAAATATTAGAAGCTAACAAGTGTCCAGGCCTGAATCTACATGCACTACATTATGGAACGATGGGGAGTACAAGCCGAGGGACGAAGCTAACCTCGGCAGAAAATAGTGGCCACTCCCGTTGTTGTCCTGCATAAGTAGTTGAAAGGCATGATAGGTACGGCAACCTTAACATCAAACAAATATAGCAAATGTAAACAATGTCATGTCCAAATGATAGCTTGAATGTGTTGGTTTCAGCATGTTGTTAAAGCATATATAAAATGGAAGGCAATGTTATCGACAGCGGGCTTAACAACCATCAAATATTGCAATTCAAACTGATATTGTTAAAAATGAATAACACATAGGTAATGCTTAAACATCACTGGATAAATGTGTAAAACTGAAATAAATCGCATGTGTTAACTGTTAACTATACGAGGCATAACTGGAACCAAATATAGCCGTTCAAACTGGTATTGATGCAGTCGAGCGGCACAGTTCCAACTTGCACATAATGAACAACACATTGTGAATGACTGAAATAAACAAGGAATAAATGATCAGTATAACAACCAAATATAGCCATTGAAAACTGGACAGAGTCTCACTGGAACCAACCTAACAAGCAAATATAGATAAACAGGGCATATGCTTGAAAATTGGACAAATGCTCACTGCAACCAACCTAACAAGCAAATACAGATAAACAAGGCATGTGCTTGAAAACTGGACAAATGCTAAAAAAAGCAACCTAACAACCAAACTACAGATAAACAAGGCACTGCAACCAAACTAAGACAAAATACATATAAACAAGGCATCGGCTTGATAACTGGAAAAATGCTCACTGTAACCAACCTAACAACCTAACACAGATAAACAAGGCATCTACTCACAATAAACAAGCAAATATAGCCATTCGTGAAACTGAAGTGGACAATTCATACTTAAACATCACATAGCCCTATTGAATAATACATTTTTGCATAACTGAAATAATTAAATAGGGCACAGTTATAGCACCGCACGACAAATGCTACTACAACAAAGGGTATGGGTTGGCAAGCTAGAAAAGGTAAGATTTGCTGATAGGATGTTGACTCACATTTCATGGACCGGATCCTTCCAGTTGGAAGAGCACAGACCCATGGTGGAAGAACCTTTGTGGGTGCCCTCCTCGTGGTCGTGGTCGATGAGATCTGACTTGGCAATTGAGAATTCCAAGCCGCCGCCGTAGAACATGTCCTTCAGAAATGACAAAATGGGCTCGGTGGCATATAAGGATCGTAAATCCTTGACCGCTTGGCGGAGGAGATCAGCGGCAGGGCCGTCGAAGAGATCGACAGTGGTTGAACCAAAGGGGTTGGGGATTGACCACGTAACCTGTGACATGGCCCGCGTGAATCCGTCGCTGTCGACGAGCTTGATGTCGTAGCCAGCTTTCCTGAGATACAGTAATACGCAAGCCCGCTGACATGAAGCCTTTGACATGGCAATGTAGTCAACGACTTCGCTGGCTTCCACGGTGACGTGTTGCTTCAGGATCGACAGGTCGGGGCGAACGGTGGCCGCCTCACCAACGTCCGTCGGAGAGGCCATGATAAACCACTTCTTGGCCGAACGCTCGTCGGGCTCCCCGGGATACGTGGTCGAGCTTAGGCTGCGACATTCTAGAGCAGGGGATGTGGATCTGGCGGGAAGGGACACCGCAGGCCTCATCTAAAAACTCATGGGAGTGGGGCGACAGTATGGGAATCGCTGGATAACCTGAAGTTTATTAGCTAAGCTAGGAGGAACGGGCAAACCAGCATCGGTTGGCGGCGGCGCCGGCGGCAGCCGCTAGATAGGGTTCCAGGGGGGAGGGGCGGGTGGGGGACTGTGGTGGGGTGGTTTGTGGTGTTTGAGGATACGCCGCGGCTACTGAAATTTTTAGTTATGTTGGTGGACGAGGGAGGTAGACGGTTCAAATGCCTCGGCTACTGTAGTTTTACTATAAGGTCGGTGCTGGAGGAGTGTGGGCGACGGTTGAAGTACGACTGCTACTAAAATTTGGGTAAAGGAACTGATGAGGGGCGGGAGTGGCCCAGATTGCCAGTCGTGGTGATTTCATAGTGCACTTGCATCGCACACGATTAAGCCAGTACCTGCACCATTTTGCTCGTGCTTGCGCAGTTGTGGTGATTTCACAGCGCACTTGCATCGCACACGGTTAAACCAGTACCTCCACCATTTGCTCGCGCTTGCGCAGTCGTGGTGATTTCATAGCGCACTTGCATCGCACACGGTTAAGCCATTACCTGCACCATTTTGCTCGCACTTGCGCAGTCATGGTGATTTCATAGCTCATTTGCATCACACACGGTTAAACCAGTACCTCAACCATTTGCTCGTGCTTGCGCAGTCGTGCTGATTTGACAGCGCACTTGCATCGCACATGGTTAAGCCAGTACCTGCACCATTTTGCTCACGCTGGTCACCCTATGGGACCTACTCCCTCCTATCATGCACATTTGTTCTTTTAGAAACTGTGTGCGATGGCTGGTGTGTCGCCGCCTAGCCTTCAATGAGCACTGACACTGGTAGCGGGAAACCGATGGGAGAAGAGGCGGGAAACCGATGAGAGGAGTGGCGGGAAACGGTAGCCTGTTTAGAAAACATACAAGAGAAGGAAGTGTGAGCTAGATGACGCATGCGCACAGTGCTTACCCATGTATTGCATGTGCTGTAGAAAGGGTTGAGGGTTGCCGTTCGATCTGGGAGCATCCAACGGTGCAGACGTACGATCCGTGGGGTTTGGGTTCTGGCCAATCAGAACGCACGACTCAGATCGCGGCGGCATCGGCCACGGTTTGGTAGGCACACGGCTTTCGTTTGGCCTTTTTATACACTAATTGAGTTTCCTAGGCATTTAATGTCCATAATTCAAATCTGAACTTCAAATACATGCTCAAGTTGGCATGGTGTCACGTCATGGCACATATATGTCATGGTAAAAACATTGTCCAATTTGGGCCAAGCTTTATTACAAACCTCAAATGAACTCTGAAAAGCTCGAAAGTTGGCATGATATCATCATTTCACCCACATTGCATGTACTAAAAAGTTGAGAGGGTTAGGACAAAAACTGGATGCACTTCGTGTGCAGAATGGACAATATCTTTCGAAGTATCAGGGTTTCGAACGAAAACTCATCTATTACAAAGGGATTTTACTTTTTTGAACTTATTTGAACTCCAGACTTTTTGTGTGTTCAAAATGCACCATTCAAAGCCACATCATCAATTTTCAACCCTTCCTGACATCATTTGGTATTTGTCATGCATTTACAGATTTTTTTGAGCTAAATGACCCTGAAATTGAAAAGCACTTCAAATGAACTCTGAAATGGTTGAAAGTTGGCATGCTATATATCATCATTTCACCCACATTACGAACCTCTTACAAATTGGAGCCTCTCTCAACAAGAAGCCTTGTGGTTCCAATACGGAAACCGTACCGGCGTCCTGGCTCATCCTCAAACATTTGGAATCTCGGGTTTTAAATCCCCATAAAATCCAAAACTCACCATAAAGTCATCAAAGGTGGCATGGTGTCACGTCATGGCACATATATGTCGTGGTAAAAACATTGCCAATTTGGGCCAAGCTTTATTACAAACCTCTTACAAACTCGAGCTTTGTCTCAACAAGAAGCCTTATGGTGCCGATAGGGAAACATGTTCCCCTTGTTGTCGAAACATAATCACGGCCTCTTTCGGCCTTGTATTTACGTCTACGGGCAACATGGAACTACATGATATCCATGCTGAAATTTAAACTTATTCAGGGTTCGTTTGGCCTTTTTATATATACACTAATTGAGTTTCCTAGGCATGCATTTAATGTCCAAAATTCAAATCTGAACTATAAATACATGCTCAAGTTCACCAAAATGGCTAGAAAAATTGTACATGTATGTGTCCTTGGGTGCATGTTTAATTAGGTCCCATACCAGGAATGGGAACAAATTACAACCGTACCGGCGTCTTGGCTCGTCCTCAAACATTTGGAATCTCGGGTTTTAAATCCCCATAAAATCCAAAACTCACCAGAAAGTCATCAAAGGTGGCATGGTGTCACGTCATGGCACATATATGTCGTGGTAAAAACATTGCCAATTTGGGCCAAGCTTTATTACAAACTTCTTACAAACCGGAGCTTTGTCTCAACAAGAAGCCTTATGGTTCCGATAGGGAAACATGTTCCCCTTGTTGTTGAAACATAATCACGGCCTCTTTCCGCCTTGTATTTTCTTCTACGGGCAACATGGACCTACATGATATCCATGCTGAAATTTAAACTTATTCAGGGTTTGTTTGGACTTTTTATATATACACTAATTGAGTTTCCTAGGCATGCATTTAATGTCCATGATTCAAATCTGAACTATAAATACATGCTCAAGTTCACCAAAATGGCTAGAAAAATTGTACATGCATGTGTCCTTGGGTGCATGTTTAATTAGGTCGCATGCCAGGAATGGGAACGAATTACAACCCTACCAGCGTCTTGGCTCGTCCTCAAACATTTGGAATTTCTAGTTTTAAATCCCTATAAAATCCAAAACTCACCAGAAAGTCATCAAAGGTGGCATGGTGTCACGTCATGGCACAAATATGTCGTGGTAAAAAAATTGCCAATTTGGGCCAAGCTTTATTACAAACCTCTTACAAACCAGAGCTTCTCTCAAGGAAGCCCGATGTTTCCGATAAGGAAACGTGTTCCCCTTGTGGCAAAAAGTAGTCGCTCCCTATTTTCGCCTTGTATTGTCTTCTACGGGCAACATGGAACGACATGATATATGTGCTGGAATTTAAACTTATTCAGGGTTCGTTTGGCCTTTTTATACACTAATTGAGTTTCCTAGGCATTTAATGTCCATAATTCAAATCTGAAGTACAAATACATACTCCAGTTCACCAAAATGGCTAGAAAAATTGTACATGCATGTGTCCTTGGGTGCATGTTTAATTAGGTCCCATGCCAGGAATGGGAACGAATTACAACCGTACCGGCGTCCTGGCTCGTCCTCAAACATTTGGAATCTCGGGTTTTAAATCCCCATAAAATCCAAAACTCATCAGAAAGTCATCAAGGGTGGCATGGTATCACGTCATGGCACATATATGTCGTGGTAAAAACATTTCCAATTTGGGCCAACTTTATTACACACCTCTTACAAAACGGATCTTCTCTCAAGGAAGCCTGATGGTTCCGATAGGGAAACGTGTTCCCCTTGTGGCGAAACATAGTCGCTCCCTCTTTTCGCCTTGTATTGTCTTCTACGGGCAACATGGAACAACATGATATCCATGCTGAAATTTAAACTTATTCAGGGTTCGTTTGGCCTTTTTATACACTAATTGAGTTTCCTAGGCATTTAATGTCCATAATTCAAATCTGAAGTACAAATACATGCTCCAGTTCACCAAAATGGCTAGAAAAATTATACATGCATGTGTCCTTGGGTGCATGTTTAGGTCCAACGCAAGGAATGGGAACGAATTACAACCTGACCGGCGTCCTGGCTCGTCCTCAAACATTTGGAATCTCGGTTTTAAATCCCCATAAATCCAGAACTCACCGGGAAGTCATTAAAGCTGGTATGGTGTCACGTCATGGCAAACATTGCCAATTTGGGAGAAGCTTTATTATAAACCTCTTACAAACCGGAGCCTATCGCAAGAACCCTCGTGGTTTCGATAGGGAAATTTGTCCCCTTGTGGGCCAAACGATAATCGCTCCCTCTTCTAGCCTCGTAATTTTTCTACACGCAACAAGTACAGAACAACGGGAAATTCGCGCTGTACTTTGAAATTATTCACGGTTCGTTTGACCATTTTTATTCATTAATTGAGTTTTCTAGGCATTTAATGTACATAATTCAAATCTGAACTACAAACACATGCTCCAGTGCACCAAAATGGCTAGAAAAAATGTACATATGTCCTTGGGGCGCATGTTTAGGGTTCGTATGGCCATTGTATATATTACTAATTAAGTTTTCTATGCATTAAATGTAGTCCATAATTCAAATTTGAACTACAAGCACAAAATGGGTGGGAAATCATACATGTGTCATTGGGTGCATGTTTAGGTCTCATTTAAGGAATGAGAATGAATTACAAATTTGTCGTCGTCCTGAAACATTAAGAATCTCGGTTTTCAAATCGTAGTAAATCTATAACTCACCCAAAAAATGAAACTTGGCCTGGTTTCATGACATGGCACATATATGCCGTGGTAAAAAAATCGTCCATTTTGAGAAGAGGCGCACGCATTAGTAGCCAACGAAGTCCTTTTTGAAACAATAAGCTGACCTGTTAATATCACAAGCGGTTGTATCATATGAACCGTGTCAATATTTAACCATACTTAGTGGCGTGCTTGCAGTTGTGTGATTAGACGGGACAAGCGCGAGAAGTCCGGCGTGCAGGCTCGATGGGATGCGTGCAAGCAGTCCGCCGCATAGGCTCGACGGGACGCATGCATCCTGTCCACCTCGCAGGCTCGACAGGACACGTGCGAGCAGTAAGGCCGCCCATGCTCACTGGGAAGCGAGCTCTTTGACCTCCATGCACCAGCCGCAGCTCGCCTCGCTCAAAACTTCACCATTAATGGGTTAATTAAAGCACCTGGACAGATTTTTTCTAAAGGTGGACGGAGGGTGTTTGGTTGTGATCCGATGGCAGCATTTCCTTTGTTGGTGATTTCAACCCGTATTCCGGCCTAATTTAAATTGCCATATAGGGCAACGGATAATAGGACGACAAATTTACAATGACACAGATAATAATTGTCTTACATATTCCGGATAATTTTACATGCCACATGCGACAAAGTTTCGGAAGACACGGGGCAAGAGAAGAAGGAAATCGTTTGAACTAAAACCATGACGAGTAAATCGAAACGGAGGGAGTAGATCGCTACTGTATCTACTCTTTGATGGATCGCCAGGCGATGACATCCTCCAGCTCCATCCACAATACCTCACGGCTTTGCTTGAAAGCAGCCACAGATTCCTCCACCTCCTGCTCGCACTCAAACCGGATCTTCCTCAAGTCACCCATTAGTTCCTCGATGACCGTTGTCAGCGTCATCCCCTAGGCACTGCTCTGCTCATGCAGCATCTTCCAGTAGGCGGCCTCCTCCTCCTTCTCAGTGAGCGCCTTGAGGAGCTTCGCATTGTCACCCATGAGTTGCTCGACAAGGCCGGTCGCCTTGTCAACCGAGGCATCGCTGATCTCGAGCACCTTCATCAAGCCGTCGACCAACTCCTTCTGCTTAATGACGCCACCGAGAATGTAATCATTGCCGGCCAAGGACTTTAGCATCGCTAGCTCGTCGCGGTCGCCGACGCGGCGAGTGCGCTTGTGAGAGCCCTCGCGTGCCCGTGAGAGCTCGTTCGAGGGCTCTACGGCGCGCCGGGACATCTCTGCTGCGGCTGTCGCTTTGCGGTGGGACCTCTTTGTTGCTGCTGCCGCTTCGCGGCGGGACCTCTCTAGTGCTTCAGCGGCCTTGGTCTTTGCTGCCTGGTTATATGCCCACCCGAAACTCCTCCTACCGGTCATGGCGGAGCGACTTGACAGGAAAGACCAGTTTTGTAGGTGATGAGGAGAGGAAATGTGAAGTAATTTTCGAGTGGGTAGCTTTTATAGCCCGGTGCTAAGTGTGAACACATATGAGTTTGCTCTGTGTGAACAGATTTGCAATTACTTAATGTGTTGTAATCTGCAATGTGAGGAGAAACAAAGTCAAAATTTATTGATGGTTCTGGGCCCACAAAGCCTCGTTTTTGTTGTTCTGTCTCATCACAAACAGTTCTTTTTGATCAACCGTATGGCATGCATCGAAAGCCCGAAACGTGGGCTCTTGTTCTTGGATGTACGTGTACGTGTCTGCCCACTATCACACACGAACTTACTATAGTAACCGTCTGTGTTATAGTTTGTCATCCCAAATAGTTCATCCGAGTGGGCTGTTTGCTGCGTATCACACACATCTGGTTTACACGAATCGTTTGTGTTCTTTGGGCTAATAGCAAATGCCACATATCACACACATATTGTTAAGATGAACCGTTTCCATTCTCTTGCCTAATCGAAAACAGTTTATCCGAGTGAACCGTATGCCGTATATCACACACACCTTGATCTGGCTGACCATTTCTATTGCATTCCCTAATAGCACACAGTTCATCGGAGGGAACTGTATGCCGTATATCTCACACACATTGATATGGCTGCCCGTTTCTGTTATTCCTCATCACAAACAGTTCGGTTGAATCAACCGTATGCCCTGTATCGCACACACAACTACAATCTGAACCGTGTTTGATGCATCAGTCATCGCAAACGTTTTGGACATTTTTGACGGTTCTCTGACACCACCGTTTGTGATTATTGCATCGCACACAGTTTCTCGAAGGGTCTCTGATCATAGTGTTGCATTAGCAGCATCCTGCAGTAGTGAAGGTGCATGCTTATCTCGTGGATATGATGCTTCTGTGTGAGGAGGCGCGTCAGCATGCTGCCCAGCCTCTGGATATCCCTCATATCATGTGGAATGAGCTCAGGTTTGTGGTCTACAACCGCAAAGTTCCCATCTATGGTCCATACCTGCACCTTCTGATCTCCAAGACTTGGGACAAGATGTTTCCGGAGGAAGACTTTTCCGCTCCAAACTGGGTTCGCCACGAGCCTATCAAGCTGCGTCAGAAGAACAGGTGGGCCAATACCACTACCAGGGCTGAGGCTGAGGCTGCTAGGATGAATGTGGATGAGGACGAGGTTGAGGACAGTTCTGCTGGGTATGCTCCTCCATCTACTGAGCCCTCTTTGGCTAAGAAGCTAAAGGCAAAGATCAAGACCCTGTTCTGTATGCAAGCCAAGGGGCACTACATGACCCATGTTGCTTCCAAGGAGAGTCGCCAACGCGACAAGAGGATCTTGAGGACGTTCGGCGAGATTGTGGAGAGCGGGTCTGAGGTGAACATCACTCCGGAGGCTGAATGGATAGCCAAGCAGGGCTATCAGTGGACTGAGTCAGAGGAGGAGACCATCCCAGCTGCCGAGTTGAAAGTGCGTTACATCGACTAGAGGGGGGTGAATAGGCAATTTTTATGCGTTCTTCACTGAGGAATTTGTTGGTGAGGAAATTCCAAAATGAAGAACTACTAGCAGCGGAATGAGTACTCAAATGTAAACATAACAGAACACAAGCATGTTCATCATGATGGAATGAAGACAAACACAGAGTACAGAAAGCATAAACACAGGATAACATAGAAAGAACAAGGACAGACTGAATAAATTAAACTGAGGAAATTGAGAAAGTCTTCAGTCAAAGTCTTCAAACAGATATGAACAAGCACACAACAATAGAAATGAGGAAATGGAAGAGTTGAGGAAATAGAACCAGTAAGCTTGATGAAGACAATGATTTGGTAGACCAGTTCCAACTGCTGTCTCAGTTGTACGTCTGGTTGGAACGGCTGAGTATTTAAACTCGAGGACACACAGTCCCGGACACACAGTCCTCACCGTATTCTCCTTGAGCTAAGGTCACATAGACCTCACCCAATCACTCGTGGTAAGTCTTCAGGTGACTTCCAAACCTTCACAGACAAGGTCACTCGGCGATCCACAATTCCTCTTGGATGCTCTAGACCATGACGCCTAACCATCTGGAAGAAGCACAGTCTTCAAAGGTAACAAGCATCGGATCCACACAGGATCAATCTCTTCAATGATGCTCAATCACTTTGGGTTTGTAGGTGTTGGGTTTGGGTTTCCTTCACTTGATGATTTTCGCTCAAAGTCCTCGGAGGATGGGATGCTCTCAAATGACAAGTGTCAGTTTCTCTCGGAGCAGCCAACCAGCTAGTGGTTGTAGGGGGCGGCTATTTATAGCCTAGGGAGCAGCCCGACATGATAAGACATAAATGCCCTTCAATGATATGACCGTTAGGTGGGTAGATATTTTGGGACAGTGGCGCATAGCACAAAGAACGGTCGGAATTTTGACTCTCAAATTCCTCGGGGCTATCATGTTCCTCATCGTAGGCAATCCGCACTAGCGAATTCCTAACTCCTCGCCGAACAAATTCCTCGAGACCAGAACAACTTCGTCTCATCCTTTGAAGAATATGACTGAACTGTATGAGATTTCCAATGGCTTCACTCGAAGGGATTGGTAGGTGTAGGATTTTGAGTTGAGCATCACTTGGAAATTTTTCCTTAGTATTTCCTCGACCCCCTTTTAACAATACGGTGTTTCCTATGACTCAAGAAAGAGAGAATGAAACTACAAAAACAAAAGTCTTCACGTTTCATGTTCCTTGAATGATTGCCAAGTCTCCAAGGTCACACCAATTTCTTCACTTTCAAAGTCTTCAGAAAGTCTTCAGAAATCCAAAGTCTTCAGTTGAAGAACACTATAGGAATCAGCTACTTTGCCGTCCGCCCTAGCGGACGGCAAAGGCACGGATGGCGGACGGCAAATGGTTCTGGCAAAGACAGGGTCGGCAAACAACTTCTTTGCCGTCCGCTTTTTGAGGCGGACGACAATGAGTCATTTGCCATCAGTGGCGGACGGCAAAGAGGGGGGACAGCAAAATAACCCTTGTTAGTCCGTTAGGTGGCTAACGGTAGACTTTCCCGTCCGCTCTCTTAACGTTTTCTTTTCCGTCATCCAGACGGAACTACAGACGGCAAAGAGTTTTTTTATATAAAAAAATGACATGAGCGAAAATGTTCCAAGGTCGGCTGCAGCTCCGGTGAGCGTCGGTGGTCGTCGGACCTGCCAACTCCGTCAACTGCTGCCACAACCAGAGGAGTTCTAGCGCTCGGGAAGGCTCACACATGACAGGTTCCGGCGAGGGACGACCAAGCGGGGTCTGGCGAGCGGCGGCCTCGATCGGGACCTGCGAGGGATGGCCGCGGCGGGGTCCGGCGAGTAGCCGAGAGGATGAGGCTAGGGAGACTCGGCCGCGGCGGGGTCGGGCGGTGGGAGGCCATGACAGGGAACGGCAGGGTCGAGCGAGGGGAGGCCGCAGCGGGGAACGGTGGGGTCGGGCGAGGGGAGCCCGCGGCGGGGAACGGTGATAGGCAGAGAGGCGGAGTCCGGCGAGGGGTCCGGAGGGCGCAGTGGCGACATGGCCGCGGGTGATGGGGCCTGAGGCGACGGGTGACGGTGTCGGGGCCGCCGGTGGCGGCGAAGCCTTGTGGCCGGAGGAGCTCGATTGAGCACGAGCTCGCAGTTCCCTCCTATGCCAGATCGAGCGGCCGGCGTCCTCTGTTCGTCTGTTCGTCATACAGAGAGACCGGAGAGATAGAGAGAGATATACGAGAGTGAGTGGGGTGGGGCAGGATAAAGGAGAGAGAGAGTGGTGGGCCAAGAGAAAGAACGTGGTGGGGTGGGGCTTCGGGGTGAGCTGCGCGCCGTCCATGGGTTGGCTGCCCGTGCGATCTGATGATGCCCTGTCATCGATCCGCGTGGTGTGCTTTCTCTTTGCGTCACGCCAGACGGAAAAGATCCATACTGGCGGACGGCAAAGATAAAGCGGACGACATCCAACACGCCCATTTGACCCACGCCCGGTGGGGCTCGGTGGCTCTTTGCCGCTCGCCTTTTGGGCCTTTGCCGTCCGCTAGCGGATGGCAAAGAAGTGGCTGATGGCAATCTGGTAATTTTCTGTCTGCCTCTTCTTTGCCGTCTGCTTTTCAGAAGCAGATGGCAAAGACCCTCTTTGCAGAAAAGGCAGACAGTAAATTCCCTGTTTCCAGTAGTGGAATTTCATTTTTAGGGGTCGACTTTCTGTGTAAATATCAAACTCCTCATAGACTTATAGACCTGTGTACACTCACAAACGCATCAGTCCCTTAACCTATAAGTCTTCAATACACCAAAATCACTAAGAGGCACTAGATGCACTTACAGTCTCCCCCTTTTTGGTGATTAATGAAAATATAGGTTAAGTTTTCAAAAGGGATAAATATATGAAGTGTAAGTACTGATGTTGAGGAATTTGATTGCAAGATATAGAAGAACTCCCCCTGAAGATGTGCATAGTGAGGAATTTGCTTTCGAAGTAATGCACACTTGAAGAGTATAATCATGGAGATCTCCCCCTATATCTTGTAATTCATACACGCATTTGACATATAATATGAAGAAATTGGAATACATGATGAAATATGGTGACTGATGTAATTCAGCATGCGTGCATTAACATTAATGAGGAATAAGCATGCAGAAGAACTCAGCAAAAGTATCAGGCCACCATAGAGTTTAAGATTACAACTCGATCCAGCAAAGTCATCAAAAGAACGAGAGTTGTAACTTAAAAAAACGCCCATATAAGATAGACTCGCTTGAAGACTAACTCAAATTTCTCCCCGTTTGTCATCGAATGACCAAAAGGGTTGAAAAATGAGGACTAATGCCCCTGAAGAATATCATGATGATGGAGGAGCGCTAGCGTTGTTGGGGTCTTGAGTCATTGTAGGGCCTGCCGCAGTGTCACCCAAGTCTTCGAACTCGTCTGTGTCGCGCGATGAAGAATATGAACTGGCGACCAAGGAAGGAACCTTGACCTTCTTGTATTTCTTCGATGGAGGAGCAGACCAGTCAAAATCTTCCTTGAAGCCCATTTTCTTCAGATCTTCTTCACCATAGAGATGTGACAGAATAGCCCAGGTGCGATCAAAAACTTCATGGAGGTAGTAATGGTTTTTCTTCACTGCATTATGTGTGGAAGTCATGTTGTGAAGAATAGAGCCAAACTGATACTTAACCCATTTGTGGTTTCGATCCACCTTCTGGTGAAGACTTAGAAGCAGCTCTCGGTCAGTCATCACATGAGGAGTAGTGGCTTGAGGATTTGGCTTGGATGCATTTGCAGCAGAATCATGAGTGGCAGAGTCATCATTGGTGGAATAAGATGCAGCTTTGCGGAACTGACCATCCAATGGATGAATGCCTTCATCGATAACAGCTGGTGCCTTGCCCTTCTCATCAGCTGAGGAATATGTCCGCTTGAGGACTTCAATCGGGGGCAAGTAGCTAAGGTGATTCTGAAAGTCAGCTTTGTAGTTGATTGAAGACCTTGTTCTGAGGAATCTCATAATCCAAGGAACATAAGGCTTCAGCTCAAACGGTGAAAGTGCAAGATTTTCCAGAGTCCTCATGAAGAAATCATGATAATTGATAGGGATGCCATGCATGATGTTGAATAGCATATTCTTCATCATCCTAATAATTTCCTCATCGGATGAGTCATGGCCTTTGATAGGACTCATAGTCTTCATTAGAATGCGATAGATGGTTCTTGGCACATACAACAATTCCTTCACGAGGAATTTGGTCTGTGGGGCTTGACCAGGCTTCAGAGGCTTCATGAGCACTTGCATGTAATGAGCAGTGAGTTCAGGCTCATCGTACAGACAACGAGCGCCGTCAGGTGGAGGACTGATTGGCAGGGCACGAAGCAATTCAGAGGCCGGTGCCTTGTAGTGAGTGTTTTCGGTCATCCAGTCCAACACCCAAGAGTTGATGTCATCAACATCACATGTGATATGCAGCGTTGCGTAGAACTGAAGGGTGAGCTCTTCATTCCAGTCAACTATGTCTGAGCAAAAGTTGAGCAAGCCTGCATCATGAAGCATACTGAGGACTTGAGAGAAGCAAGGCATTGATTCCATGTCCACGTGAGGAATATGCTCGTGGTCGAAGACTTTGTCCTTATTTAAGAGCAGTGAAGAATAGAAGTTGGCCTGGCTGGCAGTCCAGAAACGCTTCCTCTAAGACGAGCATTGTCATAAGGGTTGAAGGCAGTGAAGAACACATGCTCGCCGAAGAAATCATCAGCCTTGAATTTTTGCTTCTTTGAGAAGGTATCCTTTGGCTTGGGCTGAGGAGTGTCAGTCAATTGCATCACCACCTCGGGAATCACAATCACAGGATCCACAGACTGAGGAATTTCAGGCTCTTCTTCAACTGCAGCCTGGGTCTTCAATTCTTCATTTACAATTTCTTCAGCACTAGTGGCTAGAATTTCTTCATGGACAGACGGGGTTGCATGAGGTTCTTCATATCCCATTTGTACTTCAGTAGCAGCTGGGGACTGAGGAATTGCTTGAAGTGGAGTGAACATTGGAGAGTTTGGGTGCTAATTTTCCCAAAAGTCATCATTTAGCACAGGTGTGGTACAGCCAATGTCCACATCCTCATCTTCCATTTCTTCAACGCCGGCCTCTTCAGCAGTGAACTGGGGCATAGGCGAGGAGACAACTGGTGTTGAAGTGATTAAATTCCACTTCAATTTCATCATCCAACTGCTCTGACGAAGCAGCAGAAGGATTCTCTTTATCGGATTCCCTTGGAATCACATAATCTTCACCAAAAGGAACAAGGTCCTTTGATGGCATGAATGAGACAGGAACGGCATCAATTGGGTTGTGAAATGAGCTTGTCAAAGGCTTCATCTTCTTCGGAGCTGAAGAATTTGATGAAGTTGATGCCTTCCTATTCTTCATAGCTGCACGCTCTGCATCCTTGGTCTTCTTCACATCTGATGCAGATGGAAGGATCGGAGTTGGTGTAGGCGCAGGAGGTGCAGAGGACTTTGGTTCAGTTTCTTTAGGCGCAACTGATGCAGTTTCCCTGACTTCTTCATTTTCTTCAGGCACACCACTAGTGGATGCCCTGGCAATTTCTTCAGTGGCTGGAATGGAGTCATCAGCCTGTTACTTTCATTTTCTTCAGCAGCCTGATTGTCATCAGCGGTGCTGGCATGTTCTTTAGTGGGTTGAGCAGATGCTTCAGCCGGAGTAACTTCAATGTGCACAGGAGCAGCAGCACTTGAAGTGAATTTCTTCGTCATATTGACGAACCGAACCTTGGCGCCCTTCCAATCAGCGTAGTAGCGATTGAATTCATCACTCAGTTGCTTGATTTCAGCTTGCAAGGCAACAAGTTGATCAGGGGTAAGAGTGAGGACATTGTCCTTGAGGTAGCGCTGCTTCTTGTACTGTGCTTTCTTCAGTCTTTTGCCTTCTTCAAATTTCCACTTTTCTTCCTCAATGAAGGCAGTCAGAACATGACTTTGACCAGGAGTGAGTTTCATATCCGGCAAAGGTGTGTTAGGGTCCTTGTGCCATAGGTCAATGAAGTCGAGGATCAACTTTGGATCCAATAGCAGTGGCACATTGCTGCCTTTGGCTCTAGCGGCCCTGGCCTGCCTGTCTCTGATGATTTCGGCAAGTTCTTCATCATCAGCCTCATCGTCATCAGAGGGCACTTGGAAGGCGACCTGCTTCTTGTGAGGACTTGGTCGAAGGCCTCGTCCAGCAGTGGCCTTTTTCTTCAGCAGAGAGGGGCCAGCTGAGGAACTTGCAGATGCTCCTGAGGAAATTGAGATGCCTGTAGTCCTTTGGCATGTGGCGAGATGCATAGGTGCAGAGGATTTGGTCGGAGTAGCTGAAGACTTTGTCGGAGGAGCTGAGGACTTTGAAGGAGGCGGAGCAGTTTGAGGAATTGGCCATGAGGGCTTTGAAGAGTCTGGCCTTGAGGGCATTGCTGAGGAACTTGGTCGTGAGGGCATTGAGGGAGAAGCACTTGACTTATGCGCAGGCTTCTTAGGCATCGCCTTCTTCGGCTTACTAGCAGAGGCCTCAGCAGTGGTAGCAGCAGCAGCAGAGTCTTCATTGAATTTCCTCACTGCTTACTTTGCTTGCTTGGCCAGTTTGGCCTGTGCTTTGCCCATTCATCAGCATAGTCCTCACCGCGCTTGAGGCTGGTGGGATCTGCCAATTGGTCTGGTGCCAATGGAGGTTTTGAGCATGGAGGGTTGAGTGCGAATTTCTTCATATACTTGGGAGTAACATACCTGTACTCCCTCCATTCCTGTGCCCATCTCCTCTCTATCCTTTGTATGCACACCTTGCGCTGATTTTTGTCCTCCTTGCAAAATTTGGCCTCATCAGGAGTGTAGTATCCAGCATAAATGTCCTCAGGGATTTCGAAAGCGGTATTGACCTCAGGCCTCTTTCCACCCTTCGGTGGCTTCTTACCTTCTGCCATTTTCTTCAGCTGAGGAATATGAACAACTGAAGTTTCTGAAGAGGTGTGCAACTTTTCTTCGAGGAACGCTGGAAATGAGTTAAGTTGATGAGAACCTAGTGATTCAGCAGGGGACACTTGTACCTATGAACAGAGTATAGTTGCGAGGAATTTTGAGAGGTCATATGTGTTCTCAGAAGGTTTTTCAAAAAGAATACGTTTGAGGAATTTGACCAGATGAGTCTTGAGGAATTTCACTAAGCGTTCTTTGTCTTAGGTTCCAGAGTTGTATAGATTGAAAATCCACACAATTGAGGAATCTTGAAGAAAATCATTGCTTAGAGAAACGAATCAAGAACAGATGACATGTGAGGTGTTCATGTGTGTGAAGATTTGAAGAATAAACACCTTTGAAGATTTTCAAGAAAACATATGAATCAAAGAGGGCAGGAAAAGTAACTTTTAATTACTCGAGTTGAAGAAAACGACGAACTAGGAAGTGTAGATGTGAAGTTCGTCAGTTCAGATCTTCCACGCCCTAACTCGGAGAGGAAGACGGCTACGGCAGCGGCGGAGTGAAGAAATCCGCAACCGGCGTGAGTATGACGGTGACGAGGTTGAAGCAGTGAAGCTCTTCCTCACCGGTGATGATGAACTAGCGGCGGCGCTAGGGTTTGGGGAGCTCGAGCGGGAGTGAGAGCGAGCGGAGTAAAAACGAAGTGAGGAAGAGGCAGGGGTATTTATAGTGGAAGTGAAAAACTATACGCCCGAGGAAATTGGACGAACGTGCCCCTGGCCCTTCTCATTCGCTTGACATGTGTCACCCACGTACTGAGAGGTGGGGATTGTGTAGGATCGTGGGTGATTAGATAAATATTATCGTGGGATGCGGAATGGTTTGAGCGGCAAAGCCAAAAATTCAGATAAGATAAGTTAAAAGTTTTGTTCGCAATTTCTTTAGCTGTCAAGGACACAGTGAAGATTTTGAACGAGTTTCAAATAGAACGCACATAAAGAATTTGTGAACAGACTGGGTTGAGTTTAGCATAGAGTGGGAAGGGTCCGATCACATTCACTTAGTAGAAGAAATCAACTTGAAGAAATAGCAATAAGTGAATGCTGTAGAGGACATAAACGCTATATATATATATATATATATATATATATATATATATATATGTATATATATATATATATATATATATATATTCAACTAAAGAACAACAGCGGAAAGAGTGAAGACAATGCAAAGTTGAAGAATTCGAAAAACTGAGGAATTTCAAAAACGTAGAAAAACTCAAATTGAAGATTTTCAACTTTGGTTGGTGGCTTAACCACCGTATAAGAAAGCTGATTTCAAACACCGCGTACAACTGTCGTAGGGCTCTGAGAATCAATTTCTTTATTAATTTCTTCACACTTAGAGGATTAGTCTTCATTGATTGACGAAAAATGTTACTTCGTGTGTTGCGCATCTAAGTCATCATGTCAGCATAAGTGTTAGGATGTGTGTCCATTTCAGAGAACATTCGAAGATTCTAGGATATTTAGCTCACACCGCAACATGCTAAATCTCTTCTCATCCAAGGGCTTTAGTGAAGATATCAGCCAGCTGGTCTTCAGTGCTAACGTGGTCGATGGAGATGTCGCCCTTCAACACATGATCACGAAGAAAATGATGACAAATCTGGATGTGCTTGGTCTTCGAGTGCCGAACTGGGTTATGAGCAATCTTGATAGCACATTCATTGT
The DNA here is from genome assembly GCA_021605145.1 of Aegilops bicornis. Lineage (NCBI taxonomy): Eukaryota > Viridiplantae > Streptophyta > Magnoliopsida > Poales > Poaceae > Aegilops > Aegilops bicornis. Next base: position 840,882,452 of record CM038670.1, on the reverse strand, counting down.
CGCAGTAGAGAGGCACATTCTACACGTTGACGCCATAGTCCTTGAGTGTTTGCTTCATCCATAGTAGTTGAGCATAGCACGATCCAGCAGCAATGTACTCAGCTTCTGCAGTGGAGAGTGATACGCAGTTCTGTTTCTTCGAGGACCAACAAACCAAAGATCGTCCGAGGAAATGGTATGTGCCTGACGTTGACTTGAGGTCCACACGATCGCCAGCATAGTCAGAGTATGAATATCCAATGAGATCAAATGAAGAGCCCTTGGGATACCATAATCCAAGTGTTGATGTGTGAGCTAGATATCGAATAATATGCTTCACAGCCTTATGGTGTGATTCCTTCGGTGTAGCTTGAAATCGGGCACACATGCAAACACTAAGCACAATATCCGACCTAGATGCACATAGGTACAATAAAGAGCCAATCATGGAGCGGTATACCTTTTGATCGAAGTCTTTACCATTTTCATCAGTGCAAAGATGGCCATTTGTGGGCATTGGAATTTTGACTCCTTTGCAATCTTGCATGCCGAATTTCCTCAATACGTCCTTGAGGTATTTCTCCTAAGATATGAATACGCCATTGCGCTGTTGACGGATTTGAAGACCTAAAAAGAATTTCAATTCTCCCATCATAGACATTTGATATTCTTTACTCATCATATTGGCAAATTCATCACTGTATCGTTGGTCAGTACAGCCAAAAATGATATCATCAACATAAATTTGGCACACAAACAATTCACTATCATAAGATTTAGTGAAAAGAGTTGGGTCGAGTGAACCGGGTTTGAAGCCTTTCTTCATGAGGAATTCCTTCAAAGTATCATACCACGCCCGAGGGGCCTGCTTGAGGCCATACTGGGCCTTATTGAGTCTGAAGACTTTGTCAGGGTGCTTTCGATCTTCAAAACCTGGGGGTTGAGCAACATATACTTCTTCCTCAAGCCTACCATTGAGGAATGCACTTTTCACATCCATTTGTTGTAAGATAATATCATGATGGTTAGCATAAGCAAGTAATATGCGAATAGCCTCAAGTCTAGCAACAGGTGCAAAAGTTTCATCGAAATCAATTCCCTCAACTGGTGTGTAGCCTTGAGCTACAAGCCGTGCCTTATTCCTCACCACAAGGCCATTTTCATCTTGCTTGTTGCGGTAGATCCACTTTGTGCCAATAATGTTGTGCTTGCGAGGATCTAGACGTTTGACCAGTTCCCAGACGTTGTTGAGATCGAACTGATGTAATTCTTCTTGCATAGCTTGAATCCACTCAGGCTCCATAAATGCTTCATCTACCTTAGTGGGCTCTGTAATAGAGACAAAAGCAAAGTGCCCACAAAAGTTGGATAAATGTGAAGATTTTGAGCGTGTGAGAGGACCTGGTGCTTCAATGCCATCGATGATCTTCTCGATTTGCACTTCGTTTGCAATGCGAGGATGAGCGGGTTGTCTTCGAGGAATTTGATCCACATTTTTTTCAGGAGCATTTTCCTCAGCACCATTTTCTTCAGGTGCGCCAGCTCTACGTTCATCATGTTCTGGAATGAATTCTTCAGCAGATTCGTCGGTGGGAATGACATCCTCAGTAGCCCTGAACTTGATAGATTCCTCAAGTGATTGGGTTTCTTGTCAGTGAGGAGTTCATAAGCAGTCTTCTTGAAGAATTTGTGAAGATATACTCTATTGATGATGTGGCACGCACTATCAATAGCCTCAATCCAGAAGCGACGAGGTGTCTTATATTCATCAAGCATAGTGCGAGCCATCTCAACAAGAGTTATGTTTTTGCGCTCCATGATGCCATTCTGCTGAGGAGTATAAGGAGCAGATAACTCATGAGTAATACCAAGTTCATCAAGATAGTCATCAAGACCGGAATTCTTGAACTCAGTCCCATTGTCACTTCTGATGTGCTTCATCTTCACACCAAAGTTGGTTGAAGCCCTTGAGGAAAATCTTTGAAGACTTCCTGCACTTCATGTTTGTAAGTGACAATGTGCACCCATGTGTAACGAGAATAATCATCAACAATAACAAAGCCATATAGAGATGCATCATTTGTAACAGCAGAATAATGATTAGGACCGAAGAGATCCATGTGAATCAATTCAAATGGTCGAGTGGTAGTAATGATAGTCTTCACTGGATGCTTGGCCTTTGTCATCTTTCCAGCTTCACAGGCTCCACATAAGTGATCCTTGAGGAATTTGACATTCTCAATGACAATGACATGATTCTTCTTCGCAAGAATGTGCAAATTCCTCATGCCAACATGACCAAATCGTCGATGCCATAGCCAGCCTTCTGAAGCTTTTGCAAGTAGGCATACGGCCGGTTGTGGTCCTGTAGATAAATCAACAATGTACAAGTCTACTCTCCTAAAGCCTTCGAAAACTTTGGAATTGTCAGCTTCCATGATCACAACGCAACGATATTTTCCAAAGAAAACAACAATATCAAGATCACAAAGCATTGAGACAGACATGAGGTTGTATCCTAAGGATTCGACAAGCATGACTTTGTCCATGTGTCGATCCTTCGAGATCGCAACCTTACCTAGACCCAATACCTGACTTTGCCTTTGTCAGCAAAGATGATATGCTTCAGATGCGACAGTGATAAAGGAACATCCATCAATAGATTCTTGTCGCCAGTCATGTGATTCATACATCCACTATCGAGGACCCACTCATTTGCTTTGGGTTGATCATCCTGCAGATGAATTAGTGCAACTTATGAACTCATATACTTCATCAGTGAAGAATATGACATCAATATCATCAGATCAATTTCATCAAACAACAGAATAGATAAATAGTATGAGGACGTGTGAAATGAGAGTTCATTTCATCATGATTAGCCAGCGTCCTTTCAGGCACTATTCAGGTCTCCAGCAAATTCTTCAGACGTTTTAAGCACGTCTGGAGACCTGAGCCTGCATAAGAGATTAGTTCTTTTTCTTCACCACCCACATCTGAAGGGGTGGCAAAGAATTCATCACTCTGCGAGCACCATATGAGAAAGGTGGCATAGAAGCCACCCACTTCTGTTTCACATAAGAGGGGTTAGGGTAAGCATATGAAGAAGCAGAGAAATTCTTCGAGGACTTATGAACATAATGATTAGAAGAATAATGCTCATATTCATAGCCCTTAGCGCTACCCTGCGAAACAGAGGGGTTAGCACGATGATGATCATATGAGGACTTTGATCCTTTTGAGAAATTTGATCCACGTGAGGAATTTGGTCCGTATGAGGACTTGGATCCATATGAAGAATTTGGTCCATATGAAGAATTTGATCTGGAGTTCCTATTCTTCACAGGTGGTGTCATGAGGACATTCACCTGAAGACTTTCAAGGCAACTTTTGGGAACCCAGATTTTCTTCATAGGGGAACCGTTCTGCAGCTTAGTGCCAACATATCTAGCAAATACTTCACCATTCTGATTTTTGAACAGTTTATAGTGGAGTCAAATGACTCATCGTAAGAATGAGGAGATTCACATGTAAAGCCAGATAAATTGGATGGATCAACTGGAGGTCCCTTTGCAGCAACCCGTGAGGTTTTGGGGTACCGCCAAAGCTTCCAATATGTTCCATCAGCATTGAGTTTCCTCTCAAAGGCAATACCCTCTTTCCTAGGGTTCCTGTTGAGGATCTGCTTTTCAAGCACATCACAAAGAGTCTGATGCCCTTTGAGGGTTTTGTACATGCCTGTCATGTACAATTCCTTCAACCCTGCATCATCAGTGATACTAGCAACGTCCTCAGATGAGGAATTAGTGATAGTAGAGACAGATGAAGAGTTTGTAGCATTAGAAGCATTTGAACATTCAGGTGAAGAATTAGCAGTTTCACGTTCAATGCACTTCAGACATGGAGGAACAAATTCTTCCCGAGTAGCGCTGATTTGTTGAGCAAGTAATGAATCACGCTCCTTCTGAAGATCTTCATAATCCACTCTTAGCTTTTCAAGATCTTGCTTTGTTTGAAGAAATTCATAAGAAAGCTTCTCATGATCAGATAAGAGAGTGTTATGATGACCTTGAAGGTTGTCAAACTTGGATGAAGTCTCAAGATTTTCACCAAGGTTTTAGTGCGATCCATTTCTTCACCCAACATATCATCACTTTTATCTAGCATTTTTGAACCTTTTCGTAAGCCTTTTGTTGTTTCACAGCAATCTTAGCAAGTTTAGAGTAGCTGGGCTTGAGGTTTTCATCGATTCATCCTCACTAGATTCAGAGGAGGCGATTTAGTTACCTTGGCACCCTTTGCCATGAAGCAATAGGTGGGAGCGTAGTCATCATTGCCTTCATCAGCCTTGTTGGTGAAGCCATTTTCTTCGAGTTGAAGATGTACTTTGCCGATTTAATGCAGAGCGAGAGCTAGGCTCACCACACCAGACTCGGACCCCTCAGATGCCTCCTCGTCCTCATGTTCCTCAGATTCAGCCTCAGAGTCCATTTCCTTGCCAATGAATGCCTGAGCCTTCTTGGAGCTGCTCTTCTCGTGAGATGAAGACTTCGAGGATTTTGATGATGAAGACTTTGAAGATTTCTTCTTCTTCTTTGCGTCATCAGAACTATAGTCCTTGTATTTCTTCTTCTTTGATTCCTTATCCCACTGAGGACAATCTTGGATGTAGTGACCAAGTTTCTTGCATTTATGGCGAAGCCTCTTCTTGTAGTCACTGGATGAGGAATCATTGCTCATTGAGGATTTTCCAAAGCGACCACGTCTTGAGAACTTCTGAAATTTCTTCACGAGCAGTGCTAGTTCCTGGCTCAGTTCTTCAGGGTCACCAAGGCTGCTAGCAGAGTCCTCATCTTCAAACTCAGAGACTGCCTTGGCCTTCAGAGCACGTGATCTGCCATAGCTCGAACCATAGAGATCTCTCTTCTCAGCAAACTGGAACTCATGAGTATTTAGCCTCTCGAGGATATCAGCGGGATCAAGTGACTTGTAGTCATCACGTTCTTGAATCATCAGTGCCAGAGTATCAAATGAAGAATCGAGCGATCTCAGCAAATTCTTCACCACCTCATGGTCGGTGATGTCAGTGGCGCCAAGTGCTTGAAGCTCATTTGAGATGTCAGTGAGGCGATCGAAGGTTTGTTGGACATTTTCATTGTCGAGTCTTTTGAAGCGGTTGAAGAGATTGCGAAGAACGTCAACACGAGAGTCACGTTGAGTTGAGGCTCCTTCATTCACTTTGGACAACCTATCCCAGATAAGCTTAGCAGTTTCCAAAGCACTCACTCTTCCATACTGCCCTTTGCTCAGATGGCCACATATGATATTCTTCGCTAGAGAATCGAGTTGCTTGAATCTCTTCACATCAGTAGCATTCAGAGAAGGTGTGACTGAGGGAACACCATTTTCCAGAACATACCAGAGATCGTTATCAATTGCCTCAAGATGCATTCACATCTTATTCTTCCAGTAGAGGTAGTCCGTTCCATCGAAGGTAGGACACCCAGCAGAGACCTTGATCATACCTGCGGTCGACATAACTAAAACTCGATGCGGTTAAACCAAAATCACACAGAACAAGGGAGTACCTTGCTCTGATACCAATTGAAAGTGCGTTATATCGACTAGAGGGGGGTGAATAGGCGATTTTTATGAATTCTTCACTGAGGAATTTGCTGGTGAGGAAATTCCTAAATGAAGAACTACTAGCAACGAAATGAGTATTCAAATGCAAACATAACAGAAGACAAGCATGGTCATCATGATGGAATGAAGACAAACACAGAGTACAGAAAGCGTAAACACAGGATAACACAGAAAGAAGACGGACAAACTGAACAAATTGAACTGAGGAAACTGAGAAAGTCTTCAAACAGATATGAACAAGTACACAACAACAGAAATGAAGAAATGGAAGAGTTGAGGAAATAGAACCAATAAGCTTGATGAAGACAATGATTTGGTAGACCAGTTCCAACTGCTGTCTCAGTTGTATGTCTGGTTGGAGCGGCTGAGTATTTAAACTCGAGGACACACAGTCCCGGGCACACAGTCCTAACTGTATTCTCCTTGAGCTAAGGTCACACAGACCTTGCCCAATTACTCGTGGTAAGTCTTCAGGTGACTTCCAAACCTTCACAGACTAGGTCACTCGGTGATCCACAATTCCTCTTGGATGCTCTAGACCATGACGCCTAACCGTCTGGAAGAAGCACAGTCTTCAAAGGTAACAAGCGTCGGATCCACGCAGGATCAATCTCTTCAGTGATGCTCAATCACTTTGGCTTTGTAGGTGTTGGGTTTGGGTTTTCCTCACATGATGATTTTCGCTCAAAGTCCTCGAAGGATGGGATGTTCTCAAATGACAAGTGTCAGTTTCTCTTGGAGCAGCCAACCAGCTAGTGGTTGTAGGGGGCGGCTATTTATAGCCTAGGGAGCAACCCGACATTATAAAACATAAATGCCCTTCAATAATATGACCGTTAGGTGGGTAGATATTTTGGGACAGCTGGCGCATAGCACAGCAACGGTCGGAATTTTGACTCTCAAATTCCTCAGGGCTATCATGTTCCTCACTGTGTAGGCAATCCACACTGGCGAATTCCTAACTCCTCGGTCGAGCAAATTCCTCGAGACCGTAAGAACTTCGTCTCACATCAAGAATATGACTGAACTTTATGAGATTTCCAATGGCTTCACTCGAAGGGATTGATAGGTGTAGGATTTTGAGTTGAGCATCACTTGTAAATTTTTCCTTGGTATTTCCTCGAGCCCCTTTAACAGTACGGTGTTTCTTATGACTCAAGAAAGAGAAAATGAAACTATAAACACAAAAGTCTTCACGTTTCATGTTCCTCGAATGATTGCCAAGTATTCAAGGTCACACCAATTTCTTCACTTTCAAAGTCTTCAGAAAGTCTTCAGAAATCCAAAGTATTCAATTCAAGAACTTCATTTTTAGGGGTCGACTTTCTCGGTAAATATCAAACTCCTCATAGACTTATAGACCAGTGTACACTCACAAACGCATCAGTCCCTTAACCTATAAGTCTTCAATACACCAAAATCACTAAGGGGCACTAGTTGCACTTACACGAGTCCGATGAGGAGCGTGTTGAGTGATCTCTGCAGAGGATGCTACCACCTGTGTCGTAGGTGTCCTCTCTGCCTTTTTGGTGTCTCGATGCCAAAGTGGGAGAGAGCGTACGATTTGCGTTCGTGTCTCTTTGTTTGCATTTCGTTGGACCTTCATTTGTGTTGCTTTCGTTTGGTTTGTGCTCGTGAGACCTGGTACCCTATCATATGGTGTAAGACATATGCACTCTAGCTTATCTTATTGTCTTTCATGATTCATAGTTCGTGAGCCTATGCTATCTTGTACCCTTTACTTTATGCTCATAATCATTGCCTTGCCTCCATGCTTAGTGCTAGTTATATTGATGCAAGGTATTCCTCGTCTATAAAATATAGGGGGAGTGTTGATCCTAGTATGTGTGTCGTGCAGTCCAAAGCATCTATATAGAGTGCACACATCTAGGGGGAGCCTGTCTATATTTTGTAGATGGTGGATTTTCTTATATTATTTTGTGTACTCTTATGTGCAAATCCCGTATTGTCATCAATCCACCAAAAAGGGGGAGATTGTAAGGGCATATTTCACCCCATGTGGTTTTGGTGATTGACGACAATGCTTTTGCGGACTAATCGTGTGCATTGAGCATTCCAGATATCTCATGTTTAGGCACAAGACGATTCGTTGCCCCTCGGAGTCTAGTGAAGACGGAGTTTCCTCTATGTTTCTTTTCGGTGGATTTGAGTCATAGGAAAGCCGCTATTAAGAGGGGGTTCGCTTTGGAAAGGTTTGGGTGGAATCATCATGTACACATCCATTACTTTGCACCACCTTTCCTTTGCCACTTTGGAGCAACCACCGTTTATACGTGTCTCTTCAAAATGAAGGACTCCTAGTGTTGTTGTGCTGTGGCATGCGGTAGTACTGCTCAAGGGAGCAGTAGTACCGCAGAGGCCCATGGTAGTACCGGCTGGGGAGGCGGTAGTACCGCAGGTCCTTGTGGTAGTACCGCTGCCCGGGCGCGGTAGTACCATGGCCTCGTGCCCAGCACAGCAGCACGAGCGGAAGTAGGGGCAGATGTGATTTTTTACATCCGTGCCCTACACGGTAGTACCGCTCCCTGTATGCGGTAGTACCGTCTCGAATTTTTTCATAGATCGAAATTCATTGAAAGTAGCCACGGATGTATTTTTATTCGTCCATGCCTTTCCAGCCCTGGCAAACCCTGCCTTGCGGTAGTACCGCAAGGGCGAGCGGTAGTACCGCTCTCTGCTTCAACGCAACAGGGCTGGTCTGGCTCCTGTCGCACAAGCGGTAGTACCGCAGTGCCTCGCGATAGTACCGCAGGCCCCTGCGGTAGTACCGCATGTCGCGGGCTGGATAAGTGGGTAACGGTTGGATTTGTCCTATCACTATATAAGGGGAGTCTTCTTCTCCTAGCTGACTACCTCTTCCATCCCTAAGCTCCATTGTTGCTCTAAGCTCCATTTTCGCCCGATCTCTCTCCCTAGCCAATCAAACTTGTTGATTCTCTAAGGATTGCTTGAGAAGGCCTCGATCTACACTTCCACCAAGAGAAATTTGATTCCCCCACTAATCCCTTACGGATCTTGTTACTCTTGGGTGTTTGAGCACCCTAGACGGTTGAGGTCACCACGGAGCCATAGTACATTGTGGTGAAGGTTCGTGGTGTTGTTGGGAGCCTCCAATTAAGTTGTGGAGATTGCCCCAACCTTGTTTGTAAAGGTTCGGTCGCCGCCTCCAAGGGCACCAATAGTGGAATCACGACACCTTGCATTGTGTGAGGGTGTGAGGAGAATACGGTGGCCCTAGTGGCTTCTTAGGGAGCATTGTGCCTCCACACCGCTCCAACGGAGACGTACTTCCCCTCAAAGGGAAGGAACTTCGGCAACACATCCTCGTCTCCAAAGGTTCCACTTTTTGTTATCTCTCACCTTTACTTGTGCAAGCCTATATTTGTTCTATCCCTTGCTTGCTTGTGTGCTTGTTGTTGTTGCATCATATAGGTTGCTCACCTAGTTGCATATCTAGACAACCTACTTTGATGCAAAGTTTAATTTGGTAAAGAAAAGCTAAAAACTGTTAGTTACCTATTCACCCCCCCCTCTAGTCAACTATATTGATCCTTTCACTACCTTTCAAAGTATTAACTCTGTCCCAAAAAGCTTGTCTTAGATTTATCTACATACAAATGTATAAGCTATTTTGATTCAAGTGCTTAGATGTATCCATTTGGTAGTATGCTGCTAGTTGAACTATACTTGTTTCTTGGCTAACCATTCAGAAAGGGTTATGCCATTTTTTTTACTGAACACAGAAAAATACAAGCGCTCATATACACACGCATACACTCACCCCTATGAACGCACACACGCACACCCTACCCCTATGAGCACCTCAGAAAGACTAAGTCGGCATATCATCTTGAAATTTATGAAGTCGCCATAGGCACCTCGTCGTCGACTGGAACGTCTCCTCTCACTGAATGCGCATCGCCGGAAATCCTGAAATAAATCCAGAAATAAATGCGAGCACCAGGACTTGAACCCTGATGGGCTGGGGATACCATAGTCCCTCTAACCATCCAACCACATGTTGGTTCGCTGGAAGGATGACATTTTCAAGGTATGTAAAACAGACCACAAACCCCCCACAAAAATGATGCATCCCAGCTAGCACCAACCAAACCTTCCCTCATCACAATAACTCCCCTCAAATTAGCTCGACTCAACACTATCTAAACTATGGAGCAGGGAACAAACGCGCAGGTAGAGAGAGAAGCAGAGTCATGCACCTACACCCCTTGGCCATGGCGCACATGACCATGTCGCTAGTCAGCTGCACCGCGATGCGTAAGCTGGATCCCTTCCCGAACACAAACCTTGCCTAGAAGTCAAACCCCACAGAGAGAGAGGCACACGAACCAATGATCGAATTCGAAGCACAAACAAATTCATAAAAAAGGGGCTGGGCAGAGTAATTTAGCCTCTCAGCACAGTGAGAAGCGGGAATATAAAAGTAAGCATCTCATTAGTCTAGACCATAGAATATACAATATGAAATACAAACAGAAAAAAGAAAAGCCAGAAAACACAATACAGTGAGACAAGTACCTTTGACGTGACACTTGATTGTCCTGGTATACCAAAATCTTCATCATCGTTGTTGACCTTTTTGATCCGTTCAACATAATCTTTTGAATTCTGCAATAACCGATAGTATGAAAGGGTTAGAAAAATAATTTGAAATACAAGTTTGAACATGCAGGTACATATGAAAGTTGACATAGAGGATTACTCTAAAAGATATTGATTTGATGAGTTGTTCGTCTTCTTCATCTAGTTCTACTACTATTTTTTCCTCCTGTAACCGCTTCAACATCTCCGTCGACCCCTTCGATCCGTTTAACATAACCTTTCGAGTTTATGCAATAACCAACAGTATGACATGGTTAGTAATAATTTCAAATACAAGTTTGCACATGCAGATACATATAAAAGTTGTCATAGAGGATACTCTAAAAGTGATTGATTTGATGAGTTCTTCGTCTTCTTCATCTAGTTGTACTACTATTTTATCCTCCTACAAGCGCGCACAAAATGACCAATATTAGAGAGAAATTAAGAAGATAATGCCACAGGACCACCATGGCATAAGCAACTACGCATTACCCAAAATGTGAGATCGCTAGACATGAATATCAGATATACAGAAAACAAAGTATGTTAGACCTTGCCTTTTGAAGAGAGGAATGATTCAAAATTTCATGCATCTGGTCAATCACTAGTAGAAAAAGGGCCTAATGTGAAGCACATCAGTCCCGGTTTGTAACAAAACCGGTCCAAATGGCTAGGGGGGCGGAGATCATTAGTACCGATTCGTGGCAACCCTTTAGTACCGGTTCGAGCCACGAACCGGTACTAAAGTGGCTGTTGCAGGTTGTGGTCAGGCTAGGGGCCCACCGGCACCTTTAGTACCGGTTCGTGCCATAAACCGGTGCTAGAGGTTCCTAATTATCAGCGGTTTTTAGTCCCACCTCACTCCGCTAACAGAGTTTTTACCACCTTAAATATGTTACTTCTCAAACTATCACAACCACTTGGTCTTCATTGAACTCTATGTGTAGAATTTGTGGCTGCAATATACCGGAGAGGACTCATATTGACAATTCAAATTGTACACAAAAAGATCATTGATGATCAATGTATTTTTGATGTACCGGGTGGCCCAAACCGGTACTAAAGGGTGGGTCTTTAGTACCGGGTGGAGCCACGGACCGGTACTAAAGGAGGTCGCTTCCCGCCGCTTTGCCTGGCCAAATTTAACCTTTAGTGCCGGTTCCTGTCTCCAACCGGTACTAAAGGCCTCCCCTATATAACCAGCACTTACGAAAATTTTCAGTTATCATCTTCATCTTCGTCGCGCCCGTCCCCGCGCCGCCCCCGTCGCCGTCGTCGCCGCCCTCGTCACCGCCCCCGTCGCCATCGTCCCCGCTCCCATCCGTGCGCCGCCCCCGTCGCTGTCATCGCCGCCCGTCGCCCGTCGTCGTTGCCTCCCCGTCGCGCCGCCCCGGCCCCGTCGCCGCCCGTCATCGTCGTCGCCGCCCCCCTCCCGATGTAAGATTGATCGCATGCCCCGGCCCGCCCTCTGTCGCTCACCAGCGGCCTCCTGTGCACACATATGCACACAAACACACACACACACACACACACACACACACACACACACACACACACACACAAATGTTTAATGTCAAAATGTTAGATTATATAAATGTTAGATTATATAAGAATTAGATAATGTCATATGAGTTAGTTTTTATACTTTTAGTTATAGATGAATTTATATTAATGTTAGATGAATTAATATATACTAAATTTAGGTATATGAGATTTGATCATCTAATTAAAATTTTAGTATATAGAACTAGCTACTTTATTTTTAGTAAGAAAATTAATAGGACTAGTTTAGTTGAATTAGTTGAATTAGTTGAATTAGGAGCTATACTTTATTTAGGTATATTTTTAGTAAGTGCTTAGTTGAATTAATTAGTTGAACTAGCTAGTTGAATTAATAGAACTAGTTTAATTAGTTGAATTAATATAACTAATAAGTGTTTAATGTTTCACCTATGAACATAGGAAATGTCGTCTGACGACGAAAACGATTTCATTATGTGCGAAGACTGCGAAGACCAACGCGGCCTGTGCGACAAAAATTTCCTAGTTGATGATAGGCGCTTCAGCATCAAGCTGGATGAGACCTTCGAAGTGGATACAGTAAGTCACAACGACAAGTCTTTTTTCATAATTAAGCATGACTTATATATGCTTCATTTGCTTCAACTTATTATTTTAAATTTTCACTATTCTACTAGCGTATCCCCTGCCATGCAATAATTTTTGTCTTGGATAAGATAGGTTTCAGTCCTAACAAAACTATGGAGGTAAAGAGAGTTCACTTGAAGACCGAGCATGGTTATACCTTCAATGTCAAATTATACAATCAAGACACCTACACCCATTTTGAATGCAAAACTTGGCAAGCACTATGCAAGGCTTATGCATTTGAGCCTGATATGTTTATCACCTTTGATATTCGCCCCGAAGATGATATTGAAGGTAATATAGACATTTGGGTCGATGTGGAAACGCCTCCAGTTATACCATTATGTGAGTTTCTCAACCATGCATATTTATGTCTTAGATATTATTTTTTCAAAAATAGTTGAAAACTAATTTCTATTGACAGCTTATTTCCATTCAAGCCAACATGTCCAACGCTTGGTAGACAGGATTGTCCACTGTCCCGGGGCTGAACTAAACTGCGAGGAGATAAGTCATTATGTTTCATGGCTTGAGGATCTTGATGCTGTAAAGAGAAATTATTTTCCTAAATTTGAAAATCTTAGTACTCAAAACATGCGACCAATAGTGATCGTATTGAACTACGGTCACATCTATCTAGGAAAGATGGTAAGATTTTTAATATTTTTCCTCAGTGCATCTTTTGCATACATTATTTTTTAAGCTAAACTTCATTGCTAAGTATGTTAGTATACGATGTTCTTCAACAGGGACTCCCGATGAATGTTGTGACTCAGTGGATCGAGACTAAAGGTTGCATGAGAATAGTTAGCTTACGACCAAGACATCCTACAATGCACTTTAGTGCATTTAGGATTTCTAATAGCGAGGAATGCTTAATAGTGAAAGAGTGGAGAAAATTGTCCACGATCTCAGAGAAGTACTAGGGGGCAGCAATCATAAGCGCAGCCCACGATTAGGAGACAGGTTCATCTGCATGCTCCAATATGATGAATCATGAGAGCTATACATGTTCTATGCAATTTTACCGGAGAGAGAGCAGCGGGAGTGATTAGAATGCTCTTAGTACTTGTCCTCTCATGTCCGTGTTCTTCGTCCTGAACTTAATCTCAAAGAGTGATCATGTTGAACTCGATGATATCTTTCCTTCTGGTACAAGTGAATGTTTCTTCTTTAAGGTGGTATTGGTGGTGATTAGATAGCGGTAATGACTATGATGATTAAAAAGTGGTAATGACGACTATAATGATTTTTAGCTAGCTAGTATACCGTTAACTTGTTGGTGATGATATATATGATATGCAATAGTTTTTATATTCATATGATGATGATGAGTTATTATATCATTTATGAAGAAACACAGATTAGTTTCAACTGGATGGATCCTAGCTAGCTAAGTGATCAAGTATATGCCATATCCATATTACTAGCTCACCTAATATATAAGTGATCAAGTAATATGGATATGGAATATATACTTTGATCACTTAGCTAGGATCCATGCATGCATCCAGTTAAAACTAATCTGCGGTACTTTCACCTAATTATTTAACAACTCATTATAATGTAAAAACAATCTCTAAATTAAATTGAAAACACAAAACTAAAGGAAAAATAAAAAATAAAACCAAAACCCCACAAGCATTTAGTACCGGTTGGTGTTACCAACCGCTACTAAAGGTCACCCCGCACCCGGCCCTGACTCATGCCACGTGATGGCACTTTAGTAGCGGTTCGTGCTGAACCGGTACTAAAGGGGGGGACCTTTAGTACCCACCCTTTAGTGCCGGTTGCAGCACCGACACTAAAGGCTCTTAAAAACCGATGCTATAGCCTGGTTCTGCACTAGTGAATGAAGACTCCAGCATGTCTAGAGTCTAGACTGTAAACATCACAACAAAACAATGTCATTAGTCGGATGATACCTTCATGTGCATGTTGAAGTCCAGGTTAACTGAACTTAAGAGAATGGCAAGATTCCCAGATCGTACCTTCATGGTCCGCATCTCTTCTAAATGCGGCAAGTATGTCCATGTCTTGCTTTGAATCCCTTGCTCTATTATCCAGTGCTCTCATTGCATCGCCCATCTCCTCTGCTACTTACTTCCTCTTCTCTTTATCCACAACCTGGACAATGGAAAATAAACCACTATGACTAAACTGAAGCAGGCCGGATGTACCTGCAACTCTGGCAAGGAAGAGCTAGGGCTCCCAGATTGAGAATGGCAACGGAAATATCTTGGGTGGCAGCTCGCCTGTTCACCTCCATGGCCACGCCCCCACCCCTGCAGGTCGACACGCGCACCCACCGGGCGAATCATCGTCAGAAACCGCAAGAAACAGAGAGAAACACACGCTGGGAAGGGATAAAGAGAGGATCATGTTCGCACCTGGGAAGCGGCAGGCGGAGGCGCAGACGCCGCAACGCATATCGATCTTGAGAACGACGGTGACCATGGAGAGCGGGGGCGGGACCTTCTTCTCCTTGTTCTTGCCACCCTTCCCGTCCTTGCCGCCGCTGCACCCCTTCTCCTTATCGGACTACAACGAGTGACTGCAAGGCGAGGTGGGAAGTCAGGTTGGCTCCGCTGCTGAAGGTAAAGGTCACGGGAGAGGCACCGCTGCTCCAGCCCATTTGCTCCGGCGACTTCGCTCGATCCGACCACTCTTCTTTATCCCGCTTTGCTGGACCTTGAGCGAAGTCGGGGTTAGATGAATGGGCTGGCCGACGGTCCAGTTAACCAGAAGGCTTCGATTCGGCCTATGGAACAGCAGCCCGTAGGACAGCTGGGCCAGTGCGGGAGATGGCCATACGTGGGAAATCTGACGGCCAGAAACTCTCAAATCAGAAAAATGGACGGCCAAAAACCCAACTCGTTGTGAGAGAAGGGATAAGGTGCAGTTATACTGTCCTTAATTATCATTCCAATACTACAGCCGACACGATCCTCAAAAAACAATACCGCAGCCCACACCTGACCAACATAGTCTGCTCGCGCAAACATGACAGCTTATCCTACAAAACAACAAAATATACAACAAAAAGAAACTCAAAAGAAAAATTATTTCAAGCACGGGATGACAGACCGTCTTAGATGCAACAATCAGTATACCCAATATACGTACTTCTCCCAAATTATAAATAGAATAATAAATTTTGGAAAGCGCTATGAAGGGCAACAATAGAACAGCCACACTGAAACACCGTCTTTGGCAGTAATCCACAGACACAAACATCAACAACCTGAACCAAGGGCTCAATCCAAAACCTAGCTACCTGCCTTCCAATTCAGTATAAGTCAAGTGGTTCCCCGATTCGGTATCATTGTCGTCGGCAGGAGCTCTTCCGACGAAGAACGCGGCACGCTTCGGAGCGGGAAGCTCTTCGTCTCCGCATAGCATCATGAGCATCAGAGACATGGCCGGCCTGTCGCCTGGCAGCTCCTGCGTGTTGGAACTCGATCACACCAAATCACAACGAACACACACACACAAAATCTTTTGCCAAAGCCCAAAGGCACATGTCGTGCCTCTCTTTTTTCCTCTTTTATTTTCTCCTTTTTTGACTCACGGTGTTACAAATCTCACGCACCTGCCCATCTATATATAGATGCAGGACCTGACTCCCCGCCACCGACCTGAACTCAAAATTCCTAATTGGTATCTAGAGCAAGGTCGATTTCAAGCCGCGCGCTTGCCCCGAAGTGGCGACCCGACTAGCGCCAGGGGGCGGGCAATACAGTCCCGGTGTAGCGACGAGGAGCAAGTGATATAGTCACTGGGTGGTGCAGCAACGTGGAGGACAAGAGATAGTCGTTCGTCAGAGCGACGACGAGAAGGTGGTGAGGGTCTGTCGCAAGCGAGGTGACGAGTGATTGGCATTCGGCGGAACGACTTGGAGGAGGGAGACAGGCACTAGTAGAAAAAGGGGCTATCGTCCACCCCGGTTTAGCCCATTAGTCCCGGTTCAATCCAGAACCGGGACTAATGTGAGTATTTATCCCGGTTCGTGCGGCTAAGGCATTAGTCCCGGTTCACCTGTGCCCTTTAGTCCCGGTTTGTGCCTCAAACCGACTAAAGGTAGTGATGTTTATTAGTCCCGGTTCATGCCTCAAACCGGGAATAAAGAGTAGACCTTTAGTCCCGGTTTGAGGCACGAACCGGGACTAATGGGGTTCGTGGATCGCCTTTTCAATCTTAATAAAAATAAAAGAAAATGATGGAAATGTCAAAAAAATAAAAGAAAATAAGTTTCCCATGTGATATGTGGTCTAGTTGTTGGGAAAATTTGCAAATGTGAATTTTGACTTTATTTGCAAAATCTCTCTGAAAGTTGTAAATATGGGCATAACTTTTGCATACTAACTCGGATGAAAAAGTTTTTTATATGAAAAATCATCTACTCGAAAAGTTACATCCAAATTTAACGGGGGAAACCCCGTTAAACATTTTCAAAATCCTCAAAAACCTAACAGAAAAAAAAAAGTTACGGGCTTTTAATATCTAGAGTGGAAAAATAGAAAAAATTTCAAACTGTGGTCAAACAATGGTCAAACCATGGTCAAACTGATTATTCTAGAATATTAGTGTTACTAAATAATTTATTCAGTTATTTTGAATTTTGGTCAAATCTGGTCAACCTATGGCCAAACTATGGTCAAAACATGGTCAAACCATGGTCAAACTAATTATTCTAGAATATTAGTGTTACTAAATAATTTGTTCAGTTATTTTGAATTTTGGTCAAATCTGGTCAAACTGTGGTCAAACTGTGGTCAAACTATGGTCAAACCATGGTCAAACTAATTATTCAAAATAACTATTGTTTTCTAAATAATTATTGTTTTTGAAAACAATAGTTTGAAACTCAAACAGTGAAATGTGTCAATTCATGCTCAAGCAAAATTCCTGAGGGTTAATAGGATTGACATCTTACTATTGTCAGGAAAACAACAAGTGCAGACTTGGAAACGAGGGAGAATAGAACTTGGAAGTTAAGCTTGCTCAGGCTGGGGGAGTGGGAGGATGGGTGACCGTTCGGGAAGTTAGGTGATTTGGAATGATGAGGGTGATTAGAGAAGAGGATAAATTGAGCAGTGATGAGGGGTGCTGATTAGAGATTAGGGATTAAAATAATTCAGAAATTTGAAAATAAAAAATTATTCAAAAAAAATTTAAAAACAAATTTCAAAAAAAAATTTCAAAAAAAAAATCATAAAATTTCCATTAGTCCCGGTTGGACCGGGACTAAAGGTGGAGCCCCACGTGGCCGCGGCCTTTAGTCCCGGTTCTGGATTGAACCGGGACTAAAGGGGGGAGGTATTAGTACCGACCCTTTAGTCCCGGTTCACCAACCGGGACTAAAGGCCCTTACCAACCGGGACAACAGGCCCTTTTTCTACTAGTGAGGGATGTTGTTGAGAAGGCGTTGATGATTGTTGATGGTTATGGAGGTGCCGAAATTGCAATACCGAGAACATCATCGAGATCATCGTTGGAGGGTGCAAGGTGGAGATGTTGAAGTTGCGAGCCGTCTTCAAGGTGTGCACATGAGTTCTTGTAAGGTGCGTCCAAGAGCTCAGGTGTGTGAGTCTTCTGCTGCAGTTGAGATGCATCACTAGCGGAGGAGAATTGCGAGCAAGAACGGGCGAAAAAAGGAATTTGTGCCTTGCATTTCCGTTCGTGGTGGTGGAGTTCTGGCGAGTTCATATACGGTGGAGATGAGTTGCACGTATATGGCAAGTTGTGTTACCACTGGATAGGAGGTGTGGTTGGGTAAGTTGTGTCACCAACGACAAAGAAAAAAGATGTGGCGGGTGAAAAGATGTTTCTCCCCGTGCACAAGCAACCGATGAGAAGACGAAGATCAACGTGAAGATGGACGAGCACCAGTTAAGTTGAGTTCCTACATGAGGCTATGTGTTTAGTCTGCATGTAGCACGCTAAGATGTGGCAGCTTGACGGGTTGTCCGAGTAATCGTTGATTCCGGTCTACAGTTCGGTAAAAAAAAGAGATGGTGATGAAGTAGTGGCTACTGTTTCAAGAAGAGAGAAGTTGTAGTCCGGTTAGTCGCGTCACTGGAGGCAACCAGCGTGAGAAGATGGACATGTGGTTGTCTGCGTATCTCGTCCAGTAGAGAATCAGATGTTTGGATTAAGGGGTGAATGTTGGAGTAATCAAACATAAGTTGTGTTAGTTAAAACTAGCACTGTTGCAATCAGGCTTGCCGGTGATTAGTGTACTAGTTGTAGTCTAATACGATTAGGAATCTAGCCATTGTGTGCGTGTAGGTAGCAGTTTAAGTCCAGTTAGCTTTGCTAGTATCTGTCCATGTAGATTAGGAATTTTGAGTTCAGGTCGGTGGCGTGGAGTCAGGTCTTGCATCTATATATAGATGGGCAGGTGCATGAGATTTGTAACAACGTGAGTCAAAAAAGGAAAACGTAAAAGAGGAAAAAAAATAGGCACGACACGTTCCTTTGGCAAAAGTTTTTGTGTGTGTATTCGTCGTGTTTTGATGTGATCGTTTCTGTGGACGAGTTCCAACACCGCATACACAGGAGACCCACCTGGATGCACCGAGGTGGGCACAACTCATCAGCCCAGGCACGCCCTAGTGTCTTGCACTCACCTCGGTCCCTCTTTGGTATTTCTTTGGCCCACTGGATGTCTTCTGGTCTAAAAAAATCCACAAAAAGTTTCGCTGCGTTTGGACTCCATTTGAGTATTGATTTTTTGCGATGTAAAAAACAATCAAAAAACAACAACTGACACTTGGCACTATATCAATAGGTTAGTCCCAAAAAATGATATAAAATTGCTATAAAATGATTTTAAAACATTAAGAATGATAATATAACAGCATGAAACAATCAAAAATTATAAATACGTTGGAGACGTATCAGCATCCCCAAGCTTAATTCATGCTCGTCCTCGAGTAGGTAAATGATAAAAACAGAATTAGTGATGTGGAATGCTGCCTAACATGTTCATCTCATATTCTTTTCTTTGTAGCATGGACATTTGGATTTTTATATAATTCAAAGCAATAGTCTAGTTTTGACATAAAGATTTCAATACTCAAGCATATCAACAAGCAACCATGTATTTCAAAATATCAACACTAAAGAAAGTTATCCCTAGCCCATTATGCTCAATCATTGATCCATTCATAAAACACACTCGCATGTTAGCTACACCCAATGCTCAAGTACCATCATAGTGCCCCTTAGTTGGTGCTTTATAAGGGAAGATGTAGACTCGAAATTTTTTAAAAATTGCATGAAGTAAAAAGAAAGGCCCTTCGCGGAGGGAAGTAGGGATTTGTAGAGGTGCCAGAGCTCAAAGCAAAAAAAATAGAGATAAAACATTTTGGGTGGCATGCTTTTACATGCTAGATATATCATGGGCGGTTCCCAAACAGAAAATAAAGTTTATTTCACTTTCCATGACTAACCGTATCCACGGGTGCCTTCCATACCAACACTTTTCAAGGAATTTATTATTTGACAACATAAAGTAAATTTATTTTTCATTCCGGGACTAGGCATCCCTAATAACTTTTCCGTACTCTCGGGCAATGACAAGTGAATAAACACTCATCTTGAGAATAACACATCTATCATGGAAAAATATCATCCACGCCATACCGTTTCATGAGCGGTACGAGCACACAAAAAAGAAATTTATTTTGAAAATTAGAGATAGCACATACAAATTTTCTTAGAACGGCAAAAGAATATCGCATATAGGTAAGTATAGTGGACTCACGTTGCAAAACTGATTTAAAGGATTCTGGATGCACAAATAGTGATCATACGTAGTGCAAATTGTCGGTGTACTAAAGTAGGGGCGGTCCTTTGTACCCCTTATTTGTGCACGGGCAGTCAGAGTCGCGCCCACGACCACACTTAAGCAGGGCAGAGACACAGAATCAAAGCAACGCCAAGACAGAGGCATAAAGAGCAAGAAGGCGAAGTGGTTTCCCCATGCAAGACCCTTGCTGGGGCAGCCTACCCAACGCCAGCGGAACGCGCCACCCTTGAGCCCCAGCCTTTCCAACACCACCAACCACGTTGGGACTCAAGCTCGGGAGGCACCTCCGTGATGGCATGCAGATCTTTTTGAAGACAAGGAACACTTCAAATCAGAAGAGTAGAAGACGACGGACCTCGGCGAGATACTTGCCGAGGAAACCCACAAGACCCCCGGCAAGATCTTTGTCGGGGACAACCGCAACGCCACGGCAAGCCCCTTGTCGGGGGCCCCGGCAAGGCCCTTGCCGAGGACGTCCGCGAGGCCACAACCAGGCTCGCACCCGCCAAACTTCTATCACCACTCCCATGCAGCTGCCAGCCCACCAGCTGGGCAGGCGCCTGCGTGTCG
This sequence comes from Aegilops bicornis, assembly GCA_021605145.1. Taxonomy (NCBI): domain Eukaryota; kingdom Viridiplantae; phylum Streptophyta; class Magnoliopsida; order Poales; family Poaceae; genus Aegilops; species Aegilops bicornis. The sequence continues at coordinate 840,861,667 of CM038670.1, read as the reverse complement.
ACGTGAAGCTTCTCGGCCAACTCAGCGCATGCCTACGTGGTGGCATGCAAATGTTTGTGAAGGCCCTACCACCGCACCACCTCAGCAGCCTGCCAGCCTACATGGCGTTGGCCGCCTCTGTCACGCCCAAGATGCGATACTATCCTAAAGAGACTCGAAGGTCCCACCAAGGATAGAACCGCATATTGATACGCTTTTACAAGATGGATATCATTACATCAACATTACATAATAAATGGGGATACATACAAGGCATACCAATGCCGCAAGGGTACAACAATACATCATACATAAGATCAACATCCGACTATGGATGAAACACAACAGAAGATCAAACGACATCCACCCTGCTAGCCCAGGCTGCCGACCTGGAACCTATCCCCTGATCGAAGAAGAAGCAGAAGAAGAACTCCAAAACAAGTAAACATCGCTCTCGTGTCATGATCATCGCTTTACCTGTACCTGCAACTATTGTTGTAGTAATTTTTGAACGACGAGGACTCAGCAATCCCATTACCATGGGTATCAAGACTAGCAAAGCTTAACTGGGTATGGAAGGGGTAAAGTGGTGAGGTTGCAACAGCGACTAAGCATGATATGGTGGCTAACATACGCAAATAAGAGCGAGAAGAGAAGCAACGGAACGGTCGTGAAGCTAGCAATGATCAAGAAGTGATCCTGAACTCCTACTTACGTCAAACATAACCCAAAAACCGTGTTCACTTCCCGGACTCCGCCGAAAAGAGACCATCACGGCTACACACACGGTTGATGCGTTTTAAATCGAATCTGGTGCCAAGTTCTCTACAACCAGATATTAACAAATTCCCATCTGCCACATAACCGCATGCACGGCTCTCGAAAGTTTATGCCCTTCAGGGGTGTCCCAACTTAGCCCATCACAAGCTCTCACGGTCAACGAAGGATATACCTTCTCCCAGGAAGACCCGATCAGTCTCGGAATCCCGGTTTACAAGACATTTCGACAATGGTAAAACAAGACCAGCAAAGCCGCCCGATGTGCCGACAAATCCCGATAGGAGCTGCACATATCTCGTTCTCAGGGCACACCGGATGAGACATGCTACGAGTAAAACCAGACCTCGAGTTTCCCCAAGGTGGCCCCGCAGGCGGCTCGGTTCAGACCAACACTCGAAGGAACACTGGCCCAGGGGGGGTTAAATAAAGATGACCCTCGGGCTCCGGAAACCCAAGGGAAAAAGGCTTAGGTAGGCAAATGGTAAAACCAAGGTTGGGCCTTGTTGGAGGAGTTTTATTCAAAGCGAACTATCAAGGGGGACCCATAAATCACCCAACCGCGTAAGGAACGCAAAATCAAGGAACATAACACCGGTATGACGAAAACTAGGGCGGCAAGAGTGGAACAAAACACCAAGCATAAGGCCGAGCCTTCCACCCTTTACCAAGTATATAGGTGCATTAATTAAATAAGAGATATTGTGATACCCCAACATAATCATGTCCATCATGGAGCAATCTTCAACTTCACCTGCAACTAACAACGCTATAAGAGGGGTTGAGCAAAGCGGTAACATAGCCAAGCAACGGTTTGCTAGGAAGGTTGTAAAAGGTTAGAGGTTGACATGGCAATTTGGGAGACTTGGTCAACAAGTGATAGGTAGCGCAGCATAGCGATAGAACGAAGCAACTAGCATAGCAATGATAGTAATGAGATCCAAGGTGACGGTCATCTTGCCTGAAATCCCGCTAGGAAGAAGAACGAGTACATGAAAAAGACAACGGATGAAGACGAACCAAGTGTAGTCGAAGGAATCCTCACGATCGCAACGAAACATGAACTATCGAGAAGCACAACCGGAAAGAAGCAAAGAACATGGTAAACACACAACATATAAACATGACATGATGCACAATCAAGTATGATGCATGTCTGGTTTAAAGAGGCATGACATAGCAAAAAGCAACAAACAACACTACAAATTAAGTGGAGCTCAATATGCAACGAGTTGCATATGGCGAAACGCCACGTTCAATTATTTAGTTGGCTCTTGTTTATGAACAAGACAAGATTAAATGTTGGTTAACATGGCAAGAGGTGAAACATAAGTAAACTAACTAGCTAGGCAAGTTTAAATGAGGCCGGAAACACAAATAACAATTCCGGAAACTCCCCATATGCACATTTCAAATTTGCTGCTGTTCTGCCTAAACCATATATTAGAGTTGTTAAACAGAAAAATTATGTGCATCATGTTAAACTATGCATTTTTCTAGACAAATTACATATGTAGTTTATTTAATTCGGAGCTACGGTTAATTAGTTATGAAATAAACCATTTTAACATGTTATTCGTGCAAAATAATGCAAACAGCAAGTTTAAACATTTTAAACAAGGATGAAAGTTGCAGATTATCAAAGTACATGAAAATCTGAGCATTTTACATATATAACATGTTCTATTTGGATGCATGGACATTTAGTTATGAGCATTTTAAAATGATGGCATTTTCTGTAATTATGCATGCACTGGAAAATGATAGACCAACAAAACAGAAAAAAAAACATACTCGGGCCAGAAGCAACGCAGTGCATCGGCCCAGAATGGATTCGGGCCCAAGCGGCTGAATGTGTGTGCAGCCAAAAGAAATGTCAAAAACTGAGGAAAATCTGAGCATTTTACATATATAACATGTTCTATTTGGATGCATGGACATTTAGTTACGAGCATTTTAAAATGATGGCATTTTCTGTAATTATGCATGCACTGGAAAATGATAGACCAACAAAACAGAAAAAAAAAAACATACTCGGGCCAGAACCAACGCAGTGCATCGGCCCAGAATGGATTCGGGCCCAAGCGGATGAATGTGTGTGCAGCCAAAAGAAATGTCAAAAACTGAGGAAAATCTGAGCATTTTACATATATAACATGTTCTATTTGGATGCATGGACATTTAGTTACGAGCATTTTAAAATGATGGCATTTTCTGTAATTATGCATGCACTGGAAAATGATAGACCAACAAAACAGAAAAAAAAAACATACTCGGGCCAGAAGCAACGCAGTGCATCGGCCCAGAATGGATTCGGGCCCAAGCGGATGAATGTGTGTGCAGCCAAAAGAAATATCAAAAACTGAGGGAAAAGGAGGAGTGCTGGGTTTCAAACCCAGGACCTCCTGGATGTGCACAAGCATTGCTAACCAGCTCAACTACAACGGACATGCGACAATCGATGGGTTTGGTTATAGATGAGCCATCTTTCCGAACTGCTCTGAATCAAAACAGAATAACAACGAACAGGCGGTTTGCTCTGTGGCCATGACTGAGCATACACGGCAACGTGTGCGCAGGAGCATCATCAGAACAGAACTAAAACGATAATGAAAACTAGAGAAAGCTGGGATTTGAACCACAGACCCCTTGGCTGGAGCAGCGTGGTGCGAACCACTGCGCTACCATAGCTTCTGTTGATAGGAAAGGGCGCGGCCTTCTAAGAGATAGCCCAGGGTCGAGCTTCTCTGTTTAGGCAGAGAAGACGACGGCTGCGACGACGGCGCCGGCGAGGGCAGCCGTGGCGATGGCGGGGATTGAGAGGCCGCGATGGGCGAGCGGAATAAGCTAAGGAGGTGCGGGTGCGTGCGGAGGGCTGCGGGAGGAGTCCAGAGCATCAGCCTCGAGAAGAAGCTCGTCTCACGCCACGGTGAAGCGCGGCGATGCAGGGGCGAAGCCGGGCGCGACGAGGCGAAACAGAGGGGCGGCGGCTGAGTGCGTGAGCGTGTGCAGCATGCTTGAGTGCGTGCAGAGGACGCGCGTGTGCAGAGGCGCATGGGTGTGAGGAGCTCGAGCACCTCATCCAAGGGGAGGCCCTTGCGCATGCGCTCGCGTGCGCTGGCGCTGGCGGGTGTGGCGTGCGTGCGGGAGTGTGCAGGAGCATGCGAGTTGAGTTTCACAAACTCGCCCATGGTGGATATGGGATTGGCGACTCTTGAAGACGACCACGGTGACAGAATTGAACCGGAGAGAGATGGGAAGGAGCGGGGATTCACCGTGGGGGTGCTGCTGGAGTCGTACGAGGTCGCGGGTGACTGGAGACGGCGGGAGGGCGCGATGATCGACGGAGGCACTCGGGGTCCGTGAAGCAGAGGAAGCAGAGGAAGATGACGTCGAGGAACTTGGTGTTATCACAGGATCTGAATCACACACGCGATGAACACACACAGAGAGGAAGACACACTGTGGTTTTTGCGTTGCGCACTGTGTGCCACTTTTCTCATTGTTCTCTTCTCTTATTTAGAATTACAAGTAAAGGGTGAAACCCCACGATCCGTGAGTCTCGCGCCATCCCACGAGCGGCATCGTGTGTCCACAGGAATCGGTCCTGGATCGTTAGGCGATGACCAGGACAACTAATTCTATCTCTAACTAACTGAAAAGAAAAACCGAAGGGAAAGGAGCTAAACTACCTGCAGCCTGACGGCGACAACAGCCTGATGAGCTACAGTAAGTTTCAGAAATAAAACAACTAACTAAGTGGGGAGGATGCACTAGGATTTATTCAACATTCACTCCCTAAACCTTGTGCATCTTCGCAATCTCCACCATGCGGATCTTTGCTCGCTGCTCCTGGAGCTTCCCATGACCAAGTGCCTTGGTAAGCAAGTCAGCCATCTGCTCTTCGGTCCTTACGAATTCGATCTGCATCTTCCTGTTTTCCACACACTCCCTAATATAATGATACTTAATATCAATATCCTTGCTTCGCTCGTGGAAGACGGGGTTCTTGCACAATGATATTGCCGATTTGTTGTCCATGTCGAGCACCACCGATTTCACTGCTTCCACCTTGATCTCACTAAGAAGGCGCGCCAGCCACACACCCTGACAAGCTGTTGTTGCTGCAGCAACATACTCAGCCTCACATGAAGAAAGGGTCACAATGCTCTGTTTCTTCGATTGCCAGCTTACCAGGTTGTTTCCAAGGAAGAACATGAGACCTGTCGTGCTTCTGCGCGTGTCCATACATCCACCATGGTCACTATCACTGTATCCAATCAGGGGAGCATCAACCGCGCCACAGGAGTAGTGCACTCCCAATTCGTAGTTCCTGCAATGCAGGGGTGGATGTGCTTTACTGCAGCCAAGTGTTCCTGGGTAGGTGCCTCCATGAATCTTGACACAAAACCAACCGAGAATGTGAGATCAGGCCTTGTGTGAATGAGATAGCGCAGCATCCCAACTATGCTTCTGAATTCAGTTGTGTCCACTGGTTGGGCAGTACTGTCTTTGCTCAACTTAAACCTGGGCTGCATAGGTACAGGGCAGGAGTTGCAACCTGTCATATCAGCTCTGTCAAGTATCTTGGCAGCATAACCAGCCTGACGATCAATTCCCCCATTGTGCTGGTGAACTTCTATGCCCAGATAGTAATTCAGATGCCCTAGATCACTCATCTTGAACAGCGTCTGCATCTCACCTTTGAATCTACTGATCTCCTCCTCATCTGATCCAGTGATGATCAGATCATCCACATAAACCCCGACTACCAGCCGAGATTCTGCATCCCCTCTTGCATATATTCCATGCTCGAAGGGATATCTCTCGAATTTTAATCCTGTCAAGCAAGTGTCTAGCTTGGTGTTCCATGCCGGTGGGGCCTGTTTCAGCCCGTACAACGCCTTGTCAAGCTTCAACACCTTGCTCGTTTGCCCAGCAATGATAAACCCTGGAGGCTGCGTCACATACACTTCTTCCTTGAGCTCACCATTCAGAAAGGCAGATTTCACATCCATGTGATGCACTGTCCACCCTGCTCTAGCTGCCATGGCAAGAAGCAAGCGCACTGACTCCATTCTTGCCACTGGTGCAAAGACTTCTTCGTAGTCGATGCCTTGCTTCTGCACATAACCTTTCGCCACCAAGCGTGCCTTGTGCTTCACTATTTCACCATCAGCATCCTTTTTCACCTTATAAACCCACTTCAGTCCAATCGGACGGTGCCCTGGAGGAAGATCAACCAAGTTCCACGTATGGTTAGCCTCGATCACGGCCATTTCGTCTGCCATGGCCAGCTGCCAGCAGTCGTGTTGCTCAGCTTCTTCAAACGAGCCTGGTTCCTGGCCAAGTACAAGACCAAGCTCATAATCAGGGTCCTCCTCATCGTCGTCAACTTCTGGTGACTGAGGTGAGGAAGGAGCTGCAGGTGCTTCGGTGTTGTCGATGTACTTGCGGTTCGGGAGGAAGATGCCATCTTGTGCTCTCGTCTTCATCGCATGCACTGGCGCGACGGGCACCGGCGGAGCACGTTCTGCTCCTGAACGTGCAGGTGTGCTAGGCACAGCAGCGGGTGGTGATGTAGAGCTGCCGTGGCCTGCACTCCCTGGTCCTGGCGTCGTGGCCGTGAGTGGTGACGGCGAGCGTGCCGCAGCAGGGCTCGGCGATGTGGATGTCGTCGCCGCGGGAGAGCCACCTGACAGAGTGGACAGGGGGTCGATCATGAAACTCATACCAGGTGCTGCAGCCTGTGTTCCCTCCCAGTCCCATGCCTTTGCTTCCTCGAACACAACATCGCGAGACACAGCAATCTTGTCCTCCTCTGGATCATAAAGGCGAAAGGCTTTGCTTCCGCTCTCGTAGCCGAAGAAGACCACGCGTTTTCTTCGATCTTCCAGCTTGCTCAGGTGAGGCCGTGTGTATTTGGCATGCGCAACACACCCAAACACGCGGAGGATGTCGACGTTTGGCTTCCTTCCACACCAGGCCTCGAACGGTGTTTTCCCAATCACGCTCCTGGTGTATGCGCGGTTGAGCACGAAGACAGCAGTGGATACTGCTTCGCCCCAAAAACAAGCAGGAACTCCCATGGCCTTCAGCATGCATCTCGCCGTTCCCACCACTGTCTGATTTCGCCGCTCTACCACGACGTTCTGCTGCGGCGTGTAAGGAGCAGTGAGGTGTCGCTGGACGACGAGATCAGCGAGATAGGCTGTGAGGTCATTCGAGTTGAATTCCCCGCCTCGATCTATCCTGAGCGTCTTGAGCTTGCGACCTATTTCCCGCTCAAATCTCACCTGGAATCTGCGAATGGACTCTGCTGCTTCATCTTTGCTGTGCAACAAGGACAACCACATGTACCTGATGTGGTCATCCACCAGGAGGAGGAAGTACTTCCTTCCACTTGGCGTCGCCGGTGAGATCGGTCCGCACAAGTCGCCGTGAACCAGCTCCAGTGGCTCCGTGGCGTGAAACCTTGCTTGCTTCGGGAACGGGACTCGGCGCTGCTTTCCAACAAAACAGGCGTCACAGACCTGCTCGTTGTGATCAATCAATGGCAGCCCATGCACCATGCCCTGACGAGCCAGCCTTGCAAGCCCGTCGAAGTGCTGATGGCCAAAACGGGCATGCCACCTCCATGCGTCCTCTGCGGCGTGCGCGGTCAGGCACACAGGCCTAACAAGCTGGAGGTGCACGACGTAGAGCCTGTTGCGCGCACGAGGTACTCTGGCGAGGATGCGTTGCTGGTGATCGCGGACGGTCATGAAACCGTCCTTGACAAGTGTCGGGCATCCGATCTCGTCCAGTTGGCCAATTGAGACGATGTTGGTCTTCAGCCGGGGAATCCAGTACACCTGCGTCAGGGCCCGGTGATCTTCTCCGCCGACGGAGAACAGAACGGTTCCACGGTCGTGGATCTCCACGAGGGAGCCGTCATCGAATTTCACGGTGCCAGCCACTCCCTTGTCCAGCTCGGCGAAGGATGCCTCGTCGCCTGTCATGTGATTTGACGCACCCGTATCCAGGTACCAGGCCATGTCGACGTCGTCAGAGGAGCGGCGGAGGACGGCGCTAGCTCGCTCTTCGTTGAGGAAGACGCAGCCGCTGCGCCCGGCGCGGACAGCGATACCTCTCATATCATGAACATGGCGGATCGCCATCGGTCTCATCGGTCGAAGCCATCACGAGATTGGCCTCTTCCCGCTTCCCCTGGTCGCCACGCCGCTGCCGCTTTGGCGGCATTCGCGCGCCCAGTGGCCTTCGAAGCCGCAGTAGTTGCACTTGCCTTTACGGCGCGGTGGGTTCCTGCCATTGTCATTCTTGCCTCCGCCATCCCTGCTCTGTGGACGGCCTTGTGGTTTCTTGCCTTTCCCGCCGCCGCCGGACGATCCGCTGCCGCCGTGGTAATTTCCGTCGCGGGCGCGCCACTCCTCCACCATGAGGAGCAGGCGCCCACCCGCATCTTGCTCCGGCGCGCCACGGCCTTCCGATGCCGCAAGGCGTCCGCTCAGCTCGTCGATGGAGAGCTCCTTGAGATCCAGCAGCGTCTCTATGGAGCACGCCATCTGGGATTACCTAGGCGGCACGACGCGCAGAATTTTCTGCACGCTGTCGAGCTCGGAGGTGGTGTCTCCGAGGGACTACAGCTCCGTGACCACACTCGAGACACGGAGAGAGAAGTCCTCGACATTCTCTCCGGCCTTGAACGCGAGCGCGTCCCGCAGCTTCAGCCGTCGTGCTTCCCGCACGTGATCCACGCCGACGTGGAGCGTCTTGATCGTGTCCCAGGCCACCTTCGCATCGTCCTTGGTAGCCAGGATATGGACCATCTCAGGCGGCACCGAGCTCAGGATGGCACCCAAGGCCTGCCTCTCCTGTCGCTCTGGCGCGTCACCGGGCTCGATGGCCTCCCAGAGTCCCGCGCCCTGCATCTTGACGCGCATCAGGATAGCCCACTCCGTGTAGTTCATCTTCGTGAGGAGGGGCCACGAGACGACGCCGCCGCCGGTCTCCCTCACGTCGGTCTCCCTCACCACCACTTCAGTGCCGCCGCCTCTCCGCCCCCTGCTCCGTCCGCGGCTCGGTGAGCGCGCGTGACGTATGCCGCCGCTCGGCGTCCTGGATCCAGCAGCTGCCGCCGGTGGTGGTGTTCCAACCATGGCGATTCAAAGGCTCTGATGCCACTTGTTATCACAGGATCTGAATCACACACGCGATGAACACACACAGAGAGGAAGACACACGGTGGTTTTTGCGTTGCGCATCGCTGCCACTTTTCTCATTGTTCTCTCCTCTTATTCAGAATTACAAGTAAAGGGTGAAACCCCACGATCCGTGAGTCTCGCGCCATCCCACGAGCGGCATCGTGTGTCCACAGGAATCGGTCCTGGATCGTTAGGCGATGACCAGGACAACTAATTCTATCTCTAAATAACTGAAAAGAAAAACCAAACGGAAAGGAGCTAAACTACCTACAGCCTGACGGCGACAACAGCCTGATGAGCTACAGTAAGTTTCAGAAATAAAACAATAACTAAGTGGGGAGGATGCACTAGGATTTATTCAACACTTGGTGGCTCCGGCCTTGGATCACAGCGGGAACGGGGTTGTGGAGGCGTCTCGAAGGGCCGGGAGGAAGGAGGGGTCGGCTTCGGAGCTCCTACGCCAGAGGAGAGCTCCGGCTCCTCGTCCATGGCGATCGGGAGCGAGGCAACAGAGCGCTTGGGTGCCCCTTACTTGCGTGGCGGCGGCGGAGAAGAGGGGGAGGGGAAGGCTAGAACCCTAGGGCGCAGCGGGGCCTCTTATAGGGGTGAGGCGCGGCTCGGCTGGCTGCCTCGGTGGCCATGGCGTGCGTGTAAAGGAGTGGGGAGAGGTAGGAGAAAGGTGGGTGAGTGCTTCAGATCAGCCACTGACGCGTGGTTCCAGATAGGCCACGTCGAACGGGTGAGAGAGAGGGGTACGTGAGTTTCAGGTGGAAAAAGGATCTGGAGTGCTAGGTGGGCTGCTGCGGGTGCACTGAAGCTGGGTTGGGCTGCTGCTGCGCTGGGCTGCTCCTGTTGCTGTTGTTTTCTATTTCTTCAAAATAGAAAAACAAAAGAGCAAATGCACAGAGGGATAGGAGAGTGTTGTGAGAGATATGAGAATATCCCTGGAGTCCAGAATTTGTGCAGAATTTGAATAAATTGCTCTGGGCATTTTTAAGGACAGAAAAATAATTCAACTTTGAATTTAATTCAAACTTGAGTCATTTTTAAACCCAACCGAATCAACTCCAAAATGGATGATATTTAACAGAGAGGTATAAGGCATTGAGTAAGATCATCAAGAAGTAAATGAACATTAATGGAGGAGGTAATAATGTCACTTGCAAAAACATGAAGGAAGAAGGAAGGGAGAGGTGATGATACATGGGCATATGGCTTGAGAGAGAGAGAGAGAGAGAGAGAGAGAGTAAGGACTGATGCACACACAACATGAAGAATGCAACCCACATGATGAGCATGATGAAATGCAATATGACACGGGTACAATGCAACATAACAAGTGAGATGAGCATGCTGCAAGAAGCAAATATATGACAAGGCACTCAACATGATCATGGCATAAACATATAGGAATGAAATATGCAAAACAATTATGATAATGCAACAAACATAATAAAAACACGGCAACAACTAAAATAAATAGAAGGCATATGGATCATCGGTCTCGGGGCGTTACAGCCTCGCTGGCCCAGGCGGGTATCAAGGCAAGGCTAAGCGGCGGTAAAGTGAAAGGGACACGTCAGAGGCGCATTAAATGCACCTTGTCCCGTAATAGCTAGCGATAGGCTTAACCACAGTACCCCGATGCCATCTCCTGTGTGCAACTGTGGCGATCCCCTTGCCTATAAAAGGAGGCACGAGGCATCCAGTAGAAGGATTCGGACTTTTGGACAAGTTACGCTCATTGTAGCTAGTTCAAGAACCTCAAGAACACACATATACACATCAAAGCAGGACTAGGGTATTACACATTTCTGCGGCCCGAACCTGGGTAAACGACCCGCGTGCTTGTACTGACTGCTGATCCCACTCTTCTCACCACCCAGCGCCTCGCAACCGCAATAAGGATCCTTGTGATCCCATAGGTGTCGTTTCCCACCGACTCTTTGGCGCGCTAGGTAGGGGGCGCAGTAGTGAGAATCTGGTTCAACAGCTGGTCGAGAATTTCCTCATCGCCATGGCTTCCGAGGAAGAAGGCGACCAAGCGAGCAGCTCCGTCGATGGATGCGGCAAGCGTTCGCGCGACGACTAAAAAAAGCGAAGTCGTGCAAAACCTCGAGTAATCCCTTTTTATATAAGGTTGGCCTCCTCGGAGATCTTTCCTTCATATGAGAAACCTGCGCGTGATGCATGTAATATAACCCTGCCGGCCGCTAAAGGATCCGTCCTTCAAAGCGTTGCGGATTGGGTTCGCGCGCCGGCAAGCCTACCCAATTGGCATAGGGTGGACATACAAGGAAGGGTTAAACAGGGGGAATAACATGCATCAAATTTAAAACACTGCAGAGTTATATTACATCAATTGTTGTTGCGGTTCTAACTAAAGATATGAATTGTCTTGGTAGTGCACCCGCAGCGGCAACAAGAAACGGGGTGCCTAATCCCGGCGCTGGCCCTCTATCCTTTGGATTCCACCGACGCGGCTGATGATGGGCTTGATGCGCTCCTTGATCCCCGAGAAGTCTGCATCGCCCGGCAAGCAGTCCAGCGCGGCGTCGAAGTCGAGGTCGGGGTTGCAGTATGCCAGCTTGGTGAGGACCTTGGTCACGGCGCCCTGGCAAAGTATCCGGGACTCGTTGGCCAAGGAGCTCGCCCGGTTGGAGTCGAGCCGTTCCAGGGCACCAAGAACGCCTTCGAAGAACAAAGTCAGCTTGGCATTGGGGCTTGTGTCCGGTTCCTGGGCATACCTCCCTTCTGGCATCTTCATGACGGCCAACTGCTTGGAAATCCTGTTGGCGATGTCGGCGAGATGGCCGATCCAGATGTTCTCGCCCTTCACGTAATCTGCGTGGTTGGCGGCGTCGTTCCTCCGCTACTGCCTCTCCTTCGCCAGGCTCTTGGTCAGGGCTTCCTCCCGGGCTGTGGCCTCCGTGAGCGTCTTTTCAAGACCCTCCAGCTTCAGCTTCAGGTCGTCGATGGATTCGTTGGCGCGGGAGAGCTGCTCAGCCTTGGTCGGATTTTCGTCTTACTCCGCCAACAAGGTGCAGCGGGCCGAGTCCCTCTCCTTCACCAGCTGATCGGCCCTGGCCTTCAGGCTGTCCCGCTCCACCTCCAGCTCCTTCACCTTGTTGTCATGGGCCAGGGCCTGGGCATCGAGCGCCTCCTTGTGCTTGTGCTCCAGCTCTTGGGTCCACGCCGTGGTAAGCTTCTTGACCTCCTCATCCTTGCCGCGGAGTGCGGCAGCAAGCTTCGCCTCACGGTCGGCAAGGTCCTCCTCCTCGGAGTTCAGCTCGGCCTCGCGCTGGGACCGGAGGGCCTCGGCCTTGGAGGCCTCCTCCTTCGCCTCCTCCCGGGCCTTCTCGATGTCGGCCTGCTTTAGGAGGAGCTCCAGCTCGCGCCGCGCCAACTGGCCTTGGGCGGCTTTCAGCTCCTTGTGGGCCTGCTGGAACCAGGCCTGCGCCTTGGCGACGAGCTTCTCGACGTCTGCCTTCGCCTGGCTCGCCACCACCTCCCTGGACTTCGCCTTGTCCAGGCGAGCGGGACGGAGCGCCTGCAGCTTCCAGAAGCTGGCGCCCATGGCCCGGAGAGGCTGCGACCTGGGCGCCACCGCCACTTGCGCTCGGCTCCTCGACGACCTCGAGCCCAGCGGCGGCGAGCACTTCGTCATCAAACACCTCCCCCTCGGCCGGTGCCCTAGTGCTTGCCGTCCCTGGGAGGTGAACGAACACGTCGTCGCTCACCTTCAGGTACTTGCCTGAGCCGGAGGTAGCAGACGAGGAGGGTTGTTCGTCAACCACCTCATCCTCGGCAGAGACGCCCTTGCCGGCCTCCTCATCGCCAGCGGCCTTGCCGGCCTCCTCCTTGGCAGCGCCCTTGCCGGCCTCCTCGGCACCATCCTCGCCGGTCTCTCCAGCAAAGCCCCTTGGCGGCGTCCTCGGCCGCGGTCTCGGCGGTCTCCTTGACGGCAACCTTCTCAGCCTCAGCCACGGCGTCCGCGACGGCCTCCTTGATGATGGTGTCGGTGTCCCCCTAGTCCGCCGGGGGGGACCTGGATGTCGAAGGAGGAAATGAGGCAGGGCCAAAACCAAAATCCAGGACAAGAGAAATAAGAGTAAGGGAGAACAAACGACTCACTCGTGCCGGGCTGGGAAGAGGTGGCCCCCTCCCCGCCAACATGTGTTGCCGGGACGGGGTCGCCAACGCCCAAGTTCACCTCCTCCTCCTCCGTGCGCATGGGCTCGATGTCTGGTTCCCTTGCCGGGGATGCCCCTCGGGGCGGCGTGGTCGATGGGGGCGGCGTGGTGGGGGTGGCCCTTGGCGGCTCCTCCTGCTGCTGCTGTCCTCCTCCTGCTGCCACGGCAAGGTCAGTACCTAGAAATCACGCCCTGGCACATATTGATAGGAGGTGGGTGGTGAACGCACGCTGGGGGCTGAGCCGGGGGCTGCGCCGCGGGATGCTATCCGGGCTGCTCTCCATCACCAGCGGCGCCTTTGAAGTACCCGTCGGGGTGGGCTGCCCGTCGAGGCTTTGGCCCTCTTCGCTGCCCGCTGAGCCAGTGTCTCTGTCTCCCTGCGAGAACAAGCCAAATCAAGGAGGGCGGCGTGATTCGTAAGGATGGAAACGGCGAGGGGCAGAGCGCTTACTCGTCCTCCTCCTCCTCCTCTACTGCCTTCCTCTTCCCTCTCGTGCCGAGGGACGAAATGTCAAAGCCGATGTCCATGCCAGCACCTGCGGGGGGAGGGGATGGCGAAGGGGTCTGGTAGGGTTTGGATGAAGAAGAGGCGGTCGTCTTCTTCTTCGCCACCGCAGTCTTCTTCTTCGCCACCGCGACCTCCTTCTTCGCCGCCGCGGCCCTAGTCACGCGTGCGGCCTCCCCCGGAGCCCCTTGCCATGCCACGGCCTTGCCAGGCTGGACCGGCTCGCCAGAGCCGGCCCGACGCAGGACGCATCTCTTCTTCGGGACCGAGGGGTTGCCGGCCTCGGCCTCCTCCTTGGACGATTCCTTGCCCATGCCCCCGGCAGGGGGGGCCTTGGTGCTGGCATCGCCCGCCTCCTTGGCAGACCTCACCCACTCGGCGAGCTCTTCCTCTTCTGCGGCCACGGCGGCCTCGCTCTCCACACCACCGGCGTCGCCGGCCAGCTTAGCGAGCTCCGCCTCCAGCGCTCTGGTGGTGATGTAGTCCAGCTCTTCCTGGGTGGTGTCTTGGATGAGCCGCGGCTCATCATGCTCAAGTTCTTCGACCAAGTTGGTGAAGAATTCTTCTACCACGCACGCCGGGGGCTCGACCCAAGCAGGGTCGAGACCGTGCGCGTTGAAAATTGGCATCATGTCGAGGATTGTGGCCTGCTGGGAGTTGTTGCTCAGCGGGACCACTCCCGGTGCCAGCCCGAACAAAGGCCGCTTGACGACCTTGCCGGACTTCGCGGCCTTGCCGGTCCTTTTCACCTTGCCGTCGGCGTACTTGTCGAGCTGGAAGAGCCTCCGACAATACCAGGAATGCCCCAACACCATGAAGTTTTTTTGTAGGCCTGTGCGGAGCCTCATAATGTCGGCCGCGTTCCTGAAATCCCAGGCCGGCCTCCCCTTGTTCTGCAGCAGAGCAATCCGGCGGCGGATGAAATCCGCCACAATCATCTCGAGGGTGAGCCCGGCCTCGGTGAGGCGGCGAATCCTGGTGGTAGTGATCGAGAACTTCTTGTCGTTGGGGTCGAGGTCGCTTCAGTTCGCGCCGCGGAGTAGCGGCTCCCGACGAAGGCCCCAGTAGAACTCCGGCGGGTCCTCCTCCATGATCCAGCACCACCGGCCCCGCCACTCTTCCCACCTGTCCTTCATGGCGCCATCTGGGTATGCGCCCCTCTCCTGAATTCTCGGAATCCAGGCGATGGTCCCAGAAAGAGCATCCCCAGGTTGGACGTGGGGGGAGAAGTAGTGGCGGAAAAGCGCCATGCTGGGCACCACCTCGGCGAAGCCCTCACAGAGGTGGGCAAAGCACGCCAAGCACGCCACGGCATTCGGCGTGAGGTCCAACAAGTGGGAGCCAAAAGTGCGCATAATATCGTTAAAGAAGTCAGAAAAAGGGGGGCAGAGCCCGCAGAAGAAGAAGTCGACAAAGAATGTGTACCGTTTCTGGCCGCCCTTCTTGCAATCTGCGGGGAGGGCACGCGTGGCGGGGTGCGCCGACATCACCGCCCCCAACAAAGGCTTGTAGTAGTCCCTACGCTCGAGGGCGTAGACGGACGACGGGATGAAGTAGGCGGCCTGCGCCCGCCGCACCACCGCCTCGCTCTTCGGCGTCTCCTTCTCCCTCATATCCTTGGCCACGCCTTTGCCCTTGCCAGACTTGAGCGCCATGGCGGCTGGGAAAAGAGCGAGAAGCTGGAGGCGATGGGAAGCACAGCAGCGGTGAGCAAGAGCTAGGAGGAGAAGAAGATGGGGACGGTGATGGCGAGATTGGGGGAAGCACAGGGGGCAAATGAGCCGCGCGCCCGCAGGTATTCCTTTTTACGGGGAAGACGCGGGCCGCCTCTCTTCCCATTTATTGCGACATGACGTATGCATGCTACGACCAGCCCACGCATTCCCCCGACGTCACGCACGACCTCCACGTCGCGCATTCAACGGTCGTCGTGGGGAAGCGTAGCGGACGGAAAGTTACCGCGGTGAAAATCGCCCCGCCTGCCCGCGCACCATTCTGGGCCTGGCCCAACAACGTGTCGCGCTTATGTGTGGCCCAAGCCCGGGGGCTCCTATCGATGTAATAAAGTAGGGGCGCTCCTTTGTACCCCTTATTTGTGCACGGGCAGTCAAAGCCGCGCCCACGACCACACTTAAGCAGGGCAGAGACACAGAATCAGAGCAACGCCAAGATAGAGGCATAAAGAGCAAGAAGGCGAAGTGGTTTCCCCCGGCAAGACCCTTGCAGGGGCGGCTTCCACGGCCCCGTCAAGGACCTTGCCGGGGCAGCCTCCCGACGCCAGCGGAATGCGCCACCCTTGAGCCCTAGCCTTTCCAACACCACCAACGACGTTGGGACTCGAGCTCGGGAGGCATCTCCGTGATGGCATGCAGATCTTTGTGAAGACAAAGAACACTTCAAATCAGAAGAGTAGAAGACGATGGACCTCGGTGACATCCTTGCCGAGCAAACCCACAAGACCCCCGGCAAGATCCTTGCCGGGGACAACAGCAACGCCACGGCAAGCCCCTTGCCGGGGGCCCCGGCAAGGTCCTTGCCGAGGACGTACGCGAGGCCACAGCGAGGCCCGCACCCGCCAAACTTCTATCACCACTACAATGCAGCTGCTAGCCCACTAGCTGGGCAGGCGCCTGCGTGTCGACGTGAGGCTTCTCGGCCAACTCAGCGCATGCCTACGTGGTGGCATGCAAATCTTCGTGAAGGTCCTACCACCGCACCACCTCAGCACCCTGCCTGCCTACATGCCGCTGCCTGCCTCGCTGGCCCAGGCGCGTGTCAAGGCAAGGCGAAGCGGCGGTAAAGTGAAAGGGACACGTCAGAGGCGCATTAAATGCGTCTTGTCCCGTAATAGCTAGCGATAGACTTAACCAAAGTACCCAGATGCCACCTCCTATGTGCCACTGTGGCGATCCCCTTGCCTATAAGAGGAGGCCCGAGGCATCCAGGAGAAGGATTCGGACTGTTGGACAAGTTACGCTCATTGTAGCTAGTTCAAGAACCTCAAGAACACAAATATACACATCAAAGCAGGACTAGGGTATTACGCATTTCTACGGCCCGAACCTGGGTACCCGCGTGCTTGTATTGATTGTTGATCCCGCTCTTCTTACCACCCAGCGCCCCGCAACTGCAGTAGGGATCCTTATGATCCCATAGGTGTCGTTTCCCAACGACACAAATGAAGGCTAGAAAAAGACTGGGAAGCATCCAACCAAGAAACGAAAAATCTCATAAGCGAGCATTAGGCAAAATTAACACCGAATAATGCACCACAAGTAGGATGTAATTTCATTGCATATCATTTGACTTTTGTGCTTGCATAGGGAATCACAAACCTTAACACCAATATTCTTACTAAAGTATAATTATTCATCAACATGACTCGCATAATATATCATCATATCGCAAAACTATTACAAAGAATCAAGTTTATTTTGTCCAATGATCTTCATGAAAGTTTTTATTATATCCCTCTTGAATATCTATCACTTTGGGACTAATTTCAAATGTTGCTTTTGATAGCTCAAACAAATATAAGTGAAGAACATGAGCATGAAATTTTCTTCTCTCAAAATAATTTAAGTGAAGCAAGAGAGAATTTCTAATTTTTTTACTAATTATGAAATAAATCTATGTGAAGCATGAGAGAATTTATTCAAAAATATTAAAGCACGCCGTGCTAAAAAAAGCTATAAGTGAAGCACTAGAGCAATTCCATAGCTTATAAAGATTTAAGTGAAGCATAGAGAGCAATTCTAACAAGTCATAGCATATTTTTGGCTCCCTCAACTATGTGCGTGCAGTAAGGATTCATTACTTAGAACACAAAGTAAAACAAGCAAAGACTCATATCATACAAGATGCTCCAAGAAAATCTCATAATATGTGACGAACAAAAATATAGTTTCAAGTAAAATACCAGTGGTTGTTAGAAGAAAGAGGGGATGCCACTCGGGGCTTCCCCAATCTTAGTTGCTTGATACTTCTTGAATATTAACTTGGGGTGCCTCGGGCATCCCCAAGCTTAGCCTTTTGCTAATCCTTATTCCTTCATCCATCGCAATCTCACCCAAAACTTGAAAACTTCAATCACGCAAAACTCAACAAAACCTTCGTGAGATCCGTTAGTATAAGAAAGCAAATCACTACTTTAAGTATTGTTGCAATCCCATTCATATTTCATTTTTTCATTATATCTACTGTATTCCAACTTTTCTATGGCAAAAACTCTTCAAAGGAAACCATAGAATCATCAAAACAAGCACATAACGCAAAGAAAACAGAATCTGTCAAAAACAGAACAATCTGTAGCAATCTGGGAACTTTGTATACTTCTGTAACTCCAAAAGATTTGAAAACCTAGGAAAACATGGGAAATTTGTATATTAATCTTCTGCAAAAATAATCAAATCAAAACCAATCTTCTATTAAAAATGGGAATTTCTTCCTGAGCGCAAAATTTTTGTTTTTCAGCAAGATCAAATGAACTATCACCCAAATCATCCCAAAGGCTTTGCTTGGCACAAACACTAATTTATACCACAAAAACACATTTAACCAGAGGCATAATTTTGTATTTTATTGAAAATAGAAAGAAAATCAAAAAGCAAAAAGATAGAAGTTGGGTTGCATCCCAACGAGCGCTATCGTTTACGCCCCTAGCTAGGCATAAGATTTCAATGATGCTCACACGAAAGATAAGAATTGAAATACAAAGAGAGCATCATGAAACATATGACAAACACATTTAAGTCTAAAATACTTCCTATGCATAGGAATTTCATAAGGAAACAAATTATCAAGACAAGAAACATCTAACATATGCAAAGAAGAGGAATAAAACATTGACGATCTCAACATAACGAGAGGTAATTTAGTAACAAGAAAATTTCTACAACCATATTTCCTCTCTCATAATAATTATATGTAGGATCATATTCAAATTCAACAGTATAGCTATCACATAACATTTTCTCTTCATGATTCATATGCATGCAAAGCTGACGCTCTTCCAAAATAGTGGGATTATCATGAAATAAAGTCATGACCTCTCCAAGCCCACATTTATCAAAAATTTCATAAGATCGACACTACAAGAAATATGTTAATACATGACGGATCTTGTCCGTCACGCATTAGTGCAAAACTGTCATGGGTGCCCATCCTTGACGGATTTGTAATCCGTCATGTATATCGCGTCATAATTTGATATCGTACCTTCCATGACGGTTCTTGGCCGTCATGGATATGCGCCAGGCCCGCCCAAGCCCAAACCTCTATGACAGACCAATCCGTCATAGACTAACGCCACGTAGGATTTTCAATTGACCAAATTGAATGACGTGGCTGCCTACGTGGATACTATTTTCCGTCACTAAATTTGGTTGAGCCCATTTCTTCTCGCCCAACTTTGACCCAATACGTTTTTAGCATAATGTGTTTCACAAATCCTAATGCTAATTTTGGCCCAACAAAAAGTATTTGCAAAATGTCAAACATTAGGTTTATTCGATATGCTGCCAGCCATATTTATGTATCTACAACATAGCAGTTTACAAAATCCTTTATGAAATGATAACTTACAACATAGATTGACAAAAATATATTACACAATAGGGTTAAGAACAAATACAATCCATTTTACATGAACATAACATATAAACTATTGAGGTTCTCATTCATGCTCTCGCGGTCGGCGCTCTTTATGGCAACTTATATGTCGTGGCTGATTGTGATGTGCAGCACCAAGTAGCCCGCGATCTGATCGTACCTAGCATATTTACAAGAATATTAGACATTTGTAGACATGCATAGATAGTAGAAATAAGAGAATTGCAACAAATATAAAAATGAATTACATGCTGTCCAAATTCTTAAATCGTGTACTGCCTACAAATGAGAATAACATTGTATCTACTATATACAAAACAAGAGTAAGCATGAGGTTGCTTAAAATTAATCCAGAGAGAAGTGTATAAAAAGAAAGTCAAATGACTAACAAACACACATCACAAAACTCAAGTACTATAGCTGTACTATAGTAAATAAAAATAATACTTGCTTGCAAGTGATTTTCAAATGGCATGGAAAATATCAACAAAGAATATGATACTGTTTCCTTGAGCGATATGCCACATTAAGCCATGTACTTGTTATTAGATGAAAAACACAAATGGGAAAAAAAGTTCTTTCTGAGTTTTTCGCCATCTCTTCGCTCTAGATAGGAGTGCTCAAAATTTGTAATGTAGTGGACTATGAAACTTCAAAAATACTTTATAAACAGTGAAACAAAAGATAGGAAAGTGCAACTTGAAATGATCATGCGTCATTTATATATTCATTCAGGACAGATAGAAAAGCACTTTTCTATTATAAATCCATTGGTTCAATTATCCATGTTAATTCTGTGCATAACAATTCTATATGCTGCCCACTTGACCAACATACTACTATTATTTATAACAGGAAACAGTAATGAAATGTAATGTACCAGTATATATTTATACAATGTGATGGCAGTAGGAACAAGGCTTGCCCATGTGTAGCAAACCTCATCAGCTTGAACAAGAATTACAAATTTAGTCTATACATGGCTTAAAAATTACTTCACGATTATTAAGGTACAAGCCGAATCAGAACACATGAACAGAGGGTAATGGCCAATCTAGTAGTGTATCGAAGCAATGCAAAAATGTTAAGATAGAAGCCAAAGTCTGAAGTTGCTTTTTTTTGTTGGTTCATCTTGTACAGATTGCATTTTAGATATGCTTAATCTAGGGGAACCCAAAAGGTATCACCATGAAACAAAAAAGCATTGTTTAACTATAAAATCCACACTTATGGTTGTAGAGGAGGAACGACAAGCGTAAGTACTTGCATCTGATTCAGAAGATAAAAGAGAGTAACAAAAATTAAACTGACCAATAACAGCAAATCAAGGAAAGGAGAAGGTGCATGATAACTAGCTGAGGAGCCCAGGCTAACTAGTCGTCTGCACTGAATTTGGTGTAAGGTGCATATATTGATACTACAGAGCCTTATTTCAAATATCTGATGTAACCTCACTGTGATGTTATAATTCAGAATTTATGAAACATTTAACAAACCTTCTCAAAAGGCTAGCTTCTAATGAAATCGATTTTCCAAGAGCTGTTATTGAATACAATATGAAATTAGGAAGCAGATCATGCACAAAGCTTGTTGCGATACAAAAACAGTAAACTTTACCAAGATGAGATACAATTGAATGCTGACCTTAGGAAATAAAGCATCCACTCAGCTTGTTATGCAAAAAGCACCTAAGACACAACATGCAGGCTATCAGATTAACAAGTTTCCCTCACTGTCCAGCAAACAATATAAATAACTGGATGTGCAGCAACTCCTACAGGAAGAAAATAGAATTCCTACCAGCAAAATTATTTCTTTCTTCAGGCCCATACAAGCTAGTAATCTACATGTAACAGTGTACAGGTTCAATCACGAGACCTGAGCAGAGGAGGGAGGCAGAGGTACAGTGCTCACCGAAGAGGTATGTAGGCGATGCAGCGGTCGCATTGCAGGTCGGCGTTCGCCGTTACGCGGCAGGATGCACGGCCGCGAGGGATACGCGGCAGAGGAGGTTAGGGTCGCCGTCGTCCAGCCCAACGTGCGCGAGCGGACCAAGCTAGGGGTGCGCACCATCCAAGAGGTGGAGAGGGTGCGAGAGGGCGCTGTGTGCGACAGAGAGGAGCCGCCGGAGATGCGCCGTCGATGCAGGTGACACCGCAGCCGAAAACCTAGCCATGGGCTAGGAGTCGTGGGCGAGCGTCGGAAACCGGGAGCGGTGGATCCAACCGACCTGGAGGACATAGGGGTCAGAGACTAGGTAGTGAGTGTGTTGCGCGGTGGCCGACGTCGCCGGAATCGGCGTGTGTTGGTCGCGGTACGAGGGTTCACACGAGAGAGAGAAATGGGTTGCGGGAGGGATGGTTGGGTTAGGGAGAGGCGGATCTGGCACCTGCGGAGCCGCGGAGCTGCGAGCTGAGGTGAGGGGGAGGCCCAACGGCGAGCTGTGGGAGGACAGAGGCGAGGATGTGGTGGGTGGCGGCGATGGGGAATCGGGAGGAGGGAGATAGGAGCGGCACACAGGAGGAGGGTCTTAGGGTTACCTCCTTTTGTACCGGGAACAGTTAGACGGGCTTTAGCGGGCTTGCGCGGGCTTACCAGACCGTCCATGACAATTTCCGAAAATTTCATCAGAAATCCGTCATAGATTAACACATTTCTTGTAGTGCGAACACTCTCCAAATATGTGGGATTATTTTTTGCTAAAGTTGACACTGTTCCAAACCCACTTTTAATATTTTCTCAAGCATATTCATCATGAGGTTTAAATAAATTTTCAAGATCATAAGAATCATTATCACCCCAATCATGATCATTGCAATAAGTAGTGGACATAGCAATATTAGCATCCCCAAGCTTGGGGGTTTGCATATTATTAGCACAATTGACATTAATAGAATTTATAATACCATCATTGCAATCATGCTTTTCATTCGAGGTGCTATCATGAATCACTTTATAAATTTCTTTATTTAACATTTCATCACAATTTTCAGATTCATAAATCTGAAGCAAAACTTCATAAAGATAATCTAGTGAACTCAATTCACTAGCAATTGGTTCATCATAATTGGATCTTTTGAAAAGATTAGCAAGTGGATGATGATCCATATCAATAGATTTTTAGCAAGCAAATAGAAGGCACATGGTAACACAAGTAGAGATAGCAAACAAGAGATTTGACGAGAAAATGGGCGAACGAAAAAGAGGGGCGAATAAAACGGCAAATTCTGTGAAGTGGGGGAGATGAAAAAGAGAGGCAAATGGAAAATAATGTAAATTGCAAGGAGATGAGATTTGTGATTACACTACAAAAAAAGACACATCCATGACATTTTGGGCGGAACGAAATTTTTTTCTGTCATACATATGACAATAATTGTGAAAAAACCCCAGTATCATCATAGATGTGGTGGGCTCCTACTTCTATGACAAAAAAATCATGACAGAAAATGGGCTTTTCGTCCTCGGCGGGCCGGAGACGCAACTGCATGACATTCTTTGGGTCGTCCATGACAGAAAAAACCGTGGTAGAAGCGAGGGCGAGAAAAATTTCGGGGAGTTCCCTATTACGGTGGGAGGTCGGGGGCTGAGCGATGCGCGTTTCTCTCGTACACGTACGCGCGTGTGTGCGAGGCGTTGGCTCGAACTGAACCTGAGTGAGGCGTTGGGCTCTAACTGAACCCCGAGCGATTGCATTGTAGGCTACGCGTTACTGAACCCGAGCGATCGATCGATGGCTGTTAACTGAACCCGATCGAGCGATTCCTTCGCTACTGCTGCTAACTGAAGCCAATCGATTGGATGAACAGTGAGTGTTGCATGGGGGTTTGGATGAACAGTGAGCGGTGGCATTGCCTCTGGATGAACAGGACCCTGTGGTGTGGTGGAGGGCTGGATGAACAGTAGATAGTGGAGGGGTGCCCGTAGAGGGGTGGTTGAACAGGACCCAGTGGTGTGGAGGGCTGGATGAATAGTAGATGGTGGAGGGGTGCCCGTGGAGGGGTGGTTGAACAGTAGCCGGTGGAGTAGCGCGCGGTGGAGGCTGGATGAACTGGAGCGCGTAGAGGCTGGAGGAGGTCGACGGTAGCCCGTGGAGGCTGGAGGAAGTCGACGGTGGAGATGAATAGTATCCCGTGGAGTCCCGTTTTGCGGTACGCCACACCCCTCCCGATGAACAGGACCACCGTTTCGACCGTAGCGATCCAACACAAGTCCGTTTTGTGGTACGCCGCACCCCTCCCGATCAACAGGACCCCCGTTTCGACCGTAGCGCTCCAACACAAGTCCGTTTCGTCCGTTTTGCGGTATGCCACACCCCTCCCGATCAACAGACCCCCTGCTTCAACCGTAGGAGGTCCGCTTCCTCCGCTTTTGGCGGTACACCACACCCTCCCGATCAACAGGATCCCTGTTTCGACCGTAGGAGGTCCGCTTCCTCCGCTTTTGCGGCACGCCACACCCTCCCGATCAACAGGACCCGTTCCAAACGTAGGAGGTCGATTTCCCCGTTGTGCGGCACGCCAGGCCTCGTTTCCATCGCCTGTTCCGTCCAAGCCCTCCCGATGAACACGACCACGCATTCCGTTCCGACCCAGCCGGTTGGCTCCCCATGAACACGACGACGACGTTGTTTCTCCGTTCCGACCCAGCCATGTACGTATGTGCGAGTAGGCGTTCGAGACCCTGCCCGTATGTACGTACGTGGCCGTATTTTCTTTCTTGCACCCTGGCCGCTGTACGTACGTGTACATGCTACGTGCGCGCCTGTACTACGACACGTGCGCGCCTCTACAACGACCAGAATATAATTACGTACATGTTCATGACCAGATTGACAACGCTACGTACGCTTCGACTAGGTGGGTCCCGACTATCAGGCACTTCCTTGCCTGCGAAGATGTAGCTGGTGGGTCCCAGCAGTCAGGGGGGCGAATCGTTGTTTTTGCCCGGACTCACTTCCTTGCGTGCGAAGATGTAGCTATTGGTCCCAGCAGTCAGGGGGAAACATTTTTTCGCGAAATACAGTGGCCCGTCCGGTGGGTACCAGCTGTCAGGTGGAGGAATAATTATTTTCTGCGTAATAAGGAGGCACTTCCTTGCTGCGGCCGTGGACCCAGCTGTCATCCTCTCCACGTACAGTCCACGTCCGATGGAAGTCGTTCCTTGACCACGTTGACCACACCACGCCGAGAGCACCAGGGCGGTGGACGACGGCGAGGCCTAGGAAGGGGACGACGCGGAGCTAGGGAAGACACAACAGTGGAAGCCCGCGCGAAGAGGAGTACGAGGGTTCACTGGTTCGGCTGCGGTGTGAGGCTGCCGTCGCCGCAGGGCCTGACCAGCGGTTGGAATAGTAGGGGCGGTGAGGCTGTAACGCCTCGGATTCGATGCGCTAGGTGTCCGTCAGTTATTCGCCATCGTTGCCATGTCATGTGCTTGCGTGTTGCACTTTGCCATGTCATCATCTGCTTTTCATATCATGTCGTCATCTGCATCACATTTGCATACATGTTCGTCTCATGCATCCGAGCATTTTCCCCGTTGTCCGTTTTCCAATCCGGCACTCCTATGTCACCCGGCGCCCTCTCTTGTCTCTTTTCGTGTGCGGGTGTTAAATGGTCCCGGAATGGACCGAGGTTTGTCAAGCGGCCTTGGTATAGCACCGGTAGACCTCCTGTCAAGTTTCGTGCCATTTGGAGGTCGTTTGGTACTCCAACGGTTAACCGGGTAACCGTCTCTTTGCAGCCCAACACCCCTTCCAAAGTGGCCCAAAACCCATCTAACTCCCCTCCATGCTCTCGGTCGTTCGATCACGATCGTGTGGGCGAAAACCGCTCCTCATTTGGACTCTCCTAGCTCCCTCTACCTATAAATATGTGGCCTCCCTCGAGATTTCCGCAGTCCAAACCCTAAAAATCCTTCCCTCGTGCCGCCGGACGCGTCCGCGTCGCGCCGGACATGTCCACCGCCGCCTCCACGTCGCCCGGCCCAATCAGGGTGTGCCACATCAGCCCGCCGCCGCCTGCAGCCAGTGGTGCGCCGCCACGTGTCCCTCGCCTCGCGGCCGTCCCCGGCCACCGCGGCCGCGCCCACCTCCTCCGGCCCTCGCTCCCGCCCGCCTCGAGTCGCCCGACCCCGCCGGCCGAGCTCCCGCCTCGCCTGCGCCCGGCGCCTCACGCCGCCCGGCGCCGCCGCCACCTAGTCCGCCCGCTGGCGCCTGTCGCCGCCCGGCCTCCTCCGGCCAGATCCGGGCCGGAGCCGCCCGGATCCGGTCGCCCTCGTCAGCCCCGGCCTCCCCTTCGTTTTCTCCGGCCACCTCCGGCGAACTCCGGCCAGATCCGCCTCGCCTCGAAGTCCATGCTAATCTGGAGGTTGACCCTGAAATATCTCTAAGTCCCTTAAATTTCTACATTCTGTTGCTATGTTTGACCTGCCATAACTCTGTGCATACTACTCCGTTTCGTGCGTGTAATATGTCAAATTGTTCGCCTCGACGAGTGCTTCATTTCATTCCATTGCATCATGTTCATTGGAGCTCATCTTGATGCCTGAATCATCGTTGCAAGAGTGCATGTTGCTGTTAATCTGCTGAAACTGTTATAACTTGATGATTTGTCATTTTTGTTGCATTTGATGTGTGCCTCCTATGAGCATGACCTCTACATGTGTTTTGTGCTACATCATGCCATCTTTACAGTGGTGCCATCCATGTATTTTTGTGGGTCCTGTAGTGAGTGCATCAAGCTTGTTAAGTAGGGTACTTGCTGTTACTGTTTTGCATGTCTGAATCTGCTATATCATGTTGCTTTGTAAACCTGCTGCTACAAGTCATTCTATGCATAATCTGGAGATGTTCACTAAGGATGTTTTGTTATACATGTCATGATCTATCCATCCATGCCCTTTGTTGCAATTATAATCTGCTGTAACTTGTTTTAATCTTTGTCTAAAGTTGCTAAATAATGTTGCTGTCAGCCTATTAACGTTAAGTTCAATGTTGCCATGATTTTTGTTAGCGATCCATGCACTCTATGAACTTTCTCTTGCCATGCTTAGCTTCATAAACATGTCTTCTTACTTTGAGTTGCCTTGCCATGCCATGTGTTGCTCTGTGGTGAGTGGTTCAAGCTCACCAACATGCCTACTTATTGTTGTTTCTGCCATGTATGAATCTGTAATATAACTTGCTATGTTTACATGGGTGCCATCTTATTTTCTGATCCTTTTTGGCTTATGGTCAGTAAAGGACTTTCGTTCTATGAATTTAATAGTATCATGCCATGCATTTTTTTTATCTGTTAAGTTCCTGTAACATGTTGTTTGATAGCTCTAAACATTGCAACCTGATGTTATTTCTGCAAAGTCTGAAACTGTTATTATTTGCAATCTTGCCATGTGTGTTTGAGTATGTTCTATTGATTTCTGGAGTTAGCTCAGTGTTCATGTTTTGTCATGCTTTACCTGTACATCGTGCCCATGCCTTTTTTCTCATTTTAATATGCTGTAGCATAGTGTTTTGATGCTTGCAATATGCCTAGTTGCTGTTTTGGACAGATTGTTGTCATAACTTGTATTGTGTGTATGTGTTGAACCGTTGCTCCGTTTTGAGGGTGCTCTATATGAAACTTGCTTGATTTTGCATGTAGCTTCATATTATCATGTTGCATCCATGTTTTGAGGTGTTTGCTTGATGTTTGTATGCATTTTGCATCAATGCCATGTTTAACTTGTTTTGCTCATATCTTCTAGGCCATAGCTCCGAATTTAATGAACTTTATATGTAACTTGACTAGAATTTCGTGTAGATCATCTTGGTTCATCTTAACTTGCTGTTTAACAACTTGAACTTAAGGTTTATTCAGATCTGGACCAATTTCGAAATTTGCATATAAGGACTTACCGGAATTGTTATATGTTGTTCCCGGCCTCATTTAAACTTGCCTTGATGTGTTGCTCTTGTTTGCATCATCTCTTGCCATGAGTAGCCTCATCTAGATTTGTCATGCATCATACTTGGTTGAGCATCATGTCTTGTTCATGTGTGGTGTGTTTACCATGTTGTGTGCTTCTTCTTGTTAGTTCCTGTTTCGTTGCGATCGTGAGGATTCGTTCGTCTACGCTTGGTTCGTCTTCGTGGCTTCATCTTCTTCATGGGCTCGTTCTTCTTCCTTGCGGGATTTCAGGCAAGATGACCGTCACCTTGGATCTCATTACTATCATTGCTATGCTAGTTGCTTCGTTCTATCGCTATGCTGCTTTACCTACCACTTGCTGCTCAAGCCTCCCAAATTGCCATGAACCTCTAACCTTTGACACCCTTCCTAGCAAACCGTTGTTTGGCTATGTTATCGCTTTTGCTCAGCCCCTCTTATAGCGTTGCTAGTTGCGGGTGAAGATGAAGATTGCTCCATGTTGGATTATGTTTATGTTGGGATATCACAATATCTCTTATATTATTAATGCATCTATATACTTGGTAAAGGGTGGAAGGCTCGGCCTTATGCCTGGTGTTTTGTTCCACTCTTGCCGCCTAGTTTCCGTCATATCGGTATTATGTTCCCAGATTTTGCGTCCCTAACGCGGTTGGGTGATTTATGGGACCCCCTTGACAGTTCGCTTTGAATAAGACTCCTCCAAAGAAGGCCCAACCTTGGTTTTACCATTTGCCTCACCACCACCTACTTTTCCCTTGGGAGTCGCTCTCTCGAGGGTCATCTTTATTTAGCCCCCCCCGGGCCAGTGCTTCTCTAAGTGCTGGTCTGAACCGAGCTGCCTGCGGGGCCACCTTGAGGCAACCTGAGGGCTGGTTTTACTCGTAGCTAGTCTCATCCGGTGTTGCCCTGAGAACGAGATATGTGCAGCTCCTATCGGGATTGTCGGCGCATCGGGCGGCTTTGCTGGTCTTGTAGCCGGGATTCCGAGACTGATCGGGTCTTCCCGGGGAGAAGGAATATCCTTCGTTGATCGCGAGAGCTTATCATGGGCTAAGTTGGGACACCCCTGCAGGGTATAATCTTTCGAAAGCCGTGCCTGCGGTTATAGGCAGATGGGAATTTGTTAATATCCGGTTGTAGTAAACTTGAAGCAAACTCTTCTAAAATACACCAACCGTGTGCGTAACCGTGAGTGTCTCTTTTCGGGGTTGATCGAGAGGAGAACACGGTTCTTGGGTTATGTCTGACGTAAGTAGGAGTTCAGGATCACTTCTTGATCATTACTAGTTGACGACCATTCCTTTGTTTCTCTTCTCGCTCTCATTTGCGTATGTTAGCCACCATATATGCTTAGTCGCTACTGCAACCTCACCACTTTACCTCTTCCTTACCCAGTAAGCTTTGCTAGTCTTGATACCCATGGTAATGGGATTGCTGAGACCTCGTGGCTCACAGTTTACTACAACAACCAGTTGCAGGTACATGTTGCGATGATCATGACGCGAGAGCGATGTTTGCTTGTCTTGGAGTTCGTCTTCTGCTTCTTCGATCAGGGGATAGGTTCCAGGTCGGCAGCCTGGGCTAGCAGGGTGGATATTGTTTGAGTTTCTGTTTATGTTCCATCCGTAGTCAGATGTTGATCTCTTGTATATGATGTTGATGTATTCTTGTGGCATTTGTGCCTTATGTATGTATCCCCATCTATTATGTAATGTTGATGTAATGATATCCACCATGCAAAAGCGTCTTCAAGATGCGCTTCTATCCTTGGTGGGACCTTTAAGTTCCTTTTGGATAGGGTCGCATCTTGGGCGTGACAGAGGCCTCCGCGGCAGCATATCCGGCCACGGGAGGCAGGACCATGCGGCACGACCGGCAATGCTTTGGGCGGCTGGAGCAAGAAGACCAGAGGTTGAAGAAGCACTACGACCGTTGGATGGACATCGTACGGTCACTGGAGCTAGAATCGTTCATATTGACTAAAGTTGACAAAGGCCCCCGTCCCAGTCAACTTAGTAAGCCCACAAGTCAGCCTCCCACCATGGTGTGTCCCAGCTAGCAGGGGGAGTATTCATTTTTTTGTGCGTAATAACGAGGCACTTCCGGTGGGTCCGAGCTGACAGCGGGGGGAACGTTTTTTTCATGAAATACGGTGGCCCGTCCGATGGGTCCCAGCAGTCAGGGGGGAAACGTATTTTTCGCGAAATAAGGTGGCCCGTCAAGTGGGTCCCTGCTGTCAGGTGGAGGAGTAATTATTTTGCGCGTAATAAGGAGGCACTTCCTTGCGACCGCCTGGACCCAGCTGTCAGCCTCTCCATGTACAGTACTCTTCCGATGGAAGTCGGTCATTAACCATGTTGACCACGCTGCGTCGAGAGCTCCAGGGCGATGGTCTGGACGACGGCGAGGCCTAGGAAGGGGATGACGCGGTGCCGGTGAAGACGCAACAGTGGAAGCCCGCGCGGAGAGGAGTACGAGGGTTCACTAGTTCGGCTGCGGTGTGAGGCTGTCGTCGCCGCAGAATAACAGGGGGTGTGGGTGAGTATAGGGATGGCCTGGCCAGCGGTGGGAGTAGTACGGGGCGGTGAGGCCGCCGCGACATCATAGCCGGCAACGGGAGGCAGGAGCACGCGACACGACCGGCGCTGCTTTGGGCGGCTGGAGCATGAAGACCAGAGGTTGAAGAAGCACTACGACCGTTGGATGGACATCGTACGATCACTGCAGCTAGAATCGTTTATATTGACTAAGTTGACAAAGCCCTTGGTACGCGTCAACTTAGTAGGCCCACAGCTCGGATTTGGCAGAGAACATATAGCCCATTTGCGATTTGTAAGAATGTACAGCCCATTTTTTAATTCTAATGGAATTTACTACAGCCCATTTACAGTTTGTTAAAAGTACAACCCAATTTCTAGCTAGGACAACGATTAATAATTTCAAACAAACCGCTCGAAACAGAATTCAAAAAAAATTCCCACATTTTGATGGGATCCGAAATATTTTTATCCAAAATTTCTAGTCAGGTTAAATATAATTTCAAAATAAAGTTGTATTACGTTAAAATCCAACGAAATATTGCGCGCGCAACAAGTAACGAACTAAAATTTTCAAATTCCAAAAATAATATATTTTTTAAACTAATTACGTGTTTGGTGCATAGTAACTGCCCAGTTATTATAATTACATCCCATTTATTATTTCTTAAAGTCCATTTTCTTGTTAAGCCTAATGCATACCTCCTAGGAAAGTTCGCAGCCCAAATGACGGAGAATAACAAGTTGACTCGGATATTGTGTACAACTGTCGGCCCAGCTTGCATTGTCGATGTTGAAAAAAGGCCTGTGGTAGTACAGTCCAACCTAACATGGTAACTCAGCCCACATTCAGCGGCGCCGAAAGGCCCAAACAAGGCTTCATACAACTTTTGAAGTCACCGAGCTCAATTAATAACTTAAGAAAAAGTTAGATTACAGTGGAACCTAATTAAAAGCTGTCACGAGCAAATAAATAATTCAACGGGTCCCACTTGTGCGTGTGCGTGTGTGTGCGTGTGTGTGTGTGTGTGTGAGAGAGAGAGAGATAGAGAGAGAGACCCATCTGTCGATGCTCGTAAATACATCTATCAGCCATATGCATTGCTGATGCTCAGTAAAAACTTATATAGTTGACACAATCATATAGAATATCATAGCACACGAACTTGCATACAAAAATTTCACGCAGGCGGCACAATCAGGATGGAAGCAGTGGATCGCTACGGGAAGGGCTATGTTGAAACCAACAAAGTCGTACATAACGGTTCATCGTCTTTATCAATGACGGGGAAATATCTTGAATGTTGTGCAAAGAAAACAGACAGACAACACAATAAGTTCTGCTAGCACATTAAGTTGACGTACAGCCCTTTCTAAAAAAAGTTCAGGTACAAAATTAGAACATGTCACAATCAAATGTATCGCATATCGCTGCTTCACACCCATAGCTCGGATTTAACTAGTATCCGACAAGATTCAGTTGTTACCTCAAATTAGAGCACATCCAGGCAGCCAGCCCTACCTCTTCTCCCAAAGAAGCAGTGGCCTCCGCCGCGCGATGGAGTAGGCCCTGTGCCATCCATCGTTCCGAGCAACAAGGGGAAAGTCTGACATTGACTCCTGTAATGGACGTCGTCGACGGACCCTGGCACCAGCGGCGGCGGCAGGACTTCGATTAATGGATTGACCACTTCTTCGACATGCACGAACACTCGATACTGGTACATCCCTAACGTGGTCTGCGGCGGCCTTGGTGGCGACGAATAGTACAACCCCGGTTCCTGCACCGGTATCTCAACACCAATCACCTTCGGTATGGTGGACAGCTTCTTCATCCATGCCATAACCGTCAGAGCCCAGCTGTCTGGAGGAACAAACATACTTACGAGCTCACCTCCAAGGTCGTTGATAAGCTCGTTCATGGACTCGCTGTTTCAAGCACGTTGAGGCATGCCGTGGAAGGTAAGCTTTGTTAAAAACTCAAGCTCAGAGGGCACCGAGCCCCATCCTGGGTGCCACCGATCAAAGCTCACCAGGGCTCCATCGCAGAACAAACGCCGGGAAGATTCGAACACACGACTGCAGTCGAATGTTGTCCGGAACCTGACGAAGAAATCAGCCGGTGGCGGACAGGCTTCGATAAGCAAGTCACTTATTTGGATGCCGTGCACAATGCCAAGAGCTTTGACAAGGTCGTCCGGCGAGACGGGAGGCCGGTCGCCGTTGATGGTTACCATCAGCATTTTGCCGGCAAACTGGTCGTCAAGCGCCGCCATGCCACTGTTGAGCGATAGCACGCAGCGACCGAAGGCAGGACGGACCTTAGGATCTCCGAATTGGAGATCCGCGTAGACCGGCGACATGATAGTGCGCTTGAGTACAGGGAGTACAGGAGGGGGATTTGGGGGAACTGGAGTAGGAATCGAGATTCCAGAGGTGCGGGAGGGGCAGGAGACTGGGGATGGAAAGGTACCATGAATTTCGAGCACGCGCCAATATTCTCTCAGCGCGCAAGCGCATGAAAACACCGGTGGCGCCCACATGTGGGCCTAAGAGTCCTTATTCTTTCTTTTTTGCAGAGCCCGGCCTTTTTTTCAAGATCTTTTGAGAGCCCGTCCTGAGAGTCATAATTGACCTGTTTGGCATTGCGTTACTACTCGGCCCATATTCAACGACACCTCACTGGCCCAAACAAGTGTACATCATCGAAAAGACACTGAGCTCAAATTATATAACTTGAAAAAAGGAGATATACTCTGAACACTGGAGAATGGTGATGCCCTCATTTAGCCCACCAGTAGTTCGAGACAATAAACAGTTCAAAACAACGATATATACAACATTCAAACACTGACTAGTGACTACTACTAACATAAACAGCAAGACATGATAGTTCATAAGAAGTCTTGCTACACCACCAAAACGCACCCATCTGCAGCGCTCAGACTCTCGTGATCCAGACGAGAATGACATTCTAAATAGAAGCAACTATTACATAGTAAGAGTGACATAGACAAGGATGACCAAATGACAAGGAATATGAATAACAAAAGAAAGAACTACCCATCCAGAACCAGCAGCAAAGACAACAAAGTCATTCGAAGAGATGATCCAACACCATCATAATTTGCAGCCCCGCTTCAGCGACTAGTGATCCGGAGATACCAGTACTCCACCCTTTCGATGCAACAACCCAATTAATTACCTATCAACCTGAAGGCTTGAACCACATCACTGCCTGTCGTAATTGAGACATCCAAGGATCAAAGTTAATTCGGATGCCTTTGTCATTCTCACCTTCTTTTGGCTGCAGGCTGTATCATTGACAATCAGGGGAGTTTGCTCCCGAACTCCTAGGGCGCGCCGTGTAGACACAGTTTTCCATAGCAAACAGAGCCTCTCTACCATCAAGGTCCTTGCCAACGGTGATCTCCTGGTTAATCGGATAATTGAGTCTGAGAAACAGAGAGTGTGAACCAAGGCTGTTTACCCGCCTCCAACTAAAAAATCCTAAAGGCCCCAACAAGCTGGTATTCTGCTCATAGACGTAACAGCCATTGTCCGGATACTCACGTATTACACGGTGCTTTTATACAGTGGGGTTTTTGCAATATAACTTTTCCGGCTCATGTGTCCGAATGATCATCAGTCTTTTGTCGTCAGTTCGAACGAAAGTGAGGAACCAGTTGTGCTTCCCTATTTTGGCAAAGGTGGTGTGATTACAAAGGGCAAGAATCTGACGGACACCGCATCATATCAAAAAGAACGAGCATTGTTAATGTAAGATCAGCATTGTTCGTAGTATGAGTAGGATAATGCAAGAAACAGCATTGAATATGTCCTGTTGGAACCGGAGGAAAATACAGGGAAATGTATACTGGGTTTGAAAATATAGAAGTGCCATGCATGGTTATACTCGTGTTATCTCGCAATCGATTCTTCACAGGAAACTACCATGTCATGCATGTTATGTAATCATGTTCTGTCCTCACAAACAAATTCTTCAAGGTAACTAATAGACCATGCGTTGTTATATACTCGTGTTCTGTGGGCAAAGATTTTGTGAGGATATTATTCTAGCCATTGATTGCTGAAGGGCGAATATAGGTATGTACACATGGTAAGCATTGCAGGATTTCACTACTTCCTAATATAGAGCTCTCCATATGCACATTTACTTCCCTAATGTATGGTTAGATGAAACCAACAGTGTGGTGCATGTTTCTACATCATGAAAATGAGGAAGCTGTCAGGACCCCGATTCCAAGTCACATCGATCTAGCTGGTAACACCTCATATCACTTTGCGGCCTCACGCACGGTATTCCCACGGGTGTCGCCTTACCATGGCCTGGGACCGTTTGCGCCTTTTGGCTCACGTATATGATAGTGTCGCTAGCATCCATATAGACAGAGAACCCGGGCAGACATGGCTAGTCGTGAACCCAAAGCGGCACTAACCCATGGGGACAGGCATACATGAATCACATCGAGCATGTCACCGCCAGCGTGTGAATCCGGGCTGTAGCATCGGGCTAACAGACTCAGAACCTGTGCCGTAGCACGCTGGGCAACACTCCGGATGTCACCGCGTGACATTTCCCCGAAGGGACAGACACAGGAACGAAGTGAAACACATGTCGGCCAGTCAAGCGTCCTGAGCAGTAGTGCTGGGCTAGCAGGACTCCGGTGAACTGGGCTGTAGCGGACTACTATGGCTCAAGGAAGCACTAGACTACATTTCCCCATAAGAGAGGCTGCCAAGGATAAACAACTAGATTGTCGGATCCCACACATACCAAGCATTTCAAACATACACGCAGTATGCTCGATATGTGTAAATACAACATGGCATCACAACATAACTCTATGACTCAAGTATATATTCATTAGGCTCCGAGGAGCGAGATATTAAAAACATGGGTCTCTCGACCCAGCATTCAGAGCATACAAGTCAAACACATGCGGAAGCTTAACATGTCTGAGTACGCATAACTATAAATGAAAAAGGCTGAGAAGCCTGACTATCTACCAGATCCTGCCGAGGGAACAAGATCGTAGCTGAGGTAACAAGCTAAACGTCGAAGTCCACATGGAACTACTAGCGAGACTGACGTCTCTCTGCAAAAACATAAAATAGGCAAACATGAGTACAAATGTACCCAACAAGACTTACATCAGAACTATCTACATATGCATCGGTATCAATAAAGGGGTGGTGGAGTTTAACTGCCGCAAGCCAGGTTTGACTCGGTGGCTATCCTAAACTACGACCGCAAGTAACTCTTTTGAGGTGGCGCACACGAGTCCACATATTCACCATACCAATACACCACTATGGATCCGCTCCCGTCTCCCTACAAGAACGCCATCCATAGCACTCACGCTTATCTTGCGTGTTTTAGAGTATCCACTTTCACTTGTCTATGAACTGATATAGGCAACCTAGAAGTCCTTTACCGCAGACACGGCTATTCGAATAGATGATGTTAACCCTGCAGGGGTGTACTTCTTCACACACGCTCTCACCACTTACCGCCGTTTACACGACATGTACTCGACAACCTTCAAGCGGAAGCCCAACGAGGGTGTCGGCCACGGCCTACCTAAACACTCAAGTCTCTAGTCCAGGTTTATCGCCAATTCAGGTTCCATTCGTAGGGAATCCGGCCGAGGTTTCCACATACGGCCCCGAACGATGTGAGCAGGGTTCCTGAGACACCAAACGGGCGCCCGGTACACCGTGCCACGGTGTATCTACCGCATCATAGCCCACCCCTAGGGTCAGCGCTGCGCACGGCCTCCAATACATATCCTACAAACACCAGAAACTAGTTGCAACTCCTGGACAGAGAACAAGGGTGGTTAAGAAGCCGAGAGAGTCAATTAACGATCCCAATGTGTGGTAGTAACTGTTCATGGATCACAAACACGTAACTCAGTTCCTGAGGACGGTTTCAATGAGACAACCCACCATGTACTCCTACATGGCCTCTCACCGCTACCTTTACCAAATCGTGTTCACACACTTAGCTCAAACACAGTAGGACATGTTCATCACCATTCCAATTCATTCCCGATGAATCATACCTGACTCAACTCTAAGCAGTAGCAGGCATGACAAACAAGCATGAATGAGTAGGCACATCAGGCTCAAACAACTCCTACTCATGCTAGTGGGTTTCATCTATTTACTGTGGCAATGACAGGTCATGCAGAGGATAAAGGGGTTCAACTACCGCAACAAGTAACAAATGAATCGTTGTTGTCCTAATGCAGTAAAAGAGAGAAGGAGTGAGAGAGTGGGATTGTATCGCAATGAACAAGGGGGTTTTGCTTGCCTGGCACTTCTGAAGATAGCATTGAGTCTTCATCAGTGTCAACGATCACAACGCTTGTCATACAACGTCTATCGAGGGGGAACAACACCGGCAAACAGAGAAGAAACACGATCAATGCAATGCACAATATGATGCATGCTATGACATGGCAATATGAATGTGATTTGGCTAATGCAAGCTAGAACAGATTAAGGTGAGTCCATTTGAACCAAAGATTCAAGTGCAAACACATTTTAAGAGGTCATAATAGTGCATTAACTTGTTTCACCTAAACAGCAAGGTTAATGTGTTCTAACATGCATGGAACCAGTATAGATGGATAGATTGGATTTTTCTGATCATTTTTCATATATAATTTGTTTCATTTGGAGTTACAGTTGATTTTCTATGATTTTTAGAAGTTTGTACTATTTTCTGGAATTTCCTGTATAAGAATAATTCCAGTAATTGAATTAATGTCGTCAAGATTCGCCGTGGTGACGTCAGCAGGTCAAAGGCGCCAGCCCAGGTCAAACCTGACGGCTGGGACCCACGGGTCAGTGTAACAGGACTGGTTTGGGTGGATGACATGTGGGACCAGTCAACGGCCGCGTCAGCAAAGTCAATGCTGACGTGTGGGTCCCAGTGGGTTATGAACTAATCTAAACATAAAATCAAATTAAACTAAACAGGCACAGGGCCCA
This sequence comes from Aegilops bicornis, assembly GCA_021605145.1. Taxonomy (NCBI): domain Eukaryota; kingdom Viridiplantae; phylum Streptophyta; class Magnoliopsida; order Poales; family Poaceae; genus Aegilops; species Aegilops bicornis. Next base: position 840,824,905 of record CM038670.1, on the reverse strand, counting down.
CATGGAAGTGGCACTAGGGGTGGTTTAGCTGGGTCATTAGTGGCTAACTAAACCGGAATTAGGCCGATGGCTCGTCGCCGGTGAGGTCAGTGGCGGCAGAGTGCGTCGGGTTTCGCGCACAAGCGATCATTTGGACGGCAGATTGGTACTACGCGTAGCTGGGGGTCGCGCGCATCTGGTAGTGCAAGTGGGAGGAGCTGGGGTGCAGCGAGCTCGTCGGAGTCGAGCTCGTGGCGGCGGCCGGAGTTCGGGCAACAACGGTGTGGGCGGTGCGAGGCACGGGAGGAGCCGTGGACGGTCGTGTTCGACTCATGAGGTGCCGTGAGCTCAGTGGTAAGCTCGGACGCGTGCTTGCACGGCCGTAGCCGCGGTGGCGACATGGCCGGCGGCGAGGAGCAATCGGCTCTGATGGCCATGGTGGCTAGAAGGCGCGGACGAGCATGGGGTTAGAGGGGAAAGAGGCAGTTGCTCACGGCGAATCCGGTAGAGGCAACGGCGAGGCCAGGGAGGGACTGGAGCTCACGAATCCCCGAAGAGTTCGGCGGCGACCAGAGGTTGAAGACGATGTCGTGGATGACGCTGCAGGGCTTCCGGCGGGGCGTGGCTCGGTGGAGAGGAAGGGGGCATCACGGCGGAGCTCAGGGGCGTGTCGGAGGGGCTCGGAGATGGCTGTGGCCGTGGGAGAGCTTGTCGGCGGCGACCGCTGCGTTCGATCGCGCTCGGGGAAGAAACTAGAGGGCGAAGGGGAGAGCAGAGAGTGAGGGAGAGGGGTGAGGGGCCACGGGGCATCTCCGTGGCGTCGCTAGAGGGCCCGGGGAGGAAGCAGGAGGTGGCCAGGGGCGAGCACGCGTGTGGGCGACACGCCTCTGCCTACTGGCAGAGGTTGAGGACGACCGCTTTGGCCAGTTGGCTGGGCCAGCTGGAGGGGCTGGGCCAGGTGGGCTACCAGGTAAGTCAGGTGGGTCTCTCTCTCTCTCTCTCTCTCTCTCTCTCTTCGTTTATTTGTTTCTGTTTTCTATTTTTCTGCAACTGTGTGGCTTTATTAAAAATACTTAGGCATCTTTAAAAATCCTGAAAATAATCTGGGGCTCTGTTTAGATTATTTCCAACTGTCCACACTTATTTTCTGAGTTATTTGGGCATTTAAAATGTTTTATAGCATTTAAATGCCCAAATGCAAATACTATACGATTTAATTCAGAAATCCAGAATGGCCTAGAAATATGTGCATGACTTTTGGCAGAGGTTTTCACCTTTGACAAAAATCATGAAATTTTCTAAAGGGCATTTGGGATCATTGAAAATATTTTTTATTGAACCTAGTTGAATTCATTTGGTGCTAGGGTTTCAACAATCCCTGAGGGAGTCCCGGACTAGGGGGTGTCCGGATAGCCGGACTATCGTCACGGCCGGACTCCAAGACTATGAAGATACAAGATTGAAGACTTCGTCCCGTGTCCGGATGGGACTTTCCTTGGCGTGGAAGGCAAGCTTGGCGATACGGATACGTAGATCTCCTACCATTGTAACCGACTTTGTGTAACCCTAACCTATCCGGTGTCTATATAAACCGGAGGGTTTTAGTCCGTAGGACGAACAACAATCATACCATAGGCTAGCTTCTAGGGTTTAGCCTCCTTGATCTCGTGGTAGATCTACTCTTGTACTACCCATATCATCAATATTAATCAAGCAGGAGTAGGGTATTACCTCCATCGAGAGGGCCCGAACCTGGGTAAAAACATCGTGTCCCTTGTCTCCTGTTACCATCCGCCTAGACGCACAGTTCGGGACCCCTACCCGAGATCCGCCGGTTTTTACACCGACATTGGTGCTTTCATTGAGAGTTCCTCCGTAGTCGTCACCGATAGGCCCGATGGCTCCTTCGATCATCAACAACGACGCGGTCCAGGGTGAGACTTTTCTCCCCGGACAGATCTTCGTATTCGGCGGCTTTGCACTGCGGGCCAATTCGCTTGGCCATCTGGAGCAGATTGAAAGCCACGCCCCTGGCCATCAGGTCAGATTTGGAAGTTTGAACTATACAACCGATATCCGTGGGGACTTGATCTTCGACGGATTCGGGCCGCAGCCAAGCGCGCCGCACTGTTTCGATGGGCATGATCTAGCTCTGCTGCCGAACAGTGTCCTGGAGGCCGCACCAGTATCCGCTCTGATTCGTAATCCGGAGCCGGATTCCCCGATCGAGGACGAGTGGTTGGATGCCGCCTCGGGGGATACAATCTATACGGAGATCGAGCCGAACTCCATCCCTGTCCTTTGCGAAGACCTCGACTCAAGGGTGCCGGACTCCTCCCCGGACTCCGAACCCTCCGCGCCCCTACCAATCGAATCCGATTGGGCGCCCGTCATGGAGTTCACTGCCGCGGACATCTTTCAGCGCTCGCCCTTTGGCGATATTCTGAATTCACTAAAGTCTCTCTCTTTATCCGGAGAGCCCTGGCCGGACTACGGTCAGGAAGGTTGGGACGCGGATGACGAAGAAACTCAATGCCCACCCACCACCCACTTCATAGCCACTGTCAAAAGCTTACACGACGTGCTCGATTTCGACTCCGAAGACATCGACGGTATGGACGACGATGTAGGAGACAACAATGAGCCAGCACCTATAGGATGCTGGACAACCACCTCATTCCATGATGTATACATGGTGGATACACCTAAAGGAAACGAAGAAGAGGAACAACGGGACGCTACGAAGGATAAATCCCTCGAAAAGCAGTCAAAACGGCAACGTAAACGCCGAACGAAGTCTCGCCTCAACAAAGACCCAGCCATAGAGCAGGGCGAACCGGCGGACGGCGAACAAGCCACCGAGCAATCGTCCGAACAAGACAATATCAATAAACAATCTGTCCCCGGCGAAGACAACAGTCCAAACGATCTCACGCCGGACAAACTACTGGAGCAAAATGACCTCTAGAAAAGGCTCGTCGCCACTGCGCGTAGCCTGAAAAAGCAGAAGCGGACGCTCAAAATAGCGGAAGATGCACTCAGGATCAGATGGATCAAAGTATTCAGCACCACAGACAAGTACGGCGACAGCCGTCGAACAAAGAGCTACCCGAAAAGAAAGCTACTGCCCGAATTCGACGAGGAGGCCTTAGAGCCCCCACAATTAAAAAGTAAGAAGGCCACCTGGTCGGATGGACGACCCCACGGCAAAAAGAGAGCGGCAAATGGCGCCGCACACAAACCAATATGCGATCCGCATAAGGATTCACAGCAACAGGATGGCCCAGTTAGATCCATCTACTGGCCAAGAAAGCAGGCTCTTAAAAGCAATGCAACACGCCAAAAATCCGAACATCATGGCACACCCAAATATAGGGGCGCCGCACATCCCCTATGTTTCACCGATGAAGTGCTGGATCATGAATTTCCAGCGGGATTCAAGCCCGTAAACATAGAGGCATAAGACGGAACAACAGACCCTGGAGTCTGGATTGAGGATTACATCCTCCACATACACATGGCTAGAGGAGATGATCTCCACGCCATAAAATACTTACCCCTCAAACTCAAAGGGCCAGCTCGACACTGGCTTAAAAGCCTCCCAAAAAATACCATTGGAAGCTGGGAAGAGCTCGAGGACGCGTTTCGGGCAAATTTTTAGGGGACCAATGTCCACCCTCCGGATGTAGACGATTTAAGTCACATAACTCAATAGCTCGGAGAGTCAGCCCGGAAATTCTGGAACAGGTTCCTTACTAAAAAGAACCAAATAGTCGACTGTCCGGACGCCGAAGCCTTAGCAGCTTTCAAACACAACGTCCTTGACGAATGGCTCGCCAGACACCTCGGCCAAGAAAAGCCGAGAACCATGGCCGCATTAACAAGCCTCATGACCCGCTTTTGCGCTGGAGAGGATAGCTGGCTAGCAAGATGCAGCACCAGCGACCCAAGTACATCCGAAGTCAGGGATGGAAACGGGAAACCACGGCGCAACAAGGACCAGCGCCGGATTAAAAGGAACGGTCCAAAGAGCGAGGCAGTCAACCCCGGATTCAAAAGCTCACGGCAGAACAACAAAAAACTGCCCCTTAAAGATGATAGCGATGAGCTATCCAAGTTCAACAAAATCTTGGACAAGATATGTCAAATCCACAGTACTCCTGGGAGGCCTGCAAACCATACCCGCAAAAATTGTTGGGTCTTCAAGCAGTCCGGCAGACTCATCGCCGAACACAAGGGGCTCGACACACCAAGTGAAGATGATGACGAGCACCACAAGTAGAGCCTCGGAAAACAAAGGAATTTCCCACCCGAGGTCAAAATAGTAAACTCACTTCACGTGCTCAAAGGGAAAAACAGAGCGGCGCCAAATAAAATGCGCGCCGCACACTGGTTGTCAAAACCAATCACCTTCGACCATCAGGACTATTCCGAAAATATCCGGAACGCAGGATGGACTGCCTTGATATTGGATCCTATAATCAACGGATTCCAATTTACACATGTCCTCATGGATGGCGGCAGTGACATAAACCTGATATATCAGGACACAGTCTGCCGGATGGGGATAGACCCAACAAAAACTTGCTCTAGCAACACCTCCTTTAAAGGGGTAGTGCCAGGCCCATATGCCCATTGTACGGGCTACATACTGCTTGAAGTTGTGTTTGGCTCATCCGACAACTTCCGTCGCAAAAGGTTAATCTTCCATATCGCCCCATTTAAAAGTTGCCATCAAGCACTATTGGGACGCGAAGCTTTCGCCCGCTTTAATGCAACACCGCACTATGCATCTCTTACACTTAAAATGCCCGGTCCACACGGTATCATCTCATTAAAAGGGAGTATTAAGTGGCACTCGAGCACGGAAGAATGCAAGGCTGCCTTGACAACCCCACACCAATCCGGCTCCGCTAACCAAAGAACCTGAATAGGTAATTCAAACCCCGAACACGGTTAGACGAGTCCGGCGCCTGATAGCGGCACACCCCCATACGAGGGGCTGCACGCATGTATCAAACGAGACACTAAAGCTCAATTTTATTAACTTCTTCGAATCGTACTCTGTTTATTTACTATAAAGTACATCTTTCGCACGATCATTTTTCTTTTAAAACTAAGTTCCTATCTTTTACACATGAACAACGTGCTACACCCGTCCAGGATACGGCACAACGAAGACACAGGCGCAGGCGTGCAGTAGGGACCCGTTGCAATGATTCCTTTCAGATTAAGACCCTGCGTAAACCTTTTTTACTGTCTCTTGTTGATATACATCCCCCAGTTTCTTACTATAACCGAGGAGGAGGCTGGCGTTTTGGCATTGTCCGCACCAGAATTTTTGCACGTACCTTGACACAAGGGGCTTAGGGCACTATTCTGCCCGTTTTTATAAAGACCGAACACCTTAGGGAGTGTTCGGCGTCTCGAGTTAGGCCTTATATGCATCAGCTCCGAATCATGTCTTTGGTCAAATGTTGGGTTGCCCGGCTCCTGTGTTTTGCTGCCTTACGCCCGCTTTTCACGGCTAACGCGGCACCAGGAGAACTACTGCGATTGTCCCCCGGTTCGGCCTGGTGAGCACCTCAGTAGAGAAAGCCGAAAACTGACTGTCATGATATAGCGAGAGACTGATCAACCACTCGATTAATCACTGGAATGCTTAGGATTCCTCCGCATTAACGAAGGACCGGTTTTCGGTCAGGCACATACGCAGCCCAAATTCGGGAGAGTGCGGTGCCCCCAGGGGCTATATAGTAGCCACACCCTCGAACTCCCATGGCTAAGTGAAAGTGATAAAGCATTATAGTCCGGTTGCCTGGTTTGCTACGCTATAACCTCCTTAACAGTACCAAGACGTTGGATTAAGTGTGAAAAAGCGCTTTCTTTGCAAACACCCCCACACTATGTGCGTGGGGGCTGAAGCCAAGGACTGCCATCTTTCAGGTTATATATACATATACATGAACGACCGCACAGGGAGTAGTTTACTACTTGAATGCACAAGTATAAAAAGCTCTTATATTGAAACATTGTTTTCAGAAATCATACATGTCATTCAAACATAACATCCTTCGAGCACTGTGCCTCTATTAAACGAGCGCCCTGCAGGACTTCTTCAAAGTAGTGCTCGGCAGGTACTCGGCTTTTGTCCGAATCTTGGGATGCAACATCGGTGGCCTTCATCTCCGCCCAGTATGTCTTGATACGGGCCAGAGCCATCCACGCTCCCTCAATACACGTCGACCGCCTCATTGCGTCGATACGTGGTACCGCACAAGGAACTGCTGCACTAATCCAAAATAACTCTTCGGCTGGGGCCCGCCCGGCCACAAATGAGTCATGACATGCTTCATGGCAAGTCCGGATAGTCGGTTCAGCTCGGCCCATTCGGCCAACCGATCGATTAACGGAAGAAGACGCCTGGACTATGGAATTGCGACCAATATAGCTCTTCCCTTCGTGCCCTTCCGCCCCGGAAGTGCTCAATCAAGCGTCTGCGGCGCGCCGCCAAGTCCAGATAAGCATCCTCCGAACTCCACAACTTGTCAAATTGAGCATACTTTGGATCCGTATATTTCCTCCGCGGCAAAAACGGTTTCCCAGCCGCAATAGCCCCGGCTTGACTCAGCTCCTCCTTGGCAGCTCTCAAAGCGGAACGGGCATCCTTGGATTCGGCGGTGGCCTTTTTCAGGCCCTCTTGCTCCACTTGACGTTCTTTTTCAAGAACCTCGCAGCGGTCGGTAATATTCTTCAACTTTCTGGCCATATCAGCCATTTCCTCCCTGCTTCGGCAGTGAGCAGCCCGTTCGGCTTTTAGCTCTTCGGTCGCCCTTAAAGCAGCCGCACCACTGACAGCGGTCGCCCTTTCGCTCGGGCGAGTTCCGCCCGTAGCTCCTCCACGGCAGCGGCACCATCAGCATTAAGCATACAAATAGTAAGACATGGGCGTCATGCTCCCTTATAAGGTGTCCGCATAGAAGTCGCATACCTTGTGACTCGTCAAACCGTTTATTGACCAGCGTGATGTCTGCATCCGCCTCGTCAAGTTGCCGCCTTAGTTCGGCATATTCATTAGTCCGGCTGGCCTCCGGACACCCCGCCACCTATTTAGGAGCGGCGACATGTTATAACTGAGAATTTGATCCTCGGCACGTTGTCAATTTTGACAACATACCGAGTCTCAGGGGCTACTATCTATACAGGGCGCATTTTATATGCATAACTGTCAGAAGGTACATCATTTTTTGCGTACCTCGAACCCCGTCAGTAAGCTTCTGACGGCTTCATGCAATCCGCTCTCCGCGGATGCAATTCTTTCAATCACCGTACCCATTAGAACACGGTGGTCTTCTGAGATAGCCGCTCGCCCAAGCAGATCCCTCAGCTCCTCCGACCGCACACCCCTCGGCGCCGGACCTTCTGGCCCCGCCGGACTTGGGGGAACCCTCCGCGACGACACCTCAGGGTCGTCCGCCTCACATGAGGGTGCGACAGGTGGAGGCGTTTCGCTCTCCATCATCTCCGGAAGAAGATCCCCCGAAGACGAGCTCTGCTGCGAAGGGCTGAGATCCGAACTACAAGGTACAATTTCGGTTATCTTCAGAAATAAATACAGGGATGTTCCTTATTTACAAGACCCCTACTTTTCACTTACGGCTCGCTGGAGGGCTGATCCCCTTGGGGAAATAGTGCGGCTGGGCTACTCCCCAGCGCCGGACTCTCCGACGAAGATTTCTTCCCCCTCTTCGAGGCCTTGACCTCCAGATCTTCCGAAGCGGTCCTCTTCTCTCCTTGGAGGGTGGGATTTTTGATCCCTCCCTCCTCAAAGACCTCCTTCGTGGAGGCAGTTGCCTCCCCACTCCCTTCGCCTTCTTTAAAAGGCGCGGCCTGCAACATCTTAGCCAGCATGGGGTCCGGCGTGTTCTCTGGGAGGGGAGCCGGACACCTTATTAACTTTGCTTTGGCTATCCACTCCTGTTCAGAAAACGGCTCCTTTAAAGGGCATATACATGTGATAAATAAATGAACAGCTTGTCCGGTTACAGGACTACTTACTTGAGTATCTGGGCGATTGCAGCTTAGTCTTGCATCCTCGGTCAAGTTCGGACACTTCTCTTGTGATCTGAAGAACAGTTTATACATCTCCACGGGCGTTGTGCCCATAAAATTTTGAAGAGATCGTGGTCCCTCCGGATTAAATTCCCACAGGAACAGGGGGCGACGTTTGCAGGGCTGAAGGCGCCGGATCAACATAACCTGTGCCACTGCAACTAGATTGATCTCTCTTTCTTGGAGGTCTCAAATACGGCCCCGCAGCAAAGGAACGTCTTTGGACGGCCCCCAGTCGAGTCCCTTGTTGACCCATGACGCCAGCCGCTGTGGTGGACCTGACCGAAAGGCGGGAAGCACCGCCCATTTGGTGCCCCTAGGAGCGGTAATATAAAACCACTCATGTTGCCACAAACCAAGCTCATTTTGAAAAGAGCCTTCGAGCCACGGAGCATCAGCGCATTTGCTTATGACCGCCCCTCCGCACTCTGCTTGTTGCCCCCCGATCTCCTTTGGCTCCACCTTGAAGGTCTTGAGCCACAATCCAAAGTGGGGGGTAATATGGAGGAAGGCCTCACATACTACAATGAATGACGAGATGTGGAGGATAGACTCCGGATTCAAGTCATGGAAATCAAGCCCATAATAAAACATGAGCCCCCGCACAAAGGGATCCGTCGGGAAGCCTAAACCCCGAAGGAGGTGGGACACGAACACCACGTTCTCACCGGGCTCAGGAGTGGGAATAACCTGCCCTGGAGTAGGCAACCTATGCGAGATCTCGCCGGTTAGATACCTGGCGTCCCGCAGCTTTAGCACATCTTCCTCTGTGACGGAGGAAGGCATCCATCGGCCATGCTGGTCGGAACCGGACATTGTCGAAGGTCCGAAGCGCCTAAATCTGAACCTTTGGGTGTTGGAACTCGAAGCGCAAGGCGAACTCGATGGAGGGTGTAAAAAGAACAGGGCCTTGGTCTCATTATAAAGAGGTTGAATACCAAGAGCCCACCCCGTGGCCGATTAGGACTCGCCTTTGATAGAGGAGGCGTGCCAACAGGCGCGGTTGGGTTACCCACGTCCGTATTGTTGAGAATCCCGGAATAAGGGGGGCACGATCTATGCTTTGATAAGACGTGCCGAGGAAACCGCCTCGCTAAACGCGCTAAGGTGGAAACGGTAAAAAACGATTCATATAAAGGCCTGGCCGTGGTGTGATGTCACGCCGCGGAATACGTCCGAAACGTTATTCTCTCTACGGTGGTATGTGGAACTTGTTTTGCAGAGCCGGACACTATCCTGGTGTTCAAAACCTTCTATGAAGTATTCGGAGGAGGAACCCGCCTTGCAATGCCGAAGACAATATGCGCGCCGGACTCGTCGTCATTGAAGCCTGGTTCAGGGGCTACTGAGGGAGTCCCAGACTAGGGGGTTTCCGGATAGCCGGACGTCACGGCCAGACTCCAAGACTACGAAGATACAAGATTGAAGACTTCATCCCGTGTCCGGATGGGACTTTCCTTGGCGTGGAAGGCAATCTTGGCGATACGGATATGTAGATCTCCTACCATTGTAACCGACTCTGTGTAACCCTAACCTATCCGGTGTCTATATAAACCGGAGGGTTTTAGTCCATAGGATAGAACAACAATCATACCATAGGCTAGCTTCTAGGGTTTGGCCTCCTTGATCTCGTGGTAGATCTACTCTTGTACTACCCATATCATCAATATTAATCAAGCTGGAGTAGGGTATTACCTCCATCGAGAGGGCCCGAACCTGGGTAAAAACATCCTGTCCCTTGTCTCCTGTTACCATCTGCCTAGACGCACAGTTCGGGACCCCCTACCCCAGATCCGCCGGTTTTGACACCGACAATCCCCATTTCAAGTTTCATGAAATTTAAACATGATGCATGGATGCAATGCCACTATTTACAAGCAAACTCTAGGGATGTGACAACTCACCCCCACTAAACAAGAATCTTGTCCCGAGATTCAAGACGTGAGGTAAGGAGACAGAGGGGATAAAAAGCTAACTTGATCTTCATGATCCAACTTGCACTTTGTAAGAACGTTGATTCGATCGTCATCTTGATCTTGACATCTTGCTTTGAGAACTTCATCCAATATGACAACAAGAGGAAAGGGAGAAGTTTAGAATAATCAATCTTCTTGAGGTTCGAGCAACTTAGGATCATCACAAGGATCACAAGATCAACTCACGGAATGAGACGTAGAAACATCTCTGGAGCTCAGAGGCAAAACATGCATTAGGAGGGACAGAATAAACAATTTGACGAGGTGACAAGGTAGCGAGGAAAAATTGCCATGACCCATAACGGGGCACCTCAGGGAAGGTGACTCGTAGAATTATTCCTTAAGTGGCAAAAAGAATTACTTTTGATACAGAGATCATCGAAAATCTTCATACCAGCCCAAGGCCATCTGCAATCGATTACTTGAAGGAGCTCGGAAGAATGGCATATTCCGACTAGAATGGATGATGTGGACTACCTTGTTGAAGACAAAGCAATGGATGATTTTTGCTTATCACCGGAAATGGATGGGACCCATGACAGGACCACTTTTGAAAATGATCCTGGACAAAGAATCACTGAGAAGGACAGCCCATGGAAAATTGGCACGATGGGGTGCAAGCTCGGAACAAAATGCAAATGTTGGGAATGTTCCAACCATCATATCTGCCTGAGATTCAGATCTGGTTAGAAACAGGATACTTCAGACTCACATGTCTGAAAAGAAAAGTTGCAACACAAATCGACGAGATAATGTTGCGAGACTCTCGGGAGATGAACTACGATAACAAGCTCCAAAACATGAGATGGTTCTGCTACACACCTGTGAACACACTGTCCTAGACTAGAATGACCACATGGTAGTCTTATAATAAAACACTACCGAGTTTTGGTTGGGAACCATCATCGAGGATAACGGAATCCTGTACAAATCCGTCTAGTACCTTTAGGACTAGCACTTAGAACTTATTATCCTTGAACAATTCAATCAGTGGCTTGGCGTGCTAGGAAATACATTTGGAATGGAGGTAGCTAATCTCACAAACCAATGTATACTTCGCACATGCATGACTGACTTGGGATGATTCCAGAAGAAGCAACATTAACTTTCTCGAATTCACGGCGGCAACTTGCATTAAATGCACATGTGTTAGAGGAAGTCACTTCTTTCATCCGAACATATGCTTCATGAAAGGGACATGAAGATAATGCTTATAAAAGTTTCCAACACTAGCTTTAATGTTTGACATAATCATGGAGAAGGTAGCAGTGTTGCTGATGGGCTCAACAACAATTCATCCAGGTTTCCATGGAGATGGAATTCCATAATTGTGTGAACAAGTGATAGCATTGGTCAGACCCAAAAAATATAATGGTGTATGCTCGAGTGATCAACCACGAGTAAGACAACATTATGAACATCGTTGGTTCTAATTTGATTTGATGATAGCCCATACTCAAATCAAAGTTTTGATACGACAATAGGTCCAACAACTGATCACAGGGACCAATCGATGAAGATATCATCTTTCTTCAACACACACTCAAAAGGATATCCCTTAAAATGAACTAAGTCGGACAAGCTTTTATCTTCCAACTCTCCAAGTTGTTGTTTGGCTTAACCAACTAGCTCAGGGGTATCCAACACAGATTCTTGGAGAAGGGGTGGTTTACAAGGAAACCAACTTGATCACGAACCCAACATAGCGGTCAGGCGACGACCTGGTGATACTTCCGAGAAGATATTCGGAAAATCACGAACCATCGATATGTTACTAAGCTTGGGAACAATCTTGCTTTTCAGGGCAAGACGATATGAACAAATAAGCAAGGGATTGAGTAATCCTGACTCATTGATCGAAGAGTGCACCAGAAATAAGGACTAGGTAGCTCAATCTATCTTAGAATGATGATCTAATAACCAACACACTAAGAATGGGAATATTGTCCATTTACTACCAAGCAACGAGTTGCTCGGAGTATTGATTTCACACATCACAATTCACTTGTTGGCATTCCGGTTACAACAACACGAGGACCAAGGAATGAATGATGATGGTGAGAAGTATCACTACGTCAAGAATTCATGAGAGTTGGTGCAGTTCTCATGACAATTCTGACATAAAGGGGGTAATACTCCAAGGTAGAACAAAACAAAGCTGGATTGGCATTTTGATCTGCGGGGTACAACTACTTTGACCCAATCCTAGAAATGGATGAGGTACTGGAGTTTGTTTCTCCTAGTCATTCCGGAATAGAATGACTTGACGGACCACAAGAGTAATAGGCATCGATGAACAAAGGCACGCATACTCTTGACTATCAATTGATAGACGAAGGTCAGAAAATAACTAAAAGGGACAACTCAAAAGAACATATGATTTTTTTCTGAGTTGTGGATGCAAAGATTAGTATGTCGAGCGAAGCTCAACATTTCTTCCAGATAACCCATGCGGAAAGGGTAGAACTGGCAGATTCACAATTATGGATGGAGAACTCCTCAAGAGTACTCTGATTGTGATCCTTCGGTTCAGCGAGGAACTTCTGCCATAAGAGGTTCATAGTATTTGGAAGAAGGAAATACCACGGTCCTCGAGGACTATCACAAAGTTACTAATATCCTAAAGGAACTAGCAAACACTATCAACAGGAGGTAAGTAGGGTGAATCTCGGGTTCAAGAACCCAGGAATAGAATACCTACTACTAAATGGCATCACAGGATGCCTTCGAGAATAATGGCCAGAATCATCACACCGGGAACACAAAACATGGCTAGATTACTAGGTGACTCCCTAGAACACCTAGGTTCATAATAATAGCTCCAACATATATGTCGAGGCAGCGGAGTACCTCAACACACTAATTTGTGTGATTAATCAGCCCAAATGAACATTAGATACGGAGAGAGGGAATTTGCAAATGCATCAGACTATTTAGAAATCTGGGACGACTCGGACAGCATAACGGCTGTAAATGCTCAAAATGATTTGAGACATCCTGCAAAATAGTGGCATGACCACTCAACATCGCAATATCATGGTTCTGAGACCAGCTATGAACATACGGAAGTAGTAAAAACTGAACTGATGTTTGAAACTATCAATTCTATAAGTCTATGGATTAGTAACACGTCATCCTGATAGATAGATGAGAAGTCCTAGTTCTTAATCCCCGTAGAAGAGAAGAGGATGACTCAGATCAGAAGGCCATGAGGTATAAGGAGTAAAAAGAGCCTTTCCCTTCCACAATCAATTCCCTTACATAACTAAAGCATTTCTAGACACAACTTCGACCGGTTTGGCTTGGTAATCCTCTGAGCGTTAGGCTCTGATACCAAAGCTGTCAGGACCCCGATTCCAAGTCACATTGATCTAGTCGGTAACACCTCATATCACTTTGCGGCCTCACACACGGTATTCCCACGGGTGTCGCCTTACCATGGCCCGGGACCGTTTGCGCCTTTTGGCTCACGTATATGATAGTGTCGCTAGCATCCATATGACAGAGAACCCGGGCCGACATGGCTATTCGTCAACCCAAAGCGGCACTAACCCATGGGGACAGGCATACATGAATCACATCGAGCATGTCGGTCAGCAGCGTGTGAATCCGGGCTGTAACCTTTGGGCTAACAGGACTCCGGGAACACAGGCTGTAGCGAGCTAAGCGAGACTCCGGATGTCACCGGTGACATTTCCCGAAGGGACGGAACACGAACGGCGTGAAACACATGCCGGCTAGTCAAGCGTCCTGAGCAGTAGTGCTAGGCTAGCAGGACTCCAGTGAACCGGGCTGTAGTGGACTACTATGGCTCAAGGAAGCACTAGACTACATTTCCCCATAAGAGAGGCTGCCAAGGATAAACAACTAGATTGTCGGATCCCACACATACCAAGCATTTCAAACATACACACAATATGCTCGATATGTGTAAATACAACATGGCATCACAACATAACTCTACGACACAAGTATTTATTCATTAGGCTCCGAGGAGCGAGATATTACAAACATGGGTCTCTCGACCCAAAGATTCAGAGCATACAAGTCAAACACATGCGGAAGCTTAACATGTCCGAGTACGCATAACTATAAATGAAAAAGGCTGAGAAGCCTGACTATCTACCAGATCATGCCGAGGGCACAAGATCGTAGCTGAGGTAACAAGCTAAACGTCGAAGTCCACACGGAACTACTAGCGAGACTGGCGTCTCTCTGCAAAAACATAAAATAGGCAAACGTGAGTACAAATGTACCCAGCAAGACTTACATCAGAACTATCTACATATGCATCGGTATCAATAAAGGGGTGGTGTAGTTTAACTGCAGCAAGCCAGCTTTGACTCGGTGGCTATCCTAAACTACGATAGCAAGTAACTCTTTTGAGGTGGCGCACACGAGTCCACATATTCACCATATCAATACACCACTATGGATCCGCTCCCGTCTCCCTACGAGAACGCCATTCATAGCACACACGCTTATCTTGCGCGTTTTATAGTATCCACTTTCACTTGTCTATGAACCGATATAGGCAACCCAGAAGTCCTTTACCGCGGACACGGCTATTCGAATAGATGATGTTAACCCTGCAGGGGTGTACTTCTTCACACACGCTCTCGCCACTTACCGCCGTTTACACGACATGTACTCGGCAACCTTCAAGCGGAAGCCCGACGAGGGTGTCGGCCACGGCCTACCTAAACACTCAAGTCTCTAGTCCAGGTTTATCGCCTATTCAGGTTCCATCCGCAGGGAGTCCGGCCGAGGTTTCCACATACGGCCCCGAACGATGTGAGCAGGGTTCCCGAGACACCAAACGGGCGCTCGGTACACCGTGCCACGGTGTATCTACCGCATCATAGCCCACCCCTAGGGTCAGCTCTACGCAAGGCCTCCAACACATATCCTACAAACACCAGAAACTAGTTGCAACTCCTGGACAAAGAACAAGGGTGGTTAAGAAGCCGAGAGAGTCAATTAAGGATCCCAATGTGTGGTAGTAACTGTTCATGGATCACAAACACGTAACTCAGTTCACGAGGACGGTTTCAATGAGACAACCCACCATGTACTCCTACATGGCATCGCACCGCTACCTTTACCAAATCATGTTCACACACTTAGCTCACACACAGAAGGACATGTTCTTCACCATTTCAATTCATACCCGATGAAACAGACCTGCCTCAACTCTAAGCAAGCAGGCATGACAAACAAGCATGAATGAGTAGGCACATCAGGCTCAAACAACTCCTACTCATGCTAGTGGGTTTCATCTATTTACTGTGGCAATGACAGGTCATGCAGAGGATAAAGGGGTTCAACTACCGCAACAAGTAACAAATGAATCGTTGTTGTCCTAATGCAGTAAAAGAGAGCAGGAGCGAGAGAGTGGGATTGTATCGGAATGAACAAGGGGGTTTTGCTTGTCTGGCACTTCTGAAGATAGCATTGAGTCTTCATCTGTGTCAACGATCACAATGTCGGAACCACGTCTATCGAGAGGGGACAACACCCAAGAAGAGAAGAAACACGATCAATGCAAGGCACAATATGATGCATGCTATGACATGTCAATATGAATGTGTTTTGGCTAATGCAAGCTAGAACAGATTAAGATGAGTCCATTTGAACCAAAGATTCAAGTGCAAACCCATTTTAAGAGGTCATAATAGTGCATTAACTTGTTTCACCTAAACAGCAAGGTTAATGTGTTCTAACATGCATGAAATCTGTACAGATGGATAGATTGGATTTTTCTCATCATTTTTCATATATAATTTGTTCCATTTGGAGTTACGCTTGATTTTCTATGATTTTTAGAAGTTTGTACTATTTTTTGGAATTTCCTGTATAAGAATAATTCCAGTAATTGAATTAATGCGACAAGATTGCGTCGTGGTGACGCCAAGAGGTCAAAGGCGCCAGCCCAGGACAAACCTGACGGCTGGGACCCACGGGTCAGTGTAACAGGGCTGGTTTGGGTGGATGACATGTGGGACCAGTCAACGACCGCGTCAGCAAAGTCAATGCTGACGTGTGGGTCCTAGTGGGTTATGAACTAATCTAAACAGAAAATTAAATTAAACTAAACAGGCACAGGGCCCACATGGCAGTGGCACTAGGGGTGGTTTAGCTGGGTCATTAGTGGCTAACTAAACCGGAATTAGGCCGACGGCTCATCGCCGGCGAGGTCAGTGGCGGCGGAGCGCGTCGGGTTTCGCCCACAGGCCATTTGGACGGCGGATTGGTGCTACGCGTAGCTAGGGGTCGCGCGCATCTGTTAGTGCAAGTGGGTGGAGCTGGGGTGGAGCGAGCTCGCCGGAGTCGAGCTCGTGGCGGCGGCCGGAGTTCGGGCAACAACGGTGTGGGCGGTGCGAGGAACGGGAGGAGCCGTGGACGGTCATGTTCGACTCGCGGGGGTGCGGTGAGCTCAGTGGTAAGCTCGGACGCGTGGTTGCACGGCCGTAGCCGCGGTGGTGACATGGCCAGCGGTTAGGAGCAATCGGCTCCGATGGCCATGGTGGCTAGAAGGCGCAGACGAGCATGGGGTTAGAGGGGAAAGAGGCAGGGGCTCACGGCGAATCTGGTAGAGGCAACGGCGAGGCCAGGGAGGGACTGGAGCTCACGAATCCCCGAAGAGTTCGCCAGCGGCCAGAGGTTGAAGATGATGCCGTGGACGACGCTGCAGGGCTTCCGGCGGGGCGCGGCTTGGTGGAGAGGAAGGGGGCGTCACGGCGGAGCTCGGGGGCGCGTCGGAGGAGCTCGAAGATGGCTGTGGTCGTGGGGGAGCTCGTCGGCGGCGACGGCTGCGTTCGGTCATGCTCGGGGAAGAAACTAGAGGGCAAAGGAGAGAGCAGAGAGTGAGGGAGAGGGGCGAGGGGCCACGGGGCGTCTCCGTGGCGTCGCTAGAGGGCCCGGGGAGGAAGCAGGAGGTGGCCAGAGGCGAGCGCGCGCGGGGGCGACACGCCTCTGCCTACTGGCATAGGTTGAGGACGACCGCTTTGGCCAGTGGGCTGGGCCAGGTGGGGTGCCAGGTAAGTCAGGTGGGTCTCTCTCTCTCTTCTTTATTAGTTTCTGTTTTCTATTTTTCTGCAACTGTGTGGCTTTATTAAAAATACTTAGGCATCTTTAAAAATCCTGAAAATAATCTCGGGCTCTGTTTAGATTATTTCCAACAGTCCACACTTATTTTCAGAGTTATTTGGGCATTTAAAATATTTTATAGCATTTAAATGCCCAAATGCAAATACTATATGATTTAATTCAGAAATCCAGAATGGCCTAGAAATATGTGGATGACTTTTGGCAGAGGTTTTCACCTTTGACAAAAATCATGAACTTTTCTAAAGGGCATTTGGGATCATTGAAAATATTTTTTATTGAACCTAGTTGAATTCATTTGGTGCTAGGGTTTCAACAATCCCCATTTCAAGTTTCATGAAATTTAAACATGATGCATGGATGCAATGCCATAGTTACAAGCAAACTCTAGGGATGTGACAGAAACTAACATGGCCATTGATACAAACTCATATTTAGTAGTAGTATATAGATTACTGTAAAATAAGGATAATATCCATATATTCTAACCGTTTGATTATTCAGGGTACAAATTGGCTGTAATGACATGGTCACAAGCGCATGAATTAACTCATTCCAAATATAGCTGATTTACGACGTCTCTAATACATTGCCATAGTTCTACTCAAATTCTGCTCAAACAGGGATATGCCAATCATCACAAGAAGTTCAAACAGTGTCATGGCATCATCATTAACATCAGACGGAAACAACTTACACGCGCCGTCCCAGCAATACGTGGCGCCATCTGCTTTGTCGATCGCGTAGATGATGCCATTGTGTTCAATAGCATCACGTATGTGTATCGCCTTTGATGATGGTCCACTGCGAGCCAAGTTGTCTCCAGCTAAAGAAGGCACCGGCGTAAAGATAGGCGAGTCCGCGGTCAAACAAGGCAATTAGCTTGAAGTCTGCATAATTCGCATGTCGTGTGGGCACTTAGCAGATTACAATCTTCTGCAAAACAAGGTCTGTCCAACTGACGTAGTAATCTAGATGACTTGGACCGCGGTGGTAATACTCTATATAATCCAGGAGGAAGGATAATCTCATGGGAAGTCTGGAAGTTCATGAGCACCAACTTTTTACCATCTTCTCTGAAGGCAGCCATCCAGTGGGAGTTCATGCCGACCTAGTACATACCTGCCAAGAAGTTTTGGGCGATGGTGATTGGATCGATGTCGAGGGAAATGATGTACGGCGACCCACTACATACCTGCAAAGAAGTTTCAGCTAATGGAGATCGGATTGAAGTCGAGGGGCATCATGTACGCCTCCGTATCATGGTGAACCAATCTCGCAAGACCAGATAGAAGCAAGCAGTGTGTCTTGAAAAGCTTAGGCCTCGCTTCGATGATAGCCGTGTGTATGTCCCTCGAGCATGCAGCCAGCCGCAGGGCGCTCAACATATCCATACACGAACAACAAAGGTCGAGGATGTCACTGGGGAGATTGCTCCAATCGCGGCTCATATGGATGCTGCGCGGTTCGTGTTCGGCCATGGTGGAGTTTGGAAGGGGGCTTGAATTACGGGGGAGAAGGATGTCGGTGCTGGAGCGGCTAGCGAGGGAATAGTGGTACTAGGGGAGGCGAGTGAGGCGACGGTACACGGGGGCACAGTGAGATGGAGACAGAGACGGAGACAGAGAAGGAGATGGAGATGGAGTGGTGCTATGGGAGCAGAGAGGGAGATGAGGCGAGGCGCCAATGTGCTGTACAGCGGTGTGACAGATCGCATGCAAAGGCATGTGGTGAGTCTCACTTTGGTAACTGAACACGCCTGGACTAGTGTCGGTAGCAGGGTGTTGTCACTTCACTGTGAGGACGAATAGTATTTTGACCATCAAGTGTACCACAGTTGTACTACTACTACTACTAGTAGGAACATGAGCACTCCAGTATTGTATAGCGGAAATAGGTCTCCCGTGCTAGCATGCATGTTCACTTCATTGTTCAGGTATCATCCATATTATGCGGCGTAACCAAATTCTCGTGCGTGCCCAATCAACGCCCTGCCGCGATGCATGCAGTGGTCATTCTGGTGCATCAAGGACGGCATGCAGATCGTTCCACACTTGAGAAGAGGAAAAATGGAAAGGTAGAGCGCGGCAGCAGAGGAAGAGAACGCTGGCTAACGAGGCTGGAAGGGGATCGAGCAGGAAGTTAATGCTCCACGCCTAAAGGTTTTGGGAAAACCTGATTTTCATAAGGTGACTTATAACCAAAACGGAGGGAGTATTCCTTAACCAGAGAATGTTGTTTCTCCCACTAAAGCGATCAAAAAAAAAGCTACTACACATTTTTTATCTGTTTATGAGGGTCCCACCTATCGTGAAGGATGGGCACGCATACCTAACAGGCACGACTCATCTGTCTACCCGCATGGCCTTTTCGTTTAGTCTACCTAGCCGTCTAATCAACTGCCTGCACGCCACTTCTCCCATTTACTTCTCCATCGGGAACCGATTCTCCTCGGCCTCTTCACCTCCCCTTCGTCTTCATTTCCATCCAAACCGCATCATGCTCACATTATTTTAACCTCTTTAAATAATCATCTACTACTTCAAAGGAGACTAGCCATCTAATTCTAATTCTCCAAACCATAGCCCTCCGTTCCAGCGGTTCCAAATGGCGAAAGAGATCGAGATGCAGGTTTTTAGCGTCCAACATGTCCTCATCAAAGGCTCGATGCGCATAGTTTCCACCGTCACCGTCCACCCAAGGGTTGTTTGGCAGTGGATCAACAATGTATCCAACTCCCTCAAAAAGGTAGAGACGAGGGTCATCGGTCTCGACGCAGAGTACACGGAGCGTGCCCCTGGGAAGATCCAGCGCGCCGCCGTCCTTCAGATGTGCCTCGAAGATGATGTTTTGGTGTACCACATCATACACTCGCCCTCCATACCAGGTGAACTTCATGATTTCTTGTCTCGGGAAGACGTATACTTCTGTGCGGCAGCCATCGAAGGGGACAAACAGAAGCTGGAGTCGTACAACCTTGATTTGAAAAGCATCGCTGGCCTACAAACCAGAATCAAAATTCCTATAGAAGATTGTGATAAACAGACACCATCCTATTCGACATAGCAAATTGTGTGCTCAGTACAAATCTTCAGAAGGGTGACGAGACGGTGGCATTAAGGTCGTCCGGATGGGAGAATTATCCCTTGACGTACGAGCGGATAAAATATGCTGCCCTCGATGCCCGTGTGAGTTTCCAGATATCTGCAAGGTCCAAAGAGCTTGTTGCGAAGCCGTCTCCCACAAAGAATGAGAACAAGAAGAATAAGAAAAGGCTGCACCAGCAGGAGGGCATTATGGATGGATGAACTATTTCCTCTCTTGTAAAAAAAATATTCCCTCTCGGTGTATATTGATATAGATGGACTATTTCGATGGTGTGCATGTCTTTGGAATAGAGTAGTAGCGTGGGTCAGCTTGACTATAAGGAACTATTTATCCGCATATATAGCTTTCTCCGCTACTCCTTCCAGTGATCGGTATGCAGTGCATGTGTCCGTAGACATGACAGCTTGTCCATGGAAGTTCAACTACGGCGACCATCACGTTTCATCTCGCGATTCCCACGACGCCTCTCAAACCCACGGCACCACGCCCCCCGACGTGCGCCTCACCCCTCTCGGGCGCACCGCCCCTCTGCCTTTGTGTGCATGACATGTGGGCCACCTAAAATGCGGCGAGCATCAAGTTTCTACCACAGCCACACGCGATTCCCACGACGCCGCTCGAACCCATGAAACCACACGTCCCCCGACCTGCGGCTCACCCCTCTTGGCCCCACTGCCCCTCTGCCTTCGGGAGCATTACATGTGGACCAGTCACCTATCGGGTCCACATGTTATTGACTCAAAGGTAGGTGTAGTAAGGCGCTGAAGCTCAGTCCCGGCGGCCCTGAGAGGGAAATGTAACTCCCGCGCCAGGGCTTGTGGTGCTCTCGCAGCACGAACTCGTGCCAAACTCGAGATTTGTTTCTTTACTATACATGCACGCAACGATTTAATGGACATTGTAATCTCAACATGTGATGGGGAGCTCTAAATTTGAATTTGAAACTTATAAAATGAAAAGATTCAAAACAAATAAACTGGGAGAGAGGGAGTATATCGTAGGATGTGTCCCACACTACTACTATCAATGTGCTGGCCCGTGTGTTGCAATGGATCCAAAGTAGTAGAATAATACTTGTTCACGTGCTTGAAATATAAACACTCTAGTTTTGATATACATGTGTCAGCAGACATGACAGCTTGTCCATGGAAGTTGAACCACGGAGACCATCACGTTTCTTGTTTCTACCACTGCCACAATCACACGCGATTCCCACGACGCCGCTCCAACCCACAGCATGATGTCCCCCGACGTGGACATGGATCCTCTGACGTGGCTATCACTGCCTTGCCTCGCTTTTTCCTTCGCTGACAAAGGGACCCATGCTTATGGGTCCCACATGTCGATGATGTAATGGTAGGATTGTTTGCGTCAGGGGATCCTCATCCCCCGACGTGCCCCTCATCCCTCTCGGCCCCACTGCTCCTCTGCCTTTGTGTGCATGACATGCGGGCCAGCTGAACTATGGCAACCATCAACTTTCTACCATCAGACACACCCGATTGGACACGGTTTGCCTGCTCCGCTGCTGTGCTCCGATCAGTACTCCCGCACCATCGAATTTTCATCCAGCGGCTGTGACACATTTCGTCCCGGGCATCAATCCTCAGCTGGAGTACTTATGTACTACAAGTAGTACCCGCCGGTATGGCCATCTATGCCTCGCAACGCCTCGACGCCCAGCTGTGGCACCCTCGCCACGACCGCGCCACCATCGGCCGGTTCATCTCGAAAGAGTGAGTCGCGAACCACGCCACCACCATGAGAATGACATGTGGGCCAGCCGCATTTAGGGTCCGCATGTCATTGACTCATAGGCCGGACACTAAGCAACTGAAGTTCGGTCCTGTGGGCCCCGAGAGGGAAATGTAACTCCTGCGGCAGGCCTTGTGGTGCTCCCGCAGTACGAGCTCGTGCCAAAACTGGAATTTGTTTCTTACTACTACCAACTAGTACTAGTAAGGTACACTTGCATTACACGCATGAGATTCTGGTGGTTTGTGCAATACTTCTACATGTGGAGTTTTCTGGATTCTAACATGTGGCAAAATCTAGTGGAATGTAAGGTTAGGCAAGTTTGATTAACTTAGTTGAGTGCTTGGTTCAAGCCACACCTTAGGCAAGCCACACTAAGGCCCCACATGACATACACACAAAAAATGTGGCAAGATTCCCTTGGGCTTGCCAACTTGTGGCTCTCATTTTGAAGAACTAATAACTTTGCCTAAGCTTAGTTGTGGAAAAGTTAGTCATGAATTAAGTTCAACCATGGAGTCTTCTAGATTATACATGTGGCAGAATCTGGTGGATGATATCCAACGGCCAGTAGTGCTCGGATTTGCCATCTTTGTACCGTCGGATTGGCTTCATCCAACGACCAACTTTCAAAGTTTTTCACACACTATATAGGGGTTATAGATATAGATGTGTCGGTCCGTTGCAATGGATCCAAAGTATATCTATTTAGTGGAGTGCACTCTAAAAACATTATCTATTTATTTTTCTCTAACCTTCCGTAGCCATGCAACCAAGCCACATAAGCTTCATGGGTGCCCCCCAGATCATATTATTCATATACGTTGATTGAGAAAAAGATAAATCACCCAAAACAAGATCTTCCCGTTTTTTGTTCCTACGATGTTGTGTCGTGCACGTACCTACTAGTTGTATAGTGGTAGTACTAGTAATATAGTATTAGGAGTACAAACTTGGTACTAGTAGGAGTAGTACTAATCTGGAATGCTCCTACTCTATCAACGAGCCCGTCTCACACCAAATTTCTTGGCTTCCGTGCTACAGCTAGATCTTCCCTCGTTTACATTTTTCCAACCCGGCGGGCGGGGTGTCGATTTGCTCAACGGCGGTCCCACATGAAAGTGAAAATGCTAGGCAACATGCCTTCCCTAAGCTATGTGTCGTGCCAGACGGGTTGTGGTGTACTCCCGATTCCCGGGCGTGTGGGGGTGCGACGCGAACGCGGCAGGCCTTTTCCTTTTACTAGCAATGTGCCCGTGCGTTGCGATGGATCCAAAGTAGTAGAATAGTAGTATTTGTTCACAAACTTGAAATAAATCACTATTGTTTTGATATACTCCTAATATATTACTCCCTCCGTACCTAAATATTTTTCTTTTTGAGATTTCAAATGGACTATCACATACGGATTATATAGACATATTCTAGTGTTTCTAGCAAGATGCCCGCGCGTTCCACGAAGTTGATGGAAAAGGTAAGCACAACTTATAAATTGACGGATGGAGTACTAGTTACAGTGATGCATATAATTAAGCAAAGGGATCGCACATGTCGGTATTGACTGGAAGGAGAATGCAACAGCACAATAAGAATTAAGGACATGATGATGCGATCGCAGTGGTGATTACAGAAGGCAAGAAGAAAGATGGATCCACGAACGTACGACCTCCTCCTCCTCAACTTAGTGCGCCGGGCCACCGACCGACGGCTAAGGAGCGGCGGCTTTTGTGGCGAGGTCGAGGTGCTTCTCAGCAAAGGCATCCAAGGCTTCCAGCCGGTTGAGGAAGGCCAACGTCGTAGCGTCCTCACTGGCCTTGTAGATACCTATGTACATGATTTGCTCGTACACATGGATGTGTAGGTCGACAAATTCTTGCAGGGCGAGGCGCCTCGCGGCGAGCGCGACCTCTAGGTGGACATTCTTCCTGGCATCGGCGGGCAGTCGCAGGGCCACCAGTGCTTGAAAGAGGTTCCGGCCATGGAGGCCGATTAGGGTGGCAGGCAATGAGGAGCCCGGGCGCGCGGGCAGGAGGAGTACGGCGATGTCGTCCGTGAGCTTCTTGAGGACGGTGAACCTGTTGCTGGTGGCAACGATTATCTGGTCCAACCGAGAGTCGTAGTTGGCGTCGACGGCGGCCATCCACCAGCCGGTCTCCAACACCGTCTGGAAACGATCCTCGGCGCCATGCCGCAGGCCGGCGTCGTGGACCATCTGGCGCAGCCGCTGGCCGCTCACGCGCATCGCCGCCATGGGTCTGGAGTGAGCTCTTTTGCGCTTAGTGTAGGTGCTTAGGCAAATGCTTAGGTGCGTACGATATGGTAGATGCATTGGAATGGAGGGGCACCTTTATATGAGGGCTATGAGGGCAAACTGCAATGCATTCACATCGTGCAGCCTCTTTTCCCGGACCTCCTCCCATTACTTCCCTCGTGCATTAATTGAAGGAGGATGCATTGGCCGTTCAACATATCGGGAACCGCTACTCCCTCCCTCGTGTGCATTAAAGCCGTATCGAGAACTGCGCCGCCCGCTGTCAAATCGAATATTCCCTCCGTCTAGGTGAGTATTAAGTCATCTTTCGAAAACCAAATAGTAAACACATAGGCGTGGTGCATTAACTCTCACGTTGTTTCTTATTTTTTGACATAAATAGAGGAATCAACCAATAAGAGATGTGGGGCTTGTATGCTTTTAATGACTTGAGACTATCAAACATGACATGCAGTGGTCAGTTCGTTGCACAAAAACAAATACAACCCATGTCAGCACTGTGACAGCCTGATTTTTGGCCCTTTGTTTTTCTTTTGTTTTTCCAAGGTTTTTGCCTGAGTTTTCTTTTTCCGTGGCTTTGTGGTCTGGAAACTGAAGAAGATGACCTCTTCTTTGCTTCCAGAGTGGATTGTCATTCCCAAATATTTTCCTAGACCCTGTCATTTCCATCCTAGCCCAAATCCCAATATTATTTTTATTGGTAATATTCCTTTTCTATCAAAGGAATAACTCAAATTGCCCTAGGTTGTGAAGCAACCTATATTTACCTCACTCCAAAAATTCCCAAATAATTCTCATAAATTTTTTGGGTCATATCTTGATAAAATATGGCAAAACTTTTCATTGCCATGTTCAAAAATAATTCCCCAATATTCCTTTTTCTATGCTGCCCTGAATGGCACTTTGTGAAGGAAGTGTCATTTATATTTATTCTATTTACTCCAAACCTTTTTGGGCATGTTTATATGTCCAAATAATTGCCTCATGCACAGGTTCAAATTTATTTGCCTAGCCAATCTTCCTCAGTGGGTTTTCAAAGTTTCTGTCAAACAGAAGGCTTTGTGAAGGAAGTACTAGCTAGGAGTACCCAAATGATTTGAACTTTTGCAAACTCCTTAATGTGCTCATATTAACCCCTTCCCCCCATTTTAAGCCCCATAAAATTATCTATGTGAGCACAGGAGAAAATCTTTGTTTCTGGCAATATTTTCAGGTTGTGAAGCAAGTATATTTTATATTGCTTCAAAAATCCTGATAAATTACCAGATCATTCTTATACCCATAAAACATCCCTCCACCAAATTTGGCATCATTTCATTGATCCATTTGATCACCAATATTATTTCAAGTTTCTGGACAGAAATGATGTTTGTGAAGCAAGTGCCATTTTGGCTTGTCCATTTGGCATGAGCTTTTTACATAATCTTTATATGTCCATATCATGAGTATTTGCCAAGTTGCATCCCATTCCATAACTCCATGTGAGAGCATCAACATGACCTTCATTGCTGGACCATTTTGGCAGTTGCAAAGCAACTATGATTTGTCTTGGTCCATTTCTTCGCAAACTCCCCAGGACTGTATTCCTTCCTATCCTAAACACCACAGACAACACATTTGGCCCTTATCAGCTCCCTATTGATCACATCGAGCTGATAAATTTTACTGCAGTAAACTTCAGAGCTCACTATCTATTTACCCAAAGACTATTTAACCAATTTACCACCGTATTTGAGACCTAACCTGGAGGAACTTACCACTAGACAACGTTTTGGCAGCTGTAGAGCATTGAATGCCCATGTTCACGTGGTGACTAAGACACTGGCATGCCTGTGTGCGCGCTCTGTGCGTTGTGGCGTGTCCAGAGCAATGTTTGTGCTGGACCCCCTCCTCCTCTCATCGGCATCGCTCTTGTGAAGATGTCCAGCGTGCTCCCCGTGTCGTCGCCGTTCTCCAGGACCCCTCTCCCCCTCCGGCAGCTTGCTCACCGACGCAAACCGCCGCACGCCCACGAGAGCTAAGTGGCGGTTTTGATCTGTTCATCGTCGTCGCCTTCTTCCCCGTGCTCCTTTGGCCTCCTCCTCCCCGTGAAGCTCTTTCCTGTGCCTCACCGTCGTCTTCCCCGAGCTCATGCACGTGAGCACGCGCCCGTGGCGCCGGCCACGCGTCCACGGCGACGCCAGCACGGCTCCCTCTCGCCCGGCTATATATAGCCATCCCCCGAGCCTCCCGAGCTCACCATTGGCCTCCTGCACCTCCTCTAGCCCCGCCTAGCTTCTTCCCCGAGCTCGAGGACCTCTCTGTGCCCCTCACCATCGCCATGGCCGCCGCAAAGCTCGGCTCAAGTTCGAGCTCCCCGGTCCCCTTCTCCACCCACTAACCTCACCCACGTCCTCCCCATGCTCCGGTGACCCTCCCCAATCCTTCCCCTCGTCACGGAGAACCCCTAGCCACGTGCCCCAAGGTCAACCGCCGCCCTGCCCTCGGCCCCCACTTGACCGCCGTCAACTCAGGCCTCCCAGCGCTGCAGGCTGCTCCAGGATGGAGCAGCACTCCGTTCAGCGCCCGCCGGTGGTCCCAGCTCCACCGGGGACGGCCGGAGCTGCCCGGGCCATCGCCGTGCCGCACGGCCTCGCCTCTCCCCTGCTTCTGTCAAGAGGAAGAAGGAGATGGCCAGGTGGAGCGTTGACCTGGCAAGGTGGGCCACGCGACCCCACCTGTCAGTGACCCTGACGCCCGGCCCAGCCTCTGCCCATTTGACCGGTCCACGCCACGTCAGATAAGTGGAGACGCCTTTTTAGTGTATGTTTTCATTTGCCGAAACGTATTTCTAATTTTACGCTTCTGTCTTATCCACTCAGGGGCTTGTTTGTGATGAAAATTTTACAGAAAAGTCCCTGAACTTCAATCATCCATAACTTTTTATCCGTAACATCAAATGAGGTGATTCCAGCGCTCACTTGTTCGTTTCGTCGAGCCTGTTCTGTTGGTTTCATTTTCACTATGGTTTGACACTATGAAAATGACCTTTTTGCCCTTGCGCGTAAACAGCCCCACCGAGAGAGAGCTGTTTCCGAAAAATCTTTCCGCGGCTTCACCGCACTTCTCCCCGGTGCCTTCTTCATCCCCAGGCAAGCCACAATACCCAGTTGCATGATAGTCATGCAGTAGCCATGGTTTTCAACTTGAATCTTTATTAAATGGTTGCTTGTTTAAAAGATGGATATCGTTGTTCCGGTGATGTTTAGAATTGCATGTTCACTCTTGTGCTATGTTGTCTTGTACTCTGTAATCATGTTATACCTGCTAGTATTACCTTTCATATGTTTTTGCTTGCTAGTAGTACATGTTGATGTCGGAGATGGTCATGCTAGTCAGTATGCCATGCTCAGTGGATATGAGTTATTGTTGATATGGTGGATAGTTATGTGATACCCTCATGATTATGTTGATATCATGTTCATGCATTTTATCATGGCTCAGCATATTGAAAGTGCAACTATCCCTAGGTGGTTTTGGTAATTCATAACAACATATAGCTCATTGAGCTAATCCTATTCCAAGACAAATATTTCAGGAAAGCTCAATGAATGGCATGGCATGGATGATGAAAGTGGATCCTCAAAATATTAAGGACAAAGGATTGGCTCAAGCTCAAAAGCTCAAGACTCTATATTTTACATTTTAGTGATCCAAGATCACATTGAGTCTATAGGAAAAGCCAATACTATCAAGGAGGGCTGAGGTGTTGCTTAATGAGCCTCTTGCTTCATGTGCATAGTGATATGCTCCAAAACCCTCCACTACTTTCTCACATCCACATATGACCTAAACCTAAAGTCAAACTCGCACCCACCGATTCTTTCTATCCGGCGCCACCGAGTTCAAATGTCATAGCCACTGCCACAAACCCTAGGCAAATCGGTATGACCGATAGGGATCTCGGTCTCACCGAGATGGGATTGTAATCTCTTTGTTTCCCTTCGTAACGTTTCGGTCTAACCGAAGTGAGGATCGGTCCCACCGAGATTGCAATGTAAACTCTATGTTTCCCTTTCGTAACGTTTCGGTCTAACCGAGAGAGCGAATCGGTCCCACCGAGTTTACCTGACCAAGTCTCTGGTTAGCTAATTACCAAAGTCGGTCTCACCGAGTTTGTGTAATCGGTCTCACCGAGATTACGTTATGCCCTAACCCTAACCATATCAGTCCTACCAAGTTGCATGTCAGTCCCACCGAAAATCCTAACGGTCACTAGGTTTACTGAAACGGTCCGACCGAGTTTGTTAATTCAGTCCCACCGAGTTTGTTAATTCGGTCCCACCGAGTTTGGTAAATTGCGTGTAACGGTTAGATTTTGTGTGGAGGCTATATATACCCCTCCACCTCCTCTTCATTCGTAGAGAGAGTCATCAGAACAAACCTACACTTCCAACTTACCAGTTCTGAGAGAGAACCACCTACTCATGTGTTGAGGCCAAGATATTCCATTCCAACCACATGAATCTTGATCTCTAGCCTTTCCCAAGTTCCTTTCCACTCAAATCTTCTTTCCACCAAATCCAAATCCTGTGAGAGAGAGTTGAGTGTTGGGGGGACTATCATTTGAAGCACAACAGCAAGGAGTTCATCATCAACACACCATTTGTTACTTCTTGGAGAGTGGTGTCTCCTAGATTGGCTAGGTGTCACTTGGGAGCCTCCGACAAGATTGTGGAGTTGAACCAAGGAGTTTGTAAGGGCAAGGAGATCGCCTACTTCGTGAAGATCTACACTGGTGAGGCAAGTCCTTCGTGGGCGACGGCCATGGTGGGATAGACAAGGTTGTTTCTTCGTGGACCCTTCGTGGGTGGAGCCCTCCGTGGACTCGCGCAACCGTTACCCTCCGTGGGTTGAAGTCTCCATCAACGTGGATGTACAATAGCTCCACCTATCGGAACTACGACAAAAACATCTGTGTCTCTAATTGCGTTTGAATTCTCCAAACCCTTCCCTTTACATTCTTGCAAGTTGCATGCTTTAATTTCCTCTTCCTATATACTCTTTGCATGCTTGCTTGAATTGTGTGAAGATTGCTTGACTTGTTCAAAGATAGCAAAAATCTGCCAAAGTCTAAAATTGGGAAAAGGTTAGGTTTTTAATCGGTCAAGTAGTCTAATCACCCCCCTCTAGACATACTTCAAGGTCCTACAAGTGGTATCAGAGCCTTGGTCTCCATTTGCTTTGATTTCCATAGCTTTTGGTGGTCATAGCCTTGGTTTCACAACCTAGGAGAGTATGGCATCTAGCGAGGGAAATTATCACCGTAGAGGTCCTTACTTTGATGGCACTAATTTTGCTAGTTGGAAGCATAAGATGAAAATGCATATTCTCGGACATAACCCCGCCGTTTGGGCTATTATGTGTATTAGCTTATAAGGTGAATTCTTTGATGGGAGAGAACCGAACTGTGAAGCTAGCACGGAAGAGTTGAAGATGCTGCAATACAACGCTCAAGCTTGTGATATCCTCTTCAATGGCTTGTGCCCCGAAGAGTTCAACAAAATCAGCCGTCTTGAGAATGCAAAGGAAATTTGGGATACTTTGATTGATATCCATGAAGGTACCGACTCCGTCAAGTAATCCAAGTTGGAGGTGCTCCAAAGTCAGCTTGACAAGTTCAAAATGAAGGATGGTGAAGGTGTCGCTGAAATGTACTCTAGGCTTGCTCTTATCACAAATGAGATTGCCGGCTTAGGAAGTGAAGAG
Source organism: Aegilops bicornis (assembly GCA_021605145.1). NCBI lineage: Eukaryota > Viridiplantae > Streptophyta > Magnoliopsida > Poales > Poaceae > Aegilops > Aegilops bicornis. The sequence continues at coordinate 840,794,848 of CM038670.1, read as the reverse complement.
ATGACCGGCAGATTCATCATCAAGAAGATCCTAAGAACATTGGATGGAAAATATGATACCGTGTGCACATTGATCCAAATGATGCCAAATTACAAAGATCTCAAGCCAACGGAAGTCATTGGAAGAATTGTTGCTCATGAGATGTCACTCAAGGATAAGGAGGAACTTCACAACAAGTCAAGTGGTGCTTACAAAGCCTCATGTGAAGCCCCCACATCATCAAGTGAGAAACAAACCTTCAATGAAGAATTGAGCTTAATGGTGAAGAACTTCAACAAATTCTACAAGAGTAGAAGCAAAGAAAGAAGCTCTAAGTCAAGGTCCTACAATGACAAAATATCTTCTAGTAGAGAGCGCAATTGCTACAATTGTGGGAGACCCGGACACTATATCATTGAGTGTACGGCACCCTACAAAAGAAGAGAAGATTCTCCCAAGAGAATAAGTAGAAGAGAAGAACCACCACCAAGAGAGAGAAGGAGTAGAGATGATCGTTATGAACGAAGACCCTCACGGAGAAGCAAGGATTCGGAAAGGAAGGACAAGTCATCAAAGAGCTACACAAAACGAAGACATCAAGCTCACATTGGTGAATGGGTATCCGGTTCCGACTCCGACAATCACTCCGAGAGAAGCTATCACTCCGACTCCGAATACACTCAAGATGAAGGTGTTGCCAGCCTAGCACTTGTATCAACCAACTCCTACGACATATTTGATTCATCAAATGAAGGAATTGGAAGATGCTTCATGGCCAAAGGTCCTAAGGTAACACACCCCGAGTACATGGATTTTAATAGTGATGAAGATGACTTGCTAAGTGATGATGATTTACTTGTTGACAACTCTAGTGATGAATACTATGATGAAGCGTCAATTAATCATGCTAATCAAGATGAAACGAATGACAATGATAAGGAGAAGATTGAGCTTCTAACTAAAGAACTAAACACTCTTAAGTTAGCTCATGAAACTATCTTCGAAGATCATCAAGAACTTTTAAGGGCTCATGAGAAGTTACGCTTTGAAAAGCTCAATCTTGAGCAAGAGCATGAGTTCCTAAAAGCAATAAATGATGATCTCCGTAAGAAAAGTTCTTCTTACATTGCCAAGCGTTTACTCTTATCTACTTACATGCCTCAAGTCAAGTCTAGTAACAAGAACAAGAAAGATTCTTCCTCTAGTAGTAACAATAACAATGCTAAATCCAATATTGTTGCTTCTAGTAGATCTCTTGATTCCACTAATGATTCTCTTAGCCAAGTTACACTTGAGCAAGAAAACAGCTTATTGAAGGGAATTATAGAGAAAGGTGTATACAAGAGCCTTTCCGGGAGTAAGCAATTCGAGCAGATTGTACGCAAGCAAGGAAGGCACCGGAAGAATCAAGGTGTTGGTTTTGAACGAAGTTCAATGCCAATGGAGTTGAGTGGGAAGAAGATCAATACCCCAAGCGAAGTTTGTTCCTCAACAAGAGAAGTGTGATCCTGCTTCCTTCAAGCGAACAGAAGCACAAAAGATGATCTTCCACCACAAGACCACAAGAACAAAGGCAAGGACAAGCTACAAGAGGAGATTGATGCATTTGAAGAAGCACCTAAGGCCTTGGTCAAGTGGGTTCCCAAGACTACGTCAAGATCTACTTCATCAAGTACAACTACTACACCAAGGATTCCCATCAAGATGATGTGGATCCCAAAGAAGAAGAACTAGAGAGTTCTTGAGGGTGACTCCGCCAACATTCTTCACTCATATCATTATGGCAAGGACAAGTGCAACCATATTCCATATCTTGCACTAGTTCAAGGAGTCACAAGCCCTCATGTTGGTAAGGCAAGGGACAAGGTAACCTAATGTTGTCATGGACATCATTTTGTTCGTGCATCACTCTATGTCTATGGATATTCTTGTTTGTTCCTTGTGGGACTAACCCATGTAGGTATTGAAAGTGCAACTCACTCCAATGGATTGCTCCAAAAGATCTACATCAACATTGAGCATCCACATCTTCAACACCTACATGAAGTCATCATCGACATAACCCAAGGTTAGTTCATCCCTCTAAGGGGGGATCTCACATCTAGGGGGAGCTTAACTCTAAGAATTGAGTCAAAGCAACTCTAATGATGTGAACACAAAAATGCTTTATGTAAAAGTGGTAACCCCACTTGAGCTTAAACGATGAGTTTGACATATGATCAAATGTTCTCATTTGACTCCTAAGTCAATATACTCATATATAGATGACCTAGTCATCGCCAATTGTTTGATAGATGCTAGAATTGGTTGTGCATGCTTTGTCACATATTTCATTTGTCATTTTATTGTGTGAGCATGTTGGTTGCATATTTTACTCATTCGAGGACATCCACTTGTTGTTTTGATTGATTGGTTTCTTCTTCTTTGGCCAAGTGGATGGACAAGAATGCCTAAGAACCTTCTCTAACTATCTATGCTTTTCTCGTCTCAAACTCTATTCATGCTACATCACAAAAATTGATCAAGTCAGATTCGAACCACTATGTGTGACGAGCACTCAGAGTCCCCGATTCGTCATAGACTTAAACTTCCAAAACTTCTTTGTGATTTTCGGTCTGACCGATTCCTCCATTTCGGTCATACCAAGATTACTAAGTCGATCTAGGTTTTCATCTCGGTGCAACCGATATGAACTTTTCGGTCAAACCGAGTTGCTGTAACTGTTAGCAGTTATGCATCTCGGTGCCACCGAGTTGTTCCACTCGGTCACACCGACAGTGTCGGGCTATATATTCTCACGGGAAAATTTTGGAAAACTTTCTCCGTAACTCTTCGCCCACGCATAGCTCGCTCTCCTACTAGGTCTCCGGGTCGTCGACTTCATCGCCAGCCGCCTCCTATCGCTGGTCTCTGCCGCCGTCAACGGATTTCATCTCCGCCGTTGCCGCCGTAGCGAGTTCACCGCCGAACTAGGGTATGAACTCGATCACAGTGCTATCCTCGTCTGATTCTCAGCACATTGTGTTCATAATGCTTCTTGCCACGATTGAAACACCTCTATCCAATCAAAACAATCCTTAGAATAGATGTGATTCGAAAATTTAGGGTTAGGTTTCTGCCGAAACCATCTCGGACCCACCGAGTTGAAAAACTCAGTCCCACTAATTTGGCTAACGCCATTGCACTAGTAACTCTCAGTCTGACCGAGAATTACAAATTGGTGTGACCGATTTTAAAACTTTGTGAAACCCTAGCAGTCTCGGTGCCACCGAACTGTGACTCGGTCTGATCGAGTTCACTAGTTTAGGTTCCAAAACTGCTTCGGTATCACCGAGTTTGAAAATCGGTAGATCCGAAATGCTTTCTATGGAAAACTAAAACTAAGTTTTGAATCATTATTTTGCAAAATCTCTGCATTTTGTGATGCTCATCTACTCTACCTCATCTATAACTATTCACGAGGTCAGCAGTGTGTGCAGCATGTCGGACCAAAGTGACAGCGAACAAGTCGGAAGAGCAGATTCACATGAGTGAGGGCACTAGTCCCTCTAGCAGCTCGAGATGAGGGAGTAGGAGCACTCCCAGCAATTCGCCCAAGGCTGCCACAAGGACAAGGAAGAAGAAAACCTCAGAGTCTGAGGATGAGGATTATGTGGCAGTTGAGGATGAGGCTATTTCAAAGAAGAAAGTGCTCAAGAAGGAGTATAGCTCAACTGCAGTAAAGCCAGGATGAAGATCAAAAGGCCTGCAGGAAGACAACCAATGTCCAAAGCCAGAGTCTCCACTCAAGCTTCTTTGGAATCCCAACCCAAAGAGCCTGCTGCTGAAGGAAAGAAAAGGAAGGAAAGGGTCAAGAAGACCATGGCCAGAGTGATAGGAAAGCCTTCCATGATGGAAGAAGAGGAAGAAGAAGAGGTTGCTGCACCAGCACCCAAGGCACAAAAGCTGATGGGTGATGCTATAAAGTCAGGGGCTGCAACTTCAAAGCCCAAAGAAGCACCCAAAGCTTCCTCCAAGCCCAAGAGTGCACCTAAAAGGAATACCAGGAGTATACCAGCTACTGAAAAGAACAAGGCCCCAATGCCTGATGTCGGTGTCAAAACCGGCGGATCTCGGGTAGGGGGTCCCGAACTGTGCGTCTAGGCGGATGGTAACAGGAGACAAGGGACACGATGTTTACCCAGGTTCGGGCCCTCTTGATGGAGGTAAAACCTCACGTCCTACTTGATTGATATTGATATTGTGGATGTTTACAAGAGTGGATCTACCACGAGATCAAGGAGGCTAAACCCTAGAAGCTAGCCTATGGTATGATTGTAAGGGTTGTTGTGATTGTCGTCCCCACGGACTAAAGCCATCCGGTTTATATAGACACCGGAGAGGGCTAGGGTTACATAGAGTCGGTTACAATGGTAGGAGATCTACATATCCGTATCGCCAAGCTTGCCTTCCACGCCAAGGAAAGTCCCATCCGGACACGGGGGGGAAGTCTTCAATCTTGTATCTTCATAGTCTTGGAGTCCGGTTGATGATGATAGTTCAGCCGATGATGGTAGTCCGGCAATCCGGACACCCCCTAATCCGGGACTCCCTCAGTAGCCCCCGAACCAGGCTTCAATGACGATAAGTCCAGCATGCGTGTAGTCTTCGGCGTTGCAAGGCGGGTTCTCCTTTAAGTTCCATGTACCTGCCGAACAGTGTCCGGCTTCCTCATCAATGTTGTGCATCTCGGCTTCCACGCCCAATAATGGCCTTCTTCCACGCTCGCGCAAATGTGAAAAGCCAGGGTGTCTTTTATGTTTTACCCCCTAGTTGTGCGAACAATCTGCCTATAAGGGAGGCAAGAATCCAGATCCAAATCACCATCTTCCTCTCGCAAATACTCATCGGAGCTCTTTCGACCAAGAATCCATTCCATCATGGACCCTCAATGCTGCTCCTCTTCTCGCGCTCCCGGCCCTTTGCCAGGAGATTGGAGGAGATGCTCTGTTCCGCACCACGAGCTGGTGAAGCTCCAAATGGGGGGATATCTCCCTCCGGCCTTCATGGTTCCGGTTCGAGCCGGGCTAGCCACCTACAAAGGTGGGAAGCAAGCGGAGGTTACCCCTAATCCCAACAAAGGGGAGCGGGTATGCTTCGTCCCCTATCTGATAAGGGGGCTCGGATTTCCTGTACATCCATTCCTCCGCGGGCTCCTGGAGTTCTACGGACTCCAGCTCCATCACCTCACACCCGCCTCAATCCTGCATATTGCGGGTTACGTAGCTCTTTGCGAGCTTTTCCTGGGCATCGAGCCCCACTTCGCGCTGTGGAAGAGGTTGTTTTGCCTTGTACCCCGTTCTCACGAGGGGTCCATATATCAAGTGGGCGGTGCCGAAATATGGCGCATTGCCGGGACCGGATATCCATCCGGAACCCCTAAGAAGGCGCCCGAAGACTGGCCTTCGGAATGGTTTTATATAGAAGACGCTCCGCTGCCGGACCCTGTTCGGATCGGCCTCCCAGAGTTCAGCAATGCTCCTCTGAAGAAACGCCTTAGTTGGCGTCCGCGGAGCCCCCGTTTGGACAAAGAGAAGAGCGTTCATTATTTGATGGGCCGAATAAGGTTACTGGCCCATGCCGGGTTGACCATGATTGGAGTCATGGCAACATGCATTATGCGGGGGGTGCAGCCACTACAATACAGGGCCACCCCATGTGGGATTTCAACGGGGAGGACGATGCCGCCCGTCATGGCCGCAAAGGGCCGGAATCGGCCGAAGATCTGGCGACGATCTTGTCCGGCCTGTATAAGGGGGAGAAGGAGGATTTCCTTCGGATGAACCCGTTAAAGGGGTTTTCCATGAACAATCCCCGGCCTTGGGTAAGTGAACACTCAGCGTGTCCGACCCGTGCTTTTCGAAACTTTAAGTTTCTTACGTTGTGTTCTTCTTTTGACGCAGGAACTGCGGGGACCGTGGAGGGAATGTGAGTCCGGCTCCGCAGCCCGAGGATCCGAGAGATCCGGGATCCGGCCTCCGAAGAGGATCCAGACATAAGGGTGGAGCTAATCGACGGGGTGTTCCACCAGCTTAGCATGGACAACGTTTTAGTCGCCATCACGGCAGACTATCCCGGACTATATCCGGCTTCCCAGGTAATTGCGGCCGAAGCCCCGATACCGTCATTCCTTCCTTGCTTATTTCTGACCACCGTATATGATGGCGCTGTGCAGGAGGCGCCCCTAGGGCGAGAAGCCGAGCCCGCGGTGGCTGACCAACAAGGGCCAGTTCGGACCAGTAGGCGGAAGAGGAGCGCGGCGCGGACTGAAACGTCGCCGCAAAGGTATAGCTCACAATTCAGTATTTAGAGCAACGTTCCTAGGAAGCGTTTGAGTGCTCATGATTTTTATAGGGAAAAAAGCGTCCGCCGGACTGCAGGCGTGAAGTTTGTCAATCCAACCTCTACCAGTCGGGCTCCCGCACCTGGTCAGGAGGGGGAGGCGAGCGCAAGGCGCGAGCCGGACATTCCTCCGACGGAGGATGCCGAAAGACTGTCCGCCACCAAGTCTGAGGTGGAGAGTGCCCTGAATCACTGGCGCCGCCGGACAGTATTCCATGACGCGTGCTTCTCCCCCGAGGCGTTGAATGCCTTTAACACGGGGGACGCGCACCTTCGTGCTGCTCAAGATAGTTTTACCAGAGCCACGGAGCAGTATATAAAAGACATACGGGTAAGAGAATTTAATAGTTGTATATGCCAGTAGCCCCCGAGACTTAAAGTAGTTATATTAACTGATTTAAGGATCATATGAAATGCAGGATCTTACCGAGAAGAATACCCGACTGTCTCAGGAGTTGCAAGAGTGCAAGGCCCAACTGGAGGCCGCATTTTCTGGCGCAGGAGGAAACGCAACGACCTCTCCTGGTAACGCATTATGTTTAGAAAGATAAGCGGCGCTTGGCCGTTGCGCAAGTCTAAAAAAGGACATTGCAGGTGCTGCCAGACAAGATCCGGACAGGCAAGAACTTCTACGCCAACTAAAGGTCGGCGAGAGGGTGCTGCATAAGGTGCAGCATGAAAGGAACAAGCTCCAGGATGCCCATGCCCATCTTGGAGAAGAGCTGAAAGGCGTTCGGCCGAGCTGTCGGGCTCCGTTAAGGAGAATCAACGGCTTCGTCGCGGCATATATAGTAAGTGCTTGAGCGAACTCCTTTGAAAAGAAGAGTTCGGCGAGGAAGTCAATTTGACAGAATATATCTGTAGGTATGCTCACAGGTCGCCCTGCGGAGGAGATGCCCGTAACAACGGGTGATCAACTTCCCGAATTGTTGCAACTGGTCGAACGAGTTCGGCAGGCTATGAGCAGCGTCATCCAGGCGTTATGGCCAGCCTTCTCCGTACCCGAGGGTCTTGGGGAGCTTGCGGAGAAGCTGCAGGAGGCGGCAGCGCTTCCATGTATGGAAGATTTCGCCTGCCGCCAAGGTGCCAAGGAGGCACAGGCCATGGTAAAGACGCAGCATACAAGAAGGCGGATCCCAACCACATGGCCGAAGTCGGACCTGTGGGGCCCGATGGGAAGGAGATCCCTGTGAGTTTAGTATACGGCCAAGTGGAGTTGGCGGCAAAATTTTCCCAACAGGACTGTAAATTAGACAACCTGTTAGACGGGATTGAGGAAGAATACAATCAATCGATTTGACAATGTATTATAAACTGACATACAAAATGCCTTCTAGCCGGATTGTAGATCATTTGTCTTTGCCGACCTTTTAACCCGACCTCGGGACCCTAGAGTGCAGGTGTGTCCGAATACCCTCTCGGTTATGAAACAACCGGGGTATGCATGGAGACCAGGCGTAGGGGTCATCAGTGCTTTATCAGACAAGTGCCCAACTAGTTATGTTATATTACATGGTTAGTAAGAAACATCTTCCAGGGAGAATAGTTCCGTTAAGGGTTCCTTTCCGCTGGGGTGCCATGCCCTAAAGTGCATGTCCGGACTGCGAAAAAAGGCGTAAAACATCTGGGGCAGATAAATAAGTGGATAAAAAATCATCTTTTAAGTCACCGACCGAATATTCCCTTAAGAACGCTAGCTTTCGGCTCACCCAGTCTGAGGTACACATCCGAGTGACCAGCGATAATAATCGCAGAGGTGCTCCCTTTACCTCCTAGCCGAACAATCGGGAACGTAGGGGTAAGCACAGGAGCCAGGCAACCCATCTTGGCCAAAACTTAAGTCATATCGATGCATATAATGGTGAATAAAAGGTACATGTGGAGGCTTGACACATGTGCTGGGCATGAAGCCCGTATAATTAAGCTTCTGGTAAAGAAGCCCCCAGGTATAATGAGTGCGGGTAGCACATCAATTGTGCGCGAACATTGCGTGGGTAAAGCCCTTTAAGGCTTGGATGAATAGGGTTGAGAAGAAAAAGATAAACAAAAGGCAGCTGAAATAAATTAAAAAAATCTGGACGGGGGGAGGGGACGAACTCTTAGTCCGGCGCTAGGCATAGAATCGTCGGAGGAGGGCTGCGTTCCATGGGTTCGGCTCGAGTCGGTTATCCGATGCATTTCGTAGACGGTACGCTCCGCCGGTCAGGACTTGATCGATGATGAAGGGGCCTTCCCATTTGGGCTTGAGCTTGTCCTTTTTCTTGTCCGGCAGGCGTAGAACCAGTTCGCCAACGTTGTAAGTCTTGGCCCGTACTTCTCTGCTTTGATATCTTCGAGCCTGCTGCTGATAAAATGCGGAACGAGCCTTGGCGACGTCGCGCTCTTCCTCCAATGTGTCCAAGCTGTCCTGCCGATCCAACTCGGCTTCTTTTTCTTCGTACATGCGCACTCGAGGTGAGTCATGAATGATGTCGCAGGGCAAGACTGCTTCTGCGCCGTATACCATAAAAATGGTGTGAATCCGGTGGTACGGTTAGGCGTTGTCCGCAGCCCCAGTGCAGTCGAGCTCCTCTACCCGGTGCGTGTCAGATTTACGTGAGGACCGCACTAGTGCGGGTTTGATGCCGCTCATTATTAGACCATTTGCTCGTTCCACTTGACCGTTGGTTTGAGGATGATAGACTGAGGCGTAATCGAGCTTGATGCCCATATTTTTGCACCATGATTTAACCTCATCGGCGGTGAAGTTCGTGCCGTTATCGGTGATGATGCTGTGGGGGACACCATAACGGTGTACTACCCCGGATATAAAGTCTATCACTGGTCCGGACTCTGCCGTTTTAACTGGCTTGGCCTCTATCCATTTGGTGAATTTATCCACCATGACCAATAGGTACCTTTGCTTGTGGGTTCCCCCTTTAAGTGGTCCGACCATGTCAAGCCCCCAGACCGCGAACGGCCAGGTAATGGGTATAGTTTTGAGGGCGGTGGGTGGCATATGGCTCTGATTAGCAAAGAGCTGACAACCGACGCATCTTTGGACTAAGTCCTGAGCATCTGCTCGGGCCGTCGGCCAAGAAAATCCTGTCTGGAATGCCTTTCCTATAAGGGCCCGAGCTGCGGCGTGGTGTCCGCCTAGTCCGGCATGAATTTCAGCCAGGAGGTTTCGCCCTTCCTCTTCGGAGATACACCTTTGAAGGACTCTGGTTGTGCTTTTCTTATAAAGTTCTCCCTCATAGACCTTGTAGGCTTTAGATCGCCGGACAATGCAGCGGGCCTCATTTTGGTCTTCGGGAAGCTCCTGCCTAAGTAAGTAGGCGAGGAATGGTTCTGTCCATGGGGCAATTACTGCCATTATGTCGTGGGCGGAAGGTGTTATGTCATCGGCTGGATCGCCGGTTGGTGCGGCTTGTTCCGGATTGTTAGTTCCGGACTCCTCTTCCCATAGTACGGATGGCTTGAAGAGCCGTTCCAGGAAGATGTTAGGAGGGACAGCATCGCGTTTTGCGCCAATGCGTGCCAGTACATCGGCCGCTTGGTTATGGTTCCGGGCTACGTGATGGAATTCAAGTCCTTGAACTGGCTGACATTTTTAGGACAGCGTTGCGATATGCTGCCATTTTCGGATCTTTGGCGTCAAAGTCTCCGTTTATTTGGGATATTGCGAGGTTTGAGTCTACGCGCACCTCTAGGCGTTGAATGCCCATGGAGATTGCCATCCGGAGACCGTGTAAAAGGGCCTCGTATTCGGCTGCGTTGTTGGAGTCCGTGTACATTATCTGAAGTACGTATTGGACTGTGTCTCCGGTTGGGGACGTCAATACGACGCCAGCCCCCAGTCCGGCTAACGTTTTAGAGCCGTTGAAGTGCATAATCCAATTGGAGTATGCGCCGTATTCTTTAGGGAGTTCGCCGGTCCATTCAGCGACAAAGTCAGCCAAAACTTGTGACTTTATAGCTCGCCGAGGTTTGTAAGATATATCAAATGGTAAGAGCTCAATGGCCCATTTTGCAATCCTGCCCGTCGGCGTCAGCGGTTGTTTATAATGTCGTTAAGTGCTACTTGAGAGGCCTTTGTTATCGAACACTCTTGAAAGTAGTGTCGGAGCTTCCGGATGCCATGAACACCGCGTATGCTATCTTACGATAGTGCGGGTAACGGGACTTGCAGGGGTTAACACAATGGATCGTAGTATACTGGTTTTTGAAGAGGAAGTTATGCCCTTCGCTTCTCGTTCAACGACGCAGTACCGCGCTTACAACCTGATGCGTAGCTGCGATGTATAACAACATTGGTTCGCCGGGTTGGGCGCAGCCAGACCGGATTTGTTGCCAATATGGACTTTATTTCTTGAGTCCGGCGGTGGCAGCATCCGTCCACTCGAAGTGTCCGTCGCTGAGGAGGCGATAGAGGGTAATGCCTTTTCTCCTAGGCGGGAGATAAAGCGGCTTAGAGCCGCCACGCATCCGATCAATTTTTGTATTTGCTTGAGGTCTTTTGGGATATCTAGCTGTGACAGAGCTCGGATCTTGGCTGGGTTTGCTTCAATTCCTCTACGGATATGATGAAGCCCAGCAGCTTTCCAAATTGCACGCAAAACACATTTTTCCGGATTCAGCTTGATGTCATATGCTCACGAGGCTGTCGAATGTGAGCCTCAAGTCGTCTACTAGAGTTTCGGCGTGTTTAGTTTTGGCGACTACGCCGTCTCGTATGCCTCTACTGTTTTGCCGATCTGGGTAGCCGGACATGTCCGAATCATGCGGCGATATGTTGCGCCGGGCGTTTTTAAGTCCGAAGGGCATCGTGTTGAAGCAGAATGGTCCATATGGAGTAATGAATGCCGTTGCGGCTTGATCCGCTTCGCCATCTTGATTTGATGATAGCCGGAGTATCGTCCGTGAAGCACAATGAATCGTGCCCTGCAGCGGCATCGATGATTTGATCGATCTTGAGGGGAGGAAGGGATCCTTTGGGCAGGCTTTATTTAGGTCTTTGAAATCGACACATAGGCGCCCGAGATTTGTCCTTCTTTGGTACCATTACCAGATTTGCTAGCCAATCCGGATGTTTGATGTCTCTGATGAATCCGGCTTCCAATAGTTTGGCTAGCTCCTCTCCCATTGCCTGTCTTTTGGGTTCGGAAAATCGTTGAAGAGCCTGTTTGACTGGCTTAAATCCTTTTAGGATATTTAGGCTGTGCTCGGCCAGCTGACGTGGGATTCCTGGCATGTCTGAAGGGTGCCAGGCAAAGACGTCCCAGTTTTCTTGTACAAATTCTCGTAGTGCAGCGTCTACATCAGGGTTTAATTGTGCCCCGATGGAGGCCGTCTTTGCAAGGTCCGTTGGGTGGACTTGGAATTTGACTATTTCATCCGCTGGTTTAAAAGAGGTGGACTTGGATCTTTTATCAAGTATCACATCGTCCTGTTCACCGTGGGCGCATCGCGGTGAGTTCCTCGGCCGCTAGGGCTTCGGATAGTGCCTCGAGGGCTAGTGCGGCTGTTTTATTTTCGGCGCGGAGTGCTATGTTCGGATCACTAGCGAGAGTGATAATTCCGTTGGGACCGGGCATTTTAAGCTTCATGTACCCATAATGGGGTATAGCTTGAAAAATTGTGAATGCCTCTCGTCCTAATAAAGCATGATATCCGCTGCTGAATGGAGCCACTTGAACGTGACCTCCTCGACCTGTAATTGTCCGTGAGCGAACACTACGTCGGCGTGATTTTTCTGTCTGCAGCATGCTTCCCGGTGGGGATTATTCCTCTAAAGGTTGTGCTGCTTCGAAAAATGCGGTTCCACTAAATTACCATTTTTCGGAGAGTTTCCTCGTATATGAGGTTTAGTCAGCTGCCGCCATCCATGAGTACCTTAGTAAGGCGAAAGACGTCTACTATCGCGCTGATGACCAAAGCGGTGGTGCCCGGCAGTTCGAATTTAGGTTAAATCGCTGGCATTGAAGGTAATGGCCGTGTCGCTCCATGGATTTATTGTTGCTACTTGGTAGACTTCGGCAAGGTTGCGGAGTTGTCGTTTTCGCATGTTATTGGATGCGAAAGTCTCGAAAACGATTAACACCGTCTTTGGTGTTCTTTGGGCTGGGATTACGAAGCTAGAAGCTCTTCGCCACTTTTGACCACCGCCGTAGTATCCAACATGCTCGAAGGCTATGAGTTGGAGTGGCGCCTACGTGCTATGAATTTTGCGAGGTCCGTTTAGCCAGCCCTCGATGCGATTCCGTACCCTTTAGGGGGTTTTGGTTTTTTGGTATTCAACCCGGGTGCTTGATAATGATGCACCCTTTGGTTCCGGACTAGGGATGTATTCGGGGCCGGATTATCCCAAAATTTACTTTCGGTTTTCCAGGCGCTCTCCATCGCACAGTACTTTTGTACGATGGTTTCCAAGTCAGCAAAGCATGTAATGTCGGGGCGACTTATGGCGTTTAGGATTCCCTCGTTCGTGCAATTATTGCAGAAGACTGAGATTGCGTTTTCCTCTCGGCAGTCCTTTATCCTGTCCATAACCAGGAGGAATCTGGCCTAATAGTGATGTACTGTCTCGGCGGGCTCTTGCCGAATTAGAGTTAGATCGCATATGTCTGGGCGGGTGGGTGGAACTAAGTCCGGAACCCTACCCATCTCAAGGCTCGAAGGCCGAGAAGTTTCCGATTTTGGAAGCTTGGATTTCTGGGCGTTGTCCAACGAGTCCAGTCCGATGCGACTTTAAGTTCAGTGTTTGATCGAAGCCCGTCCCTCCGCGGGAATCCGGCATGGGGGGTTCGGGGATCCGGACGTGACTAGTTTTCAATACAGGAGAAGCGTCGCCGCATTGTTCCTCTACCACTGCAACGTGGTGGTGACCTGGGGAGAGTTAATTTCTCTTAGTTCGGGTTTAAGCCCAATCTGATCGTAGTCTGTAGCGACTCCGAGGGCGGCGATGCGATCCAAGAGCTCGTTTACGGACAAGAGCTCTATTGGATCCAGCCGCTCGGCGAATTCCGAGCTGACGTGAAGATTGCTTTTGACGACTTGAGAGGTCGTTGTCGAAGCGATGGCCTGACAGGCGGTCATAAGAAAACCACCTAGCCGGATAGTTTGGCCGGTGGCCAAGGCTCCTTTGGCGAAAATACCGTCCTTGAAGACGGGAGGAGGCATCCTTCCTATCGGTGACGGCACAGAGGAACTCTCAATGAAAGCACCAATGTCGGTGTCAAAACCGGCGGATCTCGGTAGGGGTCCCGAACTGTGCGTCTAGGCGGATGGTAACAGGAGACAAGGGACACGATGTTTACCCGAGTTCGGGCCCTCTTGATGGAGGTAAAACCCTACGTCCCGCTTGATTGATATTGATATTGTGGATGTTTACAAGAGTGGATCTACCACGAGATCAAGGAGGCTAAACCCTAGAAGCTAGCCTATGGTATGATTGTAAGGGTTGTTGTGATTGTCGCCCCACGGACTAAAGCCATCCGGTTTATATAGACACCGGAGAGGGATAGGGTTACATAGAGTCGGTTACAATGGTAGGAGATCTACATATCCGTGTCGCCAAGCTTGCCTTCCACGCCAAGGAAAGTCCCATCCGGACACGGGGAAGTCTTCAATCTTGTATCTTCATAGTCTTGGAGTCCGGTTGATGATGATAGTCCGGCCGATGATAGTCCGCCGATGATGGTAGTCCGGCAATCCGGACACCCCTAATCGGGACTCCCTCACCGGATGTTCTTTGCCGAGGAAGATGATGAAGGGCAAGTCCTAAGGAAGCTCAAACCCAAGATTCCAGACCACAATGATGCTCATCCTGTGGCTGAAAACATGAAGATCAGGAGAGACTTAGGGTTGAGGCTATGGAGAGAGTCAGATCCATATGCCACCAGGAGAAGGACTGCTGTAGATTACAGGTTCCACACGAAGGAGCAGCAGGACTTCTATGAGACCATCTTGTAGGATAAAAAGCCCATAGTGTGTGATATGAGGTGGGTCGACTGGACCTACATACAGGAAAATGAAGAACACTATCCTGGAGTGTATGACAGCTTCAGTGCGTGTGGAGTTGCAGATTTTGTTGGGCGGAAGCTCACAAACTAGAATGACGAGCTCATTGTGCAATTCGACTCCACAGCACATTTCTGTCCAGATGGCAGGATAGTTTGGATGTCTGAAGGAACGAGATACCAATCAACCATAGAGGAATGGGCAAGTCTGATCAATGCCCCAAAGGAAAGTGAAGATGACTTGGACATTTATGCCAAGAATAAGATGGATCATAACTCTATTTCACAGATGTACAAGGAGATCCCAGATGATGCACTTGAGACTTTCAAGTTTGGATCAGTTCATTTTCTTCTGCCAGGGCTGCCAACGATCAACTGGATCCTAAGGCACACTCTGTTGCCCAAATCAGGTGACCACAACATGATCAGAGGGCATGCAATTAATTTGCTTCACATATTTGATGTGCCCCAGAAATTCAAGGTCATGAGCCTCATAGTTGAAACTATCAAGAGGACAGCAGCAGACCAAAAGAGGAGCTGTGGATATGCCCCACAAATTTAGGAGTTGATTAACTCAAAGATGGGCACAGGGAAGTATCTGTTGGATAAGGAACACTCTGTTCTCTATCCTGACTTTGAGGACAATCAAGTTGTCATGACTGAGAATGAACCATCATCAGTATAAGCTCAAGAAAAGAAGGAGAAGGCAAGGAAAGAAAAGGCTGCCAAGATGCCAACTCTAGCAGAGGCATCTGAGTACTTTTTGAAGAGCAAGCAAGACCAGCATGGTTACTTGATAGCATCAACTCTGCGTATTGAGAAGGGGTTGGCCACCCTAACTCAAAACCAGGAGAGCCTGGAAAGAATCATGGAACAAAAATTCTATGATCTTGATGTCAAAGTAACTGAGATTCAGTTAGTTGTGGAGAAGCTACAGGATGACATGCAGGAGAGGAAGGGCAGGACACCAACTGATGCATTTGCCAGAGTGCCTCGAGCTCAGAGATCAGCTGTAGAGCCATTACCAGACACCAGAGTCACTTCATTTGCTCCAGCTACAGCTCCATGGCCAGCGCAACCAGCTCCAGCACCAACTCCTTCAGCTCCTTCCACATCAACTGAAGTCTTCGTCCAAGGAGACATCTCTACGCCACCAGCAGAAGACCAAGCCCGAGAGACGATATAGTCCTATGCATTTTCTATGAACTTTTCGGTAACTTGTTGCCAAAGGGGGAGAAAAATGTATAGATCATAGGGCTTCGCGAGAGAGAGAGAGAGAGAGAGAGAGAGAGAGTTTGCTTTTGTTCTCTCTTGTCTTCTTGGTTGAACTTTGTTTGCCTTTGATTGCTTGAGATACTATGCTATTACCTGTGAGACATTGATGATCATGTGTTTGATCATAAGCTACACTTATGCTTGTTATGATATTATCTTACTTACCCTTATATGATCATTCACTTTGCTTGGTGATGAGTGAATGTATGCAATCCTTATTATTTTGAGCGCTCCACCAAGATGTATGTGACATGGAAGAGTAACCCATGAGCCTAATTCCTTGTGCATTTGCAGTCCAAAGCAAATCTTAAAATATGCACAAATTTAGGGGGAGCTCTTGCTTATCACATACTTCTCAAAGCGACGATGTTTTCAATCTTATTATCATTTGTCGAAGCTTTGATCTATATGTTGTCATCAATTACCAAAAGGGGAGATTGAAAGTGCAATTATCCCTAGGTGGTTTTGGTAATTCGTAACAACATATAGCTCATTGAGCTAATGCTATTCCAAGACAAATATTTCAGGAAAGCTCAATGAATGGCATGGCATGGATGATGAAAGTGGATCCCTCAAAATATTAAGGACAAAGGATTGGCTCAAGCTCAAAAGCTCAAGACTCTACATTTTACATTTTAGTGATCCAAGATCACATTGAGTCTATAGGAAAAGCCAATACTATCAAGGAGGGATGAGGTGTTGCTTAATGAGCCTCTTGCTTCATGTGCTTAGTGATATGCTCCAAAACCCTCCACTACCTTCTCACATCCACATATGACCTAAACCTAAAGTTAAACTCGGCCCCACCGATTCTTTATATCCGGCGCCACCGAGTTCAAATGTCATAGCCACTTCCACAAACCCTAGGCAAATCAGTATCACCGATAGGGATCTCGGTCTCACCGAGATGGGATTGTAATCTCTTTGTTTCCCTTCGTAAAGTTTCGGTCTAACCGAAGTGAGCGATCGGTCCCACCGAGATTGCAATGTAAACTATCTGTTTCCCTTTCGTAACGTTTCGGTCTAACCGAGAGAGCGAATCAGTCCCACCGAGTTTACCTGACCAACTCTCTGGTTAGCTAATTACCAAAGTCGTTCTCACCGAGTTTGTGTAATCAGTCTCACCGAGATTACGTTATGCCCTAACCCTAACCATATTGGTCCTACCGAGTTGCATGTCAGTCCCACCAAAAATCCTAACGGTCACTAGGTTTACTGAATCGGTCCGACCGAGTTTGTTAAGTCGGTCCCACCGAGTTTGGTAAATTGTGTGTAACGGTTAGATTTTGTGTGGAGGCTATATATACCCCTCCACCCCCTCTTCATTCGTAGAGAGAGCCATCAGAACAAACCTACACTTCCAACTTACCAGATCTGAGAGAGAACCACCTACTCATGTGTTGAGGCCAAGATATACCATTCCAACCACATGAATCTTGATCTCTAGCCTTTCCCAAGTTGCTTTCCACTCAAATCTTCTTTCCACCAAATCCAAATCTTGTGAGAGAGAGTTGAGTGTTGGGGAGACTATCATTTGAGGCACAAGAGCAAGGAGTTCATCATCAACACACCATTTGTTACTTCTTGGAGAGTGGTGTCTCCTAGATTGGCTAGGTGTCACTTGGGAGCCTCCGACAAGATTGTGGAGTTGAACCAAGGAGTTTGTAAGGGCAAGGAGATCGCCTACTTCGTGAAGATCTACCGCTAGTGAGGCAAGTCCTTCGTGGGCGACGGCCATTGTGGGATATACAAGGTTACTTCTTCGTGGACCCTTCGTGGGTGGAGCCCTCCGTGGACTAGCGCAACCGTTAGCCTCCATGGGTTGAAGTCTCCATCAATGTGGATGTACGATAGCACCACCTATCGGAACCACGACAAAAACATCCGTGTCTCCAATTGCGTTTGAATTCTCCAAACCCTTCCCTTTAAATTCTTGCAAGTTGCATGCTTTAATTTCCGCTGCCTATATACTCTCTGCATGCTTGCTTGAATTGTGTGAAGATTGCTTGACTTGTTCAAAGATAGCTAAAATCTGCCAAAGTCTAAAATTGGGAAAAGGTTAGGTTTTTAATCGGTCAAGTAGTCTAATCACCCCCCCCCTCTAGATATACTTCAAGCTCCTACACATATTTGCATTCAAGTTTAACCGGATTAAATTGAACTTGAACAACTGTTGGCTGAGTCATGGTGCCGCTGAATCGATGCTGACCAGTGCAACCACACTTACCAGTATGGGATGTTCCTAACTGGGTCTATTGTTGTGCCTCTCGCCGGTGCCTCCAACGAGGGAAGGTTATGGGCGCGCGCTACCCTGATCAGGTAGGCGGACATAAGCCTTGTGTGCCCGTAGTTGAGTTAGTTTTTGGATCCTTGTCCCAGAGTGGGACGGGCCACGACGGTGGTCGCTGTGTCTAGAGGTAGACACGGGGCCACCCATGACTTATCCTAGTGGGGAGTGAGTGGGAGTGGCCGGGAGAGTGTCATGGCAGTAGGACGGTTTTGTCGGAACGCTGTTGGTCCACCCGAATGGGAGTGCGAGGCCATGGGTTCCGTAGTGTGGGTACAGTGTACTAACCTATGCAGAGTGTATATTAAATCTATCGATAGCCGCGCCCGCGGATAAGGGCCCAGGTCGAAAGTAGGTCACACCACGAGTCAACAGTAATAAGAATAATGTGTTTGATAATAAGGAGATAAGTTGTTTGTGATCGCCGTAAGGATCACGGGCCAAGTGTTGGTCGGGTTTTGATCGCCGTAAGGATCACGGGCCAAGTGTTGGTCGGGTTGTGATCGTCGTAAGGATCACAATGGTATCGAGGATACCGAGTTGTTGTATATTCGTGATGTTGTGCGAAAGTCGTGGGTAAAGGTCAAGCTCCTTGTGGTCATTTACTGATTACTACGGTATTGGTTATACCAAGCTTGATTTGATCCTGAGATGATCGTGTGATGTCCGAGGTCGGTAAGTGATGCATGGGTTGGTTACGAGGTAACCGAGCGAAACAAGTGGTGCATGTAATGTCATCATGTTGCATGCTAGTGTTGTCGGATTAATATGTTCATGTTGTATTAGCTGTATCATGTTTATGTTGGTCATGCCATGTTATGCTGATGATCTCATGTTAATTCCTGTTTAACCTGTAATTGCCATGTTGTTGTTTGTCTTGAATGCTTCTGGTTTTTGTGAGCTTGCAAGTACATTCAATGTACTGACTTGGCGTGTCATGCCAGCTTGCAGGTCATGCCGGATTTGATTGCTTGCTTGTCGTGGTTTCTGTTCATGCGAGCTAGGATAATCGTTCCAGCCAGAGTCCCTGCGGAGTTGAGTTCACCACCGTCTTCGTTGTTCCGCTGCTAGAGTTCTTCCGCTGCATCGTGTTGTTCTGCTGCTTGCATAGAGCAACTGAGGATGGCGTAGTGTCGCCATACCGATGTTATTCATTGTAATATCGGAGACCTTGTATTCATATTCGTGTAATAATAAAGAGCTGGTTTGTTCTATGCTAAGCAGTGCCGTATTCCAGAAGAATTCATCTCGATCTCTGGGCTGGAATACGGGGCGTTCCGGTTTTTCCTGAGCCGGGGTGCCACAAGGCTTGGTATCAGAGCAGGTCTGGCAGTAGGACGCCCTAGACCGCGCGAACGTTAGAAAGTGGTAGTATAGACCCCAGTTGGTTTGTTGCACTTGATTGCTGCATTTGTTTGTCGCATAGCATGCATACAGCATTATTATTTGTTGCTAACGGTTTATCTGATGAGTGTAGCTGGCATTGGTTCGGATCCACTACAACTCAACCTTTGCATTTCTCCAGTTCCCTTTTTCTTTCACTGTTTGGTGTCATTTCTGTCCTAGCAGAGTGATGCCAAGTGGTCCTAACACTATTTGCAAAAATGGTGCTCAGGTATCGCATCGATGTCTTTCTTCCAGTCCCGTCTATCGTTTCGATGATAGGCATGCGTCTATCCCAGATCATTCTTTTATTTTGGTGTGTTGGCAACCCTTAATGATCTTAGTTATCAAGAAAGGGCAATGTCAGCAGCCTCAGTTTTCCCCCGCTATCCTATTTCTTGGACGAGTACGGATTTTTTTTCGTCCGCTTGATAATAATGTAGTTGCGACCTTCGTGTCCCACTACATGATTACCGAGTACGTCCTTACCTCCGAGCTAGTTCAGGTTGCCACCTGGCTAAGCTAGCACTTGGTGTAGCGCTGTTTACACCAATTCTTCCACACATTTATTCATCCTGGTGCACATCGTCACAGCATGCTAGATCGTAGAACCGGAGATTCCGCGCAATTTGTGTGCTTAAGTAGGCATGCATATTGTGTGACTAGCAGTAATATGTGATTATTGCTTGATTAATTATATTAGTAGTATGCTTGTGTGCTTTTGTTTTAGTCGTTTCTGTTGTTCCTTTCTTTGGGCCTTCGGTGTTACAATTTTTTCCCCTATTAAAGTTGCTCGTCAACCGACACCGGACCCGAA
Source organism: Aegilops bicornis (assembly GCA_021605145.1). Lineage (NCBI taxonomy): Eukaryota > Viridiplantae > Streptophyta > Magnoliopsida > Poales > Poaceae > Aegilops > Aegilops bicornis. Next base: position 840,774,726 of record CM038670.1, on the reverse strand, counting down.
GAGTCAGCAAGAAATGCATATATTTGGAAACTCAGCTAAACAGAATGGAATTATCAGCAGACTGCAATGAAAATTGGAATATCTCGTCTGAATGCAAAAGAAATCCTGGATGGAATGTCAGTATAAAGTTTGCATTAGCATGCACTCATCACAACAAAATGATTAAATCAGCAAGAAGATAAATTGTGTGCAAGGTTGATAGAATATTATCAAAGGTATGGCTCAGATACAAGCTTAATTTTTCGTTGAGGATGATTTTGGAACTCGGTGTACCTGGAAGCAAATAAAAATATGGCATATACTCGGAAAGGGAAATAGTCCTGCAAAACCCCGTTTCATGCAAGAAATCAATATCAAAAAAAATAGATGGTTATATATGTGGGAATCAGTCCACATATCACAATAAGAAGTTTCTGGTGTAAGCAACCCACTTCTCCCTCGCAAGATACCAGAGAAGCTTCCAAGGCAAAATTCATCTACCTTCCTCAGTATGATACATGGATGACTTCTCGAGCAAGGTACTATGCCTTCTTCAGTAAGCAACCGTGAAAGCTTCCAGCATAAGGTACTGAGTCTTTCCCCAGCAAAGTCTTTAAGGGGGTAAGCTTCTGAAGCAAGATATTCAGTCTTCTTCAGCAAGCTGACCGATGAAAGTTTCGAGCACAAGCCAGCAAATATTCTTCAGTAAGACATTGGTACAAGGTAGTATGCTGTGAATTGACAGCATATGGCAGTGAATCCCAAGAATCAGATCCGCAACATTTTGGTCAGAATCAAGAATCAGTCAGAATACACGTCTGTCTTGGAATCAGGTCCTCATATATATGCAATGAGCATACCATCAAGATCTTACAAGTCACTCGGATGAGGATCTGATAACCACGTGAGGATGGCTACGAGAATAAAGCCAGTATACACCATAGTGTGACAAAGGATAGTTGGAAATATGCCCTAGAGGCAATAATAAAATGGTTATTATTACATTTCCTTGTTCATGATAATTGTCTATTGTTCATGCTAAAATTGTATTAACTGGAAACCGTAATACATGTGTGAATACATAGACCACAACATGTCCCTAGTGAGCCTCTAGTTGACTAGCTCGTTGATCAATAGATGGTTATGGTTTCCTGACCATGGACATTGGATGTCATTGATAAGGGGTCACATCATTAGGAGAATGATGTGATGGACAAGACCCAATCCTAAGCATAGCACAAGATCGTGTAGTTCGTTTGCTAAAGCTTTTCTAATGTCAAGTATCATTTCCTTAGACCATGAGATTGTGCAACTCCCGGATACCGTAGGAATGCTTTGGGTGTGCCAAAGCGTCCTGGCAACGTCGGGTGGCTATAAAGGTGCACTACGGGTATCTCTGAAAGTGTCTGTTGGGTTGGCACGAATCGAGACTGGGATTTGTCACTCCGTGTGACGGAGAGGTATCTCTGGGCCCACTCGGTAATGCATCATCATAATGAGCTCAACATGACTAAGTAGTTAGTCACGGCATCATGCATTACGGAACGAGTAAAGCGACTTGCCGGTAACGAGATTGAACGAGGTATTGGGTATCGACGATTGAATCTCGGGCAAGTAACGTACCGATTGACAAAGGGAATTGTATACGGGATTGCTTGAGTCCTCGACATCGTGGTTCATTCGATGAGATCATCGTGGAACATGTGGGAGCCAACATGGGTACCCAGATCCCGCTGTTGGTTATTGGCCGGAGAACGTCTCGGTCATGTCTACATGGTTCCCGAACCCGTAGGGTCTACACACTTAAGGTTCGGTGATGCTAGAGTTGTTATGGGAAATAGTATGTGGTTACCTAAGGTAGTTCGGAGTCCCGGATGTGATCCCAGACATCACGAGGAGTTACGGAATGGTCTAGCGGTGAAGATCGATATATTGGACGAAGGGTATTGAGTCCGGAAGTGTTCCGGGAGTACCAGGCTATGGCCAGCATGACCGAAAGGTGTTTCGGGAGCCCCGGCAAGTGTTGGAGGGCCTCATGGGCCAAAGGGGAAGGGGCAAACCAGCCCACTAAGGGGTGGTGCGCCCCCCACACCCTTTCCCACGTTATTTGGGGAGGTGGGGCGCCTCCACCTGGCTTGGGAGGCAATCCTCCACCTGCTTGGCTTGGGGGGCAAATCTCCCTACGATTTTCCCTAGGAAGATCCAATCTGCTTGGCCGCCGCCCCCTAGGGGAAACCCTAGGGCGCCTCCCCCTCTCCCCTTGCCCCTATATATAGTGGAGGGGTGGGAGGGCAGCCGCACCATTTCCCTAGTGCAGCCCTCCCTCCTCCTACACCTCCTCCTCCATAGTGCTTGGCGAAGCCCTGCTGGAGAACCACGAGCTCCACCACCACCACGTCGTCGTGCTGTTGGACTTCTCCCTCAACTTCTCCTCTCCCCTTGCTGGATCAAGAAGGAGGAGACGTCCCCGGGCTGTACGTGTGTTGAACGCGGAGGCGCCGTCCGTTCGGCGCTTAGATCGGAATCGACCGCGATCTGAATCGCTGCGTGTGCGACTCCACCAACCACGTTCTTGTAACGCTTCCGCATCGCGATCTTCAAGGGTATGAAGATACACTCATCCTCTCCCTCTCTTGTTGCTAGAATCTCCATAGATTGATCTTGGTGATGCGTAGAAAATTTTGAATTATTGCTACGTTCCCCAATAGTGGCATCATGAGCTAGGTCTATGCGTAGATTCTATGCACGAGTAGAACACAAATTAGTTGTGGGTGATGATTTGTTCAATTTGCTTGCCATTACTAGTCTTATCTTGATTCGGCGGCATTGTGGGATGAAGCGACCCGGACCGACCTTACACATACACTTACGTGAGACAGGTTCCACCGACTGACATGCACTTGATGCATAAGGTGGCTAGCGAGTGTCTGCCTCTCCCACTTTAGTCCGATCGGATTCGACGAAGAGGGTCCTTATGAAGGGTAAATAGAAATTGGCATATCACCGTTGTGGCTTTTTTGCGTAGGTAAGAAACGTTCTTGCTAGAAACCCATAGCAGCCACGTAAAACATGCAACAACAATTAAAGGACGTCTAACTTGTTTTTGCAGGGTATGCTATGTGATGTGATATGGCCAAAAGAATGTGATGAATGATATGTGATGTATGAGATTGATCATGTTCTTGTAATAGGAATCATGACTTGCATGTCGATGAGTATGACAACTGGCAGGAGCCATAGGAGTTGTCTTAATTTATTGTATGACCTGCGTGTCATTGAATAACGCCATGTAATTACTTTACTTTATTGCTAAACTGTTAGCCATAGTAGTAGAAGTAATAGTTGGCGAGACAACTTCATGAAGACACGATGATGGAGATCATGGTGGCATGCCGGTGACGAAGGTGATCATGTCATGCCTCAAGATGGAGATCAAAGCGCAAGATGATATTAGCCATATCATGTCAATTTATGATTTGCATGTGATGTTTGTCATGTTTACTCTTATTTGCTTAGAACGACGGTAGCATAAATAAGATGATCCCTCAGAAAATTTCAAGAAAGTGTTCCCCCTAACTATGCACCGTTGCGAAAGTTCGTTGTTTCGAAGCACCACATTATGATCGGGTGTGATAGATTCTAACGTTCACATACAACGGGTGTAAGCCAGATTTACACATGCAAAACACTTAGGTTGTCTTGACGAGCCTAGCATGTACAGACATGGCCTCGGCACACAAGAAACCGAAAGGTCGAACATGAGTCGTATAGTAGATACGATCAACATGAAGATGTTCACCGATGATGACTAGTCCGTCTCACGTGATGATCGGACACGGCCTAGTTGACTCGGATCATGTATCACTTAGATGACTAGAGGGATGTCTATCTAAGTAAGAGTTCATTAAATAATCAGATGAACTTAATTATCATGAACATAGTCAAAAGGTCTTTGCAAATTATGGCATAGCTCACGCTTTGGCTCTACTGTTTTAGATATGTTCCTAGAGAAAATTTAGTTGAAAGTTGACAGTAGCAATTATGCGGACTGGATCCGTATAATGAGGAGTGTCCTCATTACTGCACAGAAGGATTATGTCCTTAATGCACCGCTCGGTGTGCTGAACCTCGAGCGTCATTTGTGGATGTTGCGAACATCTGACATACACGTTTTGATGACTACGTGATAGTTAAGTGCGTAATGTTAAACGGTTTAGAATTGAGGCACCGAAGACATTTTGAAACGTCGCAGAACATATGAGATGTTCCGAGAGCTGAAATTGGGATTTCAGGCTCGTGCCCACATCAAGAGGTATGAGACCTCTGACAAGCTTCTTAAGCCAGCAAACTAAGGAGAAAAGCTCAATCGTTGAGCATGTGCTCAGATTGTCTGAGTACTACAATCGCTTGAATTCAGTGGGAGTTAATCTTCCAGATGAGAAAGTGATGGTTCTCCAAAGTCACTGCCACCAAGCTACTAGAGCTTCTTGATGAACTATAATATATCAGGGATATATATGATGATCCTTGAGCTATTTGCGACACCGCGAAAGTAGAAATCAAATAGGAGCATCAATTGTTGATGGTTGGTAAAACCACTAGTTTCAAGAAGGGCAAGGGAAAGAAGGGATACTTCATGAAACGACAAATCGATTCTTTGCTCTAGTGAAGAAACCCAAGGTTGAACCCAAACCCGAGACTAAGTGCTTCTGTAATGAGGGGAACGGTCACTGAAGCAGAACTACCCTAGATACTTGGTAGATGAGAAGGCTGACAAGGTCGATAGAAGTATTTTGAATATACATTATGATCTGTACTTTACTAGTACTCCTAGTAGCACCAGGTATTTAAATACCGGTTCGGTTGCTAAGTGTTAGTAACTTGAAATAAAAAGCTACGAAATAAACGAAGACTAGCTGAAGGTGAGATGACAATATGTGTTGGAAGTGTTTCCAAGGTTGATGTGATCAAGCATCGCATGCTCCCTCTACCATCGATATTGGTGTTAAACCTAAATAATTGTTATTTGATGTTTGCGTTGAGCATAGACATGATTGAATTATGTTTATCGCAATACGGTTATTCATTTAAGGAGAATAATGGTTACTCTGTTTATTTGAATAATACCTTCAATGGTCTTGCACCTAAAATGAATGGTTTATTGAATCTCGATCGTAGTGATACACATGTTCATGCTAAAAGATATAAGATAGTAATGATAATACCACCTACTTGTGGCACTGCCATTTGAGTCATATTGGTATAAAACGCATGAAGAAGCTCCATGTGGATGGATCTTTGGACTCACTCGTTTTTGAAAAGATTGAGACATGTGAACCATATCTATTGGTAGATATGCATGAAGAAACTCCATACAGATGGATCATTTGGACTCACTTGATTTTGAATCACTTGAGACATGCAAATCATACCACATGGGCAAGATGACCGAAAGGCCTCGTTTTTGAAGATGGAACAAGAAAGCAACTTGTTGGAAGTAATACATTTTGATGTGTGCAGTCCAATGAGTGCTGAGGCCTGTGATGGATATCGTTATGTTCTTACTTCACAGATGATTTGATTAGATCCTAAGTATATTTACTTGATGAAACAAAAGTCTGAATTATTGAAAGGTTCAAGTAATTTCAGAGTGAAGTTGAAGATCGTGGTGACAAGAGGATAAAATGTCTACGATATGATCATAGAGATGAATATCTGAGTTATGAGTTTGGTACACAATTAAGACCTTGTGGAAATTGTTTCACAACTAATACCGCCTGGAACACCATAGTGTGATGGTGTGTCCGAACATCATAGCTGCACCATATTGGATATGGTGCATACCATGATGTCTCTTATTGAATTACCACTATGGTTTATAGGTTAGGAATTAGAGACAACCGCATTCACTTTAATAGGGCACCACGTAATTCCGTTGAGATGACATCGTATGAACTATGGTTTAGAGAAACCTAAGCTGTTGTTTCTTAAAAGTTTGGGGCTGCGACGCTTATGTGGAAAAGTTTTAGCCTGATAAGCTCGAACCCAAAGTGGATAAATGCATCTTCATAGGACACCCAAAACAGTTGGGTATACCTCCTAATTCAGATCCGGAAGCAAAAGTGATTGTTTCTGGAAACGGGTCCTTTCTCGAGGAAATGTTTCTCTCAAAAGAATTGAGTGGGAGGATGGTGGAGACTTGATGAGGTTATTGAACCGTCACTTCAATTAGTATGTAGCAGGGCATAGGAAGTTGTTCCTGTGGCGCCTACACCAATTGAAGTGGAAGCTGATGATAGTGATCACAAAAACTTCGGATCAAGCACTACCAAACCTCGTAGGTCGACAAGGATGCGTACTACTTCAGAGTGGTACGTAATCCTGTCTTGGTGGTCATGTTGCTAGACAACAATGAACATACGAGCTATGGAGAAGCGATGGTTGTTGGAAATATGCCCTAGAGGCAATAATAAATTAGTTATTATTATATTTCCTTGTTCATGATAATCGTTTATTATCCATGCTATAATTGTATTGACCGGAAACATAATACATGTGTGGATACATAGACAACACCATGTCCCTAGTAAGCCTCTAGTTGACTAGCTCGTTGATCAATAGATGGTTACGGTTTCCTAACCATGGACATTGGATGTCGTTGATAACGGGATCACATCGTTAGGAGAATGATGTGATGGACAAGACCCAATCATAACCCTAGCACAAAGATCGTAGTTCATATGCTAAAGCTTTTCTAATGTCAAGTATCATTTCCTTAGACCATGAAATTGTGCAACTCCCGGATACCGTAGGAATGCTTTGGGTGTACCAAAGCGTCACAACGTGGCTGGGTGGCTATAAAGGTGCACTACAGGTATCTCCGAAAGTGTCTGTTGGGTTGGCATGAATCGAGACTGGGATTTGTCACTCCGTGTAAACGGAGAGGTATCTCTGGGCCCATTCGGTAGGACATCATCATAATGTGCACAATGTGACCAAGGGGTTGATCACGGGATGACGTGTTACGGAACGAGTAAAGAGACTTGCCGTAACGAGATTGAACAAGGTATCGGGATACCGACGATCGAATCTCGGGCAAGTACAATACCGCTAGACAAAGGGAATTGAATACGGGATTGATTGAATCCTCGACATCATGGTTCATCCGATGAGATCATCGTGGAACATGTGGGAGCCAACATGGGTATCCAGATCCGCTGTTGGTTATTGACGGAGAACGTCTCGGTCATGTCTGCATGATTCCCGAACCCGTAGGGTCTACACACTTAAGGTTCGGTGACGCTAGAGTTGTTATGGGAAATAGTATGTGGTTACCGAAGGTTATTCGGAGTCCCGGATGTGATCCCGGACGTCAAGAGGAGTTCCGGAATGGTCCGGCGGTGAAGATCGATATATTGGACGAAGGGTATTGGAGTCTGGAAGTGTTAAAATTGCAGGGCTATGGCCAGCATGACCGAAAGGTGTTTGGGAGCCCGACAAGTGTTGGAGGGCCTCATGGGCCAAAGGGAAGGGGCAAACCAGCCCACTAAGGGTGGTGCGCCCTCCCAACCCTCTCACGTAACCCGGGAGAGGTGGGGGCGCCTCCCCTAGGGCAGCCCCCCTTCCCGGCTTGGGGGGCAAGTTTCCTAGGGGTGGGGGGCGCCCAAACCCATCTAGGGTTTCCCCTGTGGCCGCCGCCCCTCCCCTAGGGAACCCTAGGGCACCTCCTCCACCCCCCTTACCCCTATATATAGTGAGGGAGAGAGAGGGCAGAGGCACCCTTCCTCTGGCACAGCCCCTCCCTCCTCCAACACTTCCTCCTCCTCCGTAGTGCTTAGCGAAGCTCTTCCGGAGAACCACGAGCTCCATCACCACCACGCCGTCGTGCTGTCGGAGTTCTCCCTCAACTTCTCCTCTCCCCTTGCTGGATCAAGAAGGAGGAGACGTCCCCGGGCTGTACGTGTGTTGAACGCGGAGGTGCCGTCCGTTCGGCACTAGGATCATCGGTGATTTGAATCACGACGAGTACGAATCCATCAACCCCGTTCACTTGAAAGCTTCCGCTTAGCGATCTACAAGGGTATGTAGATGCACTCTCCTTCCCTCGTTGCTAGTTTCTCCATAGATAGATCTTTGTGACACGTAGGAAAATTTTGAATTTCTGCTACGTTCCCCAACAGTGGTATCAGAGCTAGGTCTATTGCGTAGATTCTTTGCACGAGTAGAACACAAAGTAGTTGTGGGCATTGATTTTGTTCAATATGCTTACCGTTACTAGTCCAATCTTGTTTCGACGGTATTGTGGGATGAAGCGGCCGGACCGACCTTACACGTACACTTACGTGAGACAGGTTCCACCGGTGACATGCACTTGGTGCATAAGGTGGCTAGCGGGTGCCGCCTCTCCCACTTTAGTCGAACGGATTCGATGAAAAGGGTCCTTATGAAGGGTAAATAGCAATTGGCATATCACATTGTGGTTTTGCGTAGGTAAGAAAGCGTTCTTGCTAGAAACCCATAGCAGCCACGTAAAACATGCAAACAACAATTAGAGGACGTCTAACTTGTTTTTGCAGGGTATGCTATGTGATGTGATATGGCCAAGAAGAATGTGATGAATGATATGTGATGTATGAGATTGATCATGTTCTTGTAATAGGAATCACGACTTGCATGTCGATGAGTATGACAACCGGCAGGAGCCATAGGAGTTGTCTTTATTTATTGTATGACCTGCGTGTCATTAAACAACGCCATGTAATTACTTTACTTTATTGCTAACCGGTAGCCATAGTAGTAGAAGTAATAGTTGGCGAGACAACTTCATGGAGACACGATGATGGAGATCATGATGATGGAGATCATGGTGTCATCTTTGGTGACGATGATGATCATGGAGCCCCGAAGATGGAGATCAAAAGGAGCAAAATGATATTGGCCATATCATGTCACTATTTGTTTGCATGTGATGTTTATCATGTTTATGCATCTTATTTGCTTAGAACGACGGTAGTAAATAAGATGATCCCTCATTAAAATTTCAAGAAAGTGTTCCCCTAACTATGCACCGTTGTGAAAGTTAAATGCGTTTGAAGCACCACGTGATGATCGGGTGTGATAGATTCTTATGTTCACATACAACGGGTGTAAGCCAGATTTACACACGAAACACTTAGGTTAACTTGGCGAGCCTAGCATGTACAGACATGGCCTCGGAACACAAGAGACCGAAAAGGTCGAGCATGAGTCGATAGTAGATACGATCAACATGAAGATGTTCACCGATGATGACTAGTCCGTCTCACGTGATGATCGGACACGGCCTAGTTGACTTGGATCGTGTAATCACTTAGATGACTAGAGGGATGTCTATCTGAGTGGGAGTTCATAAGATGAACTTAATTATCCTGAACATAGTCAAAAACCCTATGCAAATTATGTCATAGCTCGCGCTTTAGTTCTACTGTTTAGATATGTTCCTAGAGAAAATATAGTTGAAAGTTGACAGTAGCAATTATGCGGTCGAGAAAGCTTATGTCCTTAATGCACCGCTCGGTGTGCTGGACCTCGAACGTGGTCTGTGGATGTTGCGAACATCTGACACACACGTTTTGATGACTACGTGATAGTTCGGTAATGTTAAACGGCTTAGAATTGAGGCACCAAAGACGTTTTTGAAACGCCGCGGAAGATATGAGATGTTCTGAGAGCTGAAATTGGGATTTCAGGCTCGTGCGCACGTCAAGAGGTATGAGACCTCCGACGAGTTTTCTAGCCTACAAACTAAGGGAGAAGATCTCAATCGTTGAGCTTGTACTCAGATTGTCTGGGTACAACAATCACTTGAATCGAGTGGGAGTTAATCTTCCGGATGAGATAGTGATGTTTCTCCAAAGACATTGCCACCAAGCTACTAGAGCTTCGTGATGAACTATAACATATCGAGGGATAGATATGATGATCCTTGAAGTGTTAGCGATGTTTGACACCGCGAAAGTAGAAGTCAAGTAGGAGCATCAATTGTTGATGGTTGGTAAAACCACTAGTTTCAAGAAGGGCAAGGGCAACAAGGGATACTTCATGAAACCACAAAACAGTTGCTCCTCTAGTGACGAAACCCAAGGTTGAACCCAAACCCGAGACTAAGTGCTTCTGTCATGAGAGGAACAGACACTGAAGCAGAACCACCCTGGATACTTGGTAGATGAGAAGGCAGGCAAGGTCGATAGAAGTATATTGGATATACATTATGTTAATGTGTACTTTACTAGTACTCCTAGTAGCACCAGGGTATTAGATACCGGTTCGGTTGCTAAGTGTTAGTAACTCAAAATAACAGCTACGGAATAAGCGGAGACTAGCTAAAGGTGAGCCGACGATATGTGTTGGAAGTGTTTCCAAGGTTGATGTGATCAAGCATCGACGCTCCCTCTACCATCGAGAATGGAGTTAAACCTAAAATTGTTATTTGGTGTTTGCGTTGAGCATAGACATGATTGGATTATGTCGATGCAATATGGTTATTCATTTAAGGAGAATAATGGTTACTCTATTTATTTGAATAAATACCTTCAATGGTCTTGCACCTAAAAGAATGGTTTATTGAATCTCGATTGTAGTGATACACATTTTCATGCCAAAAGATATAAGATAGTAATGATAGTACCACTTACTTGTGGCACTTTGCCATGTAAGTCATATTGGTGTAAAACGCATGAAGAAGCTCCATGTTGATGGATCTTTGGACTCACTCGTTTTTGAAAAGTTTGAGACATGCGAACCACGTCTATTGGTGTATACGCATGATGAAACTCCATGCAGATGGACCGTTTGGACTCACTTGATTTTTGAATCACTTGAGACATGCAAATCATACCACATGGGCAAGATGACTGAAAAGCCTCGGTTTCAGTAAGAAGATGGAACAAGATAGCAACTTGTTGGAAGTAACACATTTTGATGTATGCAGTCCAATGAGTGTTGATGCATGCAAGGAATATCATTATGTTCTTACTTCACGGATGATTCGAGTGGATGTTGAGTATATTTACTTGATGAAACACAAGTCTGAATTATTGAATGGTTCAAGTAATTTCAGAGTGAAGTTTAAGATCTTCGTGACAAGAGGATAGAATGTCTATGATATGATCATAGAGATGAATATCTGAGTTACGAGTTTTGGCACACAATTAAGACATTGTGCAAATTGTATCACAATTAATACCGCAGAACACCATAGTTTGATGGTGTGTCCGAACATCATAGTTGCACCCTATAAGATATGGTGCGTACCATGATGTCTCTCATCGAATTACCACTATCGTTTATGGGTTAGGCATTAGAGACAACCACATTCACTTTAAGTAGGGCACCACGTAATTCCGTTGAGATGACACCATATGAACTATGGTTTAGAGAAACCTAAGCTGTCATTTCTTAAAAGTTTGGGGCTATGATGCTTATGTGAAAAAGTTTCAGGTTGATAAGCTCGAACCCAAAGAGGATAAAATGCATCTTCATAGGACACCCAAAACAGTTGGGTATACCTCCTAATTCAGATCCGAAAGCAATAGGGATTGTTTCTTGAATCGAGTCGTTTCTCGAGGAAAAGTTTGTCTCGGAAAGTTGAGTGGGAGGATAGTGGAGGCTTGATGAGGTTACTGAACCATCACTTCAACTAGTGTGTAGCAGGGCACAGGAAGTTGTTCCCCTGGCACCTACACCAATTGAGGTGGAAGCTTATGATAGTGATCATGAAGCTTCGGATCAAGTCACTACCAAACCTCGTAGGACGACAAGGACGCGTACTGCTTCAGAGTGGTACGGTGATCCTGTCTTGAAAGTCATGTTGCTTGATAACAATGAACCTACGAGCTATGGAGAAGCGATGGTGGGCCCATATTCCGAGAAATGGTTAGAGGCCATGAAATCCGAGATAGAATCCATGTATCAGAACAAAGCATGGACTTTGATGGACTTGCCCGATGATCGGCAAGCCATTGAGACAAATGGATCTTTAAGAAGAAGACGGATGTGGACGGTAATATCACCGTCTATGAAGCTCGACTTGTGGCGAAGAGTTTTTCACAAGTTCAAGGAGTTGACTACGATGAGATTTTCTCATCCGTAGCGATGCTTAAGTCCGTCGGAATCATGTTAGCATAAGCTGCATTTATGAAATCTGGCAGATGGATGTCAAAACAAGTTTCCTTACCAGTTTTCGTGAGGAAAGGTTGTGTGTGATACAATCAGAAAGTTTTATCGATCCTAAGGATGCTAAAAGGTATGCTGGCTCCAGCGATCCTTCTAAGGACTGGAGTAAGCATCTCGGAGTTGGAATGTGCGCTTTGATGAGATGATCAAAGATTTTGGGTTTATACAAAGTTTATGAGAAACTTGTATTTCCAAAGAAGTGAGTGGGAGCACTATAGAATTTCTGATGAGTATATGTTGTTGACATATTGTTGATCAGAAATGATGTAGAATTTCTGGAAAGCATACAGAGTTATTTGAAAGGTGTTTTTCAATGGAAAACCTGGATTAAGCTACTTGAACATTGAGCATCAAGATCTATGAGGATAGATCAAAAACGCTGAATGGTACTTTCAAATGAGCATATACCTTGACATGATCTTGAAGGTGTTCAAGATGGATCAGTCAAAGAAGGAGTTCTTGCCTGAGATGTAAGGTATGAAGTTAAGACTTAAAGCTCGACCACGGCAGAAAGGAGAGAAAGGACGAAGGTCGTCCCCTTGGCTTCAGACATAGGCTCTATAGTATGCTATGTTGTGTACCGCACCGGAAGTGTGCTTTGCCATGAGTCAGTCAAGGGGTACAAGAATGATCCAGGAATGGATCATTGGACAGCGGTCAAAGTTGTCCTTGGAGTAAATAAGGACATGTTTCTCGATTATGGAGGTGATAAAGAGTTCGGCGTAAAGGGTTACGTCGATGCAAGCTTTAACACCTATCCGAATGACTCTGAGTAGCAAACTGGATACGTATAGTGGAGCAACCATTTGGAATAGCTCCAAGTGGAGCATGGAAGCAGCGTTTACAATATGACCTAAAAAGTTGCAAAGCACACACGGATCTGAAAGGTTCAGGCCCGTTGACTCAGACCCGTTGACTAAAACCTCTCTCACAAGCAAAACATGATCAAACCTCAGAACTCATTGAGTCTTAATCACATGGTGATGTGAACTAGTTTAAGACACTAGTAGACTCTTTGGATGTTGGTCACATGGCGATGTGACCTATCACTGTTGATCACATGGCGATGTGAACTAGATTATTGACTCTAGTGCAAGTGGGAGACTGTTGGAAATATGCCCTAGAGTCAATAATAAATTAGTTATTATTATATTTCCTTGTTCACGATAATCGTTTATTATCCATGCTATAATTGTATTGATAGGAAACTCAGATACATGTGTGGGTACATAGACAACACCATGTCCCTAGTAAGCCTCTATTGACTAGCTCGTTGATCAATAGATGGTTACGGTTTCCTGACCATGGACATTGGATGTCATTGATAACGGGATCATATCATTAGGAGAATGATGTGATGGACAAGACCCAATCCTAAGCCTAGCACAAAGATCGTAGTTCGTATGCTAAAGCTTTTCTAATGTCAAGTATCATTTCCTTAGACCATGAGATTGTGCAACTCCGGATACCGTAGGAATGCTTTGGGTGTACCAAAGCGTCCTGGCGTAAACGGGTGGCTATAAAGGTGCACTACGGTATCTCCGAAAGTGTCTGTTGGGTTGGCATGAATCGAGATCGACTTGTCACTCCGTGTGACGGAGAGGTATCTCTGGGCCCACTCGGTAGGACATCATCATAATGTGCACAATGTGATCAAGGAGTTGATCACGGGATGATGTGTTACGGAGCAGTAAAGAGACTTGCGGTAACGAGATTGAACAAGGTATCGGGATACCGACGATCGAATCTCGGGCAAGTACAATACCGCTAGACAAAGGGAATTGTATACGGGATCGATTGAGTCCTTGACATCGTGGTTCATCCGATGAGATCATCGTGGAACATGTGAGAGCCAACATGGGTATCCAGATCCGCTGTTGGTTATTGACCGGAGAACGCCTCGGTCATGTCTCCAAGATGGTTCCCGAACCCGTAGGGTCTACACATAAGGTTCGATGGCGCTAGGGTTATAAAGGAAGTTTGTATGTGGTTACCGAATGTTGTTGAGTCCGGATGAGATCCAGGGCGTCACGAGGAGTTCCGGAATGGTCCAGAGGTAAAGATTTATATATGGGAAGTCCTGTTTTGGTCACCGGAAAAGTTTCGGGCGATATCGGTAATGTACCGGGACCACCGGGAGGGTCCCGGGGGTCCACCAAGTGGGGCCACCTACCCCAGAAGGTTGCGTGGGCCAAGTGTGGGAGGGGAGAAGCCCCTAGGAGGGCTGGTGCGCCCCCCACAAGGGGCCCAAGGCGCAAGGGAGAGTGGGAGGGGGCAAACCCTAGCTCAGATGGGCCTTAAGGCCCACCTAGTGGGCGCCTCCCCTCTCCCCCTCTTGCCCCCCCCCCCAAAACCCATCTAGGGCTGGCCGCCACCCCTAGGGGGTGGAAACCCTAGAGGGGGCGCAGCCCTCCCCTTCCCCTATATATATATGAGGCCTAGGGGCTGCCCATAACACACGAGAGCCTCTCCCTCTCCAGGCGCAGCCCTGCCTCTCCTCCTCCTCCTCTCCCTTGGTGCTTGGCGAAGCCCTGCGGGATTGCCACGCTCCTCCATCACCACCATGCCGTTGTGCTGCTGCTGGATGGAGTCTTCCTCAACCTCTCCCTCTCTCCTTGCTGGATCAAGGCGTGGGAGACGTCACCGGGCTGTACGTGTGTTGAACGCGGAGGTGCCGTCCGTTCGGCACTAGGATCTCCGGTGATTTGGATCACGACGAGTACGTCTCCTTCAACCCCATTCTCATGAACGCTTCCGCTTAGCGATCTACAAGGGTATGTAGATGCACTCTCCTTCCCTCGTTGCTAGTTTCTCCATAGATAGATCTTGGTGACACGTAGGAAAATTTTGAATTTCTGCTACGTTCCCCAACAATTATGTCATAGCTCGCGCTTTAGTTCTACTGTTTAGATATGTTCCTAGAGAAAATATAGTTGAAAGTTGACAGTAGCAATTATGCGGTCAGTAGAAAGCTTATGTCCTTAATGCACCGCTCGGTGTCTTTGGACCTCGAGCGTGGTGCATGGATGTTGCGAACATCTGACACACACGTTTTGATGACTACGTGATAGTTCGGTAATGTTAAACGGCTTAGAATTGAGGCACCAAAGACGTTTTTGAAACGTCGCGGATGATATGAGATGTTCTGAGAGCTGAAATTGGGATTTCAGGCTCGTGCGCACGTCAAGAGGTATGAGACCTCCGACGAGTTTTCTAGCCTACAAACTAAGGGAGAAGATCTCAATCGTTGAGCTTGTACTCAGATTGTCCGGGTACAAAAATCACTTGAATCGAGTGGGAGTTAATCTTCCGGATGAGATAGTGATGTTTCTCCAAAGACATTGCCACCAAGCTACTAGAGCTTCGTGATGAACTATAACATATCGTGGATAGATATGATGATCCTTGAAGTGTTCGCGATGTTTGACACCACGAAAGTAGAAGTCAAGGAGGAGCATCAATTGTTGATGGTTGGTAAAACCACTAGTTTCAAGAAGGGCAAGGGAAACAAGGGATACTTCATGAAGCGGCAAAACAGTTGCTGCTCTAGTGAAGAAACCCAAGGTTGAACCCAAACCTGAGATTAAGTGCTTCTGTAATGAGAGGAACGGACCTTTGAAGCGGAACCACCCTAGATACTTGGTAGATGAGAAGGCGGGCAAGGTCGATAGAAGTATATTGGATATACATTATGTTAATGTGTACTTTACTAGTACTCCTAGTAGCACCAGGGTATTAGATACGGTTCGGTTGCTAAGTGTTAGTAACTCGAAATAAAAGCTACGGAATAAACGGAGACTAGCTAAAGGTGAGCCGACGATATGTGTTGGAAGTGTTTCCAAGGTTGATGTGATCAAGCATCGCACGCTCCCTCTACCATCGAGAATGGAGTTAAACCTAAAATTGTTATTTGGTGTTTGCGTTGAGCATAGACATGATTGGATTATGTCTATCGCAATGTCTGATTATTCATTTAAGGAGAATAATGGTTACTCTATTTATTTGAATAAATACCTTCAATGGTCTTGCACCTAAAGAATGGTTTATTGAATCTCGATTGTAGTGATACACATTTTCATGCCAAAAGATATAAGATAGTAATGATAGTACCACTTACTTGTGGCACTTTGCCATGTAAGTCATATTGGTGTAAAAGCATGAAGAAGCTCCATGTTGATGGATCTTTGGACTCACTCGTTTTGAAAAGTTTGAGACATGCGAACCACGTCTATTGGTGTATACGCATGAAGAAACTCCATAAGGGATGGATCGTTTGGACTCACTTGATTTTGAATCACTTGAGATATGCAAATCATACCACATGGGCAAGATGGTGAAAAGCCTCGGTTTGATAAGATGGAACAAGATAGAAACTTGTTGGAAGTAACACATTTTGATGTGTGCAGTCCAATGAGTGCTGAGGCATGCAGTGAATACTGTTATGTTCTTACTTCACGGATGATTTAAGTAGATACTGAGTGTATTTACTTGATGAAATACAAGTCTGAATTATTGAATAGTTCAAGTAAATTTCAGAGTGAAGTTAAAGATCATCGTGACAAGAGGATAAAATGTCTATGATATGATCATAGAGATGAGTATCTGAGTTACGAGCTTTGGCATGCAATTAAGACATTGTGGAAATTGTTTCACAATTAATACCGCCTGGAACACCATAGTGTGATGGTGTGTCGAACATCATAGTTGCACCCTATTGGATATGGTGCGTACCATGATGTCTCTTATCGAATTACCACTATCGTTCATGGGTTAGGCATTAGAGACAACCGCACTCACTTTAATAGGGCACCACGTAATTCCGTTCAGACGGCACTGTTTGAACTATGGTTTGGAGAAACCTAAGTTGTCGTTTCTTAAAAGTTTGGGGCTGCGATGCTTATGTGAAAAATTTTCAGGTTGATAAGCTCGAACCCAAAGCGGATAAAATGCATCTTCATAGGACACCCAAAACAGTTGGGTATACCTCCTAATTCAGATCCGAAAGCAATAGGGATTGTTTCTTGAATCGGGTCCTTTCTCGAGGAAAAGTTTCTCTCGAAAGAATCGAGTGGGAGGATGGTGGAGACTTGATGAGGTTATTGAACCATCACTTCAACTAGTGTGCAGCAGGGCACAGGAAGTTGTTCATGTGGCGCCTACACCAATTGAAGTAGAAGCTTATGATAGTGATCATGAAGTTTCGGATCAAGTCACTACCGTACCTCGTAGGGTGACAAGGATGCGTACTACTTGAGTGAATGCAGTAATCATGTCTTGAAGGTCATGTTGCTAGACAACAATGAACCCTACGAGCTATGGAGAAGCGATGGTGGGCCCGGATTCCGACAAATGGTTAGAAGCCATGAAATCCGAGATAGGATCCATGTATCGTAACAAAGCATGGACTTTGGTGGACTTGCCCGATGATAGGCAAGCCATTGAGATAAATGGATCTTTAAGAAAAGACGGGACGTGGACGGTAATGTTACCGTCTATGAAGCTCGACTTGTGGCGAAGAGTTTTTCACAAGTTCAAGGAGTTGACTACGGTGAGATTTTCTCACCCGTAGCGATGCTTAAGTCCGTCAGAATCATGCTAGCATTAGCTGCATTTATGAAATCTAGCAGATGGATGTCAAAACGAGTTTCCTTACCAGTCTTCGTAAGGAAAGGTTGTATGTGATACAATCAGAAAGTTTTTGTCGATCCTAAGGATGCTAAAAGGTATCTTTGGCTCAATGATCCTTCTAAGGACTGGAGTAAGCATCTTGGAGTTGGAATGTGCGCTTTGATGAGATAATCAAAAAATTTGGGTTTATACAAAGTTTATGAGAAACTTGTATTTCCAAAGAAGTGAGTGGGAGCACTATAGAATTTCTGATGAGTATATGTTGTTGACATATTGTTGATCGGAAATGATGTAGAATTTCTGGAAAGCATATAGGGTTATTTGAAAAGTGTTTTTCAAGGGAAAACCCTGGATTAAGCTGCTTGAACATTGAGCATCAAGATCTATGAGGATAGATCAAAAACGCTAAATGGTACTTTTAAATGAGCACATACCGTGACATGATCTTGAAGGTGTTCACGATGGATCGATCAAAGAAGGAGTTCTTGCACGAGTTGTAAGGTATGAATTAAGAGTTAAAGCTCGACCACGGCAGAAGAGAGAGAAAGGGCGAAGGTCGTCCCTTATGCTTCAGACATAGGCTCTATAGTATGCTATCTTTGTGTACCGCACCTAAGTGTGCCTTGCCATGAGTCAATCAAAGGGTACAAGAATGATCCAGGAATGGATCATTGGACAGCGATCAAAATTGTCCTTGGAGTAAATAAGGACATGTTTCTCGATTATGGAGGTGATAAAGAGTTCGGCGTAAAGGGTTACGCGTCGATGCAAGCTTTAACACCTATCCGAGTGACTCGAGTAGCAAACTGGATACGTATAGTGGAGCAACCATTTGGAATAGCTCCAAGTGGAGCGTGGAAGCAGCATTTACAATATGACATAGAGATTTGCAAAATACATACGGATCTGAATGTTGCAGACCCGTTGACTAAAACCTCTCTCACAAGCAAAACATGATCAAACCCCAGAACTCATTGAGTCTTAATCACATGGTGATGTGAACTAGTTTAGTGACACTAGTAAACTCTTTGGATTTTGGTCACATGGCGATGTGACCTATCAGTGTTAATCACATGGTGATGTGAACTAGATTATTGACTCTAGTGCAAGTGGGAGACTGTTGGAAATATGCCCTAGATGCAATAATAAATTAGTTATTATTATATTTCCTTGTTCATGATAATCGTTTATTATCCATGCTATAATTGTATTGACCGGAAACCGCAATACATGTGTGGATACATAGACAACACCATGTCCCTAGTAAGCCTCTAGTTGACTAGCTCGTTGATCAATCGATGGTTACGGTTTCCTGACCATGGACATTGGATGTCGTTGATAACGGGATCACATCATTAGGAGAATGATGTGATGGACAAGACCCAATCATAAGCCTAGCACAAAGATCGTAGTTCATATGCTAAAGCTTTTCTAATGTCAAGTATCATTTCCTTAGACCATGAAATTGTGCAACTCCCGGATACCGTAGGAATGCTTTGGGTGTACCAAACGTCACAACGTAACTGGGTGGCTATAAAGGTGCACTCTGGTATCTCCGAAAGTGTTTGTTGGGTTGGCATGAATCGAGATCGGATTTGTCACTCCGTGTAAGCGGAGAGGTATCTCTGGGCCCACTCGGTAGGACATCATCATAATGTGCACAATGTGACCAAGGGGTTGATCACGGGATGACGTGTTATGGAGCGAGTAAAGAGACTTGCGGTAACTTGAGATTGAACAAGGTATCGGGATACCGGCGATCGAATCTCGGGCAAGTACAATACCGCTAGACAAAGGGAATTGAATACGGGATTGATTGAATCCTCGACATCGTGGTTCATCCGATGAGATCATCGTGGAACATGTGGGAGCCAACATGGGTATCCAGATCCCGCTGTTGGTTATTGACCGGAGAACGTCTCGGTCATATGCGCATGATTCCCGAACCCGTAGGGTCTACACATAAGGTTCGGTGGCGCTAGAGTTGTTATGGGAAATAGTATGTGGTTACGAAGGTTGTTCGAGTCCGGATATGATCCCGGACGTCACAAGGAGTTCTGGAATGGTCCGGCGGTGAAGATCGATATATTGGACGAAGGGTATTGGAGTCTGGAAGTGTTCCGGGGGTACCAGGCTTTGGCCAGCATGACCGAAAGGTGTTTCGGGAGCCCCGGCAAGTGTTGGAGGGCCTCATGGGCCAAAGGGAAGGGCAAACCAGCCCACTAAGGGGTGGTGCGCCTCCCAGCCCTCTCACGTAACCAGGAGAGGTGGGGCGCCTCCCTAGGGCAGCCCCCCTTCCCGGCTTGGGGGGCAAGTTTCCTAGGGGTGGGGGGCACCCAAACCCATCTAGGGTTTCCCCTGTGGCCGCCGCCCCTCCCCTAGGGAACCCTAGGGCACCTCCTCCACCCCCTTACCCCTATATATAGTGAGGGAGAGAGAGGGCAGCGGCACCCTTCCTCTGGCACAGCCCCTCCCTCCTCCAACACTTCCTCCTCCTCCGTAGTGCTTAGCGAAGCTCTGCCGGAGAACCACGAGCTCCATCACCACCACGCCGTCGTCTTTGTCGGAGTTCTCCTCAACTTCTCCTCTCCCTTGCTGGATCAAGAAGGAGGAGACGTCCCGGAGCTGTCACGTGTGTTGAGCAGCGGAGGTGCCGTCCGTTCGGCACTAGGATCATCGGTGATTTGAATCACGACGAGTACAACTCCATCAACCCCGTTCACTTGAAAGCTTCTGCTTAGCGATCTACAAGGGTATGTAGATGCACTCTCCTTCCCTCGTTGCTAGTTTCTCCATAGATAGATCTTTGTGACACGTAGGAAAATTTTGAATTTCTGCTACGTTACCCAACAATGGTGGGCCCGGATTTCGACGAATGGCTTGTGGCCATAAAATCCGAGAGAGGATCCATGTATGAAAACAAAGTGTAGACTTTGGAAGAACTACTTGATGGTCATAAGGCTGTTGGTTACAGATGGATTCTAAAAGGGAAGACAGACAATGATGGTATGTGTCACCATTAAGAAAGCTCGGCTTGTTGCTGAGATGTTTCCGACAAGTTCAAGGAGTTGACTACGATGAGACTTTCTCACTCGTAGCAATGCTAAGAGTCTGTTGGAATTATATTAGCAGTTACTGCATTATTTATGAAATCTTGCAGATAGGATGTCAAAACATTATTTCCTCGACAGTTTTCTTGAGGAAAGGTTGTATGTGATACAACCATAAGGTTTTGTCAATCCTAAAAGATGCTAA
Source organism: Aegilops bicornis (assembly GCA_021605145.1). NCBI lineage: Eukaryota > Viridiplantae > Streptophyta > Magnoliopsida > Poales > Poaceae > Aegilops > Aegilops bicornis. Next base: position 840,753,651 of record CM038670.1, on the reverse strand, counting down.
CAAGTATGCAAAGCTCCGACAATCCTTCTAAGGACTGGAGTAAGCATCTCGGAGTTGGAATATACACTTTGATGAGATGATCAAAGATTTTGGGTTTATACAAAGTTTATGAGAAACTTGTATTTCCAAAGGAGTGAGTGGGAGCACTATAGAATTTCTGATGAGTATATGTTATAAACATATTGTTGATCGGAAATGATGTAGAATTTCTGGAAAGCATATAGGGTTATTTGAAAAGTGTTTTTCAAGCGAAAACCTGGATTAAGCTACTTGAACATTGAGCATCAAGATCTATAAGGATAGATCAAAATCGCTTGATAGTACTTTCAAATGAATACATACCGTGACAAGATTTTGAAGGAGTTCAAAATAGATCAGCAAAGAAGGAGTTCTTGGCTGTGTTATAAGGTGTGAGTATTGAGTAAGACTCAAGACGACCACGGCAGAAGGGAGAGAAAGGACGAAGGTCGTCCCTATGCTTTAGGCGTAGGCTCCACGGTATGCTATGTTGTGTACCGCACCTAAAGTGTGCCTTGCCATGAGTCGATCGAGGGTACAAGTGTGATCCAGAATGGATCACAGGACAGCGATCAAGGTTATCCTTAGTAACTAGTGGACTAAGGAATTTTCTCGATTCTGGAGGTGGTAAAGGAGTTCGTCGTAAAGGGTTACGCCGATGCAAACCTTGACACTAATCCGGATGACTCTGAGTAGTAAACCGGATTCATATAGTACAACAGTTATTTGGAATAGCTCCAAGTAGCGCCAAGTAGCTGCATCTACAAGATGACATAGATATTTGTAAAGCACACACGGATCTGAAAGGTTCAGACTCGTTGACTAATAAACCTCTCTCACAAGCGAGATATGATCAAACCCAGTGGGTGTTGGATTCATTGCAATCACATAGTGATGTGAACTAGATTATTGACTCTAGTGCAAGTGGGAGACTGTTGGAAATAAGCCCTAGAGGCAATAATAAAATGGTTATTATTATATTTCCTTGTTCATGATAATTGCCTATTGTTCATGCTGAAATTGTATTAACTGGAAACCGTAATACATGTGTGAATCCATAGACCACAACATGTCCCTAGTGAGCCTCTAGTTGACAAGCTCGTTGATCAATAGATGGTTATGGTTTTCCTGACCATGGACATTGGATGTCATTGATAACGAGATCACATCATTAGGAGAATGATGTGATGGACAAGACCCAATCCTAAGCATAGCACAACATCATGTAGTTCGTTTGCTAAAAGCTTTTCTAATGTAAAGTATCGTTTCCTTAGACCATGAGATTGTGCAACTCCCGGATACCGTAGGAATGCTTTGGGTGTGCCAAACGTCACAACGTAACTGGGTGGCTAATCTCCGAAAGTGTCTGTTGGGTTGGCACGAATCGAGACTGCGTTTTGTCACTCAGTGTGACGGAGAGGTATCTCTGGGCCCACTCGGTAATGCATCATCATAATGAGCTCAATGTGACTAAGTAGTTAGTCACGGGATCATGCATTACGGAACGAGTAAAGTGACTTGCCGGTAATGAGATTGAACGAGGTATTGGGATACCGACGATCAAATCTCGGGCAAGTAACGTACCGATTGACAAAGGGAATTGTATACGGGATTGCTTGAATCCTCGACATCGTGGTTCATCCGATGAGATCATCGTGGAACATGTGGGAGCCAACATGGGTATCCAGATCCCGCTGTTGGTTATTGGCGGAGAATGTCTCGGTCATGTCTGCATGGTTCCCGAACCCGTAGGGTCTACACACTTAAGGTTCGGTGACGCTAGAGTTGTTATGGGAAATAGTATGTGGTTACCGAAGGTAGTTCGGAGTCCCGGATGTGATCCTAGACGTCAGGAGGAGTTCCGGAATGGTCCGGTCGTGAAGATCGATATATTGGACGAAGGGTATTGAGTCCGAAGTGTTCCGGGTGTACCAGGCTATGGCCAGCATGACCGAAAGGTGTTTCGGGAGCCCCGGCAAGTGTTGGAGGACCTCATGGGCCAAAGGGGGAGGGGCAAACCAGCCCACTAGGGGGTGGTGCGCCCCCCACACGCTTTCCCACGTTATTTGGGGAGGTGGGGCGCCTCCACCTGGCTTGGGAGGCAATCCTCCACCTGCTTGGCTTGGGGGGCAAGTCTCCCTAGGATTTTCCCTAGGGAGATCCAATCTGCTGGCCGCCGCCCCTAGGGAAACCCTAGGCGCCTCCCCTCTCCCCTTGCCCCTATATATAGTGGAGGGGTGGGAGGGCAGCCGCACCTCTTCCCTGGCGCAGCCCTCCCTCCTCCTACACCTCCTCCTCCATAGTGCTTGGTGAAGCCCTGCTGGAGAACCACGAGCTCCACCACCACCACGCCGTCGTGTTGTTGGACTTCTCCCTCAAATTCTCCTCTCCCCTTGCTGGATCAAGAAGGAGGAGACGTCCCGGGCTATACGTGTGTTGAACGCGGAGGCACCGTCTGTTCGGCGCTTAGATCGGAATCGACCGCGATCTGAATCGCTGCGTGTACGACTCCACCAACCGCGTTCTTATGGCAACGCTGCGTCCATGGTCTTCAAGGGTATGAAGATACACTCATCCTCTCCCTCTCTTGTTTCTAGAATCTCCATAGATTGATCTTGGTGATGCGTAGAAAATTTTGAATTATTGCTACGTTCCCCAACAAGGATTATGAGGATTGACGACATCAATGAGCTCCGTACAAGAACTGGTGAACTGGAAAATGATCCTGATGAACCCTTGTCCCCTTTTCTCCAATGACGGCACCACGCCTATGATCTGAGTTGTTTCTAGCTATCCGGGGTGGATGCCGATTTTTGTTTCTCTCTTCAACGACTGTCACGAGTCTGAGCTGCTTTTCGGCCGTCTCGTACAGCTGTTGAGTTTCTTTTTGTGACAGTAGCCCTATAGCTGCTTTTTGGCTATTTTAGGGAGCTGCCACCTTCTTCTTATCGACCCGGTCTCATGCTCTGAGCTGCTTTTTCATCCTGAGCTGTGGTTGAGTTATTTCAGTAATGTCCCAGATCTAAGTTGTGAAGACCGTTCTGGTGGCTACTGATTTATTTGCCGACTTCTTGCAAGGATTTCAGATGATCATTTCCCAACAATCAGAACTTGAGAGGTGTTGAACCTGCCATTTAATGGGTTACCCTGTCAGAAAAATAAGGATAAAATACGATTGCCGAAAAATTGCACTAACAGTACCTATGGTCATACGAAGAAGCAATATGGCCCAGCTCTTTCAACCAAAGATCCAGACCAAGAAAACAATAATGAAGGAGCGAGACCAGTGATGCAGGTTTGAAAATTGTATATGACCCCCATGGTGCAGATCCCCCGGACAGTCTAAGTCAGTATTGATCCACATGGATAAGCCTACAACATGAGTAATCGGCATGAGGAATAACAGTCTGGAAGCCTGAGTCCTCACTTATATGAATCATCATGGATAGCCTGTCGTGAACAAAATTTTTCCGTCATAACCACCGTCAGCCAAGTCTGCAGATATTGTCATACAGGACAAACCCTTTCTGCTGGCTGCAACAGGAGACAATCAAATATTTGGTACGGATCCGATACTCACGACAATGGAACCAGTTAAGATGATTCAGAAACTTCTACGATGAGTCAGAATCTGTCAGGAAGCGGTTATGTTTTAACTCACTGTTTGGAACCCAAAGGACTTGCATTTAGCGGAGAAACCCAATGCAATGAGTCAGAGCTTGAGTTTTCATCAGAAAACTCTGATCCTCATTACATGAAAGGTTGTCAGTGCCGGGTGGCACACCCAGCGGAAATCACTTTTGGATTTGCGAGACGGACATATATTTCAGTCGAGATAATCAAATCACACTCAGCTAGTCAGCAGATCTAAAAAGAAATTGGAGCCTATATAAGCATGAGCAAGCCAGGTAAGATCTGTCAGAATGTGGATACAGTAAAGCAACCCACCCAGGCCACTCAGATAAAAATTTAGTGGGAACAACAATAAAGGAAAAAGGATACCCGAGTTGGAAACGGTTTCCTTAAGTCAGAATATTTCATACTTGTTCCCTGAGCAACCAACTCTCGAGGACGAGATTTCTTTAAGGGGGTAAGGTTTGTGACAGCCTGATTTTTGGCCCTTTCTTTTTCTTTCGTTTTTATGAGGTTTTTGACTGTGTTTTCTTTTTCCGTGGCTTTGTGGTCTGGAAACTGAACAAGATGACCTCTTCTTTGCTTCCAGAGTGGCTTGTCATTCCCAAATATTTCCCTAAACCCTGTCATTTCCATCCTAGCCCAAATCCCAATATTCTTTTTATTGGTAATATTCCTTTTCTATCAAAGGAATAACTCAAATTGCCCTAGGTTGTGAAGCAACCTATATTTCCCTCACTCCAAAAATTCCCAAATAATTCTCATAAATTTTTTGGGTCATATCTTGATCAAATATGGCAAAACTTTTCATTGCCAAGTTCAAAAATAATTCCCCAATATTCCTTTTTCTATTCTGCCCTGAATGGCACTTTGTGAAGGAAGTGTCATTTATATTTCTCCTATTGACTCCCAACCTTTTTGGGAATGTTTATATGTCCAAATAATTGCCTCATGCAAATTTTCAAATGTATTTGCCTAGCCAATCTTCCTCAGTGGGTTTTCAAAGTTTCTGTCAAACAGAAGGCTTTGTGAAGGAAGTACTAGCTAGGAATACCCAAATGATTTGAGCTTTTGCACACTCCTTAATGTGCTCATATTAACCCCTTCCACCCATTTTAAGACCCATCCAATTATCTATGTGAGCATAGGAGCAAATCTTTGTTTCTGGCAATATTTTCAGGTTGTGAAGCAAGTATATTTTATATTGCTTAAAAAATCCTGATAAATTACCAGATCATTCTTATACCCATAAAACATCTCTCCACACAATTTGGCATCATTTCATTGATCCATTTGATCACCAATAGTATTTCAAGTTTTTGGACAGAAATGATGTTTGTGAAGCAAGTGCCATTTTGGCTTGTCCATTTGGCATGACCTTTTTACAGCATCTTTATATGTCCATATCATGATGATTTGCCAAGTTGCATCCCATTCCATAACTCCATGTGAGAGCATCAACATGATTTTCATTGCTGGACCATTTTGTTAGTTGCAAAGCAACTATGATTTTTCTTGGTCCATTTCTTCCCAAACTCCCCAGGACTGTAGTCCTTCCTGTCCTAAACACCCCAGACAACACATTTAGCCCTTATCAGCTCCCTGTTGATCACATCGAGCTGATAAAGTTTACTGCAGTAAACTTCAGAGCTCACTATCTATTTACCCAAAGACTGTTTAACCAATTTACCACCTTAGTTGAGACCTACCCTGGAGGAACTTACCATTAGACAACGTTTTGGGCGCTGTAGAGCATTGACTGCCCATGTTCACGAGGTGACTACGACGCTGGCATGCCTGTGCGCGCGCTCTGTGCGCTGTGGCGTGTCCAGAGCAATTTTTGTGCTGGACCCCCTCCTCCTCTCGTCGGCTTCGCGCTTGTGAAGATGTCCAGCGTGTTCCCCGCGTCGTCGCCGTTCTCCTGGACCCCTCTCCCCCTCCGGCAGCTTGCTCACCGACGCAAACCGCCGCACGCCCACGAGAGCACAGTGGCGGTTTGGATCTGTTCATCGTCGTCACCTTCTTCCCTGTGCTCCTTTGGCCTCCTCCTCCCCGTGAAGCTCTGCCCTGTGCCTCGCCATCGTCTTCCCCGAGCTCATGCACGCGAGCACGCGTCCGTGGCGCCGGCCACGCGTCCACGGTGACGCCAGCGCTGCTCCCTCTCGCCCGGCTATATATAGCCATCCCACGAGCCTCCCAAGCTCACCATTGGCCTCCTGCACCTCCTCTAGCTCCGCCTAGCTTCTTCCCCGAGCTCGAGGAGCTCTCTGTGCCCCTCACCATCGCCATGGCCGCCGTGAAGCTCGGCTCAAATTCGAGCTCCCCGGTCCCGTTCTCCACACACTAACCTCACCCACGTCCTCCCCATGCTCCGGTGACCCTCCCCAATCCTTCCCCCTGGTCGCCGGAGTACCCCTAGCCACGTGCCCCAAGGTCAACCACCGCCGCTGCCCTCGGCCCCCGCCAGCCGCCGTCAACTCCAGGCCTCCCCAGCGCCTGCTGCTGCTCCAGGATGGAGCAGCACTCCGTTCCGCGCCCGCCGGTGGTCCCAGCTTCACCGGGTACAGCCGGAGCTTCCCGGGCCATCGCCGCGCCGCACGGCCTCGCCTCTCCCCTGCTTCTGTCGAGAGGAAGAAGGAGATGGCCAAGTGGGGCGTTGACCTGGCCAGGCGGGCCCCGTGACCCCACCTGACAGCGACCCTGACGCCCGGCCCCGCCTCTGCCCCTTTGACCGGTCCACGCCACGTCAGATAAGTGGAGACGCCTTTTTAGTGTATGTTTTCATTTGCCGAAAGCGTATTTCTAATTTTACGCTTCTATCTTATCCACTCAGGGGCTTGTTTGTGATGAAAATTTTACAGAAAAGTCCCTGAATTTCAATCATCCATAACTTTTTATCTGTAACTTAGAATGAGGTGATTCCAGCGCTCACTTCTTCGTTTCATCGAGCCTGTTCTGTTGGTTTCATTTCATCTATGGTTTGACACTGTGAAAATGACCTTTTTGCCCTTGTGCGTAAACAGCCCCTTTGAGAGAGAACTCTTTCCGACAAATCTTTCCGCGGCTTCACCGCACTTCTCCCCGGTGCCTTCTTCATCCCCAGGCAAGCCACAATATCCACTTGCATGAAGTCATGCAGTAGCCATGGTTTTCAACTTGAATCTTTATTAAATGGTTGCTTGTTGAAAAGATGGATATCGTTGTTCCGGTGATGTTTAGAATTGCATGTTCACTCTTGTGCTATGTTGTCTTGTACTGTAATCATGTTATACCTGCTAGTATTACCTTTCATATGTTTTCGCTTGCTAGTAGTACATGTTGATGTCGGAGATGGTCATGCTAGTCAGTATGCCATGCTCAGTGGATATGAGTTATTGTTGATATGGTGGATAGTTATGTGATACCCTCATGATTATGTTGATATCATGTTCATGCATTTTATCATGGCTCAGCATATTTGCATTCAAGTTTAACTGGATTAAATTGAACTTGAACAATCGCTGTCGAGTCATGGTGTCATTGAATCGATGTTGACCGGTAACCACGCTTACCGGTATGGGACGGTCCTAATCGGGTCTATTGTTGTGCCTCTCACGGTGCCTCCAACAAGGGAAGGTTATGGTAGCGCCACACCCCGATCGTAGGCAGACATAAGCCTTGTGTGCCCGTTGTTGAGTTAGTTTTTGGATCCTTGTCCCAGAGTGGGACGGGCCACGACGGTGGTCGCTGTGTCTGGAGGTAGACACGGGGCCACCCATGATTTAGCCCAGTGGGGAGTGAGTCGGAGTGGCCGGGAGAGTGTCATGGCAGTAGGACGGTTTTGTCGGAACGTCGTTGGTCCACCCGAATGGGAGCGCGAGGCCATGGGTTCCATAGTGTAGGTACAGTGTACTAACCTATGCAGAGTGTATATTAAATCTATCGATAGTCGCGCCCGCGGATAAGGGCCCAGGTCGAAAGTAGGTCACACCATGAGTCAACAGTATTAAGAATAATGTGTTTGATAATAAGGAGATAAGTTGTTTGTGATCGCCGTAAGGATCACGGGCCAAGTGTTGGTCGGGTTTTGATCGTCGTAAGGATCACGGGCCAAGTGTTGGTCGAGTTGTGATCGTCGTAAGGATCACAATGGTATCGAGGATACCGAGTTGTTGTATATTCGTGATGTTGTGCGAAAGTCGTGGGTAAAGGTCAAGCTCCTTGTGGTCATTTACTGATTACTATGGTATTGGTTGTACCAAGCTTGATTTGATCCTGAGATGATCGTGTGATGTCCGTGGTCGGTAAGTGATGCATGTGTTGGTTACGACGTAACCCGAGCGAAACAAGTGGTGCATGTAATGTCATCATGTTGCGTGCTAGTGTTGTCGGATTAATATGTTCATGTTGTATTAGCTGTATCATGTTTATGTTGGTCATGCCATGTTATGCTTATGATCTCATGTTAACTCATGTTTAACCTGTAATTGCAATGCTGTTGTTTGTCTTCAATGCTTCTGGTTTTGGTGAGCTTGCAAGTACATTCAATGTACTGACCTGGCGTGTCATGCCAGCTTGCGGGTCATGCCGGATTTGATTGCTTGCTTGTCGTGGTTTACGTTCGTGCGAGCTAGGATAATCGTTCCAGCCAGAGTCCCTGCGGAGTGGAGTTCACCACCGTCTTTGTTGTTCCGCTGCTAGAGTTCTTCCGCTACATCGTGTTGTTCTGCTGCTTGCATAGAGCAACTGAGGATGGCGTAGTGTCGCTGTACCGATGTTATTCATTGTAATATCGGAGACCTTGTATTCATATTCGTGAAATAATAAAGAGCTGGTTTGTTCTATGCTAAGCAGGTTCGTATTCCAGAAGACTTCATCTCGATCTCTGGGCTGGAATACGGGGCATTCCGGTTTTCTCTGAGCGGGGTGCCACAAGCACACATGCATCTTATAGCATCACATCCAATGGCTATAAAAGATGAATGAGACCAAATTATATCTCATCTAGATGAGTTCTAGCAAAACTGTATTAATAATACTTAGTACTCCTGCGCCATGTATCATATATTAGTATCATGTAGTACTTTATTTATTGCCATGTATGACACGTCATCAAAATTGCTAAGGCTAGTATCATTACAACCAGCCTTAGCAAATATACTAAACATTAAGTTCTCTCGTTTTCCTCTCCACCTTGGTCACCTAGACGGAGGGAGTATCTTTGCTGAGCTTTTCTTCTTGCGCGGTAGGCGAAGCGATTCCGCCTAGTCGGTTCGACAGAGACGCGAGAAGACGAGGGAGTAGGCTGCTGCAAACGTAGGGTCAGTGTGATTTGGACAATGAAGTTACTCTTTGGACGGGTGGGGCCTCGTGATTTGACAAATGATTCTTCTTTGGATGTGGGGCCACTGTGATTTGACTTGCCATTATCATTTTAATCTGCTGGCCACGACCGACGTGGGTCTCCCGATTCTTGACCACCTCCATACAGGTGCCTCTACCAATGCTCCACCATGTAGTAGAGGCTGGATCTTGCATGAGAGCCCACTTCTCCACTTTTTCCTTGCCTCTCTTTCCTCCACATATGCAAATATGCCATGTAAAGCGCACTATTGTACTTACTTGCTCCTAGAGGTGCTTAAGCTTGCCACATAGGCATAAAGTCTGATGTGGCAAGTTAATCAAGAAGAGAGAGACTAGTTTGGTGACCCAAGGAAGAAATGGTGCTAAGCGCGTGTACCTAGGTGAAAAGACAATTGAGTCTATAGCTAATTAAATGAAGCAAACTTAGCAACATCATTTCATTGGAAGAGGTCACTCCTTGGCAAATGCAATAAATACTAGTACTCAGATGTCCCATAATATAAGAACGTTTTTGGCACTACTCTAGTGTCAAAAACGTTCTTATATTATGGGAGGAGGGAACGAAGAAATAGATAGAGAGGAGTAAAAAAATACACTTATAGCCAACCTTATAGCCAACCTTGTTGTAGTATGAGTGACTAAGTGATGACTATGTATGACATGCCAACATCAGATAGCCTAACGCACCGTGTTAAATATCCAAGGGCGCGACCGGCATAATGACGTGGACGGTCGTGGTAGCGACCATGATACAGACTCTTGGCAGCCTTGGATCTGAGATCAAAGCGTGCATGCTAAGTTCTTGAAAATTTGCGTAATAACCTGCAGGATAGGATATTCACCCATAGGTCTAGAATTACGCCATGCAACCGTTCGATCTCAGATCCAAGGGCTCTCGGAAGCCCGTATCATGGGAGAATGGAAAGCCACTACCACGCTGCTCGTTCGCCGGGCGATTCGCTCCTACTCATCCCCGCACGTCCTTTAATACTACGGCGGTTCGCTCCTAGTCGTCCGTCCATTCATATTACGGCGGTTTCACTAATCCTAACCTCCTCCCAAATCCATGGCGTCCCAAATCTCCCCGATCGGCGGTGAGTACAAGGTTAGAACCATCACCGGCGATGAGTTCGACGTCATCTACACCCGTTCTTCCGCGATGGTGAAAGGATGCCTTTCTCGCTTCAGACGCATGTTCGAAGACTCAGATGATGAGTGGGTCGCTGGGCTAGATGTTGACTACACCACAGTCCTGGCATGAGAGAAGGATCTAAAGGACGAAGAGAGGAAGAAGCCTGTCGTGATCCAGGTTTGCGTGCATGACTTATGCTTGGTCTATGACATATGCCATGCCGACGTTGAGTGCCAGGATTTTAAGGACTTCCTCGAGAGCAACCTAGTCAAATTCGTTACTGTAGACTTTGGTAACGACAAAGAAGTCCTGCGTCGGATAGGCCTCATTGTAGGCAACCCCTTCAACCTCCAGAAGAATCGGCTGGTGTCCTCTCATCAGCCTTCAATCTTTGACCACTGGCAGAGCCATGGTTCATCCTTCAGACTGATGGCGGAGAAACCTCCATACACGTTTCATCATCATGCATGGCAGCGGAATGTACTAGATATAGACCACATCCACTATGCTGCAATGGATGGCTACCCTTGTTTCAATATCTACAAGGGTTGGATGAAGAGCAACAGCCAAGTTGGAGGTTCAAGCAAAGAAGTATCGGCCAAGAGGAAGAGGGACAAGGAAGAAGTCGAGGACGTGGACGAGGACTCCGAGTAAGGTGGCAGTGTCGTTGCTCATGGTGGTTCTAATGTAGTGTCTACCGGAATAGTTGCAAAGTTTAATTTCAGGTGTGCTTAATTTAATTTGGCCAGGTGTGTTGTCTTTGAGCCCCGTGAGAACTATGTTATGTTTCTTCTTGTTACTTTAACTCTTCAAGACGTACATACTAGTATTTCTTACATTTCATCTTTTAGTTGGTATAGTACTACCACTCGTTTCTTCACATTATATACGTACAATATATATGGCCAACATCATATAGCCAGCAGCTTTAGTTGTCAAAGAATTTCAGGGTGCTTAGTTTTGTCAAAGAATTCCGGTGCTTAGTTTTATTTGAGGGGTGGGTTGTGCACTTGTGCTGGACACCATTATTGTGACAAGCCTTTTTAATAGTACTATATGCATAATTTGGCGATGAGCGCTCTCTATATGTAGCACCTTCTTTTTAATTTCAAGTTTTGCTCCATGGCGCAATCCATCGATACTACTACTGTACAAAAGTGGAGTATATACATTTTTTAAAAGGCTAGTGGGCGGGGCAGTCTAGCTCGGTCGGTTTCACGAGAGGCGAGGGCCTTTGTGATTTGACGGCTCATTACTGCTGCCAAATCAAATAGTACTGCGCCACCCACTGCACGCCCGACGCCTCCATTAAACCCCTCCGTTAAACCCGCATGCAAACCGAGAATCCTACTCCGGCCACACGTCCGTTCATGAGCGGGCCAAAATTAAACGCAACACCGGACGAGCTCCTCCCGTACGCCGTCAGTTTAAATGAGGCCAGACGCTGGCCAAGCTCATACCGTCCGCCCTCTATTTACACGAGGCCAGACAGACAGCGGGCAAGAATCGCACCCCTCCGCCGCTCCCCCATCTCCACCTTCACCATTTTCTCCACTCTTCCGATGGCTTCCGATGAGCCGTTCCACAGCATATTACCCGGCTGGGTGGCCCGCCGAGCCCTCCGGATATGGGCGAGGCCGCTCGGTGCTTCCCCAACCTTGCTTGGCCCGACGGAGCGATTCTTGCCGCTAAGCGGTAGCGTGGTTCAGCAACTCACCGCTCCAGTTCAGCTCGATGAGGAGTGGCGAGTTGCTCCACGCCGGTACGGTGGCGATCACGCCGGTACGAGCACCGTCGCTATCGCGTCGTACCGCGCCACCAGTGTCTGCGGTGGCCGCGCCTCCCGTGTCTGTGGGCGTGCCTCCCGTGCTCGCGGCGCCATGCGTGCGAAGATAGAAGCTTGAGTGCGTGGAGAGCGACGAGTCGGTGGCCAGCTTCTCCGTGTCCGCCGCCATCATCGAGGAGGAGTAGAACACGGGATGCTGCCGCCACTTGGGACCCATGAAGGCCACCGCCGAGGCGACGTCCGCGGATTCAGGTGGTTTCTTTGCTGCTTCGTCTCTTCCGAGGACCTTCGTCGACCCCGCAAGTGTCTGACGGACATGAGAAAGACAAAGGGATCCGCGGGCGGCCATGTAGAACTAAATTAAGTCTAGATACATCCATTTCTAGGACAAGTATTTCCGGATGGAGGGAGTATTAGTTATACAAGAGAGCCGGATTGACACCTCTTAGTTCATGTAAATGTAATGAAATCCGTCATGTTTATATGAAGATCCAGCTTTTTTATACGAAATCCTTCATGCTTATATGAAATCAGTCCGTGTTTGCACGAATTTCATCTGGTTGGTTAGACTTGTGAAAATGTATGCAAGGCGTTTGATGTCGCCCTCCATGGAAGGAAGCGGGAGGAAATTTGCCGGCTGCCGTTGGAGATGCTCTTTATGCTGGAAATAATAGAGTGACATCCGATCCATTTGAGTTAATTGCCTGTATGATTGTCCCTCTATAAAAGTTAATTGCATGTACAGTGTACACGTGACTTGCAGGGTGGCTACAGCTTCGTACAGAAAGTTAAAAAGAAACAAGTCCATCCTTAGTCTTGTATTCTAAGTACTCTGTGGGTTCCACTATCAGTACAGTAGCGAAAGAAGTATATATTAAATAAGTAGAGTAATATATAATATAAAAATATAAGCGTTGCGAGCATCCTGCGCTAACCAGCCCAGCACATTTTTGTTGTAGACCATGCTGGAGATATATCTCCATGTCTACTCTTATATATACTCCATTCGTTCCTAAATATTTGTCTTTTTCAGATTTCAAATGGACCACCACATACGGATGTGTATGTAGACATATTTTACAGTGTAGATTCACTCATTTTTCTCTGTATGTCTTTTCAGGAAGGGGTCAGATTTGTCCTTGATTTGTTTATGAGGTATCCAGATGGCACTACACCGCCAAGAAAAGAGGGTAACATCAAAATTATGGACTACTTTTTTGAGTATGTTGGTAAGGTCCGGTCATAGTCACTTGTTGAAATCTCTAAAAAGACAAATACTCCCTCAAATCGGAAATACTTGTCATCAAAATGGATAAAAGGAAATGTATCTAGGCGTATTTTAGTTTTAGATACATCTCTTTTTATCCATTTTGATGACAAGTATTTTCGGACGGAGGGAGTAGAAAACAGAGTTGGTGATGATGGTGTGCGTGCCATCCTGCAATATAGGATTTTGGAATTTATTGACATTCTCTAGAAAAGGTACTGTCAATAAGCCTGTTGGCACAGAAACCATTAAAAGAACGCCCAAGCCGTCGGATTTATATCTAACGGATAGGAAAGAAACTATGGCAATTTTGCAAAAGTATACCCACACGTCTCTCCACGTTCGCAAATAAGGCCTTCCCTCGTTCAGCCTTTTCTCTCACAAGATAAACTACTCATACAAATGCATCTTGATGTTCCGTTACAGCGCCGGCAGCTAGCTAATTCCTTTTAAAATAGTTGCTGCGATAATTGGGTTGAAGTGATATGTTTTATGTCTGCCCCGAATGATTTCAGATTCACTAGTAGTAACAAAGAAAAGGTTGCCTTGTTAATTAACAGAAAACAGGGTGAAAACTATCACATGAGGCCGGTAAAAACAAGGCACACTGGGTTCAGCGTCATCGTCATTACAGCTGTGCGCGGGCGAGAAGTCTACATATCGAGGGAGCTACCGAGCAAGGCACCGAGACACAATGTTTGAGAGAGAAACCAATTGACAGATTATGATCAGATCGAGTTGTCACCCTTCATTGTCATTGTTGGGGGGAGAAAGGCGTGCTCGAGAGTGTGTGCGGTAGGCACAGAGGCACAACTAGCGAGTGTGTGTGTGTGTGTGTTTGAAAGAGGAGTGGATAGATTATTATCAAGATCGATGTGCCACCCTACTCCTTCGGTGTCGGGTAGTGTGTGTGTATGTTTGAGAGAGAAGCCAGTCGATAGATTAGTATCAAGATCGAGGTGTCACCCTACTCCTTCGGTGTTGGGAAGTGTGGGTGTGGGTGTGTGTGGGGGCGTTGGCACTCACATATCTCTACTCTTATAAAAACAGAGTTGGTGATGATGGTGTTCCTGCCATCCTGCAATATAGGCCATTCGATTTATATCCGGCAGACAGGAAGGAAACTATGGCAATTTTGCAAAACGATACCCACACCCCTCTCCGCATTTGCAAATAAGGCATTCCCTCGTTCATCCTTTTCTCCCACAAGATAAACTTCTCATACAAATGCATCTTGATGTTCCGTGCAACGCATGGGCATCTTGCTAGTAGGGAGAAGGAGTTTGTGTGACACATATCTAGCTATATTAAGGGATAGGTAGATAGCATATGTGTGAGAGACATTATTATACTTTGAGACATTAGTGGCTGTGGGTGGGCGGAATTAAAGGGGTGGGCGTGTTAGACATAGAGAGCGTGTGAACGTCCAAGTTATCGGCGCATCATTCCGAGTTATTGTCTTTTTTTCTAGGGTGGACTTCACACCAGTTATTAACTGCTGACGCGTGCCCTGTGTACACAGTCTAGCATGACCTTCCCGCTAGCACGGTCCAAAATTAGTTGAAACTGGATACGAACGATCCCATGGGCGGCAAAATCTCCCGCCTCCTTCTAAAATTTCCGCCACCTTAGTCTTTAGCATGCGAAATCCCCCTTTTGTCCTTGGTGCACGGAGACCAACAGTTACAATACCGCCCTCATCTATATGATAGGTCGGGGCTGCTTTGGTCAATTCCGGTTCCCCACTACACAAAGCACCCCATTTCCTCTCCCCTCCATAAAAGCGACTAACTCCACAGATGCAGGCATCTTACATCACGCCGTCCGTGCTTCATCGCCCTTTCTCCCTCCCTCTCAAAACCCTAGACTGCTCATCCACCGCGTAACATAGCCCATTCATCGCCAAGGCGTCCACCTCGCGGATCTGCCTTGCGGCCGCATCTACCCCTCCCACCTCCCCTAGAAACAAGTAGACTGCTCATCCACCACTGTACCACAGCCCATTCAGTGCCGGCCTTGTCCACGGCGCCGGATCTGCTTCGCCGGTACTCTCGTCAACCACCGCGCATCTGCAGCGGCTCATTCGTACTCCCCACCGGAGACGCTTCGTCCACACCCCCCGGAGCCACCCCACCGACGCCCCCGTCGACGGCCTCTGATCCTCTTCGCCGACACCTTCCTCAACCCTACCGGAGCCGCTTCGCCGACACCTTCCTCAACCCTACCGGAGCCGCTTCGCCGACACCATCATCAACCCTACCGGAGTAGCTTCGCCTATACCATTCTCAACCCTACCGGGGCCGCTTTGCCAACTCACAAGTCCACGGCCAGAGATCCGCTTCCTCACACCCTCATCCAACCTACCGGAGCAGCTTCTGATGCCCCGTCCACGGCCACAGATCCGCATCGTCGACACCACCCTTAACCCAACCACCGGAGCAGCTTTGGACGCCCCGTCCACGGCCGCAGATTCGCATCATCGACACCATCCTTAACCCAACCACCGGAGCAGCTTCTGACGCCCCGGCCACGGCCGCAGATCTGCGTCGTCGACACCATCCTTAACCCAACCACTGGAGCGGATTCACCTACGCCCTCGTCCACGGCCACAGATCCGCTTCGCCCACACCGTAGTCCACCCTACCGGAGCCGCTCCACAAACACCCTACTCGACGGTTCTAAATCTCCTTACCGCACCCCAACAGCCAGCGTAGCGTCATCACCCTCGATGTTTCTAACCTGATTCCCACCGTCTGGAGAGATGCCAAGCACCCGCCACGGCCTAGGTACTTGTCACCTTTAAACCCGTCCAGCATCACCTGCCCGATGTACTTCAAATATACTAATCGGTCGTTGTTACCTGTTATGCAGCTGGCAAAAACTACAAGGACGATGTTTCTTCTGGATCTAACAGCTTGGCCAACCAAGATCCTGGACTGAGGCATTGCTATGATCTTGTAAGCGCGTCTCTCTCTCTCTCTTGTATTGTTCTGTGCTTTGCTAGGATTTTTGGCCAGTAATCCCTTTGTGCAGACAATGATTTCTACTACTGGCTGCTAAATTAGATATGTAGATGTCATACATGATACTACCTCATATCTCCGTTCTTAAATATAAGTCTTTCTAGAGATTCCACTGTAGGCTACATACGGAGCAAAATGAGTGAATCTACACTCGAAAATGCATCTATATACATCTGTATGTGGTCCATACTTGAATCTCTACAAAGAGATATATTTAGGAACAGGGGCAGTACATTACACAAAATCGTAGGTGGCATATAGGAATTTCAGTGCACTACATTAGGCTCCCTTAGAGTGCCTGCTAGTCCAGCATACAGAGTCATGGCTACTTTATGGTACGCACACAATCGTTAATTGGTGGTTTAAATATGCGCAAGGCATATGCAATGTAGTATCATGTAGAGATGTTTGAAATTAGACGTGTCAACTTGCAGATAGGGTTACACAATGAAAAAGTACAAGATGTATGTGGCAATATCATGGAACATCGCAAAAAAGGAGAGGCAACGGTGAGCCTATACAGTGTGCTATGGTACGTCACTCCTCCATTGCAATCATCGTGACATGTTATTTGTATGCCAGTTCTATTAGCCAAGTTTCTTAGGCACAGTTATTACGAGTTATCCTAAGAAAATAAGCACCTGTGAATATAAGCTCCATGTAATAAGCCAACCAGTTCTTTTCATTGCGTTTTCAGCTTATCTTTGGTATGATCGATTGGAAAGTCTAGATTGCATTATATTTTTTTCATTTTGCTGCCCATATGGAAATTAATTTGACTTGCAAACATCACAAATTGAACCCAGTGCAGTAATTAATATGATAGAAAAACATACCATCACTATTTGCTCAAAATGCAAATACAAAGATGCCATCTACTTGGCACAATCTACTTTGGTCAATGTTTTCCATAGAGATCCCATTGCCTAATTTAAACGAAGAACGCATGACCCACATTTAAACGAAGAACAATTATTTATTGAAATTCGATGGTCAATTGGCTGGTTATTATCATATAGTAGCACCACCTGAAAGCATCATATAGCAGCAGCAGCAGCTCATAGCAACTCATCATACAGCAGCAAAGATGCGCAATTCATCATATACCAGCAGCAGCTCATAGCAATTCATCATATAGCAGCAGCAGGAGCAGCTCATAGCAATTCATCATATAGCAGCAGCAGGAGCAGCTTGTAGCAACTCATCATATAGCAGCAGCAGCAGCTCATAGCAATTCATCATATATCACTAGTAGAAAAAGGGCCTATAGTCCCGGTTGGTGAGGGCCTTTAGTCCCGGTTCATGAACCGGGACTAAAGGGTCGGTACTAATACCCTCACCCTTTAGTCCCGGTTCTATCCAGAACCGGGACAGATGGCCTCCACGTGGCTGTCCGGCTGAGCCCGAGCGGGAGGGCCTTTGGTCCCGGTTGGTGGCACCAACCGGGACCAATAGGCATCCACGTCGGCATTTCTTTGGCTCTGGTTTTGTTTTTTTTAAAAGGGGGGTTTGGGGGTTTTGGGGGTTAATTTAGGTGTTTCATATATTGTGCTATAGCTAGCTAATTAATAGAGAAAAGTGTCCTTTCTTTTGTCCGTGCTTGGTCGACGCCTACGTACTATACATACGTATAGAGAGGACTAACTAGACATGCTAGCTAGCTAGTAATTAAGCAAACAGGAAGATCGTCATGAACATATATGCATACAGAGAGAAGTGATATCGACCACCTCTCCTTCTCCGAGAGATTGGTCGAACAACAAGTTCTCGTATATCTATCCGACACTACCGCTACATATATACAATAATTATCTTTTACAATACGGATAGCGTGGTCCACATAGTATTCCCGTCTTTAGCGATCACATAGTCAAGAAAGAATCACGCCAATTACTCTTGAATTGCTCGCATGAGATCTGGTTCTATGATTTCATCCCGCTTCATAAAAATATAATTTTAAGAAAGGGGTCAATACATATATATATATATATATATATATATATATATATATATATGAATGAATGAATGAATGAAACTCAACACAAATGATGGTAATAAAATAAAATTGTGAATATTTTTATTTACGCACTTCAAATTGTTTGTCGGAGTAGCCCTCTCACAGTGTCGTGTGGCGGATGGACTCGCAAAGCGTAGTATCCACGTAAATCATTCCCTTGTTCCTGCCACAACCACTTTACAAGAAACAGAGGTCAATCAAACTGATAATTAGCAAGCACATGCTAAATGGTATTGATGAAACTAGCGCTTGAATCACTAGGAGATGCGCGTGGAATATGCTACTATATAGTACTTACTTTCGGGTGTCTAAATTGCAGCTTCTTCGGTAGGCCCGGAGCTTTTTTGGTGAATTTTCCCCAAGCCCTGCCATACAAAGAAAACAATTACTTGATATCAGAAATGTACAAAGTTGCTGATATGGTGGATAATGATCGATTTAACTTACTTCTCGAGCAATTCAGTCATTTCCGCATACTCCTTGGGATCTTTTCGTCTCGAGTCTAAGACAGTTACTACTCCCTGCTCAAGCTTAATCTCTAGGAGAATATAGTGGAACCTGCGCGCGCATGCATAACTCATCAATATTACATTTCTATAACCTGGACTAAATAAGGGAAACCGAATATGCCACAAGACAGAACACTCACGTGTAGTTGTAAGGAAAGAGTATTGTATTTTTGTGTTCATTTATTTCCAACGATCGTAGCAAGTTGGCCTCGGTTTCCTTGGCACGATATTTAACCTCATTTGCATCGATGAGATATGTGTTAATGAACCCAATATCACCCACTTGTTTTTTCTTCATTTCTGCGATCTTCAATCTGCATAATATAGTGAGGGTATTTATAAATACATGCAATGAAAGAGCTGAGTTATATAGAGATACTTAATGACAGAAGTAGTACTACTTACAGACGATGGCAGGTGACCGTTGCTTTATCGAGGGCCAATTGATTGAAAACTGATAGAACTCCTCAAATGGAATAGGCAATAGTTCAATTCCAAGGAGGTCATGCTCCTTTTTAACTCTCAAATACAAAGTATTCCTCCCCTCAGACTCTTTGCAGGTTTTCATGTACCAATCATGCAATCTTCGCATCATCGTTGTTAGTGTAGCGACCAGACCCGAATGGATCAAGTCTCTGTGCTCAGTGTCATCCCTGGATCGATGTCGACACCACCACGATTGCTTGAAGGATTTATAGCGAGTAGCAATCACACACTTATTACATCGTTGTCCACAAGGGAACTGAATACAATAATATGGCTTAAGGCCATCTAATAATAACAATGAAGGCTTGGAAGATAAGTGAGTCCATCAACTCCAACGGCATCATCGAGTATAGAACCACGACCTAACACCTTACTGTCGTTCTAAAAGTCTGCAACGTGAAAGTTGCAGCCAGAAACGGGTCAAGACATGGAATATGCGGCAATGTAACACATAAAGAGCAATGAAGGAATAAGCCTACACTACATGCATATTTGGCTGGTGGTAAGGCTCTCTGATTTACATTTGCATAAAGCTGATTTTTCCCTACATCAAAGGAATAATTTTATTTAACTATCATGGTGGTTGTTAAACATTGAGAATGGTTGACAGCATCCTCAATCCCAATTAAAAAGTACTCATCAAACCCAATAACTTTTATTAGAAGTAACATGTTGAGATTCACATGATATTCAATTACCAGATACTCAAAACGTCCATAACCGGGGACACGGCTAATCATGATTAGTTTATACACTCTGCAGATGTTTAGCACTTTTCCCCACAAGACTCGATCGCCTCCGCTTGGTTCTCGTGACCGCATGGTGTTTGAGAAAGCGGATGACCGAGACATAGTCTTTCGAGGCGCTAGCACCTTACATGTGGGTAGACCGTACCAACCTACATCCCCTACATCAGCTAGCCTACCCGTAAGAGTTCGCACAACTTAGTCAACTATGCCAGAGCCCATAATTGGCTTGTGGCTGCACACGGAAGTTTCCAGTTTGAATAATCTTATGATCCCTTAGAGCACAGGTGGCGGTCCGAAGAAATACAGCAAGTCCTGATAGAAACCAGGTGCCTCAATCCACCCAGATGTGTGTTTAGGTTGCCACCTTAGATAAACCATTAATTAACAATCTCACATCTGTCATGGATATTCACTCACCCAATCCACGTCTACTAGCATAGCATGGCATAATAAGCAAGCGTAGAAGTGACTCCCAAGGTTTCATAAGTAAAAGCAGTAATAGGTACTACCTCAAATCTACTTCCCAAACCCACAATTTAATTAGATCCTAAACATGCAAGTGTTTGAGGGTTTGATCTAATGCATAAAACTGGGTAGTAGAAAAGGTATGATCAAGTGTTACTTGCCTTGCTGATGATCCGCGAGACCTAGAGATTCGAAGTAACAAGCGGCGCACTCCGGGTGATCTAACACAGACAAACAACAAGCATACAATAAGTACTCATCTAATGCACAGGGAAATCTTGAATAAAAGATCTAACCAGATAGTTCAACTTAAGAACCCTGGTTGCAAAAGAATCGAATCAAATAAAGCATCGAAAGTCGGAACTCGAGACAACGACTCGGTTTAGAAATCTGAAATTAGGTCAAAATTTCACAGTAGCAAAACTCTATGAAAGTAGGTTAGTCGGAACGGCGGTTTCGTTCTGAAACTCCGGTAGCGCTTGAATCACCTGATTAGATAAACGAGCAAGAAATAAAATAGATTTGAAAATCGGATCGAAATCGAATCGGAAAAATAACGGATTTAAATCCGATTAAAAGAAAAACGACGAACGGATTAAATAGCAGGCGTTAGATTAACCGAACTAATCCAACGAACACGTTCATTGAAACGAAGCGGTTCGGTGAACGTTCGTTAAATAAGAAAACCGAAAAAAATAAAACCAATCTAGGTTTTTTAAAAACCGAACATCCTTTTTTTTAAAAAGCGGATCGGTTTTATAGGGAAAACGGATCGGGCGGGCTACTTCCGTGATCGCCGGCGGGTTCCGACGGCGGGCAAGGCGGCGGCGGGCCTGGAGGGGCGGCGAGGGCGGCGGGCTCTGTCAAGCCGGGCGGGCGGACTCTGCCTGGTCGAGGCGAGGGCGCAGAGAGAGGGGGCGGGCGGTATTTAAGAGGGGAGGGGGGCGGGGTGGCTTGGGAGGGCAAGCCGGGCGGGGTGGAGGTGGACTCACGTGGCGGGGTGGCGGCGTCGTCCCGAGCGGACTTCATGGCGGCGTCTTGTATGAGGAGAGGGAGGCGGGCGCTGGGCCGGGCTGGTCAGGGTCAAGGGCCTTGGCCCGAAGCGGTAGCGATTTTTTTTTAAATTAAAATTAAACCAAACGAATTAAAAAAATACCAAATGAACTCCGATTTAAATAAAACAAATTTTCCCCGACTCCTAAAAATGAGTCGAACAAAATGAACTTTAAAAACGGCAAACATGCATAATTTTTTTTTTAAATGCTCATTTCTGCCTAAGCAAAATAAATCTTCCAAAACCAAATTTTGATTTATTTATAATATCTTCATTTTTCCTAAATGTTGGGAAAGTCATATTATTCCCTCTCAAAATATTTTTATAGGAAAAACTTTATGAAGATAATTAAATAAATCCAATGATCCTATTTTTTTCAAAATTTGAGAAATCCCAAATATGAAAATAATGAAACTTCCAACTCTCTCCGAGGGTCCTTGAGTTGCGTGAAATTTTCTAGGATCAGAAAATGCGAGAAAAATATGATATGCATGATGACCTAATGTATAACATTCCAAATTGAAAATTTGGGATGTTACAAACCTACCCCTTAAGATGAATCTCGCCCTCGAGATTCGGGTTAACTAGAAAATAGGTGAGGGTGGTCCTTGAGCAAAACTTCCTCTCTTTACCGGTGGCTTCATCCTCGGTGTGGTGGCTCCACTGAACTTTGCAAAACTTGATAACCTTGCTGCGGGTAACTCTTTGGCATAATCGAGAATCTTAACAGGTTTTTCCTCATATGTCAAGTCATCCTTCAACTGAATTGCTTCCGGTGTACTTTGTGTCTCTTAACGGTACCTCTGCTATCTCTGGGTGACATTTCTTCAATCGAGAAACATGGAATACATCATGAACTCCTGACAGTCCTTCCGCAATTCCAACTTATACGCACTTCTCCCATGCGTTGCAAAATCTTATACGGTCCAACGAAACGGGGTGCTAACTTTCCTTTAACTCCAAAACGCTTAACTCCTCGAAGCGGGGATACTCTGAGATATACTCTGTCTCCAACTTCATACTCAATCGCTTTGCGCTTTGAATCGGCATAGCTCTTCTGTCTGGACTGGGCTACCTTGGTCAAACGGTCGACTATGACCCAAATCGAGTCATATCCTGAACGGGTCTTTGGCAAACCTGTGATGAAATCCATGCCTAGTTTATCCCACTTCCATTCGGGTATCGGCAATGGTTGTAACAATCCTGCTGGCTTCGATGCTGCCTTTACTTTCGACATACGTCAAACTGCTACATACTCCGCAATATCCTTCTTCATTCCGGTCCACCGTAAAGTGTTCTTCAAATCCAAATACATCTTGGTATTTCTGGGTGAATCGAATAGGGTGAATCATGGGCTTCTTGTAAAATCAACTTCCCGATCTCGGGTCTTTGGGCACATAAACACGGTCTTCAAACCATAGGGTATCGTGCTCGTCCTCACGAAATCCTTTAGCTTTTCCTTTGCTCATTTTCTCCTTTATAGAGGCAACTTCCTTATCTGCCTTTTGGGCTTCCCTGATTTTGTCCATCGCTGTTTAATTGAATCTCCAATGCTGCTACATAGCCTCTCGGAACTATTTCCAAACATAGCTCTCGAAGGTCCTCGGCTAACTCATTGGGGTATTCCTCCCATCATTAGGGTGTTGGCGTGGCTCTTACGGCTCAATGCGTGCTACGACATTAGCCTTTCCGGTGATAATGCAATCTCATATCATAATCCTTGATAAGTTCTAACCATCTCCTTTGTCTGAGATTCAATTCATACGTGTGAAAATGTACTTGAGACTCTTGTGATCCGTATATACTTCACAATGATTTCCAATGAGAAAATGTCTCCACGTCTTCGTATGCGTACTGTGACTGCTAACTCCAAATCATGTGTGGCATAATTCAACTCATGGGGCTTAAGTTGTCGTGAAGCATACGAAACAACTCTTCCTTCCTGCATAAGCACCGGCTCCAAGTCCTCGGCGTGAAGCGTCATAATACACCTCATAATCCTTAGTCTGATCTGGCAATATCAAAACTGGTGAGGTAACCAATCTTTTCTTCAACTCCTGAAAACTTGCCTCACAGTCCTCAGTCCATATGAATTTGTTTTCTTTCTTCAACAATTCAGTCATAGGCTTTGCAATCCTTGAGAAATTTTCAATGAATCTTCGGTAGTATCCTGCGAGTCCAAGAAAACTCCGAATCTCTCCAACTGTCGTTGGTGCTTCCCATTTGGTTACGGTTTCAACCTTTGTGGGGTCAACTGCTATCCCTTCTCCGGAAATAACATGTCCGAGAAATCCAACTTCCTTTAACCAAAACTCACATTTTCTGAACTTTGCATATAAATGGTGTTCCCTTAGTTTATACAAAACCAATCGCAAATGTTCCTTGTGTTCCTCTTCATTCTTCGAGAAAATCAAAATGTCATCAATGAACACCACGACGAACTTATCCAAAAACTCCATAAACACTTTGTTCATCGGGTTCATGAAATAAATTTGTAGCGTTAGTTAGTCCAAATGACATAACGGTATACTCGTACAGTCCATATCTCGTGGTAAATGCTGTCTTGGGTATGTCCTGCTCCCGAATCTTCAGCTGATGGTACCCTGATCGCAGGTCGATCTTTGAAAACACTTTGGCTCCTTGCAAGCGATCAAACAGATCATTTATCATAGGCAGTGGGTACTTGTCCTTGATTGTTACTTCATTCAATCCACGATAATCAACAACCATTCTCAAAGATCCATCCTTCTTCTCCACTAACAAAACGGGTGATCCCCAAGGTGAAGAACCTGGGCGTATAAAACCTTTATCCAATAGTTCCTTAATCTGCTTCTTGATTTCCGCCAAATCCTTTGCGGGCATCACATGCACGGTCGCTTCGATATCGGGCCTGTTCCTGGCAACAGCTCGATCAAAAACTCAATGTCTCTATCCGGTGGCATTCCTGGCAACTCTTCCGGAAATACATCAGGGTAATCCTTCACCACTGGTACTTCTTCCTGTACCACTCCTGACAAGCAATTAACTTGTGCTCTCCTCGGCTCGTGCCGTGATACATACTTAATCCTTCTTCCTTCAGGTGTGGTGAGCAAAATTGACTTTGTGGTACAATCGATGTTTCCTCCATACTTTGATAACCAATCCATTCCTAATATCACATCCAATCCTTGGGATTCCAGGACTATTAGGTCTGAGGGAAAAACATAGTGTCCAATCCTTAATGGCAGTCGATCACACCATTTACTAGCCATGTACTCTGCTCGGGTGAGGTTACTAGCATGGGTGACCTAAGGGCTTGGGTTGGTAACTTGTACTTATCCACAAATCCCTTGATATGTATGAATGCGATGCACCGATGTCGAAAAGAACAACTGCAGTAAATGACTTAACCAAAAACTTACCGATTCTTTGCATCGGGCTGATCTTCAACCTCCTCCACATCAATGTGGTTCCACCGTCCCCTGTTGAAAGGGTTGGGCTTCTTTCGTAGCTTCCATTGCCATTTCCATTCTGGCCTTCGGGATAGTCATTTGCATAATGCCCGATCTTGCGGCACTTAAAGCAAGTAATGTGACTCAGTCTACCTTGGATGGTGTTGACGGGTTGGTGCGATTACGTCGTTGCTTCCTCCATTCCCGTTCCCATTCTTAGTGCCATTATGGTTGTGCGAATTACCTCCTCCATGGGTGTCTTTGAAACTGAATTCTGATTTAGGGGTATAACGAGGTTTCTTTGAGCTCCGAGTTATACTTCCCTTGCCCATACTTCCTCTTGCGGTTCTCAATTTCTTCTTTGCTTTCCTTCAATCATGAGAGCTCGGTCTACCAACTCTGGTAGTTGTTGAAAGCGGCTACCATCAACGGCATCTTTGAACTCATCATTCAGTCCTTCTAGAAACTTCTCCTGTTTAGCTGCATCGGTATAGCGTCATCTGGGGCATAACGTGCTAATTTGCTAAAATCATCCACGTACTGGCCAACAGTCCTTCCTCCTTGGCGTAAGTTGCGAAACTCACGCTTCTTCATGGCCATGGCTCCTGCTGAAACATGGGCAGTGCAAAAAGCTTGCTGAAATTGATCCCATGTGACAGTGTCTACAGGGTAAGTGGCTGTGAAATTCTCCCACCATCTTTGCTGCGGGTCCTTCAAGCTGATGTGCTGCAAACTTCACTCTTTCACCATCTGTGCATCCTGCAGTGGTCAACTCCCTTCCTATCTTGCGGAGCCAGTCATCTGCTACAATCGGCTCGGTGCTACTGGAGTACACCGGTGGGTTCAGTCTAAGGAAACGAGCCAGATGATCCGCGGGTGGTGGTGGTGGTGGTGGGTTGTTGTTGTTGTTGTTGTTGCCCTGGTTCTGCACCAATGTTTGAATCAGGGTATTCTGCTGCTGGATCAATTGGGTGATCTCTGGCGGGAAAACGAATCCGGGGTCGCGTCTCGGAGGCATCTGATGGGTTTAGAAAAGGGGAGAAATGTAGAGTAGAATGAGGTCTAAGGGGAATCACTACCCAAATGCACATGAGCAAATGCACACAAAATCACTTCATTCAATCAAACAAGGGTTTACAACAATCTAACTATCGCAGAGTGCGTGTACTAAAAGGTTTACATGGAGGGAAATACTACTAATATGTGGGGGACTTCTACTAATTTGAACCGGTGGAAGACTCCATGATCTCTGCTCCAGCTTCGTCTTCAAAATAGGGTTCACTTGGATCCGAATCGGTGTCGTCGATGTTGATGTAGTTGCTTGGGTAATCGACGTATTGGTCTTCATTCCTGAGTGCCAACTTCTTCTTGAGTTCTTCGATCTCATACTTAAGATCGTTATTGTGTCTTGCTAGAGCTACGATCTCGTCCATGTAGTCCTTGCGTGTAGTCTTTAGTTCTCCTTCCAGTTCGATGATCCTTCCTTTGTCTTCGCAACTCCAACATGTCGTTGCACATTTGGTTCTCCTGGCGTCGAATGTGCTTTGGGTTTAACTCCTGGATGAAAGCTGCAATGGATCTATCCTTCTTGGTGCTTGTGATGTCCCATTTGTCATCTCGGCGTCCGCAAATCTGGTAGATGGTGTCCTTGAGGTCTTCTTGATAAACTTCTCCAATGCGTCCCATGGTGATGTGAGCTGCCATGCTCTTTCCCGGACTCCAAGTTGGTGCCTTGAAAACACTATCTATAGGCTTGGTGATTGGGGCGAATGTCCTTCCGGAACGTGAGCGTGAATCTTCCAAGCTCCTCTTGAGCAGAGTGGCGTTGAAAGTCCCGGTGAAGCTTGGTAGTCCAATGTTCGTGTACTTGGTAACTTCCTTCAAGTGAAATCCAAAGGTGTGCCTTCATCTGGTTGGGTGTACTTGATCTTCAAGGTCCGTCATCCTAAAGAGTAGAAAAGATGAGGAGTTAGAAATGAGAAGAGAGTAGTGATCTATGGCTTTAACTTAGTGGTCGTGTCCTACAGTCAGCGTGTGCTCTGATACCATTCTCTGTAGCGACCAGACCCGAATGGATCAAGTCTCGTGCTCGATGTCATCCCTGGATCGATGTCGACACCACACAAGATTTCGAAGGATTTATAGCAGAGTAGCAATCACACACTTATTACATCGTTGTCCACAAGGGAACTGAATACAATAATATGGCTTAAGGCCATCTAATAATAACAGCGGAAGGCTTGGAAGATAAGTGAGTCCATCAACTCCAACGGCATCACTGAGTATAGAACCACGACCTAACACCTTACTCGTCGTCTGAAAAGTCTGCAACGTGAAAGTTGCAGCCCGAAAACGGGTCAACACATGGAATATCTTTGGCAATGTAACACATAAAGAGCAATGAAGGAATAAGCCTACACTACATGCATATTTGGCTGGTGGTAAGGCTCTCTGATTTACATTTGCATAAAGCTGATTTTTCCCTACATCAAAGGAATAATTTTATTTAACTATCATGGTGGTTGTTAAACATTGAGAATGGTTGACAGCATCCTCAATCCCAATTAAAAAGTACTCATCAAACCCAATAACTTTTATTAGAAGTAACATGTTGAGATTCACATGATATTCAATTACGGATACTCAAAACGTCCATAACCGGGGACACGGCTAATCATGATTAGTTTATACACTCTCTGAGAGGTTTGCGCACTTTTCCCCACAAGACTCGATCGCCTCCGCTTGGTTCTCGTGACCGCATGGTGTTTGAGAAAGCGGATGACCGAGACATAGTCTTTCGTAAGCGCTAGCACCTTACATGTGGGTAGACCGTACCAACCTACATCCCCTACATCAGCTAGCCTACCCGTAAGAGTTCGCACAACTTAGTCAACTATGCCAGAGCCCATAATTGGCTTGTGGCTGCACACGGAAGTTTCCAGTTTGAATAATCTTATGATCCCTTAGAGCCTAGGTGGCGGTCCGAAGAAATACAGGCAAGTCCTGATAGAAACCAGGTGCCTCAATCCACCCAGATGTGTGTTTAGGTTGCCACCTTAGATAAACCATTAATTAACAATCTCACATCTGTCATGGATATTCACTCACCCAATCCACGTCTACTAGCATAGCATGGCATAATAAGCAAGCGTAGAAGTGACTCCCAAGGTTTCATAAGTAAAAGCAGTAATAGGTACTACCTCAAATCTACTTCCCAAACCCACAATTTAATTAGATCCTAAACATGCAAGTGTTTGAGGGTTTGATCTAATGCATAAAACTGGGTAGTAGAAAAGGTATGATCAAGTGTTACTTGCCTTGCGATGATCCATGAGACCTAGAGATTCAAGTAACAAGCGGCGCACTCGGGTGATCTAACACGGACAAACAACAAGCATACAATAAGTACTCATCTAATGCACAGGAAATCTTGAATAAAAGATCTAACCAGATAGTTCAACTTAAGAACCCTGGTTGCAAAAGAATCGAATCAAATAAAGCATCGAAAGTCGGAACTCGAGAGAGAACGACTCGGTTTAGAAATCTGAAATTAGGTCAAAATTTCACAGTAGCAAAACTCTATGAAAGTAGGTTAGTCGGAACGGCGGTTTCGTTACGAAACTCCAGGCGCTTGAATCACCTGATTCCGATAAACGAGCAAGAAATAAAATAGATTTGAAAATCGGATCAGAAATCGAATCAGAAAAATAACGGATTTAAATCCGATTAAAAGAAAAACGACGAACGGATTAAATAACGGACGTTCGTTAACCGAACTAATCCAACGAACACGTTCATTGAAACGAACGGTTCGGTGAACGTTCGTTAAATAAGAAAACCGAAAAAAAATAAAACCAATCTAGGTTTTTTAAAAAAAACCGAACATCCTTTTTTTTTAAAAAAAACGGATCGGTTTTTATAGGGAAAACCGGATCGGGCGGGCTACTCTCCGTGATCGCCAAGGGGTTCCGGCGGCAAAGTAGGGCGGCGGGTCGAGGGGCGGCGAGGGGGCGGCGGGGCTGCCGGCGGAACGGGCGGGCGGCGGCGTTGCTCGGCGGGCGGCGGACTGCCTGGTCGGGAGGCGAGGGCGGCGGTGAGAGAGGGGGCGGTATTTAAGAGGGAGGGGCGGGTGGCTTGGGGAGGCAAGCCGGGGCAGTGGAGGTGGACTCCGGCGGGGTGGCGGCGTCGTCCAGCGGGACTCGAGCGGCGTCTTGGCGCTGAGGAGAGGGAGGCGGGCGCCGGGCTGGCTGGCTGGCTGGGCCGGCTAGGCCTTGGCCTGTAAGCGATTTTTTTAAATTAAAATTAAACCAAACGAATTAAAAAATACCAAATGAACTCCGATTTAAATAAAACAAATTTTCCCCGACTCCTAAAAATGAGTCGAACAAAATGAACTTTAAAAACGGCAAACATGCATAATTTTTTTTTTAAAATGCTCATTTCTGCCTAAGCAAAATAAATCTTCCAAAACCAAATTTTGATTTATTTATAATATCTTCATTTTTCCTAAATGTTGGGAAAGTCATATTATTCCCTCTCAAAATATTTTTATAGGAAAAACTTTATGAAGATAATTAAATAAATCCAATGATCCTATTTTTTTCAAAATTTGAGAAATCCCAAATATGAAAATAATGAAACTTCCAACTCTCTCCGAGGGTCCTTGAGTTGCGTGAAATTTTCTAGGATCGGAAAATGCGAGAAAAATATGATATGCATGATGACCTAATGTATAACATTCCAAATTGAAAATTTGGGATGTTACAGTTAGAGAGCTTTCATCTTTGACGAGAGGCTTCCCGTACTCGTATCTTTGTATCTGCACCTCCAAGAAATCAAATTGTACATCGTCGAGCAGGTAATCTTCAGGATTGCCATAACCGGGCACCATCCTCGGATCGACGATGTCGCTAGCGTGCACCTTGAGCGGGGGCACGATTCGCTTCGGCTTGTTCGCCGAAAGCTGGGCAATTTGTTTCCCAGCTCGTCGTTCTTTCATCCTTTGATCACCGGCGGTACTTCCCGATCTCTCCGCCTCGGCAAATGCCTTTCCAATAATGCGCTCATAGTTGCCTTTCGGCGGAGACTTGGGTAGTTTTGTCGAGGCAGCAGTGCGCTTCGCTTTGGACCGGATCTACCTTCTCCTCCGGAGGTGGATGTCTCTTTGCTTTCAACCCTTGAAACCAGTCATCCACTTGATCTGCGCGATCTTCGCGTTTTCCTCCTCGCTCCTCTCAGACGGTAACTTCTCCGAGTCTTGAGAAGGACCGAATCTGTATCTCCTCCCGCCTTTGGCTGTCTTGCTAGACGCCGGCAGAGCGGGCAGGCGGATGTCTTCTTTCCTTGCTTACGAGGCGGAGGAGAAGGACTACGACGCGCGGAGCAGCCGGAGCGGGCGGCGGGTCTCTTCCGCCCTTTGCCGACGAGGCGGAGAAGGAGGAAGCTTCGCTGCCGGGACGCGCCGGTGCAGGCGGAGAAGGAGACGGAGTGCCGCCCACGGGCGGAGAAGGAGCCGGCCGAGTGCCCCGATCGTCACTCGCCGGAGGAGGAGGCGGTGGAGGAGGCGGAGTGCCTGACTCACGGAGGAGGAGGAGGAGGCGGAGTGCCCTGACTCGCCCGGAGGAGGAGGAGGAGGCGGAGTGCCTGACTTCGCCGGGAGGAGGAGGAGGAGGCGGAGGCGTCCAGTTCGGAAGGTTGATGAGATCCTTCCGCCATAGGCATGGAGTCTTGAGCGAGAACCCAGCCGATACTCCCCTTCACCGATGCGGTGGTCAAGCCGGAGGTCCTCAAATCCCTCCGTTATTTCATCGACCATCACCTTAGCATATCCTTCTGGAATCGGCCGGCGGTGAAAAGTTGAGTCGGGTTTAGTGGGATAAACAGAGCCAACAGCCGCCTTGACCTTCAAATTGCTCCATTGCGCCATAAGGTGGCAACTTTCAGCATCCGTGATAGCATCCACGGGATAGCTGGCAGGAGCCATCATGGCATGCTGCTCTGGCTGAAGCAGCTCGGTGGAAGCCACGCTGCTTCTCCGCTGAGATGGCGGGGTAGCTTCGGGGAAGCTTGGCGGAGTCGTTTGTTGTGATCGGCTGCTTCTCGTTCCTCTTCTCGTTCCTCTAGCCCCATTACCCTTTCGTGCAGCGCCTGCATTAGGCTCTGCTCCAGCTTTCTTCCTCCTCTCATGGGTTTTGTAACCCCCTGCGTCAAAATCCAGCCTTCCACGAAAGGGAGCTGGCGTGCCTCGTGTCCGTCCGTGGTGCTCGAGGATTCCCGAGGGCCATTGTGAGCTCGTCCTTCTCCCTCGTCTGAACGAACTTCCCTTGCTGCGCTGCTTCGATATAATGCTTAAGCCTCTTGACTGGTATGTCCAATTGTTCGTCCGTCCAAATGCACTTCCCGTTATAGGGTCCAAGGATCCGCCGCCCGAAGAACCAAGTCCGCAACGGTGCAGCGATTCATTGTCTCGGGTTCGATCCCTTTATCAAGCGAGATCATTCTCAGCCTTGGCCCACTTAGGCTGGGCTATGAGGTAGCCACCTGACCCCGTGCGATGATGAAGCTTCTTCTTCGAAGCATTTCTCTTGTTTGTCGCTGACATCTTTTTACTCTTTTCCGATGTCTTGTAGGCCACAAATGCGGGCGATCATCTCTGATCTTCTCATATTTGCCGTGAATTCTGGTGTCTCATTTTTTTCGACATACGTATTGAGGTCTTTCTTCCAATTCCTGAATAGTTCTGCCATCTTCTTAAGAGCAAAAGACTTGATTAATGGCTCTATTACTGGCTTCTCCGGATCATCCTCTGGCGGTAGGGTAAAATTTGACTTCAGCTCGGTCCAAAGATCATTTTTTCGCATATCATTGACACAAGACACCTCGGGGTCTTTGTTCTTAGGCTTATACCATTGGTGGATGCTGATCGGGATCTTGTCCCTAACCGTAACCCGCCTTTGAGCAACAAATGCCTTCTTTGTCCGGTAGGGTTCAATCGGTTGGCCGTCACAGCGATTTGTATGATCTCAAACTTTTCATCCGAGCTCAACTTTTTCTTCGGGCCTCGTCTCTTTAGCGAAGTTGTGCTCGATCCGGAGAGCTAGAAAAAAGAACAAAGACGAGAGTTAATTAATATGTGTACATATATACCAAAACAAAGACGAGAGCTAGTCAGCACAGGCTTAACTAATATATATACCTGGGCGGACTCGGTTTGGTGATCACCGGAGCCGTCCTCACGGTCTACTTCTTCACCCTCTCCTTCTTGCACCGGCATTGGGTCATCGGAGCCATGTAAATCATAGCCAGCTGCTTCTTCACCCTCTCCTTCCAGACCATCGTTGTCGACGTTGAGAAACATCATCGAGGAGACGGCATCACTTCCGTGTGCGATTATGTCCCTCAACAACGCTTCTTGTGCTTCGTCTCGGGGTGTCCATAGTTTCTACAAATATTTACAACATGGCAATTATTATTCAAACATGACAGATATGGATATATTAGTGCCAACGTAGAACTAGCTAGCTAATCACAATAAGGAATCATATTAGTGGCCTCGACGCTGCTTCTCTAGGGTTTGGGGTGGCCTCGACAATGCTTCAAGGGTTAGGGGGTGGCCTCGAGAACGCTTCAAGCTAGGAGGGGTATTAATATCGACCCCCCACGTGTTGAAGCTATCGGGAGGGTCGGCGTTGAACAGTACATCTATGTCCCACAAGTGGCGTGGGCATCGACGCCTTGTGATGGGGTAGAGGGTCGTGGATCGCCGAGCGGTCGAGGGTCAAGGGTCGAAGATCGCCGAGGGTCGGGAGGTTGCCTAGTGTCAAAGGATTCAACAAAACCATGTCTTCATCATTAGGCGAAAGTAACAGGTGCATGATGGTGCAAGCTCTCCAAAGTTGTTTTGGAGCGGAGTCCCAGATAGGATAATTCGCTTTTTGGTACAAAGTTCAGCAAAAGGCAAATTATCCTATCCGGGACTCCATTCCGTAACAACTTTGGAGGACTTCTGCACCATCATGCCATGGTTACTTCCGCTAATGATGAAGCCATGGATTTCTTCAATACTTTGACACTATCGGCACCCCTATCGGAAAAGGAAGAAAAGAGGAAGAAGGAAGAAGAAGAAGAAAAAAGAAGAAGAAAAAGAGGTGAAGAAGAAAAGAATAGAGGAGAAGAAGAAAAAATGAAAAAATTCTATTTTTCTTCTTCTCCTCTATTCTTTCTTCTTCTCCTCTTCTTTTCTTCTTTTCCTCTCATTCTTTTCTTCTTCTTCTTCCTTCTTCCTTCGGATCCTAGAACCCTCGAACCCTCGACCCTAGAACCCTCGAACCCTAGAACCCTCGAACCTCGACCCTAGAACCCTCGAACCCTCAAACCCTTGTGCCTCGAAACCTCGACCGGCCTCGGCGACCCTCGACCCTCAAAACATTGACCCTCGACCGGCCTCGGCGACCCTCGACCCCTCTGTGACCCTCTCAACCCTCTAGCCTAGTTCCCGACCGTCGACCCTCAGCGATCCTCGACACCCTCGTTCCGATAAAAGAAGGAGAAGAAGAAGGAGAAGAAGAAGAAGAAGAAGAAGAAGAAGAAGAAGAAGAAGAAGAAGAAGAAGAAGAAGAAGAAGAAGAAGAAGAAGAAGAAGAAGAAGAAGAAGAAGAAGAAGAAGAAATGAGAAGAAGAAAAAGAAGAAGAAGAAAGAAGAAGAAAAAATAGAAGAAAAAAAAGAGAGAAGAAGAAGGAAAAGAGGAGAAGAAGAAAAATAGAATTTTTTCTTCTTCTCCTCTATTCCTTCTTCTTATCCTTTTCTTCTACTTCCTCTTCTTATTTTTTCTCCTCTTCTTCTCCTTCTTCCTTCTTCCTCTTTTATTCTTTTTCCTTATTTTCCTTCTTCCTCGACCCTAACTCTAAACAGTACAACTTCCTCGACGTCCCCGCCTCTCTCTAATGAACAAAATAAAATCTATGAATAAAAAACATCATATTCTATGAAAAAAAACATCATATTCCATCCACATCGATCCATGCATACATCATATATATGATCATATCTATGAACAAAAAATTCATATGATCATCTATGAACAAAAAAATCACATATATATGCAGAAAAAAACATTAGATCAACACTGCAAAAAAGCATCATACATATATCCATACATCAATATATATACATTTATGAAAAATCATGAACATTTATGAAAAAAATCATGCCGGCGGCGGCAGGCAGGTGCAGTGCGCCACGGGGCTCACTTGTGAGGCGGAGGCGAGGTCGCGCGACGGAGGCGGCGGGGAGGCGGAGGCGACGGCGAGGTCGGGTGGCGGAGGCGACGGGCGAGGTCGGGAGGCAGGGCGGCGACGGCGAGGTCGGCGAGGTCGGCGAGGTCGCTGGAGGCGGGCGGCGACGAGGCGCGCGACGGGCGGGACGGCGACGACGAGGCAGGCGATGGCGGGGCGAATGCGCGGCGACGACGGCGGGGCAATGGCGGCGACGACGGCGCGGCAACGGCGGCGATAACGGGCGCGGCGACGGCGATGGTGACGACGGCGTGACGGCGACGGCGACGGCGTCGGGCAGCTCGGGCGGCGTCGGGGAGGTTGAGGCAAATGGGCGATGAATCTGAAATATCCCAAGTGTTTTCTTATATAGCAAGGGAATTAGTCCCGGTTCGTGGCACCAACCGGGGCTAATGCCCGCCTTTAGTCCCGGTTGGTGCAACCAACCGGGACCAAAGGCCGCCGCTTCCCGCCGGTTCGTGGCACCAACCGGGACTAAAGGGGGGCATTAGCCCCGGTTGGTGCCACGAACCGGGACCAATGCCCCCTTTAGTCCCGGTTGGTGCCACCAACCGGGACCAAAGGCCTTGTGCTGCCCCGCGCCAAATGTTTAGTCCCACCTCGCTAGTTGAAGGGCGCCGGCACTGGTTTATAAGCTGGTGTGCCTCCCTTCGAGCTCCTCTCTAATGCAGGCTTTCGGGCCTAATCTTGCTACTGCACTGTGGGCCTATTGGGCCTCTGCGGGCCTGAATCCTGGCCCATGTAGGGTTTCTAGTCGTATTCAGGCCGTGGGGGCCCAGTAGGTGGCACTTTTTTTTGCTTTATATTTTATTTCTTTTTTCTTTTAGTTTTAGGTGGCACTTTTTTTGTTTTCTTTTTTGCTTTATTTATTTTATTTTGTTTCTACTTACAACAAAATGCTTATTGTTGCTATTATTATTTGCTTTATATTTTATTTCTTTTTTCTTTTAGTTTTAGGTGGCACTTTTTTGTTTTCTTTGTTGCTTTATTTATTTTATTTTGTTTCTACTTACAACAAAATGCTTATTGTTGCTATTATTTTTTTTTCAAGTTTTTTTGTTTTGTTTTCTGCATTATTTATTTTCTTTTGGTTTTTTGCTTTATTTTTTAATTCTTTTTGCTTTTAGGTCAGCAAAATTATAAACTTTCTGTTAGTGCCATTTGTTTTAGAACAATTATAAACTTTCTGTTTGTGCCATTAGTTTTATAAAATTTGAATTCTTTGAAATTTGTGTGAATCACAAGTTTGTGAGCTCAACAAAGGCGTAGAGGGCGGGCTTATAAAGCGGTGTGGCGCCCTTGAGTTGGCGAGGTTTTCAAATTCATAGTTTTCAAATGAACTCTGAAAAAGTTGGCATAGCATGTTCATGAACAAAAGCGGACAATGGTATCATACTGTGTGTAACAAAGTTGGCATGGTATCATCATAATAGTTGCGGAGAAAGTCTTCACTTTTTCTTCGCTTGTGTCGCTTTGCTTATTGCGCCGTAACCATGGATAATCTTTCATCGCTTATCAGGATGCTTGGGTCAGCCTTGACTTTGAAGGGAATTTCATGAAACTTTTCATACTCTTGAGACATGTACATCTTGCCCTCCACTCCCAGGATGTCCCTTTTTCCTGAAAAGAACTATGTGGCGCTTTGGCTCATTGTATGATGTATTCGCTTCCTTATCTTTTCTTTTCCTCGATCTGGTAGACATGTCCTTCACATAGATAACCTGTGCCACATCATTGGCTAGGACGAGCGGTTCGTCGGTGTACCCAAGATTTTTCAGATCCACTGTTGTCATTCCGTCGTGGGTCTACACATACCGCCTCCCGACAGATTGACCCACTTGCACTTAAACAAAGGGACCTTAAAATCTACTCCGTAGTCAAGTTCCCATATGTCTACTATGTAACCATAATATGTGTCATTTCCCTTGTCGGTTGCTGCATCAAAGCGGACACCGCTGTTTTGGTTGGTGCTCTTTTCATCTTGGTCAATCGTGTAAAATGTATTCCCATTTATCTCGTATCCTTTCCAAATCATTACGATCGAAGATGGTCCCTGGACAACAAGTACAACTCATCACAAACAGTGCTGTCACCTCCGAGACGTGTTTCCAACCAAGCTGCTGAAAGTCCTGATGTGTTCACATGTAATCCGATCGTCGCCTTTGCTCCGGTGTTTGGAGCGCAGACTGTTCTTGTGTTCATCGACATACGGGTCACCAAGGTAGAGTTCTCGTAGAAGCGTGTAGTGTGCTTGAGACCAAGAATATCCGTCCTGCATATTATTGAGTCTCTTCCAAGCGTGCCTTTTCGGTCAGTCTCCCCTCATACCGCGATTTAGGGAGACCTATCTTATTAAGGCCAGGAATGAAGTCAACACAAAACCCGATGACATCCTCTGTTTGATGGCCCATGGAGATGCTTCCTTCGGCCTAGCACGGATTCTGAACATATTTCTTTAGGACTCCCATGAACCTCTCAAAGGGGTACATATTGTGTAGAAAAACGGCCCCCAAAATAACAATAACTGCGACTAGATTACATAGGCCGTGCGTCATGTTATTTAAGAAGGATGGTGGGGACACCAGATCGAAATCGACAAGACATTGCGCCACATCACTCCTTAAGCGTTGCTACGATTTCTGGATCGATCACCTTCGAGATATTGCATTGAGGAATGCACATAGCTTCACAATGGCTAATCGGACGTTTTCGGTAGAAGCCCCTCAATGCAACCGGAAGCGATTGCGTCATAATCACGTGGCGATCATGAGACTTTAGGTTACTGGAACTTTTTCTCGACATATTTATTATTCCCTTTATATTCGACGAGAAGCCGGTCGGGACCTTCATCTTGAGCAGGCATTGAAAGAATATTTCTTTCTCTTCTTTAAGAGAGCGTAGGTGGCGGGACCTTCATACCGCTTCGGAGGCATGCCCTCTTTTTTCGTTAAGCGTTGCAGGTCCTCTCGTGCCTCGTGTGTATCTTTTGTCTTCCCATACACGCCCAAGAAGCCTAGCAGGTTCACGCAAAGGTTCTTCGTCACGTGCATCACGTCGATCAAGAGCGGACCTCTAGGTCTTTCCAAAGAGGGTAGGTCCCAAAATATAGATTTCTTCTTCCACATGGGTGCGTGATTCTCGGCGTCATTCGAACAGCTAGTCCGCGGGACCCTTTCCAAAGATTACGTGTAAATCATTGACCATAGCAAATGCGTGATCACCGATGCGCATGGCGGGCTTCTTCCGGTGATCTGCCTCGCCTTTGAAATGCTTGCCTTTCTTTCGACATTGATGGTTGGTCGGAAGAAATCGGCGATGGCCTGTGTACACATTCTTCCCGCAGCTTCCTGTATATACTATCGGTGTCAAGTAAACAAAGCGTGCATGCGTGGTATCCCTTGTTTGTCTGTCACGAAAGGTTACTGAGAGCGGGCCAATCGTTGATGGTCACGAACAGCAACGCCTTTAGGTCAAATTCCTCCTTTTTGTGCTCATCCCACGTACGCACACCGTTTCCATTCCACAGCTGTAAAAGTTCCTCAACTAATGGCCTTAGGTACACATCAATGTCGTTGCCGGGTTGCTAAGGGCCTTGGATGAGAACTGGCATCATAATGAACTTCCGCTTCATGCACATCCAAGGAGGAAGGTTATACATACATAGAGTCACGGGCCAGGTGTTGTGATTGCTGCTCGCTCCCGAAAGGATTAATGCCATCCGCGCTTAAAGCAAACCATACGTTCCTTGGGTCCTTTGCAAACTCATCCCAGTACTTTCTCTCGATTTTTCTCCATCATGACCCGTCACGGGTGCTCTCAACTTCCCATCTTTCTTACGGTCCTCACTTTGTGCCATCGCATCAACTTGGCATGCTCTCCGCTTCGAACAGACGTTTCAACCGTGGTATTATAGGAGCATACCACATCACCTTCGCAGAACCCTCTTCCCGGAGGCTCGCCGTCAACATCACCAGGGTCATCTCGTCTGATCTTATACCGCAATGCACCGCATACCGGGCATGCGTTCAGATACTTGTAGGCACCACGGTAGAGGATGCAGTCATTAGGGCATGCATGTATCTTCTCCACCTCCAATCCTAGAGGGCATACGACCTTCTTTGCTGCGTATGTACTGTCGGGCAATTCGTTATCCTATGGAAGCTTCTTCTTCATTATTTTCAGTAGCTTCTCAAATCCTTTATCGAGCACGACATTCTCTGCCTTCCACTGCAGCAATTCGAGTGCAGTACCGAGCTTTGTGTTGCCATCTTCGCAATTGGGGTACAACCCTTTTTGTGATCCTCTAACATGCGATCGAACTTCAGCTTCTCCTTTTGACTTTCGCATTGTGTCCTTGCATCGACAATGACCCGCGGAGATCATCATCATGGGGCACATCGTCTGTTCCTCTTGATCTTCAGCAGCTTCGCTTTGCAGCACCATCGTGCACATCGTCTGTGCATCTTGATGTTCAAGAGCATCACCGTATTCAGGGGCACATAGTTGTCATCGTACTCTTCTTCCTCGCCGCCTTCCATCATAACCCCTATTTCTCCGCCTCGTCCAAACATTATAGTGTGGCATGAAACCCTTGTAAAGCAGGTGGGTGTGAAGGATTTTCCGGTCAGAGTAAGACTTCAGATTCCCACATATAGGGCATGGACAACACATAAAACCATTCTGCTTGTTTGCCTCAGCCACTTCGAGAAAAGCATGCACGCCTTAATGTACTCGGAGGTGTGTCTCACACCGTACATCCATTGCCGGTTCATCTGCGTGCATTATATATAATTAAGTGTGTCAAAATCATTACAGAACATCATGAATAGATAATTAAGTGACCAAATTAATAGAAGTTCATCATCACATAAAAACCAAAGTACATACATAGTTCTCATCTAACAACATAAAGCTCTGCAGAGCATCTAAATTAATTAAACCATACATTGAAACTATGTAAAACATTTCAATGTGAAAACAAATACGATCATAATCGCAACCAAGGTAACAACTGATCCAACGGCATAATGATACCAAGCCTCGGTATGAATGGCATATTTTCTAATCTTTCTCATCTTCAAGCGCATTGCATCCATCTTGATCTTGTGATCATCGGCGACATCCGCAACATGCAACTCCAATATCATCTTCTCCTCCTCAAGTTTTTTTATTTTTTCCTTCAAGAAATTGTTTTCTTCTTCAACTAAATTTAACCTCTCGACAATAGGGTCGGTTGGAATTTCCGGTTCAACAACCTCCTAGATAAATAAAATCTATGTCACGTTGGTCGGCATTATTTTCGTAAACAATAAATGAACCAATAGTTATGAAAAGATAATATATACCACATCCGAATCATAGACAGGACGAGGGCCGACGGGGGCGGATACCAAAACCATCGCACTATATAAGATGCAATAATAAAAGTAAGAAAATAATACAAGTAAGAATATTTTTCCTTTCAGAAAGAAGATAAGAACAAGAGGCTCACCACGGTGGTGCTGGCGATGAGATCGGCGCGGGTGATCGACGGCGGTGAAGACGAGGACGGGGCGTGATGGACCGCTAAACCTAGAAAAATATTGAGGAAAATGGAGGTTAGAGGTCGAGCTTGGAGAGGAGAAAGCTTAAGTAGTGTGGCTCGGGCATTCCATCGAACACCTTGTGTGCATAGGAGGTGAGCTAGAGCACCACCAAGCCCTCTCCCCCTCGGCCGTAAAAAACAAAGCAGGTGCTCTGCTCTTGCCGAGGGGCTATATAGGCAGCACCATTAGCCCCGGTTGGTGGCATGAGCCGGGACTAAAGGGAAGCCTTTGGTCCCGGTTCATGCCACCACCCGGACCAATAGTGGTGGGGCCAGGAGCCGGGACCATTGGTCCCGGTTCGTCCCACCAACCGGGACCAAAAGGTCCGGACGAACCGGGACCAATGGCCCACGTGGCCCGGCCGCCCCCGGGCTCACGAACCGGGATAAATGCTCACATTAGTCCCGGTTCTGGATTGAACCGGGACTAATGGGCAAAACAGGCCTCAACGATAGCCCCTTTTTCTACTAGTGTATAGCAGCAGCAGCTCATAGCAACTCATCATACAGC
Organism: Aegilops bicornis; assembly: GCA_021605145.1. Lineage (NCBI taxonomy): Eukaryota > Viridiplantae > Streptophyta > Magnoliopsida > Poales > Poaceae > Aegilops > Aegilops bicornis. The sequence goes on along the minus strand of CM038670.1, from coordinate 840,713,349 downwards.
AGCAGCTCATAGCAATTCATCATATAGCAGCAGCAGGAGCAGCTCATAGCAATGCATCATATAGCAGCAGCAGAAGCAGCTCATAGCAATTCATCGTATAGTGGATCAGAATGAAAATTTGGCAAAAAATCAGAGGAGATCCTCACCTTGTTGGATGAGCTCATCCTTCAACAGCACCTCAAGGCCATGGCCTGGGAGGAGGGGAGGGGGAATAAGGTGCCTTCACGCTGCCGTGTGGCATCACCAGTAGTTGTGTAGCGCTCACGAGTAGTGCGTTGGAAGAACCACAAGGAGCAATTCTTTGGAGACCATAAGAATGAGGGGCGGCGCCAGAGGGAGGAGCAGCCAGGGAGAATTGCCCCTACCCACCGGCAATGTAGCCTAGCTGGACATAGCATCATCGAGGACCAGGCCAGATGGGACCAGTGGCGACGGCTCGCTGGAGGAACCCTAGTGCTGCAGGCAGGGGATCGAGGTAGAGGGAAAGGGGAGAGGAGATGCAAGCGGGCAGGGCAATGAATGCTTGCATGTTTGTTTTTACTTGAGGGTCAGGTGTGACATGGGCGTCAGCAGTTGCATTTTGAGTGTAATATAGGCAGACAACAAAGTCATTTCACTATTCCCCTTCCCTTCAATTTTTAGTGAGGTTCTACCCGAAACACCCCCCTCCAAAGCGAAATTAGTTAAGCCCAAGCCCATAACTCAAAAATGACTTCTTTACATCTTTTATGGCTTATTTTGACAATATGTCTTGAAAAGGCGGAATCGAACTGGCCCTTAACCTGCAATTCAATTGTGCGTGCAATGATGAATCACTCCTGCCTGCTATCTGTACATTTAGGCATCATCATACATGGCATAACCTAATACACGTGCATTCCATTGTAGAATCTGGAATATGCAATGTTTATGTTAGTTCATACGTTGCACATGATGTTTAAATGCCCCTTAAATCTGGTCAGTCAAGTGATGGTCTTTAAGCCTCCTTCTTTGCTTCTTTTCTCGATATGTAAGATTTGCTCACACATATGTTCAATTGCTTGTTTGCATCAGCCAGCCATACTAGGACTGTTTGCTTTGATTACTTGTTGTTCTTGACCTAACACACTAACAGAGCTTATCAACGATTTAAACACTAAGGGCTGCTGTAGTGGGGCCTTGTCTAACTCATAGGTGACATAAAGGCTTGGTTGTACACTACAGTAGGCTCTTCAAGAGTACCTGGAGATCCAGTTGGAAGGTATGCTTAGTTTTTACATAATGCAGACATAGTAAATGCTCATTTCATTGTATGCAAGTGCAAGAGATGCGTCATGTTTCATTATGTGGTGTTGTTTTGTTATAATCTCATCCTTTTGTGTTCACAGACTGGAAAGCATGCATATTTATCTTCCAAGGAGACGAGTAACTAGTTTATGTCACCTTGCAGAGGGGGTGCAATGAAGATAAGATTGAGGATTTCCAAGTACAAGATGTTAGGAAGGAGCCTTGCAAGAGAAGTAGGAGTTGCGCTGAGCCTCTTCAACCTACTAAGGTAAGTCACTGTATGCAACTCAACAGTTCAGTTCCTTGTTTCTTTCAGGCATAGTTAATTTTCTCTTTTCAATTGCTTTATTTGTCCTCAGTTAATGAGATGCCCAAATAATCATGCCTGATGTTCGGTACTTGTATAACTATTAGTTGACATAATTAAAGGCCTTACCATTTAATTACTCTGCTGAAGTGTGCCTGAAGCTTTGAAGTCTATTAACCAACTATTATTGCATGAGGCTCACAATCTAGTTTATACTACGCTAATGATTGCATAATTTTGCCTGCTGTAGTATGTTTGTATGAAATCCTCTGTTGTTCATTATGCTCCCTAAGAATTTAATTGAGGTACAGAATGGCCAACTGCTTGCTTACTTATACGCAACGTGCTGTCTAAATTTGTAACTTGTCTGTGTTTTCGATTGGGCCCCAACATCATGCTCCTCTGGTGAGCTAAGAGGGATTTCTGTATGCAGGCTGCACAGACTATCTTTTTTATAATTTTTAAAATATCACCTGCTTATGCTTCATGACGTGTAACATTTTTTTAAAGTGACGTGTAACATTATTGTTAGTCCTGTTTTGCCATGTAGTACAAAATAGTGTCTTGTTCGCTTCACTGTTGTAACTATATTTTTGCCCTAGTCATGTGTACTTACAGAAACATTTCAGGATGAAGTGACATCAACACAAAGATCTGCGAGCAGTGCGGCATGGCCGTTACCGAATGATTATGGATTGGAATTGGAATGTGCTGATGTTCTCGAGCATCAACTAGAGGTGGCAAGACAACGTGTACATGATTGTCAACGTATAATCAACAAGTTGAGACTGGACATGCAGGTATTAGATGCAGGAGTCAAAAAATGTAACAAGACACTAAGGTAACCATGAAGGAATTGGAGATTTTGCAGACTGAAATTTGTGCTATCTGAATCCGGCCAATCCTATTTTCTGAAGAGATTATAGTTCAAATGGAGTTAAGTTGATGCGCGTCCATGATGTATGAGTTGTATTTGCCCAGTGTATGTAATTTGTTGTTTGTGTATGCTTTATTATCACCTGTGCCGAACCATAATGCCCAGTGGGTATAATCGGCTGTAATTTCTTTACTGTATAGTGTAGGATTATTCTACATTTCTATCCCTTGATCTCTTTGTTGTATAGTGTATGCTTTTTAGAGGTGATAGTATTGAGTAGGATAATTCTTTGAATATGCTATATCGTTCAAACGGGGGCCAACTCGCCCGACCATGGCCCTTCACGGGCCGTACGATCCATGGGCCATGTACGGGACGTCGGATCCATGGGCCTTCTACGTCTTGTGGGATCCATGGGCCTTCTACGTCTCGTAGGATCCATTATGCATCCAAAATACTCGAGTCAAGTTTAGCCATTAAGTGTATGTTATACCTACATATCCATATGATTTCATTAGGTCATTCCAAGTAAATTTTCATAGGCACGACAACAAAATAAAATAGGTTACTAAATGTTTTATTGTTTAAGTTTTTGACGATTTGGGATAGGTTCACCTCACTCCGGGTTTGTATAAGTTTAAATCTTGAACGGTTAAGTTTTTGATGATTTTGAATAGGTTACTAAATAGGTGCATCTCTACTCCGGGTTTGTATTCCTAGTCATCAACAGAACTTCATTGATATCTTCGCAGATAGTAATGTCAATCTTGAAATTTACAAACTTGCGATATACTGTGTTATCACTTTATATTGGTCATTGTAATCCCGCTGACGCTTCATGGTATTGCATTATTAGTCGCTATTTGGTTAAGATGATATCCTAGGAAGACATTGGTCATTAAACCGTTTTTGTTCACTTGATAACTCTCATGTGATCTTATAGCTTAAACATATTGATTAATTTTGCACATTTGTGAACGAAGGTGATCACAAAAGTTTCTTTGTCGCTTCACATTGACCATTGATTTGCTTGAGAAAGAAATAGTCTAACCTTCAGGGAGCCAATATGTCCAAAGCACTTACATTTTTCTTAACACTTGTGCTTAGTTTTCGTCCTCTAAACTTTCTTAAATGAATAAAAACTAACTGGGCCGACTTTGTTTTCAGGAGAATTACATTGGGGTTATTTATTGTACGGAAAAAATAAACTTCACCAAGAAAAATCTAGAAAATCCAGCAACAACTTTTGGAGGAAAATGGGCCTGAGCCAGGAGATGGGGCCGTGGGTTCACACACATCCCTTTCTTTGTAAGAACCCTCAAGCGAATTTTGAGTGTATTTTCCCCGGAGCTGAGACACTGCTATTGTTGTTCTTCTTCCTGGATGGTTGTTTGGAAGCTGATCCTGCCTCCGGAGTGGAAATTTCGTCACCATTGAGTCCATCAACTCCTCCACCATCTCAGTCATGCTTTACTCGTCCACGTTAGAACAATCCGAGGTATGCACATGGGGTGATGTGAATTGGGTTATGCCAATAATGCAATAGTGTCTAGATTGATGGGCCTGGCACCTTGTATGATAATCGTTCACCAAGTCCTCCGACCTTGCCGGCATGGAGCGAATTCTAAGTGCTCTAAAGAAGAAACTGGAAAGGAAGAACACTAGTGGCATAGAAAAAAGGTTACCCTCAAAGCAGTGCACCCACAACAAACGAAGTTGGCCTCCACATTAAAGACAGGTCACAACAGCGCCAGAAGCACCCCAACATCTCAGCGATGAAGTCGTTAGAAAGACTGGTCACAAGCAGTGTGATAAGGACGTTGTCTTCACGTCGCGGCTGTTAGAAAGACAATTAAGCAAGGGTAGCATATCATACTACTACCTTACACTAATTAAAACGTCTTGAATGTTCCAAAAATAACTAAAATGTCTTGAACGTTTTCCAAAGTCTGCTGGTGTGAAACACCACTTTGCAGTACGATAACAACAACTCAAAATGATAACAAGTTCAGGCAAATAACCAAAACACAGGCATCCGATGAAATTTATTACAATAAATTGAGAAGATCTGCAAGAAGATCACAGGTCACAGTATGTGGCGATCCTCGTCACACCGTGCGCCAGGTGGAGACGGAGAACATCGGAACGTCGTCCCGGTAGATGAAGAAGCATCGGCCTTCATTCTCACTGCAAACCCTGTACGCCCTGCTATTGCCATTTGCGCCAGCCAGCATATGTGCAAGGATCGCCATTTGCGCCACGGTGCCGGGGCTCATTGTCGCAGGCACAAACCCTACGGCTTCCATCCGCGCCGCCCAGTCCACCATCCGCTCGTGGCGCTCCCGGCGCTGCGCGCCATCATAGGAAATGATATCCCTAATCCGTGGCAGGAGCAAGCACCGTTCCACGTCCGCGCGCTCCAGTGCCGACCCGCGCGCAGGTACGCTCTCCTCCAGGGCGTCGAACAGAGCCCCGTAGTACTTGAGCGCGTTCCCGAACCGGTCCGTGAACTCCACGCCGTTGTGGCTGGCCTCCTGCTCCGTCACTACCATAAGCTTCGGCGATAGTTCAGCTAGTTTCCGGAGGAGCGCGTCGGCCCTCGTCATGGTAGCATGTGCCTGCCCTTTTCCTTTCCTGTCGCGGGGACGAGTAGCCGCTTCTGCAAACTCGTCGGCGAGCAGACGGTGGAGCTGTAAGGTGGAGACGACGACCAATGCTTCGCCGCTCCTGACATCGAGGGGCCTCGATGCTGAGCAGCTGATTAATATGGAGTCTCACCGGGTGGAACTGGAAGCCGACGTGCAGGTGCTCGGCTTCCAAGGCGAGGAGCGCAGCGGTGCTGGACAGGAACTCGTCCTCCTCATTGACAATGGTCAGACGGAGGATTTGGTGGTGTGTGCTCGCCCCAGGGCGGTTGGCAAAGTAGCGGAGGAGCAGAAGCCACTGGCCGGGGTCAGCAGCGCCGAGATCGACGACGTGTAGCACGGCATTCCTCTCGGTCTGCACAGCGTCGATGATGGCATAGTTCGCTGCCGTCCCGGCGAGGCGGAGGAAAGGGCACATCAGAGCGAAGTGACGGCGTGCTGCGGCGGCCGCCGGTGCGGGGGTAGTCGTCGGCAGCTGCAGAGCGCGGCACACGCCCTGCCATGGCTGGACAAGGCGCAGCGCCAGAGCGTCGGCAAATGAAGCCACGAGGCGATGCACGGGCTCACCGTCGTCCGTTGCAAGACTGCATATCATCTCTAGACCCTTGTTTACCAGCTCCTTCTCCCTTTGTCCAACGCGGCAGCGCAGGAATATAGAAGCTTGAAAAGGTGTACCGCGCGCTCCTCGTCGTGATTCTGCGGTGCAGGTGCAGTCGGACGAGTAGGCGCCGCTGCCGACCTCACGTCCGGCAGCAGGAATGTCATAGCACCGTCGATGTTTGAGCGTATGAACGTCCCGTTCACTCCGTTTCCGAAATCCACCGTCAACGCTGTCCTTAGAGGTACCGGCGCATACACTGGCCTGGTCGGTTCCTGACTTCTGTTGTCAGGATTCATGATCGATCTGCACACATGAATCATGGATTGAATATTAGTAATCAACATGCGAAAAACAACAAAAGACATATAAACTGTGACATCACGTACGAGATGCTCAAATATGCGACATATAAATTGTCAGTTTCTATGATCTCCTAATTCTGGTATATATAGTAATCTAAGTGGTAAGCGAGCCTGCTAACAATCCAAAATATATACTAAGTGTGCAGTCAACGTTCTAAAACTCCGACCTATGATACACATGTAATTGTGCACGTGCACGAATGAACAATTTGATACTCCCTCTCTAAACTAATATAAACAATTAATATAAACGTTTAGATCACTGAAGTAGTTATTTAAACGCACTTATATTAGTTTACGGAGGGAGTGGTATTTTGAGTAACTCCCCTGTAGCTGCGCCTAAGTATTTGGTTCATGAGCAATAGTACGAGCTAAATATAGTGTGTCGGTCTTGTTCTGGTCACTTTAAATAGGCCACACATCTAAAACTACAATGACACCGACACTTGAACACTCAAAGATAGTCTACAGCCGGCCCTCTTGAGCATCTACAAACGGACCTCTCAAACCCGTCTTATACGCCTGGGCCGCCCGATCATTGCCCTTCACGATTTTTAAACTGACAAAAGGGAGCTCCACATTCTATGTGCTCCACATTCTATTTTGTCACGAAAACCGACAAAAGACATATAAACTGTGACATCATGTACGAGATGCTTAAATATGCAAAATTGGGTGCTCCACATTCTATGTGTTGTCAGTTTCTTTAATCTCATAATTCTGCTATATATAGTAATCTAAGTGGTAAGCGAGCCTCTTTAAATAGACACTAAACTAGAGCTTTGCTACACATACAGTTTGTTACAGGCATGAGGAGTTACAGAGTGTTGTGGCGGTTTTTAATTGGTCATTAGTAGAGGCACGGGCCCACTCCCATTGAAATCAGGGGATGTGTTTAGAAAGTTTGGAAGGAGCCTGTAGAAACCTGTAAAAGCCTGTACGTCTAGCATTTTTGCTAAAGTAAGAGCTTTGCTACACATAAAGGTTGTTACAGGCATGAGGGGTTTACAAGGTGTTACTAAAGTAGTAATCTAAACACATTTATATTAGTTTACGGAGGGAGTGGTATTTTTGAGGTGCTTTACCTCCACTTCTTCCACTCCCGTAATTCCCCTATAGCTGCGCCTAAGTATTTGGTTCATGAGCAATAGTACGAGCTAAATATAGTGTGTCGGTCTTGTTCTGATCACTTTAAATAGGCCACATATCTAAAACTACAATGGCACCGACACTTGAACACTCAAAGATAGTCTACAGCCGGACCTCTTAGAGCATCTACAATCGGACCTTTCAAACCCGTCTTATACGCTTGGGCGGGCCGTCCGGTCACTGTCCGGTCATGATTTTTTGACCTAGATGGACACCTCAAACGGGCCTCAAACGCCTGGTTGACCGGCACCCTCATATCTAGCCCAAATATGAGGCGGATATGAGGGCGCCAAACACGCCTCACGACCCCGCTGTAGGTCGAGCGGTCCCACCTGCAGCGACGTAAGCTCCTTCATCTCTCATCGGTGCAACCAAATTTTAGTCCCACATCGCCGGCCGAGGCGGACGCCGCCCGGCTTAAATAGCTACGCCAACGGATGAGGGCAAGCTTGGTTGTTGTTGTGTATGTCTATCAATTCTGGCATGTGTGATCGAGATATATTTGACACTAGATTGCATATCATTGACTGATGATTGTTCATCGAGTGTTAAGTTTGTCTAGATCATATACGTTGATACCTCTACTACAATGACAGTAGATTTAAAAAAAAAATCATGCATGGACGTGATTCAAAAAAGACAAGCCGACACCATGTTCCCTTTGTGAGGGATATAGACCCTGACTATGAAACATAGAAGATTCATAGTAAGAGTACATATCCTTAATAAAGGATGCAATGATGTCAAAAGTTTGTCCCTTCTCGACGACCCAGAGATATTTAAGTTGGTCGACTAACTCATCAGTCGGCGAGGTGGGAATAATACGGGTGTGAAAATGTTAAGAATGAGCAATTTTCGGTGCCCAGCCAGCCCAAGGCGGACAGGATGATCGACGTGCATGCCCTACATATAACAGATGTTTTGAAAATAGGATATGCGGTTGTAAATTCTAAAATTTGAGGCACGCTTGGTCACTGTCCGCGGGCGCGTCTGGACGCGTCCGCGGGCGTTTGAGGGTCCAAATTTGCAACCTCCGGCTATATATGCTCTTAAACCCGTCTCAAACGTCCGGCCAGGCAGCCCGGTCACTAGCTGGTCGTGAAAACCGACCAGACGGGCTTCTTTAACGGGCTCAAACGCCCAGACTGGGCCGGCGCCCTTATATCCTGCCCAGATATAGGACGGTTATGGGGGCATCCGGACCCGTTCGGGCCCGTCCCCCACGTCGCCTTGTCCTAGCCTGGCCCACCCAGACCCCACAAAATATCCCCATCTAGAAAAACCCTAGACACTGGTCGATCCAAACTCCACTTCACTCCCATGCCTGTCCACTCCACTTCCGATCCCCTCCCCTCCGATCCGATGGCAGGCGACGGAAGCAGCGGCGGCTCTGGCAGAGAATCTGACGCCTCGACCATGGATGTGGAGGAGGTCGCCCTCCGCATCGCCTTGAGGCGGTCGCTGCTCGACCAAGGTGCCAGCGGCAGATCTTCTTCCTCAGCGCCCATCGCCCGTCGACGCGGCGTCGACAACGTCGCCGGCCCGTCCCACTCGGCGCGCAGCTCTGGCCGCTCCGCTCTCATCGTTTAGATACACCGACAACCCCCCTTTGTTCCAGAAGTGGTTCCGGGCTTCCGCTGGGTCCTCGTGCCCGCGCAAGCGCCGACGCGCACGAGGACGCCCAAGTCCGAGGCACGAGGAGCCCGCCAAAACAACAACGGGCAAGGGAGAGGGCGGCAGCGAGGAAGGCGCTGACCACACGGCAGTCACGCGCGACCGCGTCGGTCGATCTCGATGCCACGCTCCTCGCGTCGGTCCACCACTACTCTCGCACGACAGCAAAGACGGATGTGCGGCGCCTCTGCTGCAAGAATGCCAAAGCACTCCGACTCACCATCGAGTTGTCGAAGCACGGGGCAAGCAAGGAGGCGGCGGCGAAGGGAAGGTGGCCCGCCATGCCAAGGAGTAGGACCACCTGCTCCGCAGGCTATCGGGCCAAAGCTGCTGCTCGGACTCCAACTTGACGAGCTACTCCACCTCCAGCTCCGACGACGACGGACCACCACACATCGACGCCTACAGAGAGGAGGGCATAGCCACATCGACGACCGGAAGGGGATGGGGCCCGTGAGGAAATTGTGATTTCCTCCGCCCTTCACCCTTGTGTTTATATTTTAACTATGTTTTAATTAGTTTGTAGTATGGATTTGCACTGCTCCGACAAACTATGCTCCTTTTGTCCGATGATGAAACGGTGATCTCATGAACTATGTGTGATGATCGTCTTTTATGTAGCATTGCATACTTTTGTATGGTTTTGAGGTTTCAGATATGAGGGATGCGGGTTGGAAGCCACCAAATGAGGTGTGCCCGGTCAATGCCAGCAGACGCCAGGCGCGTCCTCGGGCGTTGAGGGCTCGGATTTGCCCATCACGGCTGTAGATGCTCTAAGATACTAATATAGTATATTCCACATTTCTTCTCCATGCGACAATCAATGTTATTTCCAATATTGATTGTCGCTAGTAAATAATGTTGTCTAAATAATTATAGGTAATGCTATTTCCAAGATTAACTACCATTAATGCAATTAATGTTGTTTCTAGAGAATTGCTTAATGTTTGTTCCAGATTGACGATGATGTATTGAATACATCACTGGAGCAATATGGTCATTCGATATCATTTGGATTCACCACACTTGTTCTTTTATAAGTAGTACTAATAATGTACGTGTATGAACATTAATATCAGACAAATGTGGGGGGCTTTGTGGGCATCCAGACCGCTACCACACCCGTGTTTGACCGCATTGACCCACCCAAACCTAGTCCCTCACCCATGAGCGCTTCCCGCTCGAAATGGTCAGCGCAGCTCCAGGGTGTCAGTGCCACATTCATATCCTCCTAGAGCGGACGAGGCCTCTCACTGGCGCTAGCACTGAAGCAGCACACCGATCAAGAGAGCGCCACCCGTGCCACTTCTCCGTGCATGCGACTACTCCGCGTTCAAATGACACCATGGCTAGTCGTCCGGCCGTGTGCCACCCACAGTTATGACATGCGGTTAACGAGAAACCTACTCCGGCGCCACTCGTCTGTCCCTCTGCCTCCCACCATTGCCATTTGCCCGCTATATAAACTGCAGCCTCGGCCATGGCCGCATTCATCCTCGTTCGGTCCCTTTCTCCTCTTCCGCACCACTCCCCCCATGGCCCCCTCGCGCTCCAAAGCTCTTTGGGACGGACTGTCTCCAGAGCAGAAGAAGGAGATGGCCGCCATTGCTACCGGCTGGCAAGCCGGCAGGTAGTCGGAGGCCGACTACGTCCCAATGGATGACGTGGCCAAGGACGATCTGGCGCCACCCTCCTCGCCAACGTATTTCACCATGACCATCGGCGAGGCCCGTGCCCATTACATGGACATGGTGCGGGAGGAGCGGGAGGAGCAGTTCCAGGCGCAGGCTAATGCCGCCTAGAACCTCCAACTTCTCCAAGAGCACTAGCAGGTGGAGGAGCGGCTCAACGCCGGCAGGGAGATCATGTTGGATGCGGACGTGGTGGAGCAGTCAGCGCTGCTTGAGACATACCGCTCCGCCCATGAGATTTGCATCTCCCGCTGATGGTTCCGTCAACGATAGCCGGAACCGGAGGCCGCCTACAAAGAGTTCGATGAGGCAGCGGAGGAGGTGTGGGACAAGACTGACAACAAGGAGGAGGACATCACCGGTTCCACTGAGGCTGCGCCCCGCTACCACGACCACGAAGTCAGCACGTCTAACGGCGCCGCCGGGAGCAAGGAAGAGTAGTGCACGGTAGGTCGCCGCTGCTCTGGTCCCAAGAAGGTCACTGCTGCTCCCCTCCCGTTCAAGGCAATCTTGGTGGGATGAACATTAGCGGTCTATTAGCCACTTGGCGGCGACATGGAGGCTGACAACTTCACTTCCTGGGGCTTCGAAGGCATAGCTGGAGAGCGTTGAGGCAAATCTGGAGAAGGAGAAGCTTTAGTTCTCGGGGCTCATGGCCGGACACGGGGAATGGGCGCCAGCGATCATTTAGATTAGGTAAATTAATTATACCTAGTCGGACGAGCACCGCTTTTATTTGAAGTATGTCCGAAATGTAACGAATTCCATCATGTTTATATGAAATCCACTGTGTTTGCATGAATATCTTCCATTTTATATGAAAATTTGACCGTGTTTGCACAAAATTCGTCCGGTTAGTTCAAATAGTAGTTGAAATGTATACGGGCAGCATTGGATGGCGGGCCTCCGGCACCATTGTCCGCGGACTGGTCCCCTCTATTTGTGGATGGATGCGGGAGAAAAGTTGCGGATCGATGTTAGAGATGCCCTTTGTAAAATAATATTTAGATGACCTATTTTTCTTTAACAATAAACGGGCTCAACATTCTGTGAGACAACTCACCGCGTGACAAACCATATTTGGGTTTTATGTTTAAATTATTTTTCAAAGCACGTTTCTCTAGATCAATGTTGCATTTTACGTGACTAATTAATTTCACCTTTATAACATGCATACATGACAAACCTTTCGCATTGCTTTGCTAAAAGGGTGGCATATGATATGTCGATCTCTTAAACTCGAAAATAGTTCAAATGGAAAAGTGCAACCCTTAGGTGCATTGAAGGAAAACAATTAAAGAGGCCGCCCATAAGACATGGGAATGGCAAACCCTCTAGGAGGATCAAAGGCAAACCTCCGTTGGTTGACGGCGTCGATGGTCATTAATGAGTCATCATAATAACTCACTGGAATGTTTTGTATTGTGTTATAGATGTTTCACAATGCATGAATGACCATGCCGCCATCAAACATATGTTTTTATTGTCACAATATTGAGCCTCTTTAAAATGCATCATAAGTCCTAAAACTATTGGAGGTATGTCAGTTTAGTCCTATAACTTTGAAATTGCAGTTTTGGGTCCTAAAACTATTTGAGGTTTGTCAGTTTAGTCCTATAACTTCGAAACTGCAATTTTGGGTCCCAAAACTATGTAAGTTTGTTCATCTTAGGTCCTAAGTTTGTATTTTCAGCATCTGTGGTGCATTTGTTTTCAGATAAGACTGTATATGTGTTTACTTCCCTAAAAGTGGTACATGCACGTCCACGTTGTGGTGTTGTTGCAACCTGCACGCCAACCACCTGTGGGGCCATGAGCTGGAGTGCAACCTCGCTAAGAGGTTTGGCGCGACCGTCGGGGAGACCCTGAGCCAATCGGGCTGAAGGACCCCATCCACCCCTCTCTTTCTCTCTCATGGCATCATCGTTGCCACGACACCATGCCGTAGAGTGGGTCATGTAGGTTGTTGTTTGTCCCCAGCATGGCCACATGTGGGGAATTGTCGCTGCTATTGGATAACGTGTTGGAGTGCGTGGAAACCGAAAAGTTGGCACAAAGGTCGGCGAGAGTGATGCAGCCCCAGCAGCAGCCATAGGTGGGTAGCAATTGGACGTTGTGCGACATGTCGTTCTGGTACTGCGTGGTGAGACTGAGATGACCGGTCTACTCTCCTTAGTACAGCTCAACCCATCATGCCACTGATGGCTTGCAGTTTCAAAGTTATTGGACTAAAGTGACACACCTCCAATAGTTTTAGAACTCAACACTACAGTTTTGAAGTTATAGGACTAAACTGACACACTTGCAATAGTTTTAGGACCGAAAACAACAGTTTCAAAGTTATAGGACTAAATGGACACACCTCCAATAGTTGTAGGACATGTGATACATTTTATTGAGGTAGGTGAAGTTCCATCTTGCATGAATTGGCATTGAAGCGGGTATGTTAATTACGGAGTTTTCAGGCTCATTTCACAAATATACACATCACCTCTAACAAGACCCCTCATCGCACATGGTTTGTCTAACAATGGGTCTAACAATGCTTGAGAAATAGTTGTAGCACAGGGAGACCCAAATATGTGTGTTTGTGAAGAGGCGGACCCTGAACAGTAGCACACCCAGTGCAAATTATAGCACATGGATAGTACTTAATGAGCATGTACGAAATTCCTAGGTGTTATATAAACCTAATCACTCCTCACTGACCCCAACCATTCTCACTCTTTCACCCTCTCCTGATATAAACGAGAAAATGAGGGCCTCTTTCTCTCCTCCCGCCGCCACCCCTTCACCCATAGACATTGCTCATATCCGCATTCTTACGTTCACCTCCCGCTTGCCGCTCCCCTCCATGCATGCACTCCTCCACCATGGTGGTCTCTCCCTATCTTTTTTTCTATCTCCCAGTTTGCACCCCCTCCACCCATCGGCCATGCGAGGACGCCACCATTTTAATATCACTGAGATAGTGCAAAACCTAAAGATAAGAGGATTTCTGCTGATGGGTACCATCCTTGATGCAAGGAACATGAAGCAGAGTCCTTCATAGACAATTATGTTTATTCTCAATTCTATCATGTACAGTTGTAGTTTGTTTCTATCATCTCTTTATGTATTATGTGATCATGGTGGTACATCCATCTTTAGATCCAGCGCCAAGAAAACACCACGTATCCTTAGATCCATTTGTACTAAATCAGCAACAACTAATATGGAATGTGGGGAGTAACAAAGAACAAGTTCCTAAACATGGAGAAGCTTCAGTGCTGAAGTGGATGTTCCTTTGGTAGCGAACCAACTGAATGCACCTGATGAACGGCGGGAGGGGCAAAAGTATCATCAATCACTCTATTTTCATATATCAATTATGCTGGTTCATGTATGAATGGGCCATCACTTATGTCTGTTCATGTATGTATGGTGAAAACCAAATAGTCAATTATGATGTTGGTTCATATGTAAATGTTATCTATTACTTCATCTTGTTGATGAATGGGTGAGCTATATGGATGTAACATATGCAAAAGTCAATGGACGATTGTGATATATGGATGTAATATACGTGAATATGAATGAATGGATGGTTGAAAAGGATGGCCGTGATCGTTTGCGATGAAATCTACATCATGGATGGTCATTCGACATTCCTCGTTTGCAATCTGTGAAAACTTGCAAGCATGTTGTTTCATGTTTGTGATGAGAGATTCTCACATCAATGATATGCCATTGGCAATGAAGTTGTTTAACCATTTACAGCGTGGGATGGTTATGTAGTTGTGTTTCTACCAATTGGTGGTAGAACGCTTGGGTTGACCTAAGTATTGTTGCCAAAATGATTGGGCTAGAGTTGGCTAACTAGACTTCAAAGAACATGTCACACTAGTATGGCGTCAAGTTGGATTTACATGATGGTTAGGGTTTCACCACAAATCAAAGAGACGTTCAATGATGGCATGGAAACCCTATGACTATACTTGGAATGTTGGATGATGATGTTGATGTCATGTTGAACATTTACATGTCGCCTATGTGCTTAAGGGCAAACGTGAGTGTCAACATGTCATTGTAGTATTTTGGTGAGGGCCCAAATGAAAAACTTGCACTTATTCGAAAAGATGTTATTGAATAAATCGTGGATTCACTGAATTACATGAGTTATGAAAACTGGGCCATGGAGTTGGCCCTCAAATACAAGCATTACGTAGATCGAAGGAAGAAAATATCATTTGGTTACATGCTTTAGTACGATAAATAAAATATCATCACTAGAATAATAAACATATTCGTAAAGCTCCTCTTGATCGTCATGGCAATATGGGCATTGGCAATTCATGGCCAACAATGTCGATATACATTAGACAAGGCAAAGGTGATGGAATTGAGGGATCCAAGAGGTTTGAGCATGGACCATGGTGGTGGATGAGCATCAACGATGGAAACCATTGTAACCATTCATCTTTATACTTTCTCTTTTAGTGATAGCAATGATGGTGGGCAGTAGTGAAGAGTCATGTTCCCACATTTTTGTGAAGTATTTAGGTCTGGATTCATGGTATGGTGGTATTGATCCCGCCCCTCAACAAAAAAGGGCTAGGCAAGAAGACTTGATGTGTCTATGTCCAAGGCGGTAAAAGTTTTTAGTCTACCAAACTTTGTTCAGTTTGATATAGCCTAACCCCATTAGTGTAATGTTTCATCCTCCATTGGAATTAGCTCCTGATTTTGTACATCTTGTTCTTCCCCAATTAAGCAAGACACCTTTGGTGAGGTTTTTTTAAGATTGTACAATGACGATGGACCTTGCCGCAATAGAGAGAAACTTGCTTCCCCTTTCGAGAAAAATTAGCCCATTCTGCCGATGATTGGCTACATATGAACTTTGGCCAACCATTAGATATGCAACCAGTAGTCAGAACATATGTACAATATATCAATGCAGAACCATCTACCATAGTATCTTCGTGCTTATCCAAATTAAATGACGTGTTATTATCTTATTTTGTTTAAAATGTGAACAAGTATTGGCCCAAAAACTACTCGGCCAGTGTTGGCTAGGATTCTAAAATTTAGGTGATGCATTTAAAGTTAAAGTTTGTTTCATTATTTATTGGGTTTGTCTGTACTTAAGCCATCTATAGTTAGCTACATTTTTTGCAAGCCCTTTTGGATATAGATCCACATTCTTTCAAAAAACACCAAGATCTACAGATCATTATATTAAGATACGGACAGATATATTACAAGAGGGTGGTGTTAATGTGGGCACAAATGCCACACGTATTGAACTCCATAGAAATACAAGAAAGGGCCTACATCCTCTAAATACCACAGTGTTGTTTAGCTCTGCGTAGGCGAAGTTAACCTAGAATTGCTTAACCACTCAGTTGTTATGATATCATTTTATAACCGATGACATGACATTGTAGTCAAGCCATATGTAGTGAAGCATAAATGAGACTGTCAAATTGAAGTCCTGCCTTCCTCCATTGGAGCCTTGATCATTGAGGCGGCACTGCGGGGAGTATGTCACAACATTATCTTTGAGAAGGCCAATTAGCCCTCAATTCCCTCAAGCCATTGAACAAGAACTCACATGCAAATATCTAGAAGTCTCAAGATGCTCTTCGCCAACTGTAGAATGCCCCTCGGTTGGAAAACCATAGTCTCATCAAGACAGTCAAGTATCCAACAAGGGTTCTTTCAGTGAACCACATGAAGAATAGTGCCTCGATGGTGCCTAGTTTTTTTCAGATAAGGATTTATCCTCACTACTTATGTGGTACCACAATGAAGGCATGGCACTATCATGAGCTTGATGAACCATTCTAGGTCCACTTATATAGCATCATATGTTCCATATCCACTTATATATCATCACATCTTCCATGTCCACTTCGGGATGCCTATTATGAAGTGACATCTAAAATAGAAAAGAAATGTTTGATAGTTCAGATGGACAACTTTCCCAAGGATGATTAATGTGTGTGCGTTACTCTACAAGGTAATAGTAATTGATTACTCTTTGAATAACTTCTTAATCAACCATGACATGGACACATTGGACTCAACACATTTGTGGAATCTGGCTAACAATCTTTCCATACTATAATTTGTTTTCCTTTCCTAAGAAGAACTTAACAAGTATGTAAAATCACTTAAAATAGCTTAGAAGCATAAATAGAAACCTTGGTTTTCCATTCCTCTCTTGAGCATTGTAGCCAAAGGCATTTGATGCACTTGGAATCATTGTCAAATGTCGGGTTGTGGAGGCCAAGATTTCTTAATGATTGTATCCTAGGTAACTAGAGATCACTCACCCTTGCCATCATGCCCTATTTTGCACCAAAATCCCCTACGAGAGGTGTCGATAGAACTTAATTAACTATGGATAGAGGTTCACCTAGATCATTTATAACTATGGCTGATGACATGGGTGTTTTCTCAAATATGACTCCTAGTCATCGGAGAGCATCAGAGCTTTCTAACTAGTCGGTAGATATGTGATCTTCTCCAAACATCATACGAATGTTTAGATGGAAAAAGAAGACATTGAAATGGGGTTACCAATCTTTCTCAAAGAATGAAGGGTTGATGATAGATGTTTACATGATTGATGTCATACTCGAGTGTTCATAAAGCGGTGAATGACTACTAAGGAGGTATAATGTATGAGGAAAAGGATCATAACATAGGAATTCCTGGAGTCTCTCAGGATCGCAAGTAGTCATGCTAGGTAGGCACTCAGAGGAAAAAGGATGAAGGTTTAGGGAATACATGACCCTAACTTATCCAGGAGATTTTTCCTAGTTAGGGACCATGGCGATACAATATTGAATATTGAACACTTGCCAGCGGAGAAGCTGTCACTATATAAGGACCTAGAGCCCCATGCCAAAAGAAGAGACCATTCCAATTAATCAGTAATGTAAGATCTTGTTAGTAGTTCAAATATATCCCCTGCACTTATTTTAAACGCATCTGGATATCATTATACACTAGCAATAAATAGGGCTATTAGTCATCTCGGGGTCCTGAACTTAGGTAAGAGACCATATTCTTAGTCTCCTATGCAATCCTCTTGGATTCTAAACCCCCTTTCTATTAGCTCTACATGATCATTTCCATGATCTAAACATTGGTGTCGAACTCGTCGTCGACATCAAAAGCATTAAACTAAATATTACAACTCGTGGTCTGGGTATCAAATCATTTCTATGATGTTCTTTGTGTAACTGGTGGTATCTTCCACATGCTATAGTAAGTTAGGCCCAAACCACCATTACTCCACTAAAACCACCATTGTCATCTTACCCTTATATTGTCATGGCAACGGAACCCTTGAACTACACATCGCCACCATTATCTTATTAGGCTCACCTCTTTACTCTCACATTCTCCATACGTAAAAGTTTTACCTTTTGTAAGATAGCAAAAATAATAATTATGCTTTCATACTAGACATGATGAAGCCAATAACAAGGTAGATTACAATGGAACAAATATGGATTATGTGAAGGGCGCATTTGGGTAAAGGGGCACTTAACATTGAAGATTTGCCGACCAAATCTCGGTCCTCACTAGCTTGAGATTGAAACCATTGTTTCTTGGATGCCCATGCATGTGATCAGATGCGTTGCCACTAATTGAAATCAAAAAATCAAGACTATGTGGGAAAATGGTCAAGAGAGGCCAAGAGATGTGTGCTCTAAAATCTTACACTAGTTTAGGATGCTAGTAACAATACCACCTAGACCAAAAAACTGACAAGTTCTACTCGAGAGAAGAAGCAAAGGCCAAATTCGAAGGGCCTCAAGAAACTCCTACAATACAACCCACAGTTAGCACCCATGGCACAATCAGAGTCATTCTCGCCATTTAATATCTGCCACTACCCAGGTTGTCACCGCGGTCATGGCTATGGAAAGAGAGGAGCCGGGAAAGGCATAGCGGGTTTACCACCCGGTCTACTATGTCAGTGAAGTGTTGGCCCCATGCAAGAATCAGTACCCACACTACCAGAAAATCATGTACGACATGTTCATGGCAGCCCGTAAGTTGCTCCACTACTTCCAAGTCAACATCATCACGTTAGTCAGCCATGCCCCGGCGAAGAACGTCGCTCGCTCTTGCAAGAAATTCATGCGAGGGCATGCGGTCATCACGTAGCCCCATGAACATTGGTGGGCATGGCTTATTCTAGCCTCAACCTCCCGCGACACTGAAGAGATCGTCCGCAAGTGTGTCGGTTGTCAACAACTCACACAGAAGTCGCACATGCAGGCCACCGCCCGCAAAACAATATCTCCGGTATGGCCATTCGCTATATGGGGGATGGACAGGGTGGGGACCCTCGCAACAATTCCAGGAAGCTTCAAGTTCCTTCTAGTCACCACTGACAAATTGACAAAGTGGATAGGGGCCAAGACCGTTATGAATATTGAGGCCAACACAACGATCAAGTTCATCTCTAGCATCACACATAAATTGGGCGTGCCCCAAAATATCATTACTGATAATGGCACGGACTTCACGACAGACACATTCGAGGAATTCTTCCAAAATTGGAGAATCCAAATAGACTAGTACTCAATCTCACACCTGCAGTCCAACATACAGGTAGAGCGAGCCAACGGGCAAATCATGCCAGGTCTGAAGCCTTGGCTCATCGCCCTTCTGATGCAAGCAAAAGGAAAGTGGGTTGACGAGCTCCCATTCTTTCTCTGGAGCCTCTAAATGATGCCAAGCCACTCCATCGGCTACACACATTTCTTTATGGTATATGGGGTAGAGGTCGTAGTATCTTCTGATATAGTGTACAACTCCCCGTGCATTATGCCGCATACGACGAGGATGCCACAGAAGAATCCAGGAAGGACGACATCAATGCCAAAGAAGAACCAGGCTCATTTCCTTCAATCACACAGCCGTCTACCGCAGAAGTTGTGCTAGTACCAAAGGCGACTTGATGAGGCTCGTGAGTTCAACAACAGCGACATTATCTCCGCCTCGAGCAAAAGTCATGGAAGAACAAGTTCTCATCCCCATGTAAGGGACCCTACATCATTCATGAAGCCCACAGCAATGGGGCCTACTACCATCGCAATTGCAAGAAAGGCCGGGTTACAACGCGTGCCTAGAATGTTGCTGAGCTACATCTCTTTTATGCAGAAGTTGCCTTTAGCGATCATGTTTTTTAGCGTATATGTTTTAGCTCGATCCAAATAAACTAGTCAAGAAAGTAATCATTGGTACCCTCCCATGTAGATCTACAATCTCAATTGATAAATAAACAATGAACACCCAGACCAAGAGGTGGAAACAAATGTAACTCTCTGCTCGCCTGGATCAAGGGTTGCATATTGTGCATAGCGGACCTCTCCATGACCAGCACAGAGGTTGCATCGTTCATTCCCTCTACTTGTCCGAACCCAAGGGCTACAATGCCATTACTGACCTCCCAGTGTCACTGACACATGGATGCATCAACATAATACATAACCACAATGGTGGTCCCCTCCCACAGGGCATAACCACGGGAAGTCAGATACTAGAAATATTCTTGGTCATCCAGGCTCCTAACATAAACATAAAGACAAAGAACTTTAGGCAATATCATAAGTTTGGTCAGCAGCAAACCAAGTTTCACACTAATATTAAATTCAAGCGCGCTAAAAATGCATAAAACTGAAGAATTTTTATGCGTGTAACCTAGGCCACAAAGGTCATTCTATCTTTTCAGGCTACTCCACGCCTACATCTAGGTCGCAGTTTGCCGCCACCATCTTGGCGGGATCCTTCACTTACTCGAAGAAGTCCAAAATTTGGCAGTCCTCGGGAAATGAAATAGCGACGATCATCATGGAAATACACAGATGGTGCGCCTTAAGCAGTGCGAGGACAATCCGGGCTCCTTCAAAAGGTCCATTATAGCCCACAAGCAAACTTCTACCATGCTTGGGTTCCACATTGACCCCAGTATCCGAATAAGGGCCTTTTCCAACTACTGCAACAAGGGTACAACCATACTCAAACTCTCCTCGCCAAAGGTGATGTCCATCTCCAGGGAAATACCGGCACGCAAAAGAGAATAAAAATGACCTAACATAAAAGTTCTTGAGACAAATTGATCAGAGGAAACTTACAAACATTTCATAGCTTCAACAAGATTTTTAGCACGCACTTACATGTGGCTCCTCCAACTCCGGGAAGCTTGTCGACCGGCCTCATGCAAGGAAGCAGCTTCATAATGACTAATGTGCACCTTTGTCAAGCCTCTGCAGTAGCCAGGTCAGTTCTGAAAGCGTCATGACGACCTCGAGCACACCCTCGCACATCACTCTCTTTGATAAGGTCACAGAGGTTGGAAATATTTTTGTTGGACTCCGCTACATAATTGGCATGGGAAATTACTCCAGACATGAACGGGCCTCTTTGAGATCGGCATCAGTGATAAAGCATATCATTAGCTTCTTTCCATGCTAGGCCTAACCATCGTAGCATTTCATAATACTGGTTTTCCGCTACATCATAAAAAGAAGATATTTATGTCATCTGCAAGCTTATCACATAATAAGGTAGCATAGGCAACTCTACTGATAGATGGATCATCAATGGAGTCCTCCAAGATAGTGGCTTGGGACCTCCCTTCAACCAGTAACTGTCAAAGCTCTTCGGCCTCAGCTTTAAGCCGGTCCATGCACTGACGCAGTACCTATGGAACCGAAACAAGACAAAAATTCATGTCCGGGGCTAACGATCAAATAAGACCTACAACGCTCGGGGTCTAATGGGAATAGGAAGCGCTCCTCTAAGGGATTACCTCCATTCTGGGATGGATCTTTGCCCAAGTCCCTTGAAAGCATTTCCTAAGGCTCGGGTGCACTTGCTGCTCTGTCGTACAGTGGCATCCATCTCCTCAAGAACGACATGACTGTCAGCTTCCTCTTCAGGCATGAAGGAAGGGCTGTAGGATGGTGTGCCTGCAGGACAGGTCTCTAGCTCTGATGACCCCCCTCCCCCCCCCCCCCGGTCCATAGTGCTTAGACCCACGGCTTCATTGGTAGCTCTGAAGGAGAACGTGTGACGCCATCATAGGCGGTCTCTTTTCGTGCCTCCTGATAGGCGAGCGCTCTCTGTGCCCCGTAGAGACTGCAGGCTCCGGTGCAAGACCGTTAACAAACTCCAAGGGGCTCATGACAAGGGAGACCACCTCCCAAAACAAAAGGAAAATAACCAAGGGAATGAGCACCTGCGGAGGCTCCCGGTTAGCCAGTTTCTTCTTTAGTCGAGGCAACCAGCAACAATGCTTCAGCATCACGACACCGGAGAAGAGAAGACGACTTGAAATAATGACAAGTGCATACTCAGGTGGCGGTTTTTGTGCTCCGGTGTTGGGGCATTTTCGCAGAATGTCATAACAAAAAGGGATGCACCTATGAATTCATCGCATGAGAAGGCGACATCGACGGGCACGTCTCCGATGCAACAACGGGCTTCAACAATGGGCACGCTGTGACTTCCGGTCGGGGCTCCAGAGCATTGACAGGCTGCGCCGGATGGGTCACCACGGCCCACTTTTGAACCTCTGCTGGGATGATAGTCTGGGTCAACTAGACCGCCGATGACTCCCTTTGGGGCGCCTTGTTTCTTGTGGCCAACAACAAAGTGTCATCCTATGCGGTCCCTCTCGCGGTTTCTTCAAAGGTGTCATGGCCTGCGCAGGTTGCTGCTGCGGCATACATGCTAACACCGCCGATACCTCACAGCAAGGCTATGGGGCTCCAATAAATAGGCTTTGAAAGTTTGGGCATGAGGCGGAAATAACATATCAATCAATCATCTGAAAGTGGTCAAGTAGTAAAGCAAGAAAATTGCGCTGACCTTGCTTGGAGAGTTACCCCAATGAAAGGGTTCTACCGTGACCTCTGGGAAGATCTCATCCATGGGCACTAGGGTCACAAAGTACATGTGCGACTTCAACTCAGATTGTGAGGCCTTCTGGCCGTTGGGACGACATGGGTCATTCCGGACTCTATACTCATACATTGGGTGCTCCTTCATGCTAGTGGCTAGATGTTCCTCTCTATCCACGTCTTCAAGATCTACATACCTGTAAGTCCTGCATCCTTGAGATGGTAGACCACCTCCACCAACTTAGTGTTTTTCATGGAGAGCTCGGTCGCCGAGCTCTAAGATTGTAGCTCATGTGGCGGTTCATTTGTGAAAACATGCAAGCCCATCTCCGTATGTATCTTCGGGAGGTCTAAAGCATAAAACTAATCTCATTGCCATGACTCTGTCATCTGTGGCATTGGTAGCTTGAAGTATCCAGAGCCTGGACAAGGTTGAATGACCGCTCTGCCACAATCCGGAGTCTAGTCATTCTCCTTGTGAGGTTTCACCTCAAAGAAATAGCGCCAAAAGGCCAAAATGTAGGGTTGTTCCAAGAAAGCACTCACCTAGGGTAATGAAAGAGGCAAGATGTAAAACCCTATTTGGGTTGAGATGATGGAGTTGGCACCCATAGTAGGTCAAAATCCCTCGGACAAAGCTGTGTCGAGGCAGGGAGAGATTACGGTGGATGAAGGAAGTATGGACGACCAGTTTCCAATGCTAAGGCTCCGGGACCCTGTCCAATGACTACATGGTGAGCCATGACAAAACACACCATTTGGGCAGAAGTCACCTTGCGACTATCCCTATAGATGATTGACGTTGGTCATAGAAGACCTCCATCTCCCCGGTCCCTTTTGCGACGCACTTGCCAAGGCTAGGGGAGGAGGCTAGAAACTTGAGGTTTCCTCCGCTGTGATGCTCCCATGGCCAGCTACCGCGTCACTCCCGCTCATCCTGACCACCCTGGGTCTGTGCTTCTCTGCCGCAATGGAGGACGAATATTAGGAGAATTGGAGGAAGGAGATGTGCTATTTGCACTTACCTCCATCGGTTTGTAAAGCCATGTGCGGATGTGAACTGGCGGCATGACTCCTGAATATTGCACCAAAACAAGAAGCAACACGTGGAGCATTAGCTCGGGAGACGAGTATAAAACTACCACTATCATGCAGTTTGGGCCTTGGCCCGTGGTCGAGAGCCTCTTCAGCGGCCCAACTGAGTGCTCAAATTTTGACTCTTCTCCGACGCAGGGATGTTCTTGCGGGCCATGGACACAAGGGACTCGCTACTTCAAGTCGGGTGTGACAAAGGTTGTGAACCTGGGGGCTATGGGCCCAAGGCCCTGTGAGATCACCATGCCTAGAGACATTACGCTAAGCCCAAGAATTCTGAAGATTGGACTGGAAGGTCGCGCATCCGCAGATCCCCAAGAATGCCTGAAGTTGTGCAAACGTTGGCGCTCTGGAAACATGAGGAGCCCACGTGGGTTCTCGTCCCCCAACATACTAAGACATTCCAACTATAAACAAGCTCGATAGCTACAGACACTACGATTCACCAGGGGTGGCTTGCCTAAGGAAGCCGGCAACAGCCCACCATGGGTCCACATGGCCTAAAAGGAGCCTGGCGAAAGGAGGGATCCTGGAGGCCTGGAAGGAGCTCAATATCATCTAGGAGTGCAAGCCAAGCAAGGTGGCGGTTGGAGGCCGGTTAGATTCATGTATACCCTAGCCCTCGTCATCTATATAAGACGGTCATGAGGGTTAGCGAGGCCATATATCTACTCTTGTAGAAACATACTCTCAATAGTCACAGATCATCCCCCCCATTATAACCCTCGCATGAGGCACTCATCCATAAATACAAAATAAAAATAGGATGTAGGGTGTTACCCCTCAAGGGAGGCCGAACACAGGTAACTTCCTCGCGTGATTTTCGATCTGCTACTTCCGGCCACGTTCGCCACCCTGCCGAGGGTTCTCACAGTTTCACCTACAGTTAGATAGTATAACAACTAGCAATAGTCAACTACAATCCCGCACCAAGTAGACGAGGCACCCATCTTAAGTTTAGGTACTTAACAAAATATGCAAATATAGTGCTAGGGATACTTTCAACTAAACACATGGCCAAATCTTAGTTTCATGCCCCAAGTGGAATTAAAAAAATTCAAATATACATATCAATAGAGAAAAAGCAAGAACTAAAGGACATGTTCATGAATTTCTATAAGACATTTCATCACTAGAAATATAACATCTCAACTTCCAAATAGAAAAATATGGTAACTTCAAATTGTGAAGAAGATTAACCATGATACAAGACCTCCATCTTATTGTTCCACCTAAATTCTATACCACTTCATGACATCTCATTATATATTAATTTCCATTGATCTTTTTAAGGGATTATTAGGGACCATCCTCGTTATGCATTTTATTATGTATATGTCTTAATAAATTCAAATCATCTAAAGATCTATCATCAACTATTCATTGAAAACAACAAAACTCGGCCATGAGGACGGGTATGGTCCACTTATTTACAAATGGAAAACTATTGACACATTGTAAATAATATCATTGTCTTAACACTTGCATGTAGTACTATATATTACAATGATAAGAGCCACGTACCCAAGTTATGGCATTTTCTTCATCAAAAGTGTTCCCCGTGAACGAACTGGGCCCCTACATGAATGATGGCACCATTGTAAATCCTATGGTATATTTGATGCATCGATATGTGAATATTTTCTTGCTACCCTAGAAAATAGTCCCTTCACTTTTGTTTTGGTATTTCATTTGGGACAATAGAATATTAAACTAAACACTTCTTTTTGTGCGCCTAGATTCTCATGAACTATGAATTTTGCACGATCCAAGGGCTAGTATGGTCGACACCTCAAGTAAATAAGGAAGTAAATATTTATGGAATATGCTCATTAAAATCATGGTAAACAAGGTAGACATTTAATTACTAAAATATTCTTTGGAATAATGTTAAATATTATACTCCATTTAAAAATAGTATTCATAAGATGGACATATAATTATTGAAATATTTAAGTAGAAATTAATGATAACAATCTCACCGAGGAAATTTATATATTGGAGGCATTAATTTATGAGATATCCAAATTCAAGAACTTTAAATGCTCAATTCGATAGATATTGTAAAAGGATTGTGCGGACCACTCTCTTTTTAGGAATATCTTTTTGTGGTTGTATCCTATTAAATTCATATCATCTAAAGATCTAGCACGAATAATGCAACCAAAACACTAGAAGTCGTCCATGAGAATTGTTGACCCACAAAACAGAAAACAATAGAGTATTTTTAATAGGTTTACAACAAAAATCAACCTACACAATGTAAACAATAGTATTATTTTAACACATGCATGCAGTATTGGGTTGAATTTGGTAAGATGAATCAAACCTACTGTAAAATTTGTAAACTATAATAAATAACTTTCAAATAAATTAAAATACTCCCAACTAAAGTTCGAGAATCTAGACGGCTTACCAGTTAAAACTCGTCTGAGACAAATCGAGATTGAAGTCTTTAAAATTCCCAAGAAGATCTTTGAGAGAATCTATAAAGAACAACACTTGCATAATGCTTAAAAAGGCAATAAATTTCCATAAGGACGGATCTACTCGGAGTAAGAAATTTGCACCTTTCTCTTCGCGATGGAAATAGATAGATAGGTATAGAGAGGGAGGAAGGGAGGGTGAGAGACAGAGTTTGTGTAAGGGAGAGAGAGCAATGTGCAAGAAAATAAGGAATTATCTGTATATATATATATACTCGTGAAATGCATATATACTCATTAAAAACATATGTATTTACGCATTAAAAGCATATGTATTTACTCATGAAAAAGCATATATATATGTACTCATTAAAAGCATCATTAATAAGGTAGAAATTTAATAAAAAATATTCCTTGGAAGAAAATTAATGATTATATTCATTAAGAGCAAGGTTGTTTATAAGATAGACATTTAATTATGAAAATATTTTAGTAAACATTAAATGATAATAATTTCGTTAAAACTTTATATATTGGCGACATTAATATAATAGGGATCCCAATTCATGAACTATAAATGTTCAAATATAGGTATTGTAAAGGGATTAATTGTGGGCTCACCCTTATTCTATACTAGATGATACCCCGCGCGTTGCAGCGGGAATACATGTTTAAAATAAAAATAATTGCTTCTTCAAATAGATGTTCAGATAACAAAACATTCTTAAGGAAACCTATGTTGGGGAGAAGCATGAAACATGAAGCACGAATAATTATATGCCTAGAAATCATGGTTAGAACATGACAGTACACAAAGGAAACAGCCGTAGATATCATAATGTATTAAACATTTTATTAAATTAATTAATTAATCATTCCCTAGTAAACAAAAGGACATTAATTAAAGGGGAGTTTAAATGAAACGTGTCCATGACAAAACAAACTATGATTGATTTCACACATCCCTAGTAATCAAAGGGGAGTTTAAATGTTAGAGAAATACAATAGGCAACATGTATGGGCAAAGTACGATTAGTATTGCCAAAACCACACACAATGCTCAAAAGAAACAAAGTTAAGTACTTATGACTTATCAGTTTAGACAAAATCACACACTACAATCTTGAAGGAATATGACTCCCATCATTCCTCTTAATCATCATATGTCCCTGGAAAATATATAGAAGCATGCTTGATCTTACTACGAAAGGTTGTATATGCAAACAAACACCAGCAAAAAGTGTGCTTGTATCTTAAACTGTCGGCAAGAATTGTGTTAGCATAACTACATTTTGTTCTTGATTCCTCTTTTCCCCTGCATTTATAGGCAAAAGGAAAGAATAAATAGATGCTAAACATGAAGACTTTTATCCCAATGTTAAAGAAATTCACAAACCTTTGATGATCATACATAAATAAATTTGAGGGAAGAAGATGGGGTAGCTCACTGATGTTTGCCTTCCTCAGCTTCATTTCCTGCTGGCACCGTGAAAAAGCGTTTGAGGGAGCGTGTGGCAGTACAAAGAAGGCATGTGGATCTGCAAAGAGAAAAATATGAACTAACGTTGCCTCGTCCAAATATTATCCAATTTGTTTTGAAGGGCAACCGGGCAAGGGAAGGCAAATGAACGTAGCCTGTCCTGATCCAAAAATACGCCAAAAAAATATTTAAGGACAGAAGATGGTTTCCACTAATAGTACTCGGCACATCAAGAACTGAAATTAGTTCTCCAACTATAAATTCCCGTGATAACAATACCACAAGAGGTTCCAAGATTTGAAATTAAGTTACGTGATAATTGAGGGAAGAGGAGGCACAACAAATTATCGAGGAAAGTGGATCAGGGAAAGAAACAAAGGGCACCTTGTTGCCGCTTCAGCTATTGATCTGCACCGGCACTCACGTGCTGGTCGCCGCGGATGGTGCGTAGAAGTCGCCCATTTTTCTGAACCTGCGCTTGTACATTGTCTGATAGGCCTACACCATCAATGGCCTGTGCTGAAGTGGAACCGTCGAGGTCGTCGATTGCTCAGCGGCGTCGACGATGCACTTTGATGCAATCGATCGAGGCAGTTGTGTTTGCTGAGGTAGCGTACCTTCGCGGCGCTGTCCCGTGGGATGTGTTTCTCATCTTGGCGACGGATCTGGCCGGTGCGCCTAGGTACAGGGAGGGTGGCGGCCAGCTGAGCTACCGATGATGGCCAGCAATGGAGGGCGGGGTGGCGGCCGACTGCGCTACCAACGTCGGCCTGCAGCAGAGAGGCTCCATCACAATCGGCCAGATGCGGGCGGTGCTGCACCGGATCTTGGTGGGCTACCTTGCGGAGGGCTTGTCGTGTGCATTAATGCCCGAACGATGGGTACCAGGGCACCGGTCGATGGTGCATGGCTTGTGGTTGATGGCGACAGTGGCGTATCGAGGGGGTAGTGGTGACTGGTGAGATCGCCGTCGTCGCCCTTTCTCCTCCCTGCTTGTTCTGCTGCCATTATCCTAGGGGAAGAGTAACAGAACAGCAGATCATCTGACGGGCTGCTCTTTATGGGGTTTACACTAATGCGTCAGTTACCAAGCCATGACCATAGTTGAATCACATAATTTGTAAAAAATAAAAAATAAAATAATTGTTGAGGTGGCACTTGCTGAGGTGGATAGCCTGCATGTCAAGAGAAATAGGATAGTGGGGATCAACTATTTAGGTATTATAGATTTGGGATGGGGATGTATCCTATTATATCCAAATCGTCTAATGACCAGTCCCCAACTATTCATTTGAAACACCATAACTCAGTCGTGAAGATTCTTGAAATGTATTGACGTC
Organism: Aegilops bicornis; assembly: GCA_021605145.1. NCBI lineage: Eukaryota > Viridiplantae > Streptophyta > Magnoliopsida > Poales > Poaceae > Aegilops > Aegilops bicornis. The sequence continues at coordinate 840,684,521 of CM038670.1, read as the reverse complement.
GGAACACTAATTTACCATAGAAAGCGACTCACACAATGTAAACAATCGTATTGTTGTAAAACATGCATGTAGTATGGGAGTGTTTGTTTTCATTTGCATCTGCATAGTAATGAGGTGAATCCTAAATACCCTAAATGGTGACAAGACGATGCTTCCCATTTTAGAATCCTGTAAAGGAGAGAATCTTCAACTAAATGGTGACAGAACCAGTGGCGGACCTAGAGAGTATTTGACTGGGGCAAACTAATTGAGTGGGGCCATATTCTATACAAATTCAAAGAATTTATGTATATTTTCAAAAATCACAAGCAAAACTCATTGGGATTTCAATTTTTGAGTGGGGGCCTGGGCCCCCACTCACCTCTACATAGGTCCTCCCCTGGGCAGAACAAGACGAACCGACAGTTGCTGTCTCTTACGGCCTTGATTTTTTTCTATCGTTAACATGCACGAATACAACGGTCATGTTAAAATTTGGAAATTTGAGGGCTCATTTGGCATTTTTAAGACATTAAGTAAGTTTCTACCCATTTAATGATCGTAATTAAAATTTGGACTACATATACATGCAACAGCAAACCAAAATAGGTTGGGAAAATCATAGGTGTGTCTTTGTGTGCTTGTTTCTGCCTGATGCAATAAATTGGAATGAAATTTCAAACATCTTGGTGTCACGGCTTAGACGCATAAAAAGTAAGAATCTTGGTTTTAGATTCCAAAAAAAATCAAAAAATGTTTTGCATACATGAAACTTTGAATGATGGCAGGACATGGCACCAAGATGCCGTGATATTTTTTATCAATTTGAGTAACACAATAGGAGGATTAGTCCTAACTAATTTTTCTGCCACTTTTGTAGCCCAACTGGTTGCCTATGGTAGCTTTTATGATCCGAAAGATTAATTATGCTTCCTTGACACCCTTTTGGGCTAGCAAAATATAATGAAACATTATGTAACATAAGTTCAACACACTTAACTAACATGCATACTAAATAGTAATGTTCTCAAAGATGCACTCTTGAAACCCCTACTCGTCGGAGGACCGGTGCTGGTTGGGGCATCTCCATCCTCCATGGTGGTGCTCTGGGACCGGGGTACCCAGGCCCGTTTGCCTGCGGCCCATAGCGCTGCATCATCAAGGGGCCCGGCGCGGCCCAGCGTCAAGGCTTCACAAGGCAAGGCCCTCGCGAGGGCCCTCTCCTCACAAGGCGAGCATCGGCAGGCGTCGTTAAGAGCTCCTGAGGGCTTCCCGCGGGGTGCCCTCCTCAGGCTGCCTCCTAAGGCCGCTCGCGGGGCAGACATCTCTATGCTCGCCACCCCGCCTCGCGATGCACGTGGGTGATGCAGATCGCAACAGATAGAGCCAGAAGGGCGCCAGCGGGCGCAGACAAGGGCACTTTCCTCTTTGGTGCTAAGAAAACAAGATATCTCGCCGGTTCCCAAAGCAATCCCTAAAGGTTGCCATTCTAGTGCTACAAGACCAAGACATGGGCTCGCAAAGACGGAGGTCATCGCTGAGCTTGCCTGTGCATCATGGACAGAAGCTTTGAAGGCGAACGCCACATTTAGTCAAGATAAGATGAACTACTGTCCCCTTTCAAATGTGTCCATTGTGGCATCCCTTCCCGCCTAGAGCTTTCGGGGGAAGAGGACCAAGGCGAGTATAAGTATAGGTTAGTCTCCACCATAGAGAGGGATCGAGTTCATCCACCCCTCAAGCCCGAAGTCGCTCCTGAAGCCTCCGAGAGCCTCTTGTACTAGTTCATACTCATCCTCCCTCGCAAGGCAATCCACCATAAAGCAGGAATAGGGTATTGCAGAGCAAGGTGGCCCAAACCTGGGTAAATCGTCGTGTTTTTTTCATCCTCCCTCTCCCTCGAGCACGTCGGAGCATCGCCGTGAGGCGGTGAGCAGCAGGGCTAGCGCAGCGGAGTTCGTCGCGCACACCCCAGAGTTTGAACCTTTCTTCGGGTCCGCGGAGCCCCGATTCCGACATTTGGCGCGTCAGGTAGGGGTGTGCCGGTGTTCTTCTGCTTCGTTTCATCCCAGCTCCGCCGTTCCCTTGGCGATGCTCGTCGTCTTCGTCCCGAGCGCCGCGCGGCTCGCCTTGCCCAGACAGAGCCTGCTGGTCGCGCCGGTCGCCGCCACTCTCCACCGGCCACGGCCAACGCTGCTACAGATCCCGCCGCTCACGAGCAGCAGGACTCTTCTCTGCCGCCCTCCGAGTCGCCTTCACTCACCCCGGCCATGGCTTCGTCCTCCCATGCGTGGTTAACATTTTTTTCGAAATGCATGATTAATAATTTTTAAATACATGATCAAAAAAATTTACACACACATTTTGCTTTTTTTTCATACATGAGAAACATTTTCTATATACATATTTAACATTTTTTTAAATGCTTGGTTAGATTTTTCAAAAAATTATGTAAAGTGCTTTTTGTAATATATTTATTTATAGTATTTATAAGTACAAAAAAAGTAAAAAACAAAGAAAAAACAAAAATCAATAAGCATGGAAAAAACACACAAAGAAACGAGGTCGTGGCATCCTGCGCGACTCTGACAGCCATTCTGGCGCTCACGTAGGGGCGCCGATAAAACTTAATCCTATTCGGCGCCTTTAGTGCCTGAAATAGTTGTTTTCTCAATCGAGCATACCACCCTCCCCCCTTCCCCCCAACACGATGGGTCGGCCCGGTTAGATGAGGCAATCAGAATTGAACCCACAACTTACTGGTTCGACACATCGTGTAGTAACCAATACGCTAGGGCACCTCTTCGTGAAACTTTGTATGTATTCCCGTTCTTCAATTGTGCCGCACATTGGTTTTATTCTTTTTTCTATTTCTTTCCCTTTTTCCTATTCTTTTAATTTTTTCAATAGTTCCTTTTCGTTTTTCACTTTATTTTCTGTTCTTTTTGTTTTATTTTTTCCCTTTTCAAAATAGATGAACTTTTTCCAAATTTTATAATATTTTACTTCAAATTTGTGAACTTTTTAGATTTTTTATGAACTTTTTTTGTACAATGATGAGATTTTTTCATAATCGATGAACTTTAACGTTTTTTGAATATCGATGAACAATTTTTCAGTTTGTGAAATTTTCCCGAATTTGAGAACCTTTTTTAAAAATCAATGATTTTTTTTCAAATTTGATGAACTGTTTTTTCAAGTTCAATGAACTTTTTCCAAAATTGGTGATCTTTTTTCCAAAATTGATGAACTTTTTCCCAAAATTGATGAACGTTTTTCAAAATGTTGAAATACTTTCGAGTTTACTGAAGATTTTAAAAAAATCGGTGATCATTTTTTTCAAAATAAGTCGATATTTTAAAAAATTATGAACGTTTTTCCAAAGTAAATGATTTTTTTCAAAATTTTGAAATTTTTCTAAAATTTGGATGATCTTTTTATAATCTGTGATTTTTTATTTTGAATTCTTTTTTTTTATTATTCATTTTTTCTCAAAAATTCAATGCTCAATGGTTGACCTCGTTAAGGGGTGACCGGTCAACCACAAACCGGTCGATCAGGGAAGCCGGGGGAAGCGCGTGTGGTAAGCGATCTGTTCGGCTTGTTGTTGGGCCGGCCCAAGTACCCAAGCGCGTGGGCGCTGAGTTTGGTCTACTGGCGCATAAGGCGCCAGTGAGGAGGCCTCGGCAATAGAGGGGAGATTAAATGCTTGACAGAGCTCCTGGTCAGCGCCTTAGCAAAACGGGCGCTCACAGCCACTCTTCGAGTGGGCCAGCCCATCAAACACGAGCTACGCTCACTCAGGTCGTCTCATCGCTGGCTCGTTCGATCGATCCACCGGTTTGGTGATTGAGCGGTTGACTTCTGGAGAAGTGAGCCATGGACTGTTAAGCATTGATATTTTTGAAAAACTTTGAAAAAACATAAATTCAAAATATGGCAAAAAATAGTAAAACACGAATAAAAAACATAAACATGCAAAAATTTCAAAAAACTTGATAAATTTGCAAACTTGAAAATTCGAAAAAATCATATATTTTTGAAAAAAAAATCATCAATTTGAAAAGATGTTTATCGAATTTGAAAAATATTTCATCAAGTTTACACAAAGTTCATCGGATTTGAAAAAACTTTCATTAAACTTGAAAAAAGATAATCTAATTTGGTAAAAATATTAATCTGTTTGAAATAATGTTCATCAAATTTGAAAAAAGTTCATCAAATATAAAAGAACTTATCAAAGTTAGAAACAAAAGTTCATCGAATTGGAATAAATCATCCATTTTAAAAATTAAAATCATTGAATTTGAAAAGGCTCATCGATATTTAAAAAATACAAATTTTGGAAAAAGTTCCCGAATTTGAATAAAAGTTTACGGATTTTGGGAAAAGGACCATCAATTTTGAAAAAAGTTCACGAATTTAGAAAAACTTCAAGTTAAAAAACTCATAAATTTGAAAAAAAAATGCTTTTAGGAAAACAAAAAATACAGAAAGAGAAACCGAATAGAAATATCATAAAACTGACCAGCGAACCAGGAAAAAAACAACGAACTCAAGAAAGAAAAGTAAGGGGAAAGATCAAGTCTGTACAAGCGGGTAAGGTAGGCCAGTGGTTATTGTGGTTACCTTCGAACGAAGAGGTTGCGAGTTTGAACCCGTCACTTGCACTTTTTTCTGTATTCAATAGAAAAAACTACGAAAGTGATAGATCCCAAATGTTCGGGATTTGCCCATGGCAAATCCAACTTTTTTATGGCACTTTATTTGATGCGAGGATTGAAGTTGGCAAGCATGGCAACTGATGGGAAAATACAAACTGAGGACAAAATGTCATGGTACCAACTAAGCTTGCCATACTCGCTGTAACTAAAGTTGTCATAAAAACGTTCAATTTGCCACGGGCAAATCAAATACGTTCGGGACTTATCGGGATCCAAAAAATAAGGCATATGAGATGGCCCAGAGAGGAGCGAAGGGTGTGCGCCGGTTTACAATTTATGTTTTAACTAGCGCCTGAAGCGCTGAATAGGAAATGCTGGCGTTTGATGTGAGATTTTTTTTTATTTTGCACATGAGAACGTTCTGTTGGGCCAGTCCAAGTAGCTTCCTTAAGGTTAGTTCGTTTTTCTTCTATGTATTACATTTGTTCGTCTTTTTCATATTTTAGATAATATTCTAGATACATTTATACAAAGGCTCGGTTTACTTGAAATAAAAAACTGCAAATTTGACAAACGTTAACACAGTGTAGACACAATTGTTGTCGTAATTTCAAAATTTTGGTGACAGTATTAAAAATGTTCACGTGTTAATTTTATGTAACATTAAAAAAACATTAAAGAATGTAAAAAAACTAAGTAATTACAAAAGAATCTTTTGTACCATTAAAAAAGGTATGTTCTTTTAAAAATTATTCAGCTGCTTCCTAAATGCTTCTGACATTTTAAAAATACTTATACAATGTATAATATGTTGACGTAGTTTCAGAAAATGTTTCTATAATTCAAAAAATATATTAACATGTATTAGAAAAATGTTTAACACGTGTTCAAAAAGATGTTAAAAAATATGTAGTTGACAAAATATTAATAATGTATTTGGAAAATGTCAAACATCTATAAAAATATTTTGGATGTATAAAAAATGTAAAATATGTATAAAAATAGACATGAAAACATATATTGAAAAAAATATGCTAATCATGTATTTAAAAAATGTTCAACATGTATGAAACATATGTGTGAGGTGTAAGAAAAAATGTACGTGTGTGTGAAAAAAACATAGAAAATCTGTACAGAAACATAAAAACCAAAACCAAAAAAGAAACCATTGAAAACTAACACAAACAATTGTTGAAAACCAACACCGAAAAGCAAAATAAAATAAAAGAAAAAATAAAAATAAAAATAAAAATAAAACGAAAAAACCATGGAAAGCCAGTAAAGCAACACAGAAAATTGAAAAAAGATGGAAACAAACATAGAAAACACACAGGAAAAAACTAAACGTAAAAAATGCTCCTGCAGGAACCCATATTTGGCCGGCCAAGTAACCCCGATGTGAAAACCCTTGAGGCGTGGCGGAAGATAGCGTCGCAATAGGCAATATAGAGTCATGCCGACCCGAGAGGCAGGGTGACTAACTAGTCTTGGGCTACGCCTATGTATGGTCGAGTGCGCTTTCTAATGGGCTTGTTTGTTAGCCGAGGGAATATGTTGACGGGCTGTATAGTTAGCACTTGTATGGCTCTTTTGTCCGGGGCTCCAGGACACCACAATGGCCAAGGCATAAGAGCATGCGCAACAATGGGTGATAGTTTTCTCAAACAAAAAGTCTAAAAAAATGTTTCCTGGAAGATGGGGTGATGATTTTTCTCAAAATGAATAAATTGGGTGACAATTAGTGCATCTTAGTCTCTTAGATGAGGTGGCAGAAAGAGAAATTGTTGATTGATAGAGTTATAGTTGATACGCTATGTTTTATCGATGTCATCCACGTCCTCCCGTTTATTGTACTTTCCTTTAACTTTTTGCTACCTCTATGGCTATTGTTGTTCTTGTCGTCCTTCACAATTAGTGTTTACCATTGTTGACGTGCCTCTATCGCGCACCACTTTCTATGGCAGGGAAGGTGTCCATCATTAATGTTGAACTAGAGCACCACAATAGTGTTGGGGAACGTAGTAATTTTAAAAAATTTCCTACGCACACGCAAGATCATGGTGATGAATAGCAACAAGAGGGGAGAGTGTTGTCCACGTACCCTCGTAGACCGAAAGCGGAAGCGTTATAACAACGCGGTTGATGTAGTCGTACGTCTTTACGGCCCGACCGATTAAGCACCGAAACTACGGCACCTCCGAGTTCTAGCACACGTTATTTCGATGACGTTCCCGGACTCGATCCAGCAAAGTGTCGGGGAAGAGTTCCGTCAAGACGACGGCAGGACGGTGATGATGTTCTACCGACGCATGGCTTCTCCTAAGCACCGCTACGATATGACCGAGGTGGAATATGGTGGAAGGGGGCACCGCACACGGCTAAGGAACGATCACGAAGATCAACTTGTGTGTCATGGGGTGCCCCCCTGCCCCCGTATATAAAGGAGGGAGGGGGAGGTGCGGCCGGCCCCTAGGGGTGCGCCTGGAGGAGTCCTACTCCCACCGGGAGTAGGACTCCCCCCTCTTGCCTTGTTGGAGAAGGAAAGGGGAAGGGGGAAAGAGGAAAGAGGCCCCCCTTCCTTGTCCTATTCGGACTAGGGGGGAGGGGGCGCGCGGCCTGCCCTGGCCTGCTCCCCCCTTCTCCCTTAGGGCCCATGTAGGCCCATTAGCCCCCCGGGGGTCCGGTAACCACCCGGTACTCCGGTAAAATCCCAATTTCACCCGAAACGATTCCGATATCCAAATATAGGCTTCCAATATATCAATCTTTATGTCTCGACCATTTCGAGACTCCTCGTCATGTCCGTGATCACATCCGGGACTCCGAACAACCTTCGGTAGATCAAAAACTATAAACTCATAATATAACTGTCATCGTAACGTTAAGCGTGCGGACCCTACGTGTTCGAGAACTATGTAGACATGACCTATAACTGTTTCCGGTCAATAACAAATAGCGGAACCTGGATGCTCATATTGGCTCCTACATATTCTACGAAGATCTTTATCGGTCAAACCGCATAACAACATACGTTGTTCCCTTTGTCATCGGTATGTTACTTGCTGAGATTCGATCGTCGGTATCTCAATACCTAGTTCAATCTCGTTACCGGCAAGTCTCTTTACTCGTTACATAATGCATCATTTCGTAACTAACTCATTAGTTACATTGCTTGCAAGGCTTATAGTGATGTGCATTACCGAGAGGGCCTGTAGATACCTCTCCGATAATCAGAGTGACAAAACCTAATCTCGAAATATGCCAACTCAACATGTACCTTTGGAGACACCTGCAGACCTCCTTTATAATCACCCAGTTACGTTGTGACGTTTGGTAGCACACAAAGTGTTCCTCCGGTAAACGGGAGTCGCATAATCTCATAGTTATAGGAACTTGTATAAGTCATGAAGAAAGCAATAGCAATATACTAAACGATCACGTGCTAAGCTATCGGAATGGGTCAAGTCAATCACATCATTCTCCTAATGATGTGATCCCATTAATCAAATGACAACACATGTCTATGGTTAGGAAACATAACCATCTTTGATCAATGAGCTAGTCAAGTAGAGGCATACTAGTGACAATAAGTTTGTCTATGTATTCACACATGTATCATGTTTCCGGTTAATACAATTCTAGCATGAATAATAAACATTTATCATGATATGAGGAAATAAATAATAACTTTATTATTGCCTCTAGGGCATATTTCCTTGATCTCTCACTTGCACTAGAGTCAATACTCTAGATTACACAAGAATGATTCTAATACCCATGGAGTCTTGGTGCTGATCATGTTTTGCTCGTGGAAGAGGCTTAGTCAATGTGTCTGCAACATTCAGATCCGTATGTATCTTGCAAATCTCTATGTCTCCCACGGACTTGGTCCCGGATGGAATTGAAGCGTCTCTTGATGTGCTTGGTCCTCTTGTGAAATCTGGATTCCTTTGCCAAGGCAATAGCACCAAGATTGTCACGAGAAGATCTTCATTGGTCCCGATGCACTAGGTATGACACCTAGATCGGAAATGAACTCTTTCATCCAGACTCCTTCATTTGCTGCTTCTGAAGCAGCTATGTACTCCGCTTCGCACGTAGATCCCACCACGACGCTTTGTTTAGAACTGCACCAACTGACAGCTCCACTGTTCAATATAAACACGTATCCGGTTTGCGATTTAGAATCATCCGGATCAGTGTCAAACCATGCATCGACGTAACCATTTACGACTAGCTCTTTGTCACCTCCATAAACGAGAAACATATCCTTAGTCCTTTTCAGGTATTTCAGGATATTCTTGACCGCTGTCCAGTGATCCACTCCAGGATGACTTTGGTACCTACCGCCAAGCTTATTGCTAAGCACACGTCGTGTCTGGTACACAACATTGCATACATGATAGAGCCTATGGCTGAAGCATAGGGAACATCTTTCATTTTCTCTCTATCTTCTGCTGTGGTCGGGCATTGAGTCTAACTCAACTTCACACCTTGTAACACGGGCAAGAACCCTTTCTTTGCCTGATCCATTTTGAAATTTTTTAAAACTTTATCAAGGTATGTACTTTGTGAAAGTCCAATTAAGCGTATTGATCTATCTCTATAGATCTTGATGCCCAATATGTAAGCAGCTTCACCGAGGTCTTTCACTGAAACACTTTTATTCAAGTATCCCTTTATGCCATCCAGAAATTCTATATCATTTCCAATTAACAATAGGTCATCTACATATAATATCAGAAATGCTATAGAGCTCCCACTCACTTTCTTGTAAATACAGGCTTCTCCAAAAGTCTGTATAAAACCATATGCTTTGATCACACTATAAAAGCGTTTATTCCAACTCCGAGAGGCTTGCACCAGTCCATAAATAGATCACTGGAGCTTGCACACTTTGTTAGTACCTTTTGGATCGACAAAACCTTCCGGTTGTATGAACACGAGCACGCATTCCGTTCCGACCCAGCCGGTTGGCTCCCCATGAACACGACGACGACACTGTTTCTCCGTTCCGACCCAGCCATGTACGTATGCGCGAGTAGGCGTTCCAGACCCTGCCCGTATGTACGTGCGTGGCCGTACTTTCTTTCTTGCACCCTGGCCGCTGTACGTACGTGTACATGCTACGTGCGCGCCTCTACTACGGCACGTGTGCGCCTCTACAACGACCAGTATATATGTACGTACACGTTCGCGACCAGAATGACAACGCTACGTACGCTTCGACCAGGTGGGTCCCGACTGTCAGGCACTTCCTTGCCTGCGAAGATGTAGCTGGTGGGTCCCAGCAGTCAGGGGGCGAATCGTTTTTTTTTGCCCAGACGCACTTCCTTGCGTGCGAAGATATAGCTGGTGGGTCCCAGCAGTCAGGAGGAAACATTTTTTTCGCGAAATATAGTGGCCCGTCCGGTGGGTCCCAGCTGTCAGGTGGAGGAATCATTATTTTCTGCGTAATAAGGAGGCACTTCCTTGCTGCGCCCGTGGACCCAGCTGCCAGCCTCTCCACATACAGTCCACGTCCAATGGAAGTCGTTCCTTGACCACGTTGACAACGCCGCGCCGAGAGCACCAGGGCGGTGGACTGCGGCGAGGCCTAGGAAGGGGACGACGGGGAGCCAGGGAAGACGCGGCAGTGGAAGCCCGCGTGGAGAGGAATACGAGGGTTCACTGGTTCGGCTGCGGTGTGAGGCTGCCATCGCCACAGGGCCTGGCCAGCGGTGGGAATAGTAGGGGCGGTGAGGCCTCATGGCAACCTGACACACACGGGAGGCGGGACCATGCGGCACGACCGGTATTTGCTTTAGGCCGGAGCAAGAAGACCAGAGGTTGAAGAAGCACTACTACCGTTGGATGGACATCGTACGGTCACTGGAGCTAGAATCATTCATATTGACTAAAGTTGACAAAGGCCCCCGTCCCAGTCAACTTAGTAGGCCCACAAGTCAGCCTCCCACCACGATGGTGAAGGAAATATGCCCTAGAGGCAATAATAAAGTTATTATTTATTTCCTTATACCATGATAAGTGTTTATTATTCATGCTAGAATTGTATTAACCGGAAACATAATACATGTGTGAATACATAGACAAACAGATAGTCACTAGTATGCCTCTACTAGACTAGCTCATTAATCAAAGATGGTTGTGTTTCCTAACCATAGACATGTGTTGTCATTTGATTAATGGGATCACCTCATTAGGAGAATGATGTGATTGACATGACCCATTCCGTTAGCTTAGCACTTGATCGTTTAGTATATTGCTAATGCTTTCTTCATGACCTATACATGTTCCTATAACTATGAGATTATGCAACTCCCGTTTACCGGAGGAACACTTTGGGTACTACCAAACGTCACAACGTAACTGGGTGATTATAAAGGAGTACTACAGGTGTCTCCAAAGGTCCTTGTTGGGTTGGCGTATTTCGAGATTAGGTTTTGTCACTCCGATTGTCGGAGAGGTATCTCTGGGCCTTCTCGGTAATACACATCACATAAGCCTTGCAAGCATTACAACTAAAGAGTTAGTTGTGAGATGATGTATTACGGAACGAGTAAAGAGACTTACCGGTAACGAGATTGAACTAGGTATTGGATACCGACGATCGAATCTCGGGTAAGTAACATACCAATGACAAAGGCAACAACGTATGTCGTTATGCGGTTTGACCGATAAAGATCTTCGTAGAATATGTAGGAACCAATATGGGCATCCAGGTTCCGCTATTGGTTATTGACCGAGAATGGTTCTAGGTCATGTCTACATAGTTCTCGAACCCGTAGGGTCCGCACGCTTAACGCTTCGATGACAGTTCATAATGAGTTTATAAGTTTTGATGTACGAAGGTTGTTCGAGTCCCGGATGTGATCATGGACATGACGAGGAGTCTCGAAATGGTCGAGACATAAAGATTGATATATTGGAAGCCTATGTTTGGACTTGGAAGGGTTCCGGATGAAAACAGGAAGTTACGGAACACCGGGGTTACGGAACCCCGGGGTCTATGGGCCTTAATGGGCCATAAGAGAGAAGAGGAAGGGCCGGCCAGGCAGGCTACGCGCCCCCCTCCCCGCTCTAGTCCGAATAGGACAAGGAGAGGGGGGCGGCGCCCCCTTCCCTCTTCCCCCTCCCCAATCCTATTCCAACTAGGAAAAGGGGGGGCGAGTCCTACTCCCGGTGGGAGTAGGACTCCTCAGCGCCCCCTTGGGCTGGCCGCACCCCCCTTGCTCCTTTATATCTGAGGGGGGGGCACCCCATGGGCACACAAGTTGATCTACGGATCGTTCCTTAGCCGTGTGCGGTGCCCCCCTCCACCATATTCCACTTCGGTCATATTGTCGCGGAGCTTAGGCGAAGCCCTGCGCCGGAGAAGTCATATCGTCGCGGATCTTAGGCGAAGCCCTGCGTCGGTGGAGCATCATCATCGTCACTGCGCGTCGTCTTGTGGAACTCATCCCCGACACTTTGCCGGATCGGAGTCCGGGATCGTCATCGAGCTGAACGTGTGCTGAACACGGAGGTGCCGTGACGTTCGGTGCTTGGATCGGTCGGATCGTGAAGACGCACGACTACATCAACCGCGTTGTTATAACGCTTCCGCTTTCGGTCTCACGAGGGTACGTGGACAGACACTCTCCCTCTCGTTGCTATGCCATCACCATGGTCTTGCGTGCGTGGGAAATTTTTGAAATTACTACGTTACCCAACAAAGGGCATCCGAGCCTGGTTTTATGCGTTGATGTCATATGCACGAGTAGAACACAAGTGAGTTGTGGGCGATATAAGTCATACCGCTTACCAAAGCATGTCATACTTTGGTTCAGCGGTATTGTGAGATGAAGCGGCCCAGACCGACATTACGCGTACGCTTACGCGAGACTGGTTTCACCGCCACGAGCACTCGTTGCTTAAAGGTGACCAGCGGGTGTCTGCTCTCTCACTTTAGTTGAACCGAGTGTGGCTACGCCCGGTCCTTGCGAAGGTTAAAACAGCACCAACTTGACAAACTATCGTTGTGGGTTTGATGCGTAGGTAAGAACGGTTCTTGCTCAGCCCGTAGCAGCCACGTAAAACTTGCAACAACAAAGTAGAGGACGTCTAACTTGTTTTTGCAGGGCATGTTGTGATGTGATGTGGTCAAGACGTGATGCTATATTTTATTGTATGAGATGATCATGTTTTGTAACCGAAGTTATCGGCAACTGGCAGGAGCCATATGGTTGTCGCTTTATTTTATGAAATGCAAACGCCATGTAATTGCTTTACTTTATCACTAAGCAGTAGCGATAGTCGTAGAAGCAATAGTTGGCGAAACGACAACGATGCTACGATGGAGATCAAGGTGTCGCGCCGGTGACGATGGTGATCATGACGGTGCTTCGGAGATGGAGATCACAAGCACAAGATGATGATGACCATATCATATCACTTATATTGATTGCATCTGATGTTTATCCTTTATGCATCTTATCTTGCTTTGATTGACGGTAGCATTATAAGATGATCTCTCACTAAAAATTATCAAGAAGTGTTCTCACTGAGTATGCACCGTTGACAAAGTTCGTAGTACCCAGACACCACGTGATGATCGGGTGTGATAAGTTCTACGTCCATCTACAACGGGTGCAAAACAGTTGCACACGCGGAATACTCAGGTTAAACTTGACGAGCCTAGCATATAACAGATATGGCCTCGGAACACGAGACCGAAGGTCAAACGTGAATCATATAGTAGATATGATCAACATAGTGATGTTCACCATTGAAACTACTCCATCTCACGTGATGATCGGACATGGTTTAGTTGATTTGGATCACGTAATCACTTAGATGACTAGAGAGATGTCTGTCTAAGTGGGAGTTTTTAATATGATTAATTAAACTTAAATTTATCATGAACTTAGTACCGATAGTATTTTGCTTGTCTATGTTTACTTTGTAGATAGATGGCTCGTCTTTGTTGTTCCGTTGAATTTTAATGCGTTCCTTGAGAAAGCAAAATTGAAAGATGATGGTAGCAATTACACGGACTGGGTCCGTAACTTGAGGATTATCCTCATTGCTGCACAGAAGAATTACGTCCTGGAAGCACCGCTGGGTGCCAGGCCTGCTGCAGTAGCTGCGCCAGAAGTTGTGAACGTCTGGCAGAGAAAAGCTGATGACTACTCGATAGTTCAGTGTGCCATGCTTTACGGCTTAGAACCGGGTCTTCAACGACGTTTTGAACGTCATGGAGCATATGAGATGTTTCAGGAGTTGAAGTTAATATTTCAAGCAAATGCCCGGATTGAGAGATATGAAGTCTCCAATAAGTTATATAGCTGCAAGATGGAGGAGAAATAGTTCACAAGGTGAACATATACTCAAAATGTCCGGGTATAATAATCACTTGATTCAACTGGGAGTTACTCTTCCGGATGATAGTGTCATTGATGTAATTCTCCAATCATCGCCACCAAGCTACAAGAGCTTCGTGATGAACTATAATATGCAAGGGATGACCAAAACAATTCCCGAGCTCTTCGCAATGCCGAAAGCCATGGAGGTAGAAATCAAGAAAGAGCATCAAGTGTTGATGGTCAACAAGACCACTAGTTTCAAGAAAAAGGGCAAAGCAAAGAAGAAGCGAAACTACAAAAAGAACAGCAAGAAAGTTTCTCAACAAGAGAAGAAACCCAAGTATGGACCTAAGCCCTAAACCGAAAGTGTTTTTACCGCAAGCGATCGACATCGAAGCGGAACTGCCCCAAGTATTTGGCGGATAAGAAGGATGGCAAGGTGAACAAAGGTATATGTGATATACATGTTATTGATGTGTACCTTACTAGAGCTCGCGGTAGCACCTGGGTATTTGATACTGGTTCTGTTGCTAGTATTTGCAACTCGAAACAGGGACTACGTAAATAGACGAGCACCGCAAAGGACGAGGTGACAATGCGCTGGGAAACGGTTCCAAAGTCAATGTGATCGCGGTCGGCACGCTACCTCTACATCTACCTTCGGATTAGTTTTAGACCTAAATAATTGTTATTTGGTGCCAGCGTTGAGCATGAACATTATATCTGGATCTTGTTTGATGCGAGACGGTTATTCATTTAAATCAGAGAATAATGGTTGTTCTATTTATATGAGTAATATCTTTTATGGTCACGCACCCTTAAAAAATGGTCTATTTTTATTAAATCTCGATAGTAGTAATACACATATTCATAGTGTTGAAACCAAAAGATGCAGAGTTGATAATGATAATGCAACTTATTTGTGGCACTGCCGTTTAGGTCATATCGGTGTAAAACGCATGAAGAAACTCCATCTTGATGGGCTTCGAATCACTTGATTATGAATCACTTGGTACTTGCGAACCGGGCCTCATGGGCAAGATGACCAAAACGCCGTTCTCCGGAACTATGGAGCGAGCAACTGATTTGTTGGAAATCATACATACTGATGTTTGTGGTCCAATGAATGTTGAGGCACGCGGGTATCGTTATTTTCACACCTTCACAGATGAATTGAGCAGATATGGGTATATCTACTTAATGAAACACAAATCTGAAACATTTGAAAAGTTCAAAGAATTTTAGAGTGAAGTGGAAAATCATCGTAACAAGAAAATAAAGTTTCTACGATCTGATCGTGGAGGAGAATACTTGAGTTACGAGTTTGGTTTACATTTGAAACAATGTGGAATAGTTTCGCAACTCACGCCACCCGGAACACCACAGAGAAATGGTGTGTCCGAACGTCGTGTCGTACTTTACTTGATATGGTGCGATCTATGATGTCTCTTACTGATTTACCGCTATCGCTTTTGGGGATATGCTTTAGAGACGGCCGCATTCACGTTAAATAGGGCACCATCTAAATCCGTTGAGACGACACCGTATGAACTGTGGTTTGGCAAGAAACCAAAGTTGTCGTTTCTTAAAATTTGGGGCTGCGATGCTTATGTGAAGAAACTTCAACCAGATAAGCTCGCACCCAAATCAGAAAAATGAGACTTCATAGGATACCCAAAGGAGATCATGGGTACACCTTCTATCACAGATCTGAAGGCAAGATTTTCGTTGCTAAATTCGGATCCTTTCTAGAGAAGGAGTTTCTCTCGAAAGAAGTGAGTGGGAGGAAAGTAGAACTTGATGAGATAATCAGATCTGCTCCCTTATTGGAAGGTAGTTCATCACAAGAAATGGTTCCTGTGACAACTACACCAATTAGTGAGGAAACTAATGATGATGATCATGAAGCTTGAGATCAAGTTACTCTTGAACTTCGTGGGTCAACCAGAGTAAAATACCGCCAGAGTGGTACGGTAATCCTATTCGGAAGTCATGTTACTTGACCATGGCGAACCTACAAACTATGAAGAAGCGATGGTGAGCCCAGATTCCGCAAAATGGCTGGAAGCCATGAAATCTGAGATGGGATCCATGTATGAGAACAAAGTATGGACTTTGGTTGACTTGCCCAACGATCGGCAAGCCATTGAGAATAAATGGATCTTTAAGAAGAAGACTGACGCCGATGGTAATATAACTGTCTACAAAGCTCGACTTGTTGCGAAAGGTTTTCGACAAGTTCAAGGGGTTGACTACGATGAGACTTTCTCACCCGTGGCGATGCTTAAGTCTGTCCGAATCATGTTAGCAATTGCCGCATTTTATGATTATGAAATTTGGCAAATGGATGTAAAACTGCATTCTTGAATGGATTTCTAGAAGAAGAGTTGTATATGATGCAACCAGAAGGTTTTGTCGATCCAAAGGGTACTAACAAAGTGTGCAAGCTCCAGCGATCAATTTATGGTCCGTGCAAGCCTCTCGGAGTTGGAATAAACGCTTTGATAGTGTGATCAAAGCATATGGTTTTATCTGAGACTTTTGGAGAAGCCTGTATTTACAAGAAAGTGAGTGGGAGCTCAGAGCATTTCTGATATTATATGTGGACGACATATTATTGATTGGAAATGATATAGAATTTCTGGATAGCATAAAAGGATACTTGAATAAAAGTTTTTCAATGAAAGACCTCGGTGAAGCTGCTTACATATTGGGCATCAAGATCTATAGAGATAGATCAAGACGCTTAATTGGACTTTCACAAAGCACATACCTTGATAAAGTTTTGAAGAAGTTCAAAATGGATCGAGGCAAAGAAAGGTTTTTACCTGTATTACAAGGTGTAAGATTGAGTCGGACTCAATGCCCGACCACAATGAAGATAGAGAGAAAATGAAAGATGTTCCCTATGCTTCAGCCATAGGCTCTATCATGTATGCAATGCTGTGTACCGCACTGACGTATGCTTAGTCTGTAAGCTTGGCAGGAAGGTACCAAAGTAATCCAGAGTGGATCATCGGACAGCGGTCAAGAACATCCCGAAATACGAAAAGGACTAAAGATATGTTTCTCGTATATGGAGGTGACAAAGAGTTAGTCGTAAATGGTTACGTCGATGCAAGCTTTGACACTGATCCGGACGATTCTAAATCGCAAACCGGATACGTGTTTTTATTAAACGGTGGAGCTGTCAGTTGGTGCAGTTCTAAACAAAGCGTCGTGGCGGGATCTACATGTGAAGCGGAGTACATAGCTGCTTGAAGCAGCAAATGAAGGAGTCTGGATGAAAGAGTTCATTTCAGATCTAGGTGTCATACCTAGTGCATCGGGATCGATGAAGATCTTACTGTGACAATCTTGGTGCAATTGCCTTGGCAAAGGAATCCAGATTTCACAAGAGGACCAAGCATATCAAGAGACGCTTCAATTCCATTCGGGACCAAGTCCAAGTGGGAGACATAGAGATTTGCAAAATACATACGGATCTGAATGTTGCGGACCCGTTGACTAAGCCTCTTCCACGAGCAAAACATGATCGGCACCAAGACTCCATGGGTGTTAGAATCATTACTATGTAATCTAGATTATTGACTCTAGTGCAAGTGGGAGACTGAAGGAAATATGCCCTAGAGGCAATAATAAAGTTATTATTTATTTCCTTATACCATGATAAGTGTTTATTATTCATGCTAGAATTGTATTAACCGGAAACATAATACATGTGTGAATACATAGACAAACAGATAGTCACTAGTATGCCTCTACTAGACTAGCTCATTAATCAAAGATGGTTGTGTTTCCTAACCATAGACATGTGTTGTCATTTGATTAATGGGATCACCTCATTAGGAGAATGATGTGATTGACATGACCCATTCCGTTAGCTTAGCACTTGATCGCTTAGTATATTGCTAATGCTTTCTTCATGACCTATACATGTTCCTATAACTATGAGATTATGCAACTCCGTTTACGGAGGAACACTTTGGTACTACCAAACGTCACAACGTGAATCGGGTGATTATAAAGGAGTACTACAGGTGTCTCCAAAGGTACTTGTTGGGTTGGCGTATTTCGAGATTAGGTTTTCTCACTCCGATTGTCGGAGAGGTATCTCTGGGCCTTCTCGGTAATACACATCACATAAGCCTTGCAAGCATTACAACTAAAGAGTTAGTTGTGAGATGATGTATTACGGAACGAGTAAAGAGACTTACCAAGAATCGAGATTGAACTAGGTATTGGATACCGACGATCGAATCTCGGGTAAGTAACATACCAATGACAAAGGGAACAACGTATGTCGTTATGCGGTTTGACCGATAAAGATCTTCGTAGAATATGTAGGAACCAATATGGGGATCCAGGTTCCGCTATTGGTTATTGACCGAGAATGGTTCTAGGTCATGTCTACATAGTTCTCGAACCCGTAGGGTCCGCACGCTTAACGTTTCGATGACAGTTCATAATGAGTTTATAAGTTTTGATGTACCAAGGTTGTTCGAGTCCCGGATGTGATCATGGACATGACGAGGAGTCTCGAAATGGTCGAGACATAAAGATTGATATATTGGAAGCCTATGTTTGGACTTGGAAGGGTTCCGGATGAAAACAGGAAGTTCTGGAACACCGGGGTTACGGAACCCCGGGGGTCTATGGGCCTTAATGGGCCATAAGAGAGAAGAGGAAGGGCCGGCCGAGGCAGGCCGCGCCCCCTCCCCTCTAGTCCGAATAGGACAAGGAGAGGCGGCGCCTTCCCTCTTCCCCTCCCAATCCTATTCCAACTAGGAAAGGGGGGAGTCCTACTCCCGGTGGGAGTAGGACTCCTCCAGGCGCGCCCCCCTTGGGCTGGCCGCACCCCCCCCCTTGCTCCTTTATATACGGGGGTAGGGGGCACCCCAAGGCACACAAGTTGATCTACGGATGGTTCCTTAGCCGTGTGCGGTGCCCCCCTCCACCATATTCCACTTCGGTCATATTGTCGCGGAGCTTAGGCAAAGCCCTGCGCCGGAGCAGTCATATCGTCGCGGAGCTTAGGCGAAGCCCTGCGTCGGTGGAGCATCATCATCGTCACCACGCCGTCGTCTTGTGGAACTCATCCCCGACACTTTGCTGGATCGGAGTCCGGGATCGCCATCGAGCTGAGCGATGTCTTTGAACACGGAGGTGCCGTCGTTCGGTGCTTGGATCGGTCGGATCGTGAAGACGTCTGACTACATCAACCGCGTTGTTATAACGCTTCCGCTTTCGGTCTCACGAGTGCGTGGACAGACACTCTCCCCTCTCGTTGCTATGCCATCACCATGGTCTTGCGTGTGCGTAGGAAATTTTTTGAAATTACTACGTTACCCAACAGATGGGTCCTAGCTAGCAGGGGGAGTATTCATTTTTTGTGCGTAATAACGAGGCACTTCCGGTGGGTCCGAGCTGACAGCGGGGGAACGTTTTTTTCGTGAAATATGGTGGCCCGTCCGGTGGGTCCTAGCAGTCAGGCGGGAAACGTTTTTTTCGCGAAATAAGGTGGCCCGTCCAGTGGGTCCCTGCTGTCAGGTGGAGGAATAATTATTTTGCGCGTAATAAGGAGGCACTTCCTTGCGGCCGCCTGGACCCAGTATCGACCTCTCCACGTCTGATACTCTTCCAATGGAAGTCGGTCGTTGACCACGTTGACCACGCCAAGGCCGAGAGCACCAGGCGGTGGTGCAGACGACGGCGAGGCCTAGGAAGGGGACGACGCGGAGCCGGGGAAGACACAGCAGTGGAAGCCCGCGTGGAGAGGAGTACGAGGGTTCACTAGTTCGGCTGCGGTGTGAGGCTGTCGTCGCCGCAGAATAACAGGGGGTGTGGGTGAGTAGAGGGATGGCCTGGCCAGCGGTGGGAGTAGTACGGGGCGGTGAGGCCTCCGCGACATTATAGCCGATAACGGGAGGCAGGAGCACGCGACACGACCGGCACTGCTTTGGGCAGCTGGAGCAAGAAGACCAGAGGTTGAAGAAGCACTACGGCCGTTGGATGGACATCGTACGATCACTGCAGCTAGAATTGTTTATATTGACTAAGTTGACAAAGCCCTTGGTACGCGTCAACTTAGTAGGCCCACAGCTCGGATTTGGCAGAGAACATATAGCCCATTTGTGATTTGTAAGAATGTACAGCCCATTTTTTAATTCTAACGGAATTTACTACAGCCCATTTACAGTTTGTTAAAAGTATAGCTCAATTTCTAGCTAGCACAACGATTAATAATTTCAAACAACCGCTCAAAACAGAATTCAAAAAAAAATTCCCACATTTTGATGGGATCCGAAATATTTTTATCCAACGAAATATTGCGCGCGCAACAAGTAACGAACTAAAATTTTCAAATTCCAAAAATAATATATTTTTTAAACTAATTACGTGTTTGGTGCATAGTAACTGCCCAGTTATTATAATTACATCCCATTTATTATTTCTTAAAGTCCATTTTCTTGTTAAGCCTAATGCATACCTCCTAGGAAAGTTTGCAGCCCAAATGACGGAGAATAACAAGTTGACTCGGATATTGTGTACAATCCGGCCCGATTGCATTGCTGATGTCGAAAAAAGGCCTGTGTAGTACAGTACAACCTAACATGGTTACTCAGCCCACATTCAGCGACGCCGGAAAGGCCCAAACAAGGCTTCTGTATAACTTTTTGAAGTCACTGAGCTCAATTAATAACTTACGAAAAAAGTTAGATTACAGTAGAACCTAATTAAAAGTTGTCACGAGCAAATAAATAATCAACGGGTCCCACTTGTGCGTGTGCGCGTGTGTGCGTGTGTGTGTGTGTGTGTGAGAGAGAGAGAGATAGAGAGAGACCCATAGGTCGATGCTCAGAATACATCTTTCAGCCATATGCATTGGGATGCTCAAGAAAACTTATATAGTTGACACAATCATATAGAACATCATAGCACACTGAACTTGCATACAAAAATTTCACACAGGCGGCACAATCAGGATGGAAGCAGTGGATCGCTACGGGAAGGGCTATGTTGAAACCAACGAAGTCGTACATAACGGTTCATCGTCTTTATCAATGATGGGGAAATGTCTTGAATGTTGTTCAAAGAAAACAGACATACGTCACAATAAGTTCTGCTAGCACATTAAGTTGACGTACAGCCCTTTCTAAAATAAGTTCAGGTACAAAATTAGAACAAGTCACAATCAAATGTACTGGCATATCAGTGCTTCACACCAGTAGCTCGGATTTAACTAGTATCTGACAAGATTCAGATGTTACCTCAAATTAGAGCACATCCAGGAAGCCAGCCCTGCCTCTTCTCCCAAAGAAGCAGTGGCCTCCGCCGCGCGATGGAGTAGGCCCTATGCCATCCATCATTCCGAGCAACAAGGGGAAAGTCTGACGTTGACTCCTGTAATGGACGTCGTCGATGGACCCTGGCACCAGCGGCGGCGGCAGGACTTCGATTGATGGATTGACCACTTCTTCGACATGCACGAACACTCGATACAGGTACATCCCTAACGTGGTCTGCGGCGGCCTTGGTGGCGACGAATAGTACAACCCCGGTTCCTGCATATCTCAACACCAATCACCTTCGGTATGGTGGACAGCTTCTTCATCCATGCCATAACCGTGAGCCCGGTATGCGGAGGAACAAACATACTTACGAGCTCACATCCAAGGTCGTTGATAAGCTCGTTCATGGACTCGCTGTTCCAAGCACGTCGAGGCATGCCGTGGAAGGTAAGCTTTGTTAAAAACTCAAGCTCAGAGGGCACCGAGCCCCATCCTGGGTGCCACCGATCAAAGCTCACCAGCGCGCCATCGCAGAACAAACGCCGGGAAGATTCAAACACACGACTGCAGTGGCGGACAGACTTCGACGAGCAAGTCACTTATTTGGATGTCGTGCACAATGCCAAGAGCTTTAACAAGGTCCTCCGGCGAGACGGAAGGCCAGTCGCCGTTGATGGTTACCATCAGCACTTTGCCGGCAAGCCGTCAGCGCCGCCATGCCATACCCTTTGTTGAGCGACAGCACGCAGCGACTGAAGGCAGGACGGACCTCAGGATCTCCGGCTCGGAGATCCGCGTTGACCGGCGACATGATAGTGCGCTTGAGTACAGGGAGTACAGGAGGGGGATTTGGGGGAACTGGAGTAGGAATCGAGATTCCAGAGGTGGGGGAGGGGCGGGAGACTGGAGATGGAAAGGTAGCATGAATTTCGAGCACGCGCCAATATGCTCTCGGCGCGCAAGCGCACGAAAACACCGGTGGCGCCCACATGTCGGCCTAAGAGCCCTTATTCTTTCTTTTTTGGAGAGCCCGGCCTTTTTTCAGGATCTTTTGAGAGCCCGGCACGAGAGTCATAATTGACCTGTTTGGCATTGCGTTACTACTCGCCCATATTCAACGACACCTCACTGGCCCAAACAAGTGTAAATCATCGAAAAGAAACTGAGCTCAAATTATATAACTTGAAAAAGAAGATATACTCACGAACCTTTGGAGAATGGTGATGCCCTCATTTAGCCCACCAGTAGTTCGAGACAATAAACAGTTCGATGCAACGATATATACAACATTCAAACACTGACTAGTGACTACTACTAACATAAACAACAAGACATGATAGTTCATAAGAAGTCTTGCTACACCACCAAAACGCACCCATCTGCAGCGCCAGGACTCTCGTGATCCGCATTTAGAATGACATTCTAAACAGAAGCAACTATTACATAGTATGAGTGACATCGATGAGGTTGACCAAATGACAAGGAATATGCATAACAAAAGAAAGAACTACCCATCTAGAACCAGCAGCAAAGACAACAAAGTCATTCGAAGAGATGATCCAACACCATCATAATTTGCAGCCCCGCTTCAATGACCAAAGGATCCGGAGACACCAAAGATTCCACCCTTTCGATGCAAAAGCCCAATTAATTACCTATCAACCTGAAGGCTTGAACCACATCACTGCCTGTCGTAATTGAGACATCCAAGGATCAAAGTTAATCCGGATGCCTTTGTCATTCTCACCTTCTTTTGGCTGTAGGCTGTATCATCGACAATCAGGGAGTTTGCTCCCGAACTCCTAGGGCTCGCTGCGTAGACACAGTTTTCCATAGCAAACAGATCCTTTCTGCCATCAAGGTCCTTGCCAACGGTGATCTCCTGGTTAATCGGATAATTGAGTCCGAGAAACAGAGAGTGTGAACCAAGGCTGTTTACTCGCCTCCAACTAAAAAATCCTAAAGGCCCCAACAAGCTGGTATCCTGCTCATAGACGTAACAACCACTGTCCGGATACTCACGTATTACACGGTGCTTGTATACAGTGGATTTTTTGCAATATAACTTTTCCGGCTCATGTGTCCGAATGATCATCAGTCTTTTGCCGTCGTCTGAATGAGCGAGGAACCAGTTGTGCTTCCCTGTTTTTGGCAAAGGTGGTGTGATTACAAAGGGCGAATCGTAGGGACACTTCATCATATCAAAAGGACAGGCATTGTTAATGTAAGATCAGCATTGTTCGTAGTATGAGTAGGATAATGCAAGAAACAACATTGAATATGTCCTCGTTGGAACCGGGAGGAAAATACAGGGAAATGTATACTGGGTTCGAAAATATAGAAGTGCCATGCATGGTTATACTCGTGTTATCTCGCAATCGATTCTTCACGAGAAACTACCATGTCATGCATGTTATGTAATCATGTTCTGTCCTCACAAACAAATTCTTCAAGGTAACTAACAGACCATGCATTGTTATATACTCGTGTTCTGTGTGCAAAATTTTTGTGAGGATATTATTCTAGCCATTGATTGCTGAAGGGCGAATATAGGTATGTACACATGGTAAGCATTGCAGGATTTCACTACTTCGAAATATAGAGTTCTCCATATGCACATTTACTTCCCTAATGTATAGTTAGATGAAACCAACAGTGTGGTGCATATTTCTACATCATGAAAATGAGGAAACTAACATGGCCATTGATACACACTCATATTTAGTAGTAGTATATAGATTACTGTAAAATAAGGATAATATCCATATATTCCTAACCGTTTGATTATTCAGGGTACAAATTGGCAGTAATGACATGGTCACAATCGCATGAATTAACTCATTCCAAATATAGCTGATTTACAGCGTCTCTAATACATTGCCATAGTTCTACTCAAATTCTGCTCAAACAGGGATATGCCAATCATCACAAAAAGTTCAAACAATGTCATGGCGTCATCATTAACATGAGACGGAAACAACTTACACCGCCGTCCCAACAATACGTGGTGCCATCTGCTTTGTCGATCGTGTGGATGATGCCATTGTGTTCAATAGCATCACAGAAGTGTGTATCAGCTTTGAGAATGATCCACTGCGAGCCGAGTTGTCTCCAGCTAAATAAGGCACCGACGTAAAGATAGGCGAGTCCGCGGTCGAACAAGGCAATTAGCTTGAAGTTTGCGTAATTCGCATGTCATGTGGGCACTTGGCAGATTACAATCTTCTGCAAAACAAGGTCCGTCGAACTGACGTAGTAATCTAGATGACTTGGACCGCGATGGTAATACTCTATATAATCCAACGGAGGAAGGATAATCTCATGGGAAGTCTGGAAGTTCACGGGCACCAACTTTTTACCGTCTTCTCTGAAGGCAGCCATCCAGTGGGAGTTCATGCCGACCTAGTACATACCTGCCAAGAAGTTTTGGGCGATGGTGATCGGATCGATGTCGAGGGAAATGATGTACGGTGACCCACGACATACCTGCAAAGAAGTTTCGGCTAATGGAGATCGGATTGAAGTCGAGGGGCATCATGTACGCCTCCGTATCATGGTGAGCCAATCTCGCAAGACCAGATAGCAGCAAGCAGGGTGTCTTGAAAAGCTTAGGCCTTGCTTCGATGATGGTCGTGTGTATGTCCCTCGAGCATGCAGCCAGCCGCAGGGCGCTCAACATATCCATACACGAACAACAGAGGTCGAGGATGTCACTGGGGAGATTGCTCCAATCGCGGCTCATATGGATGCTGCGCGGTTCGCGTTCGGCCATGGTGGAGTTTGGAAGGGGGCTTGATTTACTAGGGAGAAGGATGTCGGTCTTTGGAGCGGCGAGCAAGGGAATAGTGGTACTGGGGGAGGCGAGTGAGGCGACGGTACACGAGGGCACAGTGAGATGGAGACAGAGACGGAGACGGAGAAGGAGATGGAGATGGAGTGGTGCTATAGGAGCAGAGAGGGAGACGAGGCGAGGCGCCAATGTGTTGTACAACGGCAGTGACAGACTGCACAGTGCACAGGGTGAGTCTGACTTTGGTAACCCGAACACGCCGCCTGGACTAGTGTCAGGCGCGGGTGTTGTCACTTCACTGTGAGGACGAATAGTATTTTGACCATCAAGTGTACCACAGTTGTACTACTACTACTACTAGTAGGAACATGAGCACTCCAGTATTGTATAGCGGAAATAGGTCTCCCGTGCTAGCATGCATGTTCACTTCATTGTTCAGGTATCATCCATATTGCGAGCAGAACCAAATTCTCGTGTGTGCCCAATCAACGCCGTGCCGCGATGCATGCAGTGGTCGTTCTGGTGCATCAAGGACGACATGCAGATCGTTCCACACTTGAGAAGAGGAAAAATGGAAAGGTAGAATGCGGCAGCAGAGGAAGAGAACGCTGGCTAACGAGGCTGGGAGGGGATCGGCGGAAGTTAATGCTCCACGCCTAAAGGTTTTGGGAAAACCTGATTTTCATAAGGTGACTTATACACCTAAACGGAGGGAGTATTCCTTAACCAGAGAATGTTGTGTCTCCCACTCACGCGCTCAAAAAAAGAAGCTACGACACATTTTTTTATCTGTTTGTGTTGGTCCCACCTATCACGAAGGATGGGCACGCATACCACGAACAGGCACGACTCATCGATCTACTGCATAGCCTTTTCGCTTAGTCTACCTAGCCGTCTAATCAACCGCTGCACGCCACTTCTCCCATTTACTTCTCCATCGGGAACCGATTCTCCTCGGCTTCTTCACCTCCCCTTCGTCTTCATTTGCATCCAAACCCCACTGCGTTCACATTATTTTAACCTCTTTAAATAATCATCTACTGCTTCAGTTAGACTAGCCATCTAATCCTAATTCTCCAAACCATAGCCCTCCGTTCCAGTGGTTCCAAATGGCGAAAGAGATCGAGATGCAGGTTTTTAGCGTCCAACATGTCCTCATCGAAGGCTCAATGCACATAGTTGCCACCGTCACCGTCCACCCAAGGGTTGTTCGGCAGTGGATCAACAATGTATCCAACTCCCTCAGAAAGGTAGAGACGAGGGTCATCGGTCTCGACACAGAGTACACGGAGCGTGCCCCTGGGAAGATCCAGCGCCCGTCACTTCACCGTGTCTCGAAGATGATGTTTTGGCGTACCACATCATACACTCGCCCTCCATACCAGGTGAGCTTCACGATTTCTTGTCTCGGGAGGACGTATAGTTCTGTGGGGCAGCCATCAAAGGGGACAAACAGAAGCTGGAACCGTACAACCTTGATTTGAAAAGCATCGCTGGCCTACAAACCAGAATCAAAATTACTGTAGAAGATTGTGATAAACAGACACCATCCCTATTCGACGTAGCAAATTTTGTGCTCGGTATAAATCTTCAGAAGGGTGACGAGACGGTGGCATTAAGGTCGTCTGGATGGGAGAATTATCCCTTGACGTATGAGCGGATAAAATATGCTGCCCTCGATGCCCGTGTGAGTTTCGAGATAGCTGCAAGGTCCAAAGAGCTTGTTGCGAAGCCGCCTCCCACAAAGAATGAGAACAACAAGAAGAAGAAAAGGCTGCACCAGCAGGAGGGCATTATGGATGAATGAACTATTTCCTCTCTTGTAAAAAAAATATTCCCTCTCGGTGTATATTGATATAGATGGACTATTTCGATGGTGTGCATGTCTTTGGAACAGAGTAGTAGCGTGGGTCAGCTTGACTATAAGGAACTATTTATCCGCATATATAGTTTTCCCCGCTACTCCTTCCAGTGATCGGTATGCGGTGCATGTGTCCGTAGACATGACAGCTTGTCCATGGAAGTTCAACTACGGCGACCATCACGTTTCATCTCGCGATTCCCACGACGCCTCTCGAACCCACGGCACCACGCCCCCCGACGTGCACCTCACCCCTCTCGGCCACACCGCCCCTCTACCTTTGTGTGCATGACATGTGGGCCACCTAAAATGCCGCGAGCATCAAGTTTCTACCACAACCACACGCGCTTCCCACGACGCCGCTCGAACCCATGAAACCACACGTCCCCCGACTTGCGGCTCACCCCTCTTGGCCCCACTGCCCCTCTGCCTTCGGGAGCATTACATGTGGACCAGTCACCTATCGATCCACATGTCGGTGACTCAAAGGTAGGTGCGATAAAGCGCTGGCTTCACCCAGCGACCACGAGAGGAAATGTAACTCTGCGCCAGGCTTGTGGTGCTCCCTTGCATGAACTCGTGCCAAACTCGAGATTTGTTTCTTTACTATACATGCACGCATAGCGATTTAATGGACATTGTAATCTCAACATGTGATGGGGAGCTCTAAATTTGAATTTGAAACTTATAAAACGAAAAGATTCAAAACAAATAAACTGGGAGAGAGGGAGTATATTGTAGGATGTGTCCCACACTACTACTACCAATGTGCTGGCCCGTGCGTTGCAATGGATCCAAAGTAGTAGAATAATACTTGTTCACGTGCTTGAAATATAAACACTCTAGTTTTGATATACATGTGTCAGCAGACATGACAGCTTGTCCATGGAAGTTGAACCACGGCGACCATCACGTTTCTTGTTTCTACCACTGCCACACCCACACACGATTCCCACGACGCCGCTCCAACCCACGGCATGATGTCCCCCGACGTGGACATGGATCCTCTGACGTGGCTATCACTGCCTTGCCCTGCCTTTCCTTCGCTGACAGGCGGGACCCACGCTTATGGGTCCCACATGTGAGTGACAGAATGGTAGGATTGTTCGCGTCAGGGGATCCTCATCCCCCCGATGTGCCCCTCATCCCTCTCGGCCCCACCGCTCCTCTGCCGTTGTGTGCATGACATGCGGGCGGCTGAATCATGCGACCATCAACTTTCTCTGACAGACACACCCGATTGGACGCGGTTTGCTGCTCCCATTGTGCTCCGATCCGTACTCCGCACCATCGAATTTTCATCCGGTAATGTGACACATTTCGTCTCGGCATCAATCCTCGGTGGAGTACTTATGTACTCTGAGTAGTACCCCGGTGTGGCCATCTATGCCTCAGAACGCCCGACGCCCACCGTGGCACCCTCGCCACGACCGCCGCCACCAGGGCCGGTTCATCTCGAAGAGTGAGTCGCGAACCACGCCACCACCATGAGAATGACATGTGGGCGGCCGCATTTAGGGTCCGCATGTCATTGACTCATAGGCGGACACTAAGCAACTGAAGTTCGGTCCTGTGGGCCCCGAGAGAAATGTAACTCTGCGGCAGGCCTTGTGGTGCTCCCCGCAAAGACGAGCTCGTGCCAAAACTGGAATTTGTTTCTTACTACTACGAACTAGTACTAGTAAGGTACACGTGCATTGCACGCATGAGATTCTCGTGGTTTGTGCAATGCTTCTACATGTGGAGTTTTCGGATTCTAACATGTGGCAAAATCTGGTGGAATGTAAGGTTAGGCAAGTTTGATTAACTTAGGTGAGTGTTTGGTTCAAGCCACACCTTAGGCAAGCCACACTAAGGCCCCACATGACATACACACAAAAAATGTGGCAAGATTCCCTTGGGCTTGCCAACTTGTGGCTCTCATTTTGAAGAACTAATAACTTTTCCTAAGCTTAGTTGTGGCAAAGTTAGTCATGAATTAAGTTCAACCATGGAGTCTTCTAGATTATACATGTGGCGTAATCTGGTGGATGATATCCAACGGCCCGATGGTGCTCGGATTTTCCATCTTTGTACCGTCGGATTGGCTTCATCCAACGACCAACTTTCAAAGTTTTTCACACACTATATAGGGGTATAGATATAGATGTGCGGTCTCATTGCAATGGATCCAAAGTATATCTATTTAGTGGAGTGCACTCTAAACACATTATCTATTTATTTTCTCTAACCTTCTGTAGCCATGCAACCAAGCCACATAAGCTTCATGGGTGCCCCCACATCATATTATTCATACTACGTTGACTGAAAAAAAGATAAATCACCCAAAACAAGATCTTCCCGTTTTTTGTTCCTATGATGTTGTGCCGTAACGCACCTACTAGTTGTATAGTGGTAGTACTAGTAATATAGTATTAGGAGTACAAACTTGGTACTAGTAGGAGTAGTACTAATGCTGAATGCTCCTACTCTATCAACGAGCCCCGTCTCACACCAAATTTATTGGCTTCCGTGCTACAACTAGATCTTCCCCTCATTTCTGTTTTCCAACCCGGCGGCGGGCGGGGTGTCGGTTTGCTCAACGGCGGTCCCACATGAAAGTGAAAATGCTAGGCAACATGCCTTCCCTAAGCTATGTGTCGTGCCAGACGGGCCGTGGAGTACTCCCGATTCCCGGGCGTGTGGGGGTGCGACGCGAACGCGGCAGGCCTTTTCCTTTTACTAGCAATGTGCCCGTGCATTGCGACGGATCCAAAGTAGTAGAATAGTAGTATTTGTTCACAAACTTGAAAGAAATCACTATTGTTTTGATATACTCCTAATATATTACTCCCTCCGTACCTAAATATTTGTATTTTTTGAGATTTCAAATGGACTATCACATACGGATTATATAGACATATTCTAGTGTTTCTAGCAAGATGCCCACGCGTTGCACGAAGTTGATGAAAAAGGTAAGCACAACTTATAAATTGATGGATGGAGTACTAGTTACGGTGATGCATACAATTAAGCAAAGGGATCGCACATGTCGGTATTGACTGGAAGGAGAATGCAACAACACAATAAGAATTAAGGACATGATGATGCGATCGCAGTGGTGATTACAGAAGGCAAGAAGAAAGATGGATCCACGAACGTACGACCTCCTCCTCCTCAACTTAGTGCGCCGGGCCACCGACCGGCGGCTAAGGAGCGGCGGCTTTTGTGGCGAGGTCGAGGTGCTTCTCAGCAAAGGCATCCAAGGCTTCCAGCCGGTTGAGGAAGGCCAACGTTGTAGCGTCCTGACTGGCCTTGTAGATACCTATGTACACGATTTGCTCATACACGTGGATGTGTAGGTCGACAAATTCTTGCAGGGCGAGGCGCCTCGCGGGAAGCGCGACCTCCAGGTGAACATTCTTCGTGGCGTCGACGGGCAGTCGCAAGGCCACCAGTGCTTGAAAGAGGTTCCGGCCATGGAGGCCGATTAGGGTGGCAGTCAATGAGGAGCCCGGGCGCGCGGGCTGGAGGAGTACGGCGATGTCGTCCGCGAGCTTCTTGAGGACGGTGAACTTGTTGCTGGTGGCAACGATCATCTAGTCCAACTGAGAGTCGTAGTTGGCGTCGATGGCGGCCATCCACCAGCCGGTCTCCAACACCGTCTGGAAACGATCCTCGGCGCCATGCCGCAGGCCGGCATCATGGACCATCTGGCGCAGCCGCTGGCCGCTCACGCGCATCGCCGCCATGGGTCTGGAGTGAGCTCTTTTGCGCTTAGTGTAGGTGCTTAGGCAAATGCTTAGGTGCGTATGATGTGGTAGATGCATTGGAAAGGAGGGGCACCTTTATATGAGGGCAATGGGGGCAAACTGCAATGCATTCACATCGTGCAATCTCTTTTCCCATACCTCCTCCCATTACTTCCCTCGTGCATTAATTGAAGGAGGATGCATTGGCTGTTCAACATATCGGAAACCGCTACTCCCTCCCTCGTCTGCATTAAAGCCGTATCGGGAACTATGCCGCCCGCTGTCAAATCGAATATTCCCTCCGTCTAGGTGAGTATTAAGTCATCTTACAAAAAGCAAATAGTAAACACATAGGCGTGGTGCATTAACTCTCACGTTATTTCTTATTTTTTGACATAAATAGAGGAATCAACCAATAAGAGATGTGGGGCTTGTATGCTTTTAATGACTTGAGACTATCAAACATGACATGCAGTGGTCAGTTCGTTGCACAAGAACAAATACAACCCACGCCAAGACTGCGGATGACCCTGATTTTTGGCCCTTTCTTTTCTTTTGTTTTTCCAAGGTTTTTGCACGAAGTTTTCTTTTTCCGTGGCTTTGTGATCTGGAAACCGAAGAAGATGACCTCTTCTTTGCTTCCAGAGTGGCTTGTAATTCCCAAATATTTCCCTAGACCCTTACATTTCCATCCTAGCCCAAATCCCAATATTCTTTTTATTGGTAATATTCCTTTTCTATCAAAGGAATAACTCAAATTGCCCTAGGTTGTGAAGCAACCTATATTTCCCTCACTACAAAAATTCCCAAATAATTCTCATAAGTTTTTGGGTCATATCTTGATCAAATATGGCAAAGCTTTTCATTCCCATGTTCGAAAATAATTCCCCAATATTCCTTTTTCTATTCTGCCTTGAATGGCACTTTGTGAAGGAAGTGTCGTTTATATTTCTCCTATTGACTCCCAACATTTTTGGGCATGTTTATGTGTCCAAATAATTGCCTCATGCACAGGTTCAAATTTATTTGCCTAGCCAATATTCCTCAGTGGGTTTTCAAAGTTTCTGTCAAACAGAAGGCTTTGTGAAGGAAGTACTAGCTAGGAGTACCCAAATGATTTGAACTTTTTCACACTCCTTAATGTGATCATATTAACCCCTTCCACCCATTTTAAGCCCCATCCAATTATCTATGTGAGCACAGGAGCAAATCTTTGTTTCTGGCAATATTTTCAGGTTGTGAAGCAAGTATATTTTATATTGCTTCAAAAATACTGATAAATTACAAGATCATTCTTATACCCATAAAAAACATCTCTCCACCCAATTTGGCATCATTTCATTGATCCATTTGATCACCAATGTTATTTCAAGTTTCTGGACAGAAATGATGTTTGTGAAGCAAGTGCCATTTTGAATTGTCCATTTGGCATGAGCTTTTTACAGCATCTTTATATGTCCATATCATGAGGATTTGCCAAGTTGCATCCCATTCCATAACTCCATGTGAGAGCATCAACATGATCTTCATTGCTGGACCATTTTGGCAGTTGCAAAGCAACTATGATTTGTCTTGGTCCATTTCTTCCCAAACTCCCTAGGACTGTAGTCCTTCCTATCCTAAACACCCCAGACAACACATTTGGCCCTTATCAGCTCCCTGTTGATCACATAGAGCTGATAAAGTTTACTGCTGTAAACTTCAGAGCTCACTATCTATTTACCCAAAGACTGTTTAACCAATTTACCACCTTAGTTGAGACCTACCCTGGAGGACTTTACCACTAGACAACGTTTTGGGCGCTGTAGAGCATTGAATGCCCATGTTCACGTGGTGACTACGTCGCTGGCATGCCTGTGCGCGCGCTCTGTGGTGCCGGCCACGCGTCCACGGCGACGCCAGAGCGGCTCCCTCTCGCCCGGCTTTATATAGCCATTCCCCGAGCCTCCCGAGCTCACCATTGGCCTCCTGCACCTCCTCTAGCCCCGCCTAGCTTCTTCCCCGAGCTCGAGGAGCTCTATGTGCCCCTCACCATCGCCATGGCCGCCGCAAAGCTCGGCTCAAATTCGAGCTCCCCGGTCCCCTTCTCCACCCACTAACCTCACCCACGTCCTCCCCATGCTCCGGTGACCCTCCCCAATCCTTCCCCCTCGTCGCCGGAGTACCCATAGCCACGTGCCCCAACGTCAACCGCCGCCGCTGCCATCGGCCCCCGCCAGCCGCCGTCAACTCCAGGCCTCGCCAGCGCCTGCTGCTGCTCCAAGATGGAGCAGCACTCCGTTCCGCGCCCGCCGGTGGTCCCAGCTCCACCGGGGACGGCCGGAGCTGCCCGGGCCATCGCCGTGCCGCACGGCCTCACCTCTCCCCTGCTTCTGTCGAGAGGAAGAAGGAGATGGCTAGGTGGGGCGTTGACCTGGCCAGGCAGGCCCCGCGACCCCACCTGTCAGCGACCCTGACGCCCGGCCCCGCCTCTGCCCCTTTGACCGGTCCACGCCACGTCAGATAAGTGGAGATGCCTTTTTAGTGTGCGTTTTCATTTGCCAAAAGCGTATTTCAAATTTTACGCTTCTATCTTATCCACTCAGGGGCTTGTTTGTGATGAAAATTTTACAGAAAAGTCCCTGAACTTCAATCATCCATAACTTTTTATCCGTAACTTCAAATGAGGTGATTCCAGCGCTCACTTCTTTGTTTCGTCGAGCCTGTTCTGTTGGTTTCATTTTCACTATGGTTTCACACTGTGAAAATTACCTTTTTGCCCTTGCATGTAAACAGCCCCACCGAGAGAGAACTGTTTCCGGCAAATCTTTCTGCGGCTTCACCGCACTTCTCGCCGGTGCCTTCTTCATCCCCAGGCAAGCCACAATACCCACTTGCATGATAGTCATGCAGTAGCCATGGTTTTCAACTTGAATCTTTATTAAATGGTTGCTTGTTGAAAAGATGGATATCATTGTTCCGGTGATGTTTAGAATTGCATGTTCACTCTTGTGCTATGTTGTCTTGTACTCTGTAATCATGTTATACCTGCTAGTATTACCTTTCATATGTTTTTGCTTGCTAGTAGTACATATTGATGACGGAGATGGTCATGCTAGTCAGTATACCATGCTTAGTGGATATGAGTTATTGTTCATATGGTGGATAGTTATGTGATACACTCATGATTATGTTGATATCATGTTCATGCATTTTATCATGGCTCGGCATATTTGCATTCAAGTTTAACCGGATTAAATTGAACTTGAACAACTGTTGGCTGAGTCATGGTGCCGCTGAATCGATGCTGATCAGTGCAACCACGCTTACCAAAGATGGGACGGTCCTAATCGGGTCTATTGTTGTGCCTCTCAAGTGCCTCCAACGAGGGAAGGTTATGGGCGTCGCTACCCGATCGTGAGACGGACATAAGCCTTGTGTGCCCGTTGTTGAGTTATTTTTGGATCCTTGTCCTAGAGTGGGGCCAGGCCACGGCGGTGGTCGCCGTGTCCGGAGGTAGACAAGGGCCACCCATGACTTAGCCTGCTGGGGAGTGAGTCGGAGTGGCCGGAGAGTGTCATGGCGATGGGACGGTTTTGTCGAACGCCGTTGGTCCACCCAATGGGAGTGCGAGGCCATGGGTTCCGTAGTGTGGGTACAAGGTACTAACCTCTGCAGAGTGTATATTAAATCTATCGATAGCCGTGCCCATGGATAAGGGCCTGTGTCGAAAGTAGGTCACACCATGAGTCAACAAAGAATAATGAATAATGTGTTTGATAATAAGGAGATAAGTTGTTTGTGATCGCCGTAAGGATCACGGGCCAAGTGTTGGTCGGGTTTTGATCGCCGTAAGGATCACGGGCCAAGTGTTGGTCGGGTTGTGATCGCCGTAAGGATCACAATGGTATCAAGGATACCGAGTTGTTGTATATTTGTGATGTTGTGCGAAAGTCGTGGGTAAAGGTCAAGCTCCTTGTGGTCATTTACTGATTACTACGGTATTGGTTATACCAAGCTTGATTTGATCCTGAGATGATCGTGTGATGTCCGAGGTCGGTAAGTGATGCATGTGTTGGTTACGAGGTAACCCGAGCGAAACAAGTGGTGCATGTAATGTCATCATGTTGCATGCTAGTGTTGTCGGATTAATATGTTCATGTTGTATTAGCTGTATCATGTTTATGTTGGTCATGCCATGTTATGCTGATGATCTCATGTTAATTCCTGTTTAACTCAGTAATTGCCATGTTGTTGTTTGTCTTGAATGCTTCGGTTTTGTGAGCTTGCAAGTGCATTCAATGTACTGACCTGGCGTGTCATGCCAGCTTGCAGGTCATGCCGGATTAGATTGCTTGCTTGTCGTGGTTTCCGTTCGTGCGAGCTAGGATAATCGTTCCAGCCAGAGTCCCTGCGGAGTGGAGTTCGCCACCATCTTTGTTGTTCCGCTGCTAGAGTTCTTCCGCTGCATCGTGTTGTTCTGCTGCTTGCATAGAGCAACTGAGGATGGCGTAGTGTCGTTGTACCGATGTTATTCATTGTAATATAGGAGACCATGTATTCATATTCGTGTAATAATAAAGAGCTGGTTTGTTCTATGCTAAGCAGTGCCGTATTCCAGACTTCATCTCGATCTCTGGGCTGGAATACGGGGCGTTCCGGTTTTCTCTGAGCCGGGGTGCCACAAGCACACATGCATCTTATAGCATCACATCCAATGGCCATAAAAGATGAATGAGACCAAATTATATCTCATCTAGATGAGTTCTAGCAAAACTGTATTAATAATACTTAGTACTCCTGCGCCATGTATCATATATTAGTATCATGTAGTACTTTATTTATTGCCATGTATGACACCTCATCAAAATTGCTAAGGCTAGTACCATTACAACCAGCCTTAGCAAATATACTAAACATTAAGTTCTCTCGCTTTCCTCTCCACCTTGGTCACCTAGACGGAGGGAGTATCTTCAAGGGCTTTTCCTCAAGGTAGGCGGGCAGTTCTGCCTAGTCGGTTCGACAAAGACGCGAGAAGACGAGGGAGTAGGCTGCTTTGCAAACGTAGGGTCATGTGATTTGACAAATGAAGTTACTTTGGACAGGTGGGGCCCCTGTGATTTGACCTGCCATTATTATTTTAATCATGGGCGCCACGACCGACGTGAGTCTCCGATTCTTGACCACCTCCATACAGTGTGCCTCTCCCAATGCTCCACCATGTAGTAGAGGCTAGCTCTTGCATGAGAGCCCACTTCTCCACTTTTTCCTTGCCTCTCTTTCCTCCACATATGCAAATATGCCATGTAAAGCGCACTATTGTACTTACTTGTTCTACAGGTGCTTAAGCTTGCCACATAGGCATAAAGTCCGATGTGGCAAGTTAATCAAGAAGAGAGAGACTAGTTTGGTGACCCAAGGAAGAAATGGTGCTAAGCGCATGTACCTAGGTGAAAGACAATTGAGTCTATAGCTAATTAAATGAAGCAAACTTAGCAACACCATTTCATTGGAAGAGGTCACTCCTTGGCAAATGCAATAAATACTAGTACTCCCTGTGTCCCATAATATAAGAACGTTTTTGGCACTACTCTAGTGTCAAAAACGTTCTTATATTATGGGACGGAGGGAGTACGAAGAAAGAGATAGAGAGGAGTAAAAAAATACACTTATAGCCAACCTTGTTGTAGTATGAGTGACTAAGTGATGACTATGTATGACATGCCAACATCAAATAGCCTAACGCACGTGTTAAATCTCCAAGGGCGTGACCGCGCGAGCGACGCGACGTTCGTGGTAGGCGCGACCATGATATGGGCTGCTGGCAGCCCTTGGATCTGAGATCAAACGGTCGCATGCTAAATTGTTGAAAATTTGCAGAATAACCCTCCAGGATAGGATATTCACCCATAGGTCTAGAATCACGCCATGCAACCGTTCGATCTCAGATCCAAGGGCTCTCGGAAGCCCGTATCATGGGAGAAAGGAAAGCCACTACCTTGCCGTTCAGACGCCGGGCAGTTCGCTCCTACTCGCCCCTCGCACATCCTTTAATACTACGGCGGTTCGCTTCCTAGTCGTCCCGTCCATTCATATTACGGCAGTTCCACTAATCCTAACCCTCCTCCCAAATCCATGGCGTCCCAAATCTCCCCGATCAGCGATGAGTACAAGGTTAGAACCATCACCGGCGATGAGTTCGACGGCATCTACACCCGTTCTTCCGCGACGGTGAAATGATGCCTTTCTCGCTTCAGACGCATGTTCGAAGACTCAGATGATGAGTGGGTCGCTGGGCTAGATGTTGACTACACCACAGTCCTGGGATGAGAGAAGGATCTAAAGGACGAAGAGAGGAAGAAGCCTTCCGTGATCCAGGTTTGTGTGCATGACTTATGCTTGGTCTACCACATATGCCATGCCGACGTTGAGTGCCAGGATTTTAAGCACTTCCTCGAGAGCAACCTAGTCAAGTTCGTTACTGTAGACTTTGGTAATGACAAAGAAGTCCTGCGTCGGATAGGTCTCGTTGTAGGCAACACCTTCAACCTCCATAAGAATCGGCTGGTGTCCTCTTGTCAGGCTTCAGTGCTGACCCTGGCAGGAGCCATGGTTCATCCTCCGTACGGTAAACTGGAAAAACCTCCATACACGTTTCATCGTCATGCATGGCAGCAAAATGTACTAGATATAGACCACATCCACTATGCTGCAATGGATGTCTACCCTTGTTTCAATATCTACAAGGGTTGGATGAAGAGCAACAACCAAGTTGGCGGTTCAAGCAAAGAAGTATCGGCCAAGAGGAAGAGGGACAAGGACGAAGTCGAGGACGTGGACGAGGACTCCGAGTAAGGTGGCAGTGTCGTTGCTCATGGTGGTTCTAATGTAGTTTCTGCCGGAATAGTTGCAAAGTTTAATTTCAGGTGTGCTTAATTTAATTTGAGGGGTGTGTTGTCTTTGAGCCCCAATGAGAACTATGTTATGTTTCTTCTTGTTACTTTAACTCTTCAGTACATACATACTAGTATTTCTTACATTTCATCTTTTAGTTGGTATAGTACTACCACTTGTTTCTTCATATTATATACGTACAATATATATGGCCAACATCATATAGCCAGCAGTTTAATTTTCAAAGAATTTCAGGGTGCTTAGTTTTGTCAAAGAATTCCAGGATGCTTAGTTTTATTTGAGGGGTGGGTTGTGCACTTGTGCTGGACACCATTATTGTGACAAGCCTTTTTAATAGTACTATATGCATAATTTGGCGACGAGCGCTCTCTATATGTACCACCTTTTTTAATTTCAAGTTTTGCTCCATGGCGCAATCCATCGATACTACTACTGTACAAAAGTGGAGTATATACATTTTTTTAAAGGCTAGAGGGCGGGGCAGTCTAGCTCGGTCGGTTTCACGAGAGGCGAGGGCCTTTGTGATTTGACGGCTCAATACTGCTGTCAAATCAAATAGTACTGCGCCACCCGCTGCATGACCGGCGCCTCCATTAAACCCCTCCATTAAACCCGCATGCAAACCGAGAATCCTACTCCGGCCACACGTCCGTTCATGAGCGGGCTGGAATTAAACGCAACACCGGCCGAGCTCCTCCCGTCCGCCCTCAGTTTAAATGATGCCAGACGCCGGCCAAGCTCCTACCGACCACCCTCTATTTACACGAGGCCGCATGCATACCGGGCAAGAATCGCACCCTCCGCCGCTCCCTCATCTCCTCCTTCACCATTTTCTCCACTCTTCCGATGGCTTCCGATGAGCCGTTCTCCGGCATATTACCCGGCTGGGTGGCCCGCCGAGCCCTCCGGATATGAGCGAGGCCGCTCCGTGCTTCCCCAACCTCGCTTGGCCCGACGGAGCCAGTTGCCGGCGCAAGCAGGCGCGTGGTTCCGCAACTCACCGCTCCAGTTCAGCTCGATGAGGAGTGGCGAGTTGCTCCACACCGGTACGGTGGCGAGCACGCCGGTACGGGCGCCGTCGCTGTCGCGTCGTACCGCGCCACCAGTGTCTGCGGTGGCCGCGCCTCCCGTATCTGTGGGCGCGCCTCCCGTGCCTGCGGCAGCGTCATGCAGGCAGAGACAGAAGCTGGGTGCATGGAGAGCGACAAGTCGGTGGCCAGCTTCTCCGTGTTCGCCGCCATCATCGAGGAGAAGTAGAACATGGGAGGCTGCCACCACTTGGGACCCATGAAGGCCACCGCCGAGGCGACGACCGCGGATTCAGGTGGTTTCTTTGCTGCTTCGTCTCTTCCAAGGACCTTCGTCGACCCCGCAAGTGTCTGACGGACACGAGGAAGACAAAGGGATCCGCGGGCGGCCATGTAGAACTAAATTAAGTCTAGATACATCCATTTCTAGGACAAGTATTTCCGGACGGAGGGAGTATTAGTTATACAAGAGAGCCGGATTGGCACCTCTTAGTTTCATGTAAATGTAATGAAATCCATCATGTTTATAGGAAGATCCAGCTTTTTTATACGAAATCCTTCATGCTTATATGAAATCAGTCCGTGTTTGCACGAATTTCATCTGGTTGGTTAGAGTTGTAAAAATGTATGTCGCTGGCGTTTGATGTCTTCCTCCGTGGAAGGAAGCGGGAGGAAATTTGCCGGCTGCCGTTTGAGATGCTCTTTATGCTGGAAATAATAGAGTGACATCCAATCCATTTGAGTTAATTGCCTGTATGATTGTCGCTCTATAAAAAGTTAATTGCATGTACAGTGTACACATCACTTGCAGGGTGGCTACAGCTTCGTACAGAAAGTTAAAAAGAAACAAGTCCATCCTTACTCTTGTATTCTAAGTACTCTGTGGGTTCCACTGTTAGTACAGTAGCGAAAGAAGTATATATTAAATAAGTAGAGTAATATATAATATAAAAATCTAAAGTTAAAATACATAATTCAAACTCATGTCATCGCATTGCGAGCATCCGGCGCTAACCAGCCCAGCACATTTTTGTTGTAGACCATGCTGGAGATATATCTCCATGTCTACTATTATATATACTCCATTCGTTCCTAAATATTTGTCTTTTTCAGATTTCAAATGGACTACCACATATGGATGTGTATGTAGACATATTTTAGAGTGTAGATTCACTCATTTTGCTCCGTATGTCTTTTCAAGAAGGGGTCAGATTTGTCCTTGATTTATTTATGAGGTATCCAGATGGAACTGCACCGCCAAGAAAAGAGGGTAACATCAAAATTATGGACTACTTTTTTGAGTATGTTGGTAAGGTCCGGTCATAGTCACTTGTTGAAATCTCTAAAGATAATATTTCCCTCCATCTCGAATACTTGTCATCAAAATAGATAAAAGGAAATGTATCTAGACGTATTTTAGTTTTAGATACATCTCTTTTATCCATTTTGATGACAAGTATTTTCAGACGGAGGAGTAGAAAACAGAGTTGGTGATGATGGTGTGCATGCCATCCTGCAATATAGGCCGTCGGATTTATATCTAACGGGTAGGAAAGAAACTATGGCAATTTTGCAAAAATATACCCACATCGTCTCTCCACGTTACGCAAATAAGGCCTTCCCTCGTTCAGCCTTTTCTCTCACAAGATAAACTACTCATACAAATGCATCTTGATGTTCCAGACAACGCATCGGGCAGCTAGCTAATTTCTTTTAAAATAGTTGCTGCGATAATTGGGTTGAAGTGATATATTTTATGTCTGCCCGAATGATTTCAGATTCACTAGTAGTAACAAAGAAAAGGTTGCCTTGTTAATTAATGTAAAACATGGTGAAAACTATCACATGAGGCCGGTAAAAACAAGGCACACTGGGTTCAAGCGTCATCGTCACTACAGCCTGTGCCATGAGAAGTCTACATATCGAGGGGCTACCGAGCGAGGCACCGAGACACAATGTTTTAGAGAGAAACCAATTGATGATTATGATCAGATCGAGTTGTCACCCTTCTGCTGTCATTGTTGGGGGGGGAGAGAAAGACGGATCGAGAGTGTGTGTGGTAGGCACAGAGGCACAACTAGCGAGTGTGTGTGTGTGTGTGTGTGTGTGTGTGTGTGTGTGTGTTTGAAAGAGGAGTGGATAGATTATTATCAAGATCGATGTGCCACCCTACTCCTTCGGAGTTGGGAAGTGTGGGTGTGTGTGGGGGGGGGGCAGTGACACTCACATATCTCTACTCTTATAAAAAACAGATTTGGTGATGATGGTGTTCCTGCCATCCTGCAATATAGGCCATCCGATTTATATCCGACGGATAGGAAGGAAACTATGGCAATTTTGCAAAAAGATACCCACACCCCTCTCCGCATTTGCAAATAAGGCATTCCCTTGTTCATCCTTTTCTCCCACAAGATAAACTTCTCATACAAATGCATCTTGATGTTCCGTGCAACGCATGGGCATCTTGCTAGTAGGGAGAAGGAGTTTGCTATATTAAGAGATAGGTAGATAGCATATGTACGAGAGACATTATTATACTTTGAGACATTAGTGGCTGTGGGTGGGCGGAACTAAAGGGGTGGGCGTGTTAGACATAGAGAGCGTGTGAACATCCAAGTTATCGGCGCATCATCCCGAGTTATTGTCTTTTTTTCTGGGGTGGACTTCACACCAGTTATTAACTGCTGACGCGTGCCCCGTGTACACAGTCTAGCATGACCTTCCCGCTAGCACGGTCCAAAATTAGTTGAAACTGGATACGAACGATCCCGCGGGCGGCAAAATCTCCCGCCTCCTTCTAAAATTTCCGCCACCTTAGTCTTTAGCATGCGAAATCCCCCTTTTGTCCTTGGTGCACGGAGACCAACAGTTACAATACCGCCCTCATCTATATGATAGGTTGGGGCTGCTTTGGTAACTTCCGGTTCCCCCCACTACACAACACCCCCATTTCCTCTCCCCCTCCTGCAAAAACGACTAACTCCACAGCACCATAGCATCTTACATCACGCCATCCGTACTTCATCGCCCTTTCTCCCCTCCCCTC
The DNA here is from genome assembly GCA_021605145.1 of Aegilops bicornis. NCBI lineage: Eukaryota > Viridiplantae > Streptophyta > Magnoliopsida > Poales > Poaceae > Aegilops > Aegilops bicornis. The sequence goes on along the minus strand of CM038670.1, from coordinate 840,642,892 downwards.
TCTAAACCCTAGACTGCTCATCCACCGGCGTACCATAGCCCATTCACTACCAGCGGCGTCCACCTCGCTGGATCTGCCTCGCGTCAGCATCTACCCTCCCACCTCCCCTAGAAACAAGTAGACTGCTCATCCACCACTGCATTCATAGCCCATTCAGTTCGGCCTTGTCCACGGCGCCGGATCTGCTTCGCCATTTCGTCAACCATCACAAGATCTGCAGCAGCTCATTCGTACTCCCCACCGGAGACGCTTCGTCCACACCCCTTGGAGCCACCCCACCGACGCCCCCGTCGACGGCCTCTGATCCTCTTCGCCGACACCTTCCTCAACCCTGCCGGAGCCGCTTCGCCGACACCTTCCTCAACCCTAACGGAGCCGCTTCGCCGACACCATCATCAACCCTACCGGAGCCGCTTCGCCGACACCATCATCAACCCTACCGGAGTAGCTTCGCCTATACCATTCTCAACCCTACCGGGGCCGCTTTGCCAACTCACAAGTCCACGGCCTTAGATCCGCTTCCTCACACCCTCATCCAACCTACCGGAGCAGCTTCTGACGCCCCGTCCACGGCCGTAGATCCACATCATCGACACCACCCTTGACCCAACCACCGGAGCAGCTTCGGATGCCCCGTCCACGGCTGCAGATCCGCATCATCGACACCATCCTTAACCCAACCACCGGAGCAGCTTCTGACGCCCCGGCCACGGCCGCAGATCTGCGTCGTCGACACCATCCTTAACCCAACCATTGGAGCAGCTTCACCTACGCCCTCATCCACGGCCACAGATCCGCTTCGCCCACACCGTAGTCCACCCTACCGGAGCCGCTCCACAAACACCCTACTCGACGGTTCTAAATCTCCTTATCGGACCCCGACAGCCAGCGCAGCGTCATCACCCTCGATGTTTCTAACCTGATTCCCACTGCTCGAGAGATGCCAAGCACCCGCCACGGCCTAGGTACTTGTCACCTTTAAACCCGGCCCAAAGATCACCGCCCGATGTACTTCAAATATACTAATCGATCGCTGTTACCTGTTATGCACCGCAAAAACTACAAGGACGATGTTTCTTCCGGATCTAACAGCTTGGCCAACCAAGATCCTGGATCGAGGCATTGCTATGATCTTGTAAGCGCCTCTCTCTCTCTTGTATTGTTACTGTGCAAACGTGCTTTGCTAGGATTTTCGACTAGTAATCCCTTTGTGCAGACATTGATTTCTACTACTGGCTGCTAAATTAGATATGTAGATGTCATACATGATACTACCTCATACCTCCGTTCCTAAATATAAGTATTTCTAGAGATTCCACTATAGGCTACATACGGAGCAAAATGAGTGAATCTATACTCGAAAATGCATCTATATACATCTGTATGTGGTCCATATTGGAATCTCTACAAAGAGATATATTTAGGAACAAAGCAGTACATTACACAAAATCGTAGGTGGCATGTAGGAATTCCAAAGGCACTACATTAGGCTCCCTTAGAGTGCCTGCTAGTCCAAAGATACGTAGTCATGGCTAGTTTATGGTATGCACACAATCGTTAATTGGTGGTTTAAATATGCGCAAGGGATATGCAATGTAGTATCATGTAGAGATGTCTGAAATTAGCCGTGTCAACTTGCAGATAGGGTTACACAATGAAAAAAGTACAAGATGTATGAGGCAATTTCGTGGAACATCGCAAAAAAAGGAGAGGCAGCGGTGAGCCTATACAGTGCGCTATGGTACGTCACTCCTCCATTGCAATCATCGTGACATGTTATTTGTATGCCAGTTCTATTAGCCAAGTTTCTTAGGGGCAGTTATTACGAGTTATCCTAAGAAAATAAGCACCTGTGAATATAAGCTCCATGTAATAAGCCAACCAGTTCTTTTCATTGCGTTTTCAGCTTATCTTTGGTATGATCAGTGAAATTCGAGATTGCATTATATTTTTTTTCATTTTTCTGCCCATATGGAAATTAATTTGACTTGCAAACATCACAAATTGAACCCAAAGTGTAGTAATTAATATGATAGGAAAACAGACCATCACTATTTGCTCAAAATGCAAATACAAAGATGCCATCTACTTGGCACAATCTACTTTGGTCAATGTTTTCCATAGAGATCCCATTGCCTAATTTAAACGAAGAACGCATGACCCACATTTAAATGAAGAACAATTATTTATTGAAATTCGATGGTCAAGTGGCTAGTTATTATCATATAGTAGCACCACCTGAAAGCATCATATAGCAGCAGCAGCAGTCTGCAATTCATCATATACCAGCAACAGCTCATAGCAATTCATCATATAGCAGCAGCAGGAGCAGCTCATAGCAATTCATCATATAGCAGCAGCAGGAGCAGCTCATAGCAATTCATCATATAGCAGCAGCAGGAGCAGCTTGTAGCAACTCATCATATAGCAGCAGCAGCAGCTCATAGCAATTCATCATATAGCAGCAGCTCATAGCAACTCATCATACAGCAGCAGCAACTCATATCAATTCATCATATAGCAGCAGCAGGAGCAGCTCATGGCAATGCATCATATAGCAGCAGCAGAAGCAGCTCATAGCAATTCATCGTATAGTGGATCAGAATGAAAATTTGGCAAAAAATGAGAGGAGATCCTCACCTTGTTGGATGAGCTCATCCTTCAACAGTACCTCAAGGCCATGGCCTGGGAGGAGGGGAGGGGGAATAAGGTGCCTTCTGTTGGAAATATGCCCTAGAGGCAATAATAAAAGCATTATTATTATATTTCCTTGTTCATGATAATTGTCTTTTATTCATGCTATAACTGTATTATCCGGAAATCGTAATACACGTGTGAATACATAGACCACAATACGTCCCTAGTGAGCCTCTAGTTGACTAGCTCGTTGGTCAACAGATAGTCATGGTTTCCGACTATGGACATCGATGTCATTGACAACGGGATCACGTCATTAGGAGAATGACGTGATGGACAAGACCCAATCCTAAGCATAGCACAAAGATCGTGTAGTTCGTTTTGCTAGAGCTTTTCCAATGTCAAGTATCTCTTCCTTAGACCGTGAGATCGTGTAACTCCCGGATACCGTAGGAATGCCTTGGGTGTACCAAACGTCACAACGTAATCGGGTGACTATAAAGGTGCATTATGTATCTCCGAAAGTGTCTGTTGGGTTGACACGGATCGAGACAGGATTTGTCACTCCGTATGACGGAGAGGTATCATCGGGCCCACTCGGTAGTGCATCATCATAATGAGCTCAAAGTGACCAAGTGTCCGTCACGGGATCATGCATTACGGTATGCAGTAAAGTGACTTGCCGATAACGAGACTAAACGAGGTATTGGGATACCGACGATCGAAGTCTCGCAAGTAACATACCGTCGACAAAGGGAATAGCATACGGGGTTGCTTGAACCCTCGACATCGTGGTTCATCCGATGACAACATCGAGGAGCGTGGGAACCAACATGGGTATCCAGATCCCGCTGTTGGTTATTGACCAAGAGCGTCTCGGTCATGTCTCAGCATGTCTCCCGAACCCGTAGGGTCTACACACTTAAGGTTCGGTGACGCTTAGGGTTAATAGGAAGACTTGTATGTGATTACCGAATGTTGTTCGAGTCCCGGATGAGATCCCGGACGTCACGAGGAGTTCCGGAATGGTCCGGAGGTAAAGATTTATATATGGGAAGTCGTCAAAGCGGACACCTAAAAGTTTCGGGTCATATCGGTTTTATGGAGGGTCCACGGAAAGGTTCCGGAGGACCACCGGGAGGCCACCCTTTTGGGGGCCACTTGGGCTGCGTGGGAGGCAGCCAGCCTGGTGGGCTGGGCGCACCCTCCCCTTGGCCCATGCGCCTAGGGTTGAGGGGACCCTAAGGGGCGCCTTGCTTGGGGGCAAGCCCTCCCCTTAACCCGCCCCCCTCTAGATGCATCTAGAGGGGCCGCCCCTCCTCCCTTCCCCTATTAATAGAGGGGTGAGGGGTGGGCTGCACACACCATTGAAGGCGCAGCCCTCCCTCCCAACACCTCTCCTCCTCCGCATAAGCTTGGCGAAGCCCTGCCGAGAACAACACTCCATCCATCTGCATCACGCCGTCAGGCTGCCATTGGAGTTGTCTTCCTCAACCTCTCCTTCCTCCTTGCTGGATCAAGACGTAGGAGACGCCACGTCTCCGCACGTGTGTTGAACGCGGAGGTGCTGTCCGTTCAGCACTTGGTCATCGGTGATCGGAATCACGTTGGGAACGCGTCTTCATCATCACCACTCCCTCGAACGCTTCCGTACTCGATCTACAAGTGGTATGTAGATGCAAACTCTCTCTCGTAACTCGTTGCTTAGATGAACTCATAGATAGATCTTGGTGAAACCGTAGAAATTTTTTTAATTTTCTGCAAGTTCCCCAGCAGTGGCATCATGAGCTAGGTCTATGCGTAGTTCTCTATTGCACGAGTAGAACACAATTTAGTTGTGGGCGTGGATCTTGTCAATTTACTTGCCGCTACTAGTCTTATCTTGCTTCCGCGGTATTGTGGGATGAAGCGGCCCGGACCAACCTTACACGCACGCTTTACGTGAGACCGGTTCCACCGACTAACATGCACTAGTTGCATAAGGTGGCTGGCGGGTGTCTGTCTCTCCTACTTTAGTTGGAGCGGATTCGATGAAAAGGGTCCTTATGAAGGGTAAATAGAAGTTGACAAGATCACGTTGTGGTTATTCGTAGGTAAGAAAACGTTCTTGCTAGAACCCAATTGCAGCCACGTAAAAGATGCAACAACAATTAGAGGACGTCTAACTTGTTTTTGCAGCAATTGACATGTGATGTGATATGGCCAAGTTGTGATGAATGATGAATGACATATTGTGATGTATAAGATCATGTTCTTGTAATAGGAATCACGACTTGCATGTCGATGAGTATGACAACCGGCAGGAGCCATAGGAGTTGTCTTTATTTTGTATGACCTGCGTGTCATTGAAGAACACCATGTAACTTACTTTACTTTATTGCTAAACGCGTTAGCCATAGAAGTAGAAGTAGTCGTTGGCGTGACAACTTCATGGAGGCACAATGATGGAGATCATGATGATGGAGATCATGATGATGGAGATCATGATGATGGAGATCATGGTGTCATGCCGGTGACAAGATGATCATGGAGCCTCGAAGATGGAGATCAATGGAGCTTTATGATATTGGCCATATCATGTCACTACTCTATAATTGCATGTGATGTTTATTATGATTATACATCTTGTTTACTTAGAACGACAGTAGTAAATAAGATGATCCCTTACAACAATTTCAAGAAGTGTTTCCCTAACTGCACCGTTGCTAAAGTTCGTCGCTTCTAAGCACCACGTGATGATCGGGTGTGATGGATTCTTACGTTCACATACAACGGGTGTAAGACAGATTTACACACGCCGATAACACTTAGGGTTTACTTGACGAGCCTAGCATGTACAGACATGGCCTCGGAACACGGAGACCGAAAGGTCGAACACGAGTCGTATAGAAGATACGATCAACATGAGAATGTTCACCGATGATGACTAGTCCGTCTCACGTGATGATCGGACACGGCTTAGTCGACTCGGATCGTGTAACACTTAGATGACTAGAGGATGTCTAATCTAAGTGGGAGTTCATTTAAATAATTTGATTAGATGAACTTAAATTATCATGAACTTAGTCTAAAAACTTTTGAATGATATGTCTTGTAGATCAAATGGCCAACGCTCATGTCAACTTGAACTTCAACGCGTTCCTAGAGAAAACCAAGCTGAAAGATGACGACAGCAACTATACGGACTGGGTCCGGAATTTGAGGATCATCCTCATAGCTGCCAAGAAACAATATGTCCTAGAAGGACCGCTAGGTGACGCTCCCTTCCCAGAGAACCAAGACATTATGAATGCTTGGCAGTCTCGTGCTGATGATTACTCCCTCGTTCAGTGCGGCATGCTTTACAGCTTAGAACCGGGGCTCCAAAAGCGTTTTGAGCACCACGGAGCATATGAGATGTTCGAGGAGCTGAAACTTGTTTTCCAAGCTCACGCCCGGTCGAGAGATATGACATCTCCGACAAGTTCTATAGTTGTAAGATGGAGGAAAACAGTTACAATCGGTGAGCACATCTTGAAGATGTCCGGGTTGCACAACCGTATGACCCAAATGAACATTAACCTGCCTAATGAGGCGGTCATTGACAGAATCCTCCATCGCTCCCACCAAGCTACAAGAGCTTTGTGATGAACTACAACATGCGGGGATGGTAAAGACCATTCCTGAAGTGTTCTCTATGCTGAAGTCAGCCGAGGTTGAAATCAAGAAAGAACATCAAGTGTTGATGGTCAATAAGACCACTAAGTTCAAGAAGGGCAAGGGTAAGAAGAATTTCAAGAAGGACGGCAAGGAGGTTGCCGCCCGGTAAGCAAGTTGCCGGAAGAAGTCAAAGAATGGACCCAAACCCGAGACTGAGTGCTTTTATTGCAAGGGGAGGGGTCACTGGAAGCGGAACTGCCCCAAATACTTAGCGGACAAGAAGGCCGGCAACACCAAAGGTATATCTGATATACATGTAATTGATGTGTACTTTGCCGATTACTCGTAGTAACTCTTGGGTATTTGATACCGTGCCGTTGCTCATATTTGTAACTCACAGCAGAGCTGCGGAATAAGCGAAAGCGGCAAAGGACGAGGTGACGATGCGCGTCGGGAATGGTTCCGTAGTCGATGTGATCGCCCGTCGCACGCTACCTCTTCATTTACCTACGGGATTAGTTATGAACCTTAATACTTGTTATTTGGTGCCAAGTTTGAGCATGAATATTGTATCTGGATCTCGTTTAATGCGAGATGGCTACTCATTTAAATCCGAGAATAATGGTTTTTCTATTTATATGAGAGATATGTTTTATGGTCATGCTCCGATGGTCAATGGTTTATTCTTAATGAATCTCGAGCGTAGTATTACACATGTTTATAGCGTGAATACCAAAAGATGTAAAGTTGATAACGATAGTCCCACATACTTGTCGTGACCGCCGCCTTGGTCACATTGGTGTCAAGCGCATGAAGAAGCTCCATGCTGATGGACTTTTGGAGTCTTTAGATTATGAATCATTTGACACATGCGAACCATGCCTCATGGGCAAGATGACCAAGACTCCGTTCTCCGGAACAATGGAGCGAGCAACCAACTTGTTGGAAATCATACATACCGATGTATGCGGTCCAATGAGCGTTGAGGCTCATGGAGGATATCGTTATGTTCTCACTCTCACAGATGACTTGAGTAGATATGGGTATGTCTACTTGATGAAACACAAGTCTGAGACCTTTGAAAAGTTCAAGGAATTTCAGAATGAAGTAGAGAATCAACGTGACCGAAAGATAAAATTCTTACGATCAGATCATGGAGGAGAATATTTAAGTCATGAATTTGGTACATACTTAAGAAAATGTGGAATCGTTTCACAACTAACGCTACCGAACACCTCAGCGTAATGGTGTGTCCGAACGTCAGAATCGCACTCTATTGGATATGGTGCGGTCTATGATGTCTCTTACCGATTTACCGCTATCATTTTGGGGATACGCTCTAGAGACAGCTACATTCACTTTAAATAGGGCACCGTCTAAGTCCGTTGAGACGACACCGTATGAATTATGGTTTGGGAAGAAACCTAAGTCGCGTTTCTAAAAGTTTGGGGATGCGATGCTTATGTCAAGAAACTTCAACCTGAAAAGCTCGAACCCAAGTCGGAAAAATGCGTCTTCATAGGATACCCTAAAGAAACCATTGGGTATACCTTCTACTTAAGATCTGAGGGCAAGATCTTCGTTGCCAAGAACGGAACCTTTCTGGAAAAAGAGTTTCTCTCGAAAGAAGTAAGTGGGAGGAAAGTAGAACTCGATGAAGTACTACCTCTTGAACAGGAGAGTAGTGCAGCTCAGGAAAATGTTCCTGTGATGCCTACACCAACTGAAGAGGAAATTCATGATGATGATCAAGGTACTTCGGATCAAGTTGCTAATGAACTTCGAAGGTCCACTAGGACACGTTCCGCACCAGTGGTACGGCAACCCTGTCTTGGAAATCATGTTGTTAGACAACAATGAACCTTCGAACTATGAAGAAGCGATGGCGGGCCCAGATTCCAACAAATGGCTAGAAGCCATGAAGTCCGAGATAGAATCCATGTATGAAAACAAAGTGTGGACTTTGACCGACTTGCCCGATGATCGGCGACGATAGAAAACAAATGGATCTTTAAGAAGAAGACGGACGCGGATGGTAATATCACCATCTATAAAGCTCGACTTGTCGCTAAGGGTTATCGGCAAGTTCAAGGGATTGACTACGATGAGACTTTCTCCCGTAGCGAAGCTTAAGTCCGTCCGAATCATGTTAGCAATTGCCGCATACTATGATTATGAGATATGGCAGATGGACGTCAAAACAGCGTTCCTTAACGGCTATCTTAAGGAAGAGCTGTATATGATGCAGCCGGAAGGTTTTGTCGATCCTAAGAATGTCGACAAAGTATGCAAGCTCCAAATGATCCATTTATGGGCTGGTGCAAGCATCTCGGAGTTGGAACATTCGCTTTGATGAGATGATCAAAGCGTTTGGGTTTATCTTGAGACTTATGGAGAAGCCTGCGTTTACAAGAAAGTGAGTGGGAGCTCTGTAGCATTTCTCATATTATATGTAGATGACATACTTTTGATGGGAAATGATATAGAATTCTTGGACAGCATTAATGCCTACTTGAATAAGTGTTTTTCAATGAAGGACCTTGGAGAAGCTGCTTATATATTAGGCATCAAGATCTATAGAGATAGATCGAGACGCCTCATAGGTCTTTCACAAAGCACATACCTTGATAAGATTTTGAAGAAGTTCAAAATGGATCAGTCCAAGAAGGGTTCTTGCCTGTTTTGCAAGGTGTGAGACCGAGCTCAGCTCAATGCCCGACCACGGCAAAAGATAAAGAAGAGATGAGTGTCATCCCCTATGCCTCAGCCATAGGATCTATTATGTATGCCATGTCATGTACCAGACCTGATGTAAACCTTGCCGTAAGTTTGGTAGGAAGGTACCAAAGTAATCCCGGCAAGGAACACCGACATCGGTCAAGAATATCCTGAAGTACTGAAAAGGACAAAGGACATGTTTCTCGTTTATGGAGGTGATGAAGAGCTCGTCAGAAGGGTTACGTCGACGCTTAGCTTCGACAGATCTGGATGACTCTAAGTCACAAACCGGATACGTGTATATGTTGAATGGTGGAGCAGAAGCTGGTGCAGCCGCAAGCAGAAGCGTCGTGGCGGGATCTACATGTGAAGCGGAGTACATGGCAGCCTCGGAGGCAGCGCATGAAGCAATTTGGGTGAAGGAGTTCATCACCGACCTAGGAGTCATACCCAATGCGTCGGGGCCGATCAAACTCTTCTGTGACAACACTGGAGCTATTGCACTTGCCAAGGAGCCTAGGTTTCACAAGAAGACCAGGCACATCAAGCGTCGCTTCAACTCCATCCGTGAAAATGTTCTGGATGGAGACATAGAAATTTGTAAAGTGCATACGGATCTGAATGTCGCAGATCCGTTGACTAAACCTCTTCATGGGCAAAACATGATCAACACCAAAACTCTATGGGTGTTCGATTCATCACAATGTAAACTAGATTATTGACTCTAGTGCAAGTGGGAGACTGTTGGAAATATGCCCTAGAGGCAATAATAAAAGCATTATTATTATATTTCCTTGTTCATGATAATTGTCTTTTATTCATGCTATAACTGTATTATCCGGAAATCGTAATACACGTGTGAATACATAGACCACAATACGTCCCTAGTGAGCCTCTAGTTGACTAGCTCGTTGGTCAACAGATAGTCATGGTTTCCTGACTATGGACATAGATGTCATTGACAACGGGATCACGTCATTAGGAGAATGACGTGATGGACAAGACCCAATCCTAAGCATAGCACAAAGATCGTGGTAGTTCGCTTTTGCTAGAGCTTTTCCAATGTCAAGTATCTCTTCCTTAGACCGTGAGATCGTGTAACTCCCGGATACCGTAGGAATGCCTTGGGTGTACCAAACGTCACAACGTAATCGGGTGACTATAAAGGTGCATTACAGGTATCTCCGAAAGTGTCATTGGGTTGACACGGATCGAGACAGGATTTGTCACTCCGTATGACGGAGAGGTATCACCGGCCCACTCGGTAGTGCATCATCATAATGAGCTCAAAGTGACCAAGTGTCTGGTCACGGGATCATGCATTACGGCATGCGAGTAAAGTGACTTGCCGGTAACGAGACTAAACGAGGTATTGGGATACCGACGATCGAAGTCTCGGGCAAGTAACATACCGTCGACAAAGGGAATAGCATACTGAGGTTGCTTGAACCCTCGACATCGTGGTTCATCCGACGACAACATCGAGGAGCGTGGGAACCAACATGGGTATCCAGATCCCGCTGTTGGTTATTAACCGGAGAGCGTCTCGGTCATGTCTCATGTCTCCGAACCCGTAGGGTCTACACTTAAGGTTCGGTGGCGCTTAGGGTTAATAGGAAGACTTGTATGTGATTACCGAATGTTGTTGAGTCCCGGATGAGATCCCGGACGTCATGAGGAGTTCGGAATGGTCCGGAGGTAAAGATTTATATATGGGAAGTCGCCAAACGGACACGGAAAAGTTTCGGTCAGATCGGTATTATGGAGGGTCCACCGGAAAGGTTCCGGAGGACCACCGGGAGGGGCCACCCCTTTTGGGGGGCCACTTGGGCTGCGTGGGAGGCAGCCAGCCCCGGTGGGCTGGGCGCACCCCTCCCCTTGGCCCATGCGCCTAGGGTTGAGGGGGGAACCCTAAGGGAGCCCCCTTGCTTGGGGGCAAGCCCCTCCCTTAACCGCCGCCCCCTCTAGATGCATCTAGGGGGCCGCCCCTCCTCCCTTCCCCTATAAATAGAGGGGTGAGGGAGGGCTGCACACACCATTGAAGGCGCAGCCTCCCTCCCCAACACCTCTCCTCCTCCGCATAAGCTTGGCGAAGCCTCGGGAGAACAACACTCCATCTGCATCCCGCCGTCGTGCTGCCATTGGAGTTGTCTTCCTCAACCTCTCCTTCCTCTTTGCTGGATCAAGACGAAGGAGACGCCGTCGTCCCGTACGTGTGTTGAACGCGGAGGTGATGTCCGTTCAGCACTTGGTCATCGGTGATCGGAATCACGTTGGGAACGTCTTCATCATCACCACTCCCTCGAACGCCTGCACTCGATCTACAAGTGGTATGTAGATGCAAACTCTCTCTCGTAACTCGTTGCTTAGATGAACTCATAGATAGATCTTGGTGAAACCGTAGAAAAAATTTTAATTTTCTGCAACGTTCCCCAACACCTTCTGCCACAGTGTGGCATCAGCCGTAGTTGTGCAGCGCCTGCCGGAGTAGTGCGTTGGACAAACCACAATGGAGCAGCTGCTGGAGACCATAAGAATGAGGGGCGACGCCAGAGGGAGGAGCGGCCAGGGAGATTTGCCCCTACCCGCCGGCCATGTAGCCTAGGTGGACATAGCATCGTCGAGGAACAGGCCAGATGGGACCAGTGGCGACGGCTCACTGGAGGAACCCTAGTGCTACAGGCAGGGGATCGAGGTAGAGGGAAAGGGGAGAGGAGATGCAAGCGGGCAGGGCAATGAATGCTTGCATGTTTGTTTTTACTTGAGGGTCGTGTGACACGGCCGTCGTGATTGCATTTTGAGTGTAATATAGGCAGACAACAGAGTCATTTCACTATTCCCCTTCCCTTTAATTTTTAGTGAGGTTCTACCCGAAACACCCCCTCCAAAGAGAAATTAGTTAAACCCAAGCCCATAACTCAAAAATGACTTATTTACATCTTTTATGGCTTATTTTGACAATATGCCCTGAAAAGGCGGAATCGAACTGGCCCTTAACCTGCAATTCAATTGTGCGTGCAATGATGAATCACTCCTGCCCGCTATCTCGTACATTTAGGCATCATCATACATGGCATAACCTAATACACGTGCATTCCATTATAGAATCTGGAATATGCAATGTTTATGTTAGTTCATACATTGCACATGATGTTTAAATGCCCTTAAATCTGGTCACCAAGTGATGGTCTTTAAGCCTCCTTCTTTGCTTCTTTTCTTGATATGTAAGATTTGCTCACATCTGCTCAATTGCTTGTTTGCATCAGCCACCATACTAGGACTGTTTGCTTTGATTACTTGTTGTTCTTGACCTAACACTCTAACAGAGCTTGTCAATGATTTAAACACTAAGGTCTGCTGTAGTGGGGCCTTGTCTAACTCATAGGTGACATAAAGGTTTGGATGTACACTACAGTGGGCTCTCCAAGAGTACCTGGAGATCTAGTTTGAAGGTATGCCTAGTTTTTAAATAGTGCAGACATAGTAAATGCTCATTTCATTGTGTGCAAGTGCAAGAGATGTGGCATGTTTCATTATGTGGTGTTGTTTTGTTATAATCTCATCCTTTTGTGTTCACAGACCGAAAGTATGCATATTTATCTTCCAAGGAGACGAGTAACTAGTTTGTGTCACCTTGCAGGGGGTGCAATGAAGATAAGATTGAGGATTTCCAAGTACAAGATGTTAGGAAGGAGCCTTGCAAGAGAAGTAGGAGTTACTGTTGAGCCTCTTCAACCTGCTAAGGTAAGTCACCGTATGCAACTCAACAGTTCAATTCCTTGTTTGTTTCAGGCATAGTTAATTTTCTCTTTTCAATTGCTTTATTTGTCCTCGCTAATGAGATGCCCAAATAATCATGCCCGATGTTCGGTACTTGTATAACTATTAGTTGACATAATTAAAGGCCTTACCATTTAATTACTCTGCTTGAAGTGTGCCTGAAGCTTTGAAGTCTATTAACCAACTATTATTGCATGAGGCTCACAATCTAGTTTATACTACGCTAATGATTGCATAATTTTGCCTGTTGTAGTATGTTTGTATGAAACCCTCTGCTGTTCATTATGCTCCCAAAGACTTTAATTGAGGTACAGAATGGCCAACTACTTGCTTACTTATACGCAACGTGTTGTCTAAATTTGTAACTTGTCTGTGTTTTCGATTGGGCCCCAACATCATGCTCCTCTGGTGAGCTAAGAGGGATTTCTGTATGCAGGCTGCACAGACTATCTTTTTTATAATTTTTAAAATATCACCTGCTTATGCTTCATGATGTGTAACATTTTTTTTAAAAGTGACGTGTAACATTATTGTTAGTCCTGTTTTTCCATGTAGTACAAAATAGTGTCTTGTTCGCTTCACTGTTGTAACTATATTTTTGCCCTAGTCATGTGTACTTACAGAAACATTTCAGGATGATGTGATATCAACACAAAGATCTGCGAGCAGTGTGGCATGGCCGTTACCGAATGATTATGGATTCGAATTGGAATGTGCTGATGTTCTCGAGCATCAACTAGAGGTGGCAAGACAACGTGTACATGACTGTCAACGTATAATCAACAAGTTGAGACTGGACATGCAGGTATTAGATGCAGGAGTCAAAAAATGAAACAAGACACTAAGGTAACCATGAAGGAATTGGAGATTTTGCAGACTGAAATTTGTGCTATCTGAATCCGGCCAATCCTATTTTCTGAAGAGATTATAGTTCAAATGGAGTTAAGTTGATGCGCGTCCATGATGTATGAGCTGTATTTGCCCAGTGTATGTAATTTTCTGTTTGTGTATGCTTTATTATCACCTGTGCCGAACCATAATGCCCAGTGGGTATAATCGGCTGCAATTTCTTTATTGTATAGTGTAGGATTATTCTACCTTTCTATTCCTTGATCTCTTTGTTGTATAGTGTATGCTTTTTAGAGGTGATAGTATTGAGTAGGATAATTCTTTGGATATGCTATATCGTTCAAACGGGGGCCAACTCGCCCGACCATGGCCCTTCACGGGCCGTACGATCCATGGGCCATGTACGGGCCGTCGGATCCATGGGCCTTCTACATCTTGTGGGATCCATGGGCCTTCTACGTCTCATAGGATCCATGGGCCATGTAAGGGCCGACTCATTTATGGGTCTTGTACGAGCCTTTAATGGGCCGTAGACGAGCCTTTAATGGAAATCGTACGTTTTATGGGCTGACCATAACGGGCCGTTAATAGGCCGTATTTGGTGATGCTATGAAAATGGCCCAACAGATTAACGGTCCACAAACGGGCCGACTGTAACGACGGGCTGAATTTGGCCCACAAGCAGAAAATGACAGTAACGGGCCGTAAGTAACCGAATGCTGCAAATGAGCCCAAGAATAAATGGGCCCTCAGAAGGCCGAAAGTTAACTTGGGCTGGAAATGGCCCAACGGAATAACGGGCCGTTAATGGGTATAAAGTGATACACTATTCATTACGGGCCTGTTTCACCATGGGCCATTAATGGGTGTAAAGTGATACACTGCTCATTATGGGCCAGTTTCATCACGGGCCACTAATGGGCCAAGAGTTACAAAGGGCCTCATATGGGTCGAAAGACGTCATGGGCCATACATGGGCCGGAAGTGAAAACGGGCTGGAATCATATTGGATGGCCTAGATGACGCTACTGGGACTAATTCGGATAGGGCGTAAGGGGCCTTGGGTTAGCGGGCTGTAAATGGGCTATATGCGAACAGGCCATTAACAGGCTTTCAGGTGGGCGCCCGCCACCTTTGACCAAGTCAAACGGGCCGCCTTTCCACGTGAATGGGCCACCATTGGGCTGTGCCACGTGTCGACGTATCATAGGCGTATACATCCAATGAGTGGATGACATCTGTCCCAACGATGAGTCGACACGTGTTTCCTCCGACCAATGATGATTTTACACGTGAAAAATCCCCATTGGTCGGGGCATTAACGGGTTATCGGATCCAAAACCCGACCCGATAGCTTAACGGCGTTCCGTTACGGTGGATGCCACGTGTCGGTCACCTTTGACGAAAGTACTTCTGTGACGCGCGATTTATCGTCATGGAAGTGGACACTTCCGTGATGATAATTTTGGTAATGTCATGGAACACTTCTCTGACGACCACAGTATGACTATCTTGATTCTGTCATAAAATCGTCATGGATGTACATGCATGACAGAAAACGCGACCTACTGTGACAAACATGTATCATTAAGGAAGTGTATTTTTTTGTAGTGTTAGGAACCTGGTATATGTTGATGATGTATCCCCAGCAACGGCGCCAAAAATTCCTTTGGATGTTGGCTTGAACTACGTCGATATTTCCCCAAAGAGGAAGGGATGATGTAGCATAGCAACAGTAGGTATTTCCCACGGTGATGAGACCAAGGTTATCGAACCCGTAGGAGAACCACGCAATACCACGTAAACAACTCCTCCACACAAAGAACAAATACTTGCAACCCGACATAAGAGAGGGGTTGTCAATCCCTCATGGGTAAAAGGATAGGTAAAATTGTAGTAGATAGGATAAATAGATCTCGCGGGAACGCGAGATAAAATAAATAACTAAAAATTGTAGCAAAGTAGTTTTGTGTTTTTGGATTAATAGATCTTAAAATAAACGCAAAGAAAAATAGATCTCGAAGGCAAATATGATAAAGAAGAGACCCGGGGCCGTAGATTTCACTAGTGGCTTCTCTCGAGGAAAATAGCATACGGTGGGTAAACAAATTACTGTTGGGCATTGATAGAACTTCAAATAATCATGACGATATCCAGACAATGATCATTATATAGGCATCATGTCCAAGATTAATAGACCGACTCCTGCCTGCATCTACTACTATTACACCACACATCGACCGCTATCCAGCATGCATCTAGTGTATTAGGTTCATGGAGAAATGGAGTAATGCAATAAGGACGATGACATGATGTAGACAAGATCTATTTATGTAGAAATAGACCCCATCTTGTTATCCTTAATGGCAACGATAAATACGTGTAGGTTCCACTTTTGTCACTGGGATCAAGCACCATAAGATCGAACCCATCACAAAGCACCTCTTCCCATGGCAAAAAAATTTGATCTAGTTGGCCTAACTAAACCAAAGATTCAAAGAAGAAATACGAGGTTATAAGTAATCATGCATATAAGAGATCAAAGAACTCAAATAACTTTCATGGATAAAAACATAGATCTGATCATAAACTCAAAGTTCATCGGATCCCAACAAGCACACCGCAAAAAAGAGTTACATCAAATAGATCTCCAAGACCATTGTATTGAGAATCAAGAGAGAGAGAGAGAGAGAGAGAGAGAGAGAGGAAGCCATCTAGCTACTAATTATGACCCGTAGGTCTACAATGAACTACTCACGCATCATCGAAGAGGCACCAAAGAGGATGATGAACCCCATCGTGATGGTGTTTAAATTGGATCTGATGTTTCTAAAATTTGCGGCGGCTGGAATTGATTTTCGTCGACTCCCCTAGGGTTTATGGAATGTTGGAGTATTTATAGAGCAAAGAGGCGGTGCGAGAGGTGATCGAGGTGGGCACAACCCATCAGGGTGTGCGTGGGCCTCTAGGCATGCCCTGGTGTCTTGTGCTCACCTCGGGCCCCCTCTTCGGTACTTCTTTAGCCCACTGGATGTCTTCTGGTCCAAAAAAATCCACAAAAAGTTTCGTTGCGTTTGGACTCCGTTTGATATTGATTTCCTGCAATGTAAAAAATAAGAAGAAAACATCAACTGGCACTTGGCACTATATCAATGGGTTAGTCCCAAAAAATGACATAAAGTTGCTATAAAATGATTGTAAAACATCCAAGAATGATAATATAACAGCATGGAAAATCAAAAATTATAGATACGTTGGAGATGTATCACTCACCTCTGCCCCGGCCCACCTGTGCAAGCCGCACGCCTCACCGATGCGCTCAAAGAGGAGAAATTTACCCGGTGGAATAAAAGGAGGTCGAGACAATTATTGTAAAAAACGGACGTGGATTGGTCAACACGACCAGGAGGGTTCGTTCTGAGCCGCCCAGCTCCGGCTCTGCTGCGGTTGCGCTTCAAGCCGCCGCCCTCGCCAGCCACCGCCATCGCTGCTGCGACCTCGTGCTGAGCCACCCCCGCTCGGACTCATTTCGAGCCGCCGAGTTTCCGCTGCGAGCCGCCTCTGCCTCAACATTCGCGGTCTCGCCTCAAGACGTTTTCGCCACTACGGCCCGCCACCTCCGCCGTGGCCTCCTAAGCCGCCGCCTTGCCTCCGCCGGTTTCCATCATGCGCTGCCGGAGAAGACAATTATTTTATCCATGACAACTGCAGTGTTGTGGTTGATGCCCTTTTGCAAGAGCAGGAGAGAGTGGCTCAATCGCCGTTGATATTACTGGAGGTTATCCACGAACGTTATATATGGACCATCTGTCCAGACGAATCAGGTGAAATACATCCGGTCTTGTATTGGTATATTTTTATTCCTCCGAGAACAATTACTCTGACTCGCGATATTTTTATGCAGGACAATTATTCACTACAAGATTTTAGGTGCTACTATAATGATCTAGGAAATAAAAGTAGTTTGAAAGATCTCAGATGACTCACCAAAAACCGAAAGACATTTAGAAAATAAATTCCAATCTGAAGAGTTCCAACTATGGATAATCTCATATTAACCCACCAATTTTGGATGTAGAAATTGCAATGGTATAATACACATTCATACAAACATCCTTCTTAGGGTACATAACGTACACTTCAAATTCCAGAAAGGCCATTAGGTCACCTTTGGAAGCTAAAGCGAAAGTTGTAGTTGCTTTCCTTCATTCTGTTTTGTAATAAAAGATAACATAAAAAGTACTCTTTTATTTTGTTTCTTCTTCAGTTTCTTTTGGAAACCTAAAATCAGAAAATGTTTTCTTTTGTTATTTGTTGTTTCTTTTCACCGTTTAAAACACTTACATTTTTCTTAACACTCATGCTTATTTTCCGTCCTCTAAACTTTCTTAAATGAATAAAAACTAACTGGACCAACTTTGTTTTCAGGAGAATTACATTGGGGTTATTTATTGGAGGAGAATGGGCCTGAGCCAGGAGATGGGGCCGTGGGGACTCTACGTCCACGTGCCCTAGGTTCTTGGGCGTGTGGGTTCACACACATCCCTTTCTTTGTAAGAACCCTCAAGCAAATTTTGAGCGTATTTTGTAAGAACCTTCAGGTTTGAGTATGCAATCTCTCTCTTCCTTTTGGATATCTGATACATAACAACAATGTTTGAATGGAAAAATATGGTATGATGATAAATGTAATCAGTATTGATAATGGATGGGCATGGCATCCTCACATATATGATGAGTAAACTAAACAGATGGCGGTGCAACGTAGTAGAAGAAATGCAAGACACCTTATGCAAGATACATGCAACCAATAAAACCTTGCCAAATTATAACTGACACCTTGTTGGGTGAACAAGACATGACATCTGTCATTGACTCCTTGAGCTCAGAATAGTTATTAGGATCATATTCTGAACACGAATCTGTAGGTGGGGAGCGTATGGGTTTCATTTCATCTATAATGGAACTCAGTCCCTTGAATCATTTGTTTGATTCATTTATGTACATTATAGCCCGTAGCAATGCACAGGCATTCTACTAGTATTCTTTTATTTGTGAGACAAAGTGTTACTTGGGTGACTAGTGGAGGTTGATGTATCTCACTATCTCCTGCTGAATATGAATAATGCAACCCGGCAGTCACTAATTGCATACGATGTTGCTGCAGCCGTAAACAGAAAATCTTCAAATTGCTCAAACCGAAGGAACATGATTATTCGACTTAAAAATGCGAAACTAAAAATTTATCAAGAGAAACCGAAAGGTTGAACATTCGGTGCTACTATAATGATCCAGGAAAGAAAAGTGGTTTGAAAGATCTCAGATGACTCACCAAAAAGCGAAAGACATTTACAAAATAAATTCCAATCTGAAGAGTTACTATGATGGATAAGCTCATATTAACCCACCAATTTTGGATGTGATTGATTTTTCCAGGAAGTTTGGGGAAGAAATTGGAATGGAATAATACACATTCATACAAACATCCTTCTTAGGGTACGTAGCATATACTTCAAATTCCAGAAAGGCCATTAGGTCACCTTTGGAAGCTAAAGTGAAAGTTTTAGTTTCTTTCCTTCATTTTGTTTTGTAAAAAAGATAACATAAAAAGTACTCTTTTATTTTGTATCTTCTTAAGTTTCTCTTGGAAACCTAAAATCAGAAAATGTTTTCTTTTGTATTTATCTGTTGTTTCTTTGCACCGTTTAAAAATCGGAAAAGAACGAAACTTTTTACTATATTGATTGAATGACTCTTATCCATGTCTTCTTTAAGACAACAACAATCACACAAGATATTATTTCCATTTGCATCCGGATGAATTTTCTGATATATGAGAAGAGAAAACGACAAAACAAAATTGCTTTAGCTTTTTTACCTTTTTTCTTAAGTTAATGAAACTGTGTGTGTGTGTGTGTGTGTGTATGTGTGTGTGTGTGTGTATTATTTTGTGCTCTCCCTCATGCTTACTTCTTTATCTTTGAGTATTCTAGCTTCATTTCATGGTCAAGTCTGCATGTGTGTATTATTATTACTATTGATTATTCATTTGAGCAGGTGACAAAGCAACAATGACGATATATAATGAAGTGCTATGACAGGAAAGCTGTTGTGATCATCTTTACTTTGCTTATGTGCAGATTTTCATTAATGTGTTCTGTTCATATCTCATATTTTACCAATCATGTGCATAGTGTTAGTTTGATGAATCAATCTTTTCCATGCGAACTTTTTATTAACTAGCGAGTTATATTAACTATTAATGAAAAAAGTTGAATCATAATCATGCATGTTCTAAAAAGCCTCAAATAAGTCTCGGTGGTATTATAACTCAGAGTACTAATATCCTACCCAACCATATTACCACTTAATAATTACTTGTGCCAAATGCATGATTGTGATCTTTTATACTATTTAGTTGGCCGCTCCCAGTCGTGTGCTAGGGTTCACCTGTACCACCATGACTTCTGATTATGCATCCAAAATACTCGAGTCAAGTTTAGCCATTAAGTGTATGTTATACCTACATATCCATATGATTTCATTAGGTCATTCCAAGTAAAATTTCATAGGCACGACAACAAAATAAAATAGGTTACTAAATGTTTTATTGTTTAAGTTTTTGACGATTTGGGATAGGTTCACCTCACTCCGGGTTTGTATAAGTTTAAATCTTGAACGATTAAGTTTTTGATGATTTTGAATAGGTTACTAAATAGGTGCATCTCTACTCCGGTTTGTATTCCTAGTCATCAGCAGAACTTCATTGATATCTTCGCAGATAGTAATGTCAATCTTGAAATTTACAAACTTGCGATATACTGTGTTATCACTTTATATTGGTCATTGTAATCCCGTTGACGCTTCATGGTATTGCATTATTAGTCACTATTTGGTTAAGATGATATCCTAGGAAGACATTGGTCATTAAACCGTTTTGTTCACTTGATAACTCTCATGTGATCTTATAAGCTTAAACATATTGATTAATTTTGCACATTTGTGAACGAAGGTGATCACAAAATTTTCTTTTATCGCTTCACATTGACCATTGATTTGCTTGAGAAAGAAATAGTCTAACCTTCGGGGAGCCAATATGTCCAAAGCACTTACATTTTTCTTAACACTTGTGCTTAGTTTTCGTCCTCTAAACTTTCTTAAATGAATAAAAACTAACTGGGCCGACTTTGTTTTCAGGAGAATTACATTGGGGTTATTTATTGTACGGAAAAAATAAACTTCACCAAAAAAATCTAGAAAATCCAGCAACAACTTTTGGAGGAAAATGGGCCTGAGCCAGGAGATGGGGCCGTGGGTTCACACACATCCCTTTCTTTGTAAGAACCCTCAAGCGAATTTTGAGCCTATTTTCCCCGGAGCTGAAACACCGCCATTGTTGTTCTTCTTCCTGGATGGTTGTTTGGAAGCTGATCCTGCCTCCGGAGTGGAAATTTCGTCGCCATTGAGTCCATCAACTCCTCCACCATCTCAGTCATGCTTTACTCGTCCACGTTAGAACAATCCGAGGTATGCACATGGGGTGATGTGAATTGGGTTATGCCAATAATGCAATAGTGTCTAGATTGATGGGCCTGACACCTTGTATGATAATCGTTCACCAAGTCCTCCGACCTTGCCGGCATGGAGCGAATTCTAAGTGCTCTAAAGAAGAAACTGGAAAGGAAGAACACTAGTGGCATAGAAAAAAGGTTACCCTCAAAGCAGTGCACCCACAACAAACGAAGTTGGCCTCCACATTAAAGACAGGTCACAACAGCGCCAGAAGCACCCCAACATCTCAGCGATGAAGTCGTTAGAAAGACTGGTCGCAAGCAGTGTGATAAGGACGTTGTCTTCACGTCGCGGCTGTTAGAAAGACAATTAAGCAAGGGTAGCATATCATACTACTACCTTACACTAATTAAAACGTCTTGAATGTTCCAAAAATAACTAAAATGTCTTGAACGTTTTCCAAAGTCTGCTGGTGTGAAACACCACTTTGCAGTACGATAACAACAACTCAAAATGATAACAAGTTCAGGCAAATAACCAAAACACAGGCATCCGATGAAATTTATTACAATAAATTGAGAAGATCTGCAAGAAGATCACAGGTCACAGTATGTGGCGATCCTCGTCACACCGTGCGCCAGGTGGAGACGGAGAACATCGGAACGTCGTCCCGGTAGATGAAGAAGCATCGGCCTTCATTCTCACTGCAAACCCTGTACGCCCTGCTATTGCCATTTGCGCCAGCCAGCATATGTGCAAGGATCGCCATTTGCGCCACGGTGCCGGGGCTCATTGTCGCAGGCACAAACCCTGCGGCTTCCATCCGCGCCGCCCAGTCCACCATCCGCTCGTGGCGCTCCCGGCGCTGCGCGCCATCATAGGAAATGATATCCCTAATCCGTGGCAGGAGCAAGCACCGTTCCACGTCCGCGCGCTCCAGTGCCGACCCGCGCGCAGGTACGCTCTCCTCCAGGGCGTCGAACAGAGCCCCGTAGTACTTGAGCGCGTTCCCGAACCGGTCCGTGAACTCCACGCCGTTGTGGCTGGCCTCCTGCTCCGTCACTACCATAAGCTTCGGCGATAGTTCAGCTAGTTTCCGGAGGAGCGCGTCGGCCCTCGTCATGGTAGCATGTGCCTGCCCTTTTCCTTTCCTGTCGCGGGGACGAGTAGCCGCTTCTGCAAACTCGTCGGCGAGCAGACGGTGGAGCTGTAAGGTGGAGACGACGACCAATGCTTCGCCGCTCCTGACATCGAGGGGCTCGATGCTGAGCAGCTGATTAATATGGAGTCTCACCGGGTGGAACTGGAAGCCGACGTGCAGGTGCTCGGCTTCCAAGGCGAGGAGCGCAGCGGTGCTGGACAGGAACTCGTCCTCCTCATTGACAATGGTCAGACGGAGGATTTGGTGGTGTGTGCTCGCCCCAGGGCGGTTGGCAAAGTAGCGGAGGAGCAGAAGCCACTGGCCGGGGTCAGCACCGCCGAGATCGACGACGTGTAGCACGGCATTCCTCTCGGTCTGCACAGCGTCGATGATGGCATAGTTCGCTGCGGTCCCGGCGAGGCGGAGGAAAGGGCACATCAGAGCGAAGTGACGGCGTGCTGCGGCGGCCGCCGGTGCGGGGGTTGTCGTCGGCAGCTGCAGAGCGCGGCACACGCCCTGCCATGGCTGGACAAGGCGCAGCGCCAGAGCGTCGGCAAATGAAGCCACGAGGCGATGCACGGGCTCACCGTCGTCCGTTGCAAGACTGCATATCATCTCTAGACCCTTGTTTACCAGCTCCTTCTCCCCTTTGTCCAACGCGGCAGCGCAGGAATATAGAAGCTTGAAAAGGTGTACCGCGCGCTCCTCGTCGTGATTCTGCGGTGCAGGTGCAGTCGGACGAGTAGGCGCCGCTGCCGACCTCACGTCCGGCAGCAGGAATGTCATAGCACCGTCGATGTTTGAGCGTATGAACGTCCCGTTCACTCCGTTTCCGAAATCCACCGTCAACGCTGTCCTTAGAGGTACCGGCGCATACACTGGCCTGGTCGGTTCCTGACTTCTATTGTCAGGATTCATGATCGATCTGCACACATGAATCATGGATTGAATATTAGTAATCAACATGCGAAAAACAACAAAAGACATATAAACTGTGACATCACGTACGAGATGCTTAAATATGCGACATATAAATTGTCAGTTTCTATGATCTCATAATTCTGGTATATATAGTAATCTAAGTGGTAAGCGAGCCTGCTAACAATCCAAAATATATACTAAGTGTGCAGTCAACGTTCTAAAACTCCGACCTATGATACACATGTAATTGTGCACGTGCACGAATGAACAATTTGATACTCCCTCTCTAAACTAATATAAACAACTAATATAAACGTTTAGATCACTGAAGTAGTTATTTAAACGCACTTATATTAGTTACTGAGAGGAGTGGTATTTTGAGTAACTCCCCTGTAGCTGCGCCTAAGTATTTGGTTCATGAGCAATAGTACGAGCTAAATATAGTGTGTCGGTTTTGTTCTGGTCACTTTAAATAGGCCACACATCTAAAACTACAATGACACCGACACTTGAACACTCAAAGATAGTCTACAGCCGGCCCTCTTGAGCATCTACAAACGGACCTCTCAAACCCGTCTTATACGCCCGGGCGGGCCGCCCGATCATTGCCCGGTCACGATTTTTAAACTGACAAAAGGGGAGCTCCACATTCTATGTGCTCCACATTCTATTTTGTCACGAAAACCGACAAAAGACATATAAACTGTGACATCATGTACGAGATGCTTAAATATGCAAAATTGGGTGCTCCACATTCTATGTGTTGTCAGTTTCTTTAATCTCATAATTCTGCTATATATAGTAATCTAAGTGGTAAGCGAGCCTCTTTAAATAGACACTAAACTAGAGCTTTGCTACACATACAGTTTGTTACAGGCATGAGGAGTTACAGAGTGTTGTGGCGGTTTTAATTGGTCATTAGTAGAGGCACGGGCCCACTCCCATTGAAATCAGGGGATGTGTTTAGAAAGTTTGGAAGGAGCCTGTAGAAACCTGTAAAAGCCTGTACGTCTAGCATTTTTGCTAAAGTAAGAGCTTTGCTACACATAAAGGTTGTTACAGGCATGAGGGGTTTACAAGGTGTTACTAAAGTAGTAATCTAAACACATTTATATTAGTTTACGGAGGGAGTGGTATTTTGAGGTGCTTTACCTCCACTTCTTCCACTCCCGTAACTCCCCTATAGCTGCGCCTAAGTATTTGGTTCATGAGCAATAGTACGAGCTAAATATAGTGTGTCGGTCTTGTTCTGATCACTTTAAATAGGCCATATATCTAAAACTACAATGGCACCGACACTTGAACACTCAAAGATAGTCTACAGCCGGACCTCTTAGAGCATCTACAATCGGACCTTTCAAACCCGTCTTATACGCTTGGGCGGGCCGTCCGGTCACTGTCCGGTCATGATTTTTTGACCTAGATGGACACCTCAAACGGGCCTCAAACGCCCGGGCTGACCGGCACCCCTCATATCTAGCCCAAATATGAGGCGGATATGAGGGCGCCAAGGCACGCCCGCCGACCCCGCTGTAGGTCGTAGCGGTCCCACCTGCAGCGACAGAAGCTCCTCCATCTCTCATCGGTGTAACCAAACTTTAGTCCCACATCGCCGGCCGAGGCGGACGCCGCTTGGCTTAAATAGCTATGCCAGTGGATGGCGGCAAGCTTGGTTGTTGTTGTGTAGGTCTATCAATTCTAGCATGTGTGATCGAGATATATTTGACACTAGATTGCATATCATTGACTGATGATTGTTCATCGAGTGTTAAGTTTGTCTAGATCATATACGTTGATACCTCTACTACAATGACAGTAGATTTAAAAAAAAAATCATGCATGGACGTGATTCAAAGACAAGCCGACACCATGTTCCTTTGTGAGGGATATAGACCCTGACTATGAAACATAGAAGATTCATAGTAAGAGTACATATCCTTAATAAAGGATGCAATGATGTCAAAAGTTTGTCCCTTCTCGACGACCAGAGATATTTAAGTTGGTCGACTAACTCATCAGTCGGCGAGGTGGGAATAATACGGGTGTGAAAATGTTAAGAATGAGCAATTTTGATTGCCCAGCCAGCCCAAGGCGGACAGGATGATCGACGTGCATGCCCTACATATAACAGATGTTTTGAAAATAGGATATGCGGTTGTAAATTCTAAAATTTGAGGCACGCTTGGTCACTGTCCGCGGGCGCGTTTGGACGCGTCCGCGGGCGTTTAAGGGTCCAAATTTGCAACCTCCGGCTATATATGCTCTTAAACCCGTCTCAAACGTCCGGCCAGGCAGCCCGGTCACTAGCTGGTCGTGAAAAACCGACCCAGACGGGCTTCTTTAACGGGCCTGAAACGCCCAGACTGGCCGGCGCGCCCTTATATCCTGCCCAGATATAGGACGGTTATGGGGGCATCCGGACCCGTTCGGGCCCGTCCCCCACGTCGCCTTGTCCTAGCCTGGCCCACCCAGACCCCACAAATATCCCCATCTAGAAAAACCCTAGACACTGGTCAATCCGAACTCCACTTCACTCCCATGCCTGTCCACTCCACTTCCGATCCCCTCCCCTCTGATCCGATGGCAGGCGACGGAAGCAGCGGCGGCTCTGGCAGAGAATCTGACGCCTCGACCATGGATGTGGAGGAGGTCGCCCTCCGCATCGCCTTAAGGCGGTCGCTGCTCGACCAAGGTGCCAGCGGCAGATCTTCTTCCTCAGCGCCCATCGCCCGTCGACGCGGCGTCGACAACGTCGCCGGCCCGTCCCACTCGGCGCGCAGCTCTGGCCGCTCCGCTCTCATCGTTTAGATACACCGACAACCCCCCTTTGTTCCAGAAGTGGTTCCGGGCTTCCGCTGGGTCCTCGTGCCCGCGCAAGCGCCGACGCGCACGAGGAAGCCCAAGTCCGAGGCACGAGGAGCCCGCCAAAACAACAACGGGCAAGGGAGAGGGCGGCAGTGAGGAAGGCGCTGACCACACGGCAGTCACGCGCGACCGCGTCGGTCGATCTCGATGCCACGCTCCTCGCGTCGGTCCACCGCTACTCTCGCACGACAGCAAAGACGGATGTGCGGCGCCTCTGCTGCAAGAATGCCAAAGCACTCCGACTCACCATCGAGTTGTCGGAGCACGGGGCAAGCAAGGAGGCGGCAGCGAAGGGAAGGTGGCCCGCCATGCCAAGGAGTAGGACCACCTGCTCCGCAGGCTATCGGGCCAAAGCTGCTGCTCGGACTCCAACTTGACGAGCTACTCCACCTCCAGCTCCGACGACGACGGACCACCACACATCGACGCCTACAGAGAGGAGGGGCATAGCCACATCGACGACCGGAAGGGGATGGGGCCCGTGAGGAAATTGTGATTTCCTCCGCCCTTCACCCTTGTGTTTATATTTTAACTATGTTTTAATTAGTTTGTAGTATGGATTTGCACTGCTCCGACAAACTATGCTCCTTTTGTCCGATGATGAAACGGTGATCTCATGAACTATGTGTGATGATCGTCTTTTACGTAGCATTGCATGCTTTTGTATGGTTTTGAGGTTTCAGATATGAGGGATGCGGGTTGGAAGCCACCAAATGAGGTGTGCCCGGTCAATGCCCGCGGACGCGCCCGGGCGCGTCCTCGGGCGTTTGAGGGCTCGGATTTGCCCATCACGGCTGTAGATGCTCTAAGATACTAATATAGTATATTCCACATTTCTTCTCCGCGCGACAATCAATGTTATTTCCAATATTGATTGTCGCTAGTAAATAATGTTGTCTAAATAATTATAGGTAATGCTATTTCCAAGATTAACTACCATTAATGCAATTAATGTTGTTTCTAGAGAATTGCTTAATGTTTGTTCCAGATTGACGATGATGTATTGAATACATCACTGGAGCAATATGGTCATTCGATATCATTTGGATTCACCACACTTGTTCTTTTATAAGTAGTACTAATAATGTACGTGTATGAACATTAATATCAGACAAATGTGGGGGGCTTTGTGGGCATCCAGACCGCTACCACACCCGTGTTTGACCGCACTGACCCACCCAAACCTAGTCCCTCACCCATGAGCGCTTCCCGCCCGAAATGGTCAGCGCAGCTCCAGGGTGTCAGTGCCACATTCATATCCTCCTAGAGCGGACGAGGCCTCTCACTGGCGCTAGCACTGAAGCAGCACACCGATCAAGAGAGCGCCACCCGTGCCACTTCTCCGTGCATGCGACTACTCCGCGTTCAAATGACACCATGGCTAGTCGTCCGGCCGTGTGCCACCCACAGTTATGACATGCGGTTAACGAGAAACCTACTCCGGCGCCACTCGTCTGTCCCTCTGCCTCCCACCATTGCCATTTGCCCGCTATATAAACTGCAGCCTCGGCCATGGCCGCATTCATCCTCGTTCGGTCCCTTTCTCCTCTTCCGCACCATTCCCCCCATGACCCCCTCGCGCTCCAAAGCTCTTTGGGACGGACTGTCTCCAGAGCAGAAGAAGGAGATGGCCGCCATTGCTACCGGTGGCAAGCGGCGCAGGTAGTCGGAGGCCGACTACGTCCCAATGGATGACGTGGCCAAGGACGATCTGGCGCCACCCTCCTCGCCAACGTATTTCACCATGACCATCGGCGAGGCGCGTGCCCATTACATGGACATGGTGCGGGAGGAGCGGGAGGAGCAGTTCCAGGCGCAGGCTAACGCCGTCTAGAACCTCCAACTTCTCCAAGAGCACTAGCAGGTGGAGGAGCGGCTCAACGCCGGCAGGGAGATCATGTTGGATGCGGACGTGGTGGAGCAGTCAGCGCTGCTTGAGACATACCGCTCCGCCCATGAGATTTGCATCTCCCGCTGATGGTTCCGTCAACGATAGCCGGAACCGGAGGACGCCTACAAAGAGTTTGATGAGGCAGCGGAGGAGGTGTGGGACAAGACTGACAACAAGGAGGAGGACATCACCGGTTCCACTGAGGCTGCGCCCCGCTACCACAACCACGAAGTCAGCACGTCTAACGGCGCCGCCGGGAGCAAGGAAGAGTAGTGCACGGTAGGTCGCCGCTGCTCTGGTCCCAAGAAGGCCACTGCTGCTCCCCTCCCGTTCAAGGCAAGCTTGGTGGGATGAACATTAGCGGTCTATTAGCCACTTGGCGGCGACATGGAGGCTGACAACTTCACTTCACAGGGCTTGAAAGCAGTGGAGAGCGCTAAAACAAATCTGGAGAAGGAGAAGCTTTAGTTCTCGGGGCTCATGGTCGGACACGGGAATGGGCGCGGCGATCATTTAGATTAGGTAAATTAATTATACCTAGTCGGACGAGCACCGCTTTTATTTGAAGTATGTCCGAAATGTAACGAATTCCATCATGTTTATATGAAATCCTTTGTGTTTGCATGAATATCTTCCATTTTATATGAAAATTTGACCGTGTTTGCACAAAATTCGTCCGGTTAGTTCAAATATTAGTTGAAATGTATACGGGCAGCATTGGATGGCGGGCCTCCGGCACCATTGTCCGCGGACTGGTCCCCTCTATTTGTGGATGGATGCGGGAGAAAAGTTAAGATCGATGTTAGAGATGCCCTTTGTAAAATAATATTTAGATGACCTGTTTTTCTTTAACAATAAACGGGCTCAACATTCTGTGAGACAACTCACCGCGTGACCAACCATATTTGGGTTTTATGTTTAAATTATTTTTCAAAGCACGTTTCTCTAGATCAATGTTGCATTTTTACGTGACTAATTAATTTCACCTTTATAACATGCATACATGACAAACCTTTCGCATTGCTTTGCTAAAAGGGTGGCATATGATATGTCGATCTCTTAAACTCGAAAATAGTTCAAATGGAAAAGTGCAACCCTTAGGTGCATTGAAGGAAAACAATTAAAGAGGCCGCCCATAAGACATGGGAATGGCAAACCCTCTAGGAGGATCAAAGGCAAACCTCCATTGGTTGACAGCGTCGATGGTCATTAATGAGTCATCATAATAACTCACTGGAATGTTTTGTATTGTGTTATAGATGTTTCACAATGCATGAATGACCATGCCGCCATCAAACATATGTTTTTATTGTCACAATATTGAGCCTCTTTAAAATGCATCATAAGTCCTAAAACTATTGGAGGTATGTCAGTTTAGTCCTATAACTTTGAAATTGCAGTTTTGGGTCCTAAAACTATTTGAGGTTTGTCAGTTTAGTCCTATAACTTCGAAACTGCAATTTTGGGTCCCAAAACTATGTAAGTTTGTTCATCTTAGGTCCTAAGTTTGTATTTTCAGCATCTGTGGTGCATTTGTTTTCAGATAAGACTGTATATGTGTTTACTTCCCTAAAGTGGTACATGCACGTCCACGTTGTGGTGTTGTTGCAACCTGCACGCCAACCACCTGTGGGGCCATGAGCTGGAGTGCAACCTCGCTAAGAGGTTTGGCGCGACCGCCGGGGAGACCCTGAGCCAATCGGGCTGAAGGACCCCATCCCACCCCTCTCTTTCTCTCTCATGGCATCGTCGTTGCCACGACACCATGCCGTAGAGTGGGTCATGTAGGTTGTTGTTTGTGCATGAGCATGGCCACATGTGGGGAATTGTCGCTGCTATTGGATAACGTGTTGGAGTGCGTGGAAACCAAAAAGTTGGCACAAAGGTCGGCGAGAGTGATGCAGCCCCAGCAGCAGCCATAGGTGGGTAGCAATTGGACGTTGTGCGACATGTCGTTACAGTACTGCGTGGTGAGACTGAGATGACCGGTCTACTCTCCTTAGTACAGCTCAACCCATCATGCCACTAATGGCTTGCAGTTTCAAAGTTATTGGACTAAAGTGACACACCTCCAATAGTTTTAGAACTCAACACTACAGTTTTGAAGTTATAGGACTAAACTGACACACTTGCAATAGTTTTAGGACCGAAAACAACAGTTTCAAAGTTATAGGACTAAATGGACACACCTCCAATAGTTGTAGGACATGTGATACATTTTATTGAGGTAGGTGAAGTTCCATCTTGCATGAATTGGCATTAAAGCGGGTATGTTAATTACGGAGTTTTCAGGCTCATTTCACAAATATACACATCACCTCTAACAAGACCCCTCATCGCACATGGTTTGTCTAACAATGGGTCTAACAATGCTTGAGAAATAGTTGTAGCACAGGGAGACCCAAATATGTGTGTTTGAGAAGAGGCGGACCCTGAACAGTAGCACACCCAGTGCAAATTATAGCACATGGATAGTACTTAATGAGCATGTACGAAATTCCTAGGTGTTATATAAACCTAATCACTCCTCACTGACCCCAACCATTCTCACTCTTTCACCCTCTCCTGATATAAACGAGAAAATGAGGGCCTCTTTCTCTCCTCCCGCCACCCCTTCACCCATAGACATTGCTCATATCCGCATTCTTACGTTCACCTCCCGCTTGCCGCTCCCCTCCATGCATGCACTCCTCCACCATGGTGGTCTCTCCCTATCTTTTTTTCTATCTCCCAGTTTGCACCCCCTCCACCCATCGGCCATGCGAGGACGCCACCA
The DNA here is from genome assembly GCA_021605145.1 of Aegilops bicornis. Taxonomy (NCBI): domain Eukaryota; kingdom Viridiplantae; phylum Streptophyta; class Magnoliopsida; order Poales; family Poaceae; genus Aegilops; species Aegilops bicornis. The sequence goes on along the minus strand of CM038670.1, from coordinate 840,612,163 downwards.
TTTTAATATCAACCGAGATAGTGCAAAACCTAAAGATAAGAGGATTTCTGCTGATGGGTACCATCCTTGATGCAAGGAACATGAAGCAGAGTCCTTCATAGACAATTATGTTTATTCTCAATTCTATCATGTACAATTATAGTTTGTTTCTATCATCTCTTTATGTATTATGTGATCATGGTGGTACATCCATCTTCAGATCCGGCGCCAAGAAAACACCACGTATCCTTAGATCCATTTGTACTAAATCAGCAACAACTAATATGGAATGTGGGGAGTAACAAAGAACAAGTTCCTAAACATGGAGAGGCTTCAGTGCTGAACTGGATGTTCCTTTGGTAGCGAACCAACTGAATGCACCTGATGAACGGCGAGAGGGGCAAAAGTATCATCAATCACTCTATTTTCATATATCAATTATGCTGGTTCATGTATGAATGGGCCATCACTTATGTCTGTTCATGTATGTATGGTGAAAACCAAATGGTCAATTATGATGTTGGTTCATATGTAAATGTTATCTATTACTTCATCTTGTTGATGAATAGGTGAGCTATATGGATGTAACATATGCAAAAGTCAATGGACGATTGTGATATATGGATGTAATATACGTGAATATGAATGAATGGATGGTTGAAAAGGATGGTCGTGATCGTTTGCGATGAAATCTACATCATGGATGGTCATTCGACATTCCTCGTTTGCAATCTGTGAAAACTTGCAAGCATGTTGTTTCATGTTTGTGATGAGAGATTCTCACATCAATGATATGACATTGGCAATGAAGTTGTTTAACCATTTACAGCGTGGGATGGTTATGTAGTTGTGTTTCTACCAATTGGTGGTAGAACGCTTGGGTTGACCTAAGTATTGTTGCCAAAATGATTGGGCTAGAGTTGGCTAACTAGACTTCAGTAACATGTCACACTAGTATGGCGTCAAGTTGGATTTACATGATGGTTAGGGTTTCACCACAAATCAAAGAGACGTTCAATGATGGCATGGAAACCCTATGACTATACTTGGAATGTTGGATGATGATGTTGATGTCATGTTGAACATTTACATGTCGCCTATGTGCTTAAGGGCAAACGTGAGTGTCAACATGTCACTGTAGTATTTTGGTGAGGGCCCAAATGAAAAACTTGCACTTATTCGAAAAGATGTTATTGAATAAATCGTGGATTCACTGAATTACATGAGTTATGAAAACTGGGCCATGGAGTTGGCCCTCAAATACAAGCATTACGTAGATCGAAGGAAGAAAATATCATTTGGTTACATGCTTTAGTACGATAAATAAAATATCATCACTAGAATAATAAACATATTCAGAAAGCTCCTCTTGATCGTCATGGCAATATGGGCATTGGCAATTCATGGCCAACAATGTCGATATACATTAGACAAGGCAAAGGTGATGGAATTGAGGGATCCAAGAGGTTTGAGCATGGACCATGGTGGTGGATGAGCATCAACGATGGAAACCATTGTAACCATTCATCTTTATACTTTCTCTTTTAGTGATAGCAATGATGGTGGGCAGTAGTGAAGAGTCATGTTCCCACATTTTTGTGAAGTATTTAGGTCTGGATTCATGGTATGGTGGTATTGATCCCGCCCCTCAACAAAAAAGGGCTAGGCAAGAAGACTTGATGTGTCTATGTCCAAGGCGGTAAAATTTTTTAGTCTACCAAACTTTGTTCAGTTTGATACAGCCTAACCCCATTAGTGTAATGTTTCATCCTCCATTGGAATTAGCTCCTGATTTTGTACATCTTGTTCTTCCCCAATTAAGCAAGACACTGGTGAGGTTTTTTTTAAGATTGTACAATGACGATGGACCTTGCCGCAATAGAGAGAAACTTGCTTCCCCCTTTCGAGAAAAATTCGCCCATTCTGCCGATGATTGGCTACATATGAACTTTGGCCAACCATTAGATATGCAACCAGTAGTCAGAACATATGTACAATATATCAATGCAGAACCATCTACCATAGTATCTTCGTGCTTATCCAAATTAAATGATGTGTTATTATCTTATTCTGTTTAAAATGTGAACAAGTATTGGCCCAAAAACTACTCGGCCAGTGTTGGCTAGGATTCTAAAATTTAGGTGATGCATTTAAAGTTAAAGTTTGTTTCATTATTTATTGGGTTTGTCTGTACTTAAGCCGTCTATAGTTAGCTACATTTTTTGCAAGCCCTTTTGGATATAGATCCACATTCTTTCAAAAAACACCAAGATCTACAGATCATTATATTAAGATACGGACAGATATATTACAAGAGGGTGGTGTTAATGTGGGCACAAATGCCACACGTATTGAACTCCATAGAAATACAAGAAAGGGCCTACATCCTCTAAATACCACAGTGTTGTTTAGCTCTCCGTAGGCAGAAGTTAACCTAGAATTGCTTAACCACTCAGTTGTTATGATATCATTTTATAACCGATGACATGACATTGTAGTCAAGCCATATGTAGTGAAGCATAAATGAGACTGTCAAATTGAAGTCCTGCCTTCCTCCATTGGAACGCAGTCATTGAGGCGGCACTGCGGGGAGTATATCACAACATTATCTTTGAGAAGGCCAATTAGCCCTCAATTCCCTCAAGCCATTGAACAAGAACTCACATGCAAATATCTAGAAGTCTCAAGATGCTCTTCGCCAACTGTAGAATGCCCCTCGGTTGGAAAACCATAGTCTCATCAAGACAGTCAAGTATCCAACAAGGGTTCTTTCAGGTGAACCACATGAAGAATAGTGCCTCGATGGTGCCTAGTTTTTTCAGATAAGGATTTATCCTCACTACTTATGTGGTACCACAATGAAGGCATGGCACTATCATGAGCTTGATGAACCATTTTAGGTCCACTTATATAGCATCATATGTTCCATATCCACTTATATATCATCACATCTTCCATGTCCACTTCGGGATGCCTATTATGAAGTGACATCTAAAATAGAAAGAAATGTTTGATAGTTCAGATGGACAACTTTCCCAAGGATGATTAATGTGTGTGCGTTACTCTACAAGGTAATAGTAATTGATTACTCTTTGAATAACTGCTTAATCAACCATGACATGGACACATTGGACTCAACACATTTGTGGAATCTGGCTAACAATCTTTCCATACTATAGTTTGTTTTCCTTTCCTAAGAAGAACTTAACAAGTATGTAAAATCACTTAAAGTAGCTTAGAAGCATAAATTGAAACCTTGGTTTTCCATTCCTCTCTTGAGCATTGTAGCCAAAGGCATTTGATGCACTTGGAATCATTGTCAAATGTCGGGTTGTGGAGGCCAAGATTTCTTAATGATTGTATCCTAGGTAACTAGAGATCACTCACCCTTGCCATCATGCCCTATTTTGCACCAAAATCCCCTACGAGAGGCGTCGATAGAACTTAATTAACTATGGATAGAGGTTCACCTAGATCATTTATAACTATGGCTGATGACATGGGTGTTTTCTCAAATATGACTCCTAGTCATTGGAGAGCATCAGAGCTTTCTAACTAGTCGGTAGATATGTGATCTTCTCCAAACATCATACGAATGTTTAGATGGAAAAAGAAGACATTGAAATGGGGTTACCAATCTTTCTCAAAGAATGAAGGGTTGATGATAGATGTTTACATGATTGATGTCATACTCAAGTGTTCATAAAGCGGTGAATGACTACTAAGGAGGTATAATGTATGAGGAAAAGGATCATAACATAGGAATTCCTGGAGTCTCTCAGGATCGCAAGTAGTCATGCTAGGTAGGCACTCAGAGGAAAAAGGATGAAGGTTTAGGGAATACATGATCCTAACTTATCCAGGAGATTTTTCCTAGTTAGGGACCATGGCGATACAATATTGAATATTGAACACTTGCCAGCGGAGAAGCTGTCACTATATAAGGACCTAGAGCCCCATGCCAAAAGAAGAGACCATTCCAATTAATCAGTAATGTAAGATCTTGTTAGTAGTTCAAATATATCCCCTGCACTTATTTTAAACGCATCTGGATATCATTATACACTAGCAATAAATAGGGCTATTAGTCATCTCGGGGTCCTGAACTTAGGTAAGAGACCATATTCTTAGTCTCCTATGCAATCCTCTTAGATTCTAAACCCCCTTTCTATTAGCTCTACATGATCATTTCCATGATCTAAACATTGGTGTCGAACTCGTCGTCGACATCAAAAGCATTAAACTAAATATTACAACTCGTGGTCTGGGTATCAAATCATTTCTATGATGTTCTTTGTGTAACTGGTGGTATCTTCCACATGCTATAGTAAGTTAGGCCCAAACCACCATTACTCCACTAAAACCACCATTGTCATCTTACCCTTATATTGTCATGGCAACGGAACCCTTGAACTACACATCGCCACCATTATCTTATTAGGCTCACCTCTTTACTCTCACATTCTCCATACGTAAAAGTTTTAGCTTTTGTAAGATAGCAAAAATAATAATTATGCTTTCATACTAGACATGATGAAGCCAATAACAAGGTAGATTACAATGGAACAAATATGGATTATGTGAAGGGCACATTTGGGTAAAGGGGCACTTAACATTGAAGATTTGCCGACCAAATCTCGGTCCTCACTAGCTTGAGATTGAAACCATTGTTTCTTGGATGCCCATGCATGTGATCAGATGCGTTGCCACTAATTGAAATCAAAAATCAAGACTATGTGGGAAAATGGTCAAGAGAGGCCAAGAGATGTGTGCTCTAAAATCTTACACTAGTTTAGGATGCTAGTAACAATACCACCTAGACCAAAAAACTGACAAGTTCTACTCGAGAGAAGAAGCAAAGGCCAAATTCGAAGGGCCTCAAGAAACTCCTACAATACAACCCACAGTTGGCACCCATGGCACAATCAGAGTCATTCTCGCCATTTAATATCTGCCACTACCCAGGTTGTCACCGCGGTCATGGCTATGGAAAGAGAGGAGCCGGGAAAGGCATAGCGGGTTTACCACCCGGTCTACTATGTCAGTGAAGTGTTGGCCCCATGCAAGAATCAGTACCCACACTACCAGAAAATCATGTACGACATGTTCATGGCAGCCCGTAAGTTGCTCCACTACTTCCAAGCCAACATCATCATGTTAGTCAGCCATGCCCCGGCGAAGAACGTCGCTCGCTCTTGCAAGAAATTCATGCGAGGGCATGCGGTCATCACGTAGCCCCATGAACATTGGTGGGCATGGCTTATTCTAGCCTCAACCTCCCGCGACACTGAAGAGATCGTCCGCAAGTGTGTCGGTTGTCAACAACTCACACAGAAGTCGCACATGCAGGCCACCGCCATAAAACAATATCTCCGGTATGGCCATTCGCTATATGGGGGATGGACAGGGTGGGGACCCTCGCAACAATTCCAGGAAGCTTCAAGTTCCTTCTAGTCACCACTGACAAATTGACAAAGTGGATAGGGGCCAAGACCGTTATGAATATTGAGGCCAACACAACGATCAAGTTCATCTCTAGCATCACACATAAATTTGGCGTGCCCCAAAATATCATTACTGACAATGGCACAGACTTCACGACAGACACATTCGAGGAATTCTTCCAAAATTGGAGAATCCAAATAGACTAGTACTCAATCTCACACCTGCAGTCCAACATACAGGTAGAGCGAGCCAACGGGCAAATCATGCCAGTGCAAGCCTTGGCTCATCGCCCTTCTGATGCAAGCAAAAGGAAAGTGGGTTGACGAGCTCCCATTCTTTCTCTGGAGCCTCTAAATGATGCCAAGCCACTCCATCGGCTACACACATTTCTTTATGGTATATGGGGTAGAGGTCGTAGTATCTTCTGATATAGTGTACAACTCCCCGTGCATTGCGCGCACGACGAGGATGCCACAGAAGAATCCAGGAAGGACGACATCAATGCCAAAGAAGAACCAGGCTCATTTCCTTCAATCACACAGCCGTCTACCGGCAGAAGTTGTGCTAGTACCAAGGCGACTTGATGAGGCTCGTGAGTTCAACAACAGCGACATTATCTCCGCCTCGAGCAAAAGTCGTGGAAGAACAAGTTCTCATCCCCATGTAAGGGACCCTACATCATTCATGAAGCCCACAGCAATGGGGCCTACTACCATCGCAATTGCAAGAAAGGTCGGGTTACAACGCGTGCCTAGAATGTTGCTGAGCTACATCTCTTTTATGCAGAAGTTGCCTTTAGCGATCATGTTTTTTAGCGTATATGTTTTAGCTCGATCCAAATAAACTAGTCAAGAAAGTAATCATTGGTACCCTCCCATGTAGATCTACAATCTCAATTGATAAATAAACAATGAACACCCAGACCAAGAGGTGGAAACAAATGTAACTCTTTGCTCGCTTGGATCAGGGGTTGCATATTGTGCATAGCGGACCTCTCCATGACCAGCACAGAGGTTGCATCGTTCATTCCCTCTACTTGTCCGAACCCAAGGGCTACAATGCCATTACTGACCTCCCAGTGTCACTGACACATGGATGCATCAACATAATACATAACCACAATGGTGGTCCCCTCCCACAGGGCATAACCACGAGAAGTCAGATACTAGAAATATTCTTGGTCATCCCGGCTCCTAACATAAACATAAAGACAAAGAACTTTAGGCAATATCATAAGTTTGGTCAGCAGCAAACCAAGTTTCACACTAATATTAAATTCAAGCGCGCTAAAAATGCATAAAACTGAATTTTTATGCATGTAACCTAGGCCACAAAGGTCATTCTATCTTTTCAGGCTACTCCACGCCTACATCTAGGTCGCAGTTTGCCGCCACCATCTTGGCGGGATCCTTCACTTACTCGAAGAAGTCCAAAATTTGGCAGTCCTCGGGAAACGAAATAGCGACGATCATCATGGAAATACACAGATGGTGCGCCTTAAGCAGTGCGAGGACAATCCGGGCTCCTTCAAAAGGTCCATTATAGCCCACAAGCAAACTTCTACCATGCTTGGGTTCCACATTGACCCCAAAGATCCTAATAAGGGCCTTTTCCAACTACTGCAACAAGGGTACAACCATACTCAAACTCTCCTCGCCAAAGGTGATGTCCATCTCCAGGGAAATACCGGCACGCAAAAGAGAATAAAAATGACCTAACATAAAAGTTCTTGAGACAAATTGATTAGGAGGAAACTTACAAACATTTCATAGCTTCAACAAGATTTTTAGCACGCACTTACATGTGGCTCCTCCAACTCCGGGGAAGCTTGTCGACCGGCCTCATGCAAGGAAGCAGCTTCCGCAATGACTAATGTGCACTGTCAAGCCTCTGCAGTAGCCAGGTCAGTTCTGAGCGTCATGACGCACTGCTGGAGCACACCCTCTGCACATCACTTCTCTTTGATAAGGTCACAGAGGTTGGAAATATTTTTGTTGGACTCCGCTACAGAATTGGCATGGGAAATTACTCCAGACATGAACGGGCCTCTTTGAGATCGGCATCAGTGATAGAGCATATCATTAGCTTCTTTCCATGCTAGGCCTAACCATCATAGCATTTCATAATACTGGTTTTCCGCTACATCATAAAAAGAAGATATTTATGTCATCTGCAAGCTTATCACATAATAAGGTAGCATAGGCAACTCTACTGATAGATGGATCATCAATGGAGTCCTCCAAGATAGTGGCTTGGGACCTCCCTTCAACCAAGAATCACAAAGCTCTTGACCTCAGCTTTAAGCCGGTCCATGCACCTTGTGCAGTACCTATGGAACCGAAACAAGACAAAAATTCATGTCCGGGGCTAACGATCAAATAAGACCTACAACGCTCGGGGTCTAATGGGAATAGGAAGCGCTCCTCTAAGGGATTACCTCCATTCTGGGATGGATCTTTTCCCAAGTCCCTTGAAAGCATTTCCTAAGGCTCGGGTGCACTTGCTGCTCTGTCGTACAGTGGCATCCATCTCCTCAAGAACGACATGACTGTCAGCTTCCTCTTCAGGCATGAAGGAAGGGCTGGAGGATGGTGTGCCTGCAGGACAGGTCTCTAGCTCTGATGACCCCCCTCCCCCCCCCCCCCGGTCCATAGTGCTTAGACCCACGGCTTCATTGGTAGCTCTGAAGGAGAACGTGTGACGCCATCATAGGCGGTCTCTTTTCGTGCCTCCGATAGGCGGCGCTCTCTGCACCCGTAGAGACTGCAGGCTCCGGTGCAAGACCGTTAACAAACTCCAAGGGCTCATGACAAGGGAGACCACCTCCCAAAACAAAAGGAAAATAACCAAGGAATGAGCACTGCGGAGGCTCCCGGTTAGCGATTTCTTCTTTAGTCGAGGCAACCAGCAACAATGCTTCAAAGATCACGACACCGGAGAAGAGAAGACGACTTGAAATAATGACAAGTGCATACTCAGGTGGCGGTTTTTGTGCTCCGGTGTTGGGGCATTTTCGCAGAATGTCATAACAAAAAGGGATGCACCTATGAATTCATCGCATGAGAAGGCGACATCGACGGGCATGTCTCCGATGCAACAACGGGCTTCAACAATGGGCACGCTGTGACTTCCGGTCGGGGCTCCAGAGCATTGACAGGCTGCGCCGGATGGGTCACCATGGCCCACTTTTGAACCTCTGCTGGGATGATAGTCCGGGTCAACTAGACCGCCGATGACTCCCTTTGGGGCGCCTTGTTTCTTGTGGCCAACAACAAAGTGTCATCCTATACGGTCCCTCTCGCGGTTTCTTCAAAGGTGTCATGGCCTGCGCAGGTTGCTGCTGCGGCATACATGCTAACACACCGCCGATACCTCACAAGCAAGGCTATGGGGCTCCAATAAATAGGCTTTGAAAGTTTGGGCATGAGGCGGAAATAACATATCAATCAATCATCTGAAAGTGGTCAAGTAGTAAAGCAAGAAAATTGCGCTGACCTTGCTTGGAGAGTTACCCCAATGAAAGGGTTCTACCGTGACCTGCAGGAAGATCTCATCCATGGGCACTAGGGTCACAAAGTACATGTGCGACTTCAACTCAGATTGTGAGGCCTTCTGGCCGTTGGGACGACATGGGTCATTCCGGACTCTATACTCATACATTGGGTGCTCCTTCATGCTAGTGGCTAGATGTTCCTCTCTATCCACGTCTTCAAGATCTACATACCTGTAAGTCCTGCATCCTTGAGATGGCAGACCACCTCCACCAACTTAGTGTTTTTCATGGAGAGCTCGGTCGCCGAGCTCTAAGATTGTAGCTCATGTGGCGGTTCATTTGTGAAAACATGCAAGCCCATCTCCGTATGTATCTTCGGGAGGTCTAAAGCATAAAACTAATCTCATTGCCATGACTCTGTCATCTGTGGCATTGGTAGCTTGAAGTATCCAGAGCCTGGACAAGGTTGAATGACCGCTCTGCCACAATCCGGAGTCTAGCCATTCTCCTTGTGAGGTTTCACCTCAAAGAAATAGCGCCGAAAGGCCAAAATGTAGGGTTGTTCCAAGAAAGCACTCACCTAGGGTAATGAAAGAGGCAAGATGTAAAACCCTATTTGGGGTGAGATGATGGAGTTGGCACCCATAGTAGGTCAAAATCCCTCGGACAAAGCTGTGTCGAGGCAGGGAGAGATTACGGTGGATGAAGGAAGTATGGACGACCAGTTTCCAATGCTAAGGCTCCGGACCTGTCCAATGACTACATGGTGAGCCATGACAAAACACACCATTTGGGCAGAAGTCACCTTGCGACTATCCCTATAGATGATTGACGTTGGTCATAGAAGACCTCCATCTCCCCGGTCCCTTTTGCGACGCACTTGCCAAGGCTAGGGGAGGAGGCTAGAAACTTGAGGTTTCCTCCGCTGCGATGCTCCCATGGCCAGCCACCGCGTCACTCCCGCTCATCCTGACCACCACAGGTCATGCTTCTCTGCCGCAATGGAGGACGAATATTAGGAGAATTGGAGGAAGGAGATGTGCTATTTGCACTTACCTCCATCGGTTTGTAAAGCCATGTGCGGATGTGAACTGGCGGCATTACTCCTGAATATTGCACCAAAACAAGAAGCAACACGTGGAGCATTAGCTCGGGAGACGAGTACAAAACTACCACTATCATGCAGTTTGGGCCTTGGCCCGTGGTCGAGAGCCTCTTCAGCGGCCCAACTGAGTGCTCAAATTTTGACTCTTCTCCGACGCAGGGATGTTCTTGCGGGCCATGGACACAAGGGACTCGCTACTTCAAGTCGGGTGTGACAAAGGTTGTGAACCTGGGGGCTATGGGCCCAAGGCCCTGTGAGATCACCATGCCTAGAGACATTACGCTAAGCCCAAGAATTCTGAAGATTGGACTGGAAGGTCGCGCATCCGCAGATCCCCAAGAATGCCTGAAGTTGTGCAAACGTTGGCGCTCTGGAAACATGAGGAGCCCACGTGGGTTCTCGTCCCCCAACATACTAAGACATTCCAACTATAAACAAGCTCGATAGCTACAGACACTACGGTTCACCAGGGGTGGCTTGCCTAAGGGAAGCCCGGCAACAGGCCCACCATGGGTCCACATGGCCTAAAAGGAGCCTGGCGAAAGGAGGGATCCTGGAGGCCTGGAAGGAGCTCAATATCATCTAGGAGTGCAAGCCAAGCAAGGTGGCGGTTGGAGGCCGGTTAGATTCATGTATACCCTAGCCCTCGTCATCTATATAAGACGGTCATGAGGGTTAGCGAGGCCATATATCTACTCTTGTAGAAACATACTCTCAGTAGTCACAGATCATCCCCCCCATTATAACCCTCGCACGAGGCACTCATCCATAAATACAAAATAAAAATAGGATGTAGGGTGTTACCCCTCAAGGGAGGCCCGAACCTGGGTAACTTCCTCGCGTGATTTTCGATCTGCTACTTCCGGCCACGTCCGCCACCCTGCCGAGGGTTCTCACAGTTTCACCTACAGTTAGATAGTATAACAACTAGCAATAGTCAACTACAATCCCGCACCAAGTAGACGAGGCACCCATCTTAAGTTTAGGTACTTAACAAAATATGCAAATATAGTGCTAGGGATACTTTCAACTAAACACATGGCCAAATCTTAGTTTCATGCCCCAAGTGGAATTAAAAAAATTCAAATATACATATCAATAGAGAAAAAGCAAGAACTAAAGGACATGTTCATGAATTTCTATAAGACATTTCATCACTAGAAATATAACATCTCAACTTCCAAATAGAAAAATATGGTAACTTCAAATTGTGAAGAAGATTAACCATGATACAAGACCTCCATCTTATTGTTCCACCTAAATTCTATACCACTTCATGACATCTCATTATATATTAATTTCCATTGATCTTTTTAAGGGATTATTAGGGACCATCCTCGTTATGCATTTTATTATGTATATGTCTTAATAAATTCAAATCATCTAAAGATCTATCATCAACTATTCATTGAAACAACAAAACTCGGCCATGAGGACGGGTATGGTCCACTTATTTACAAATGGAAAACTATTGACACATTGTAAATAATATCATTGTCTTAACACTTGCATGTAGTACTATATATTACAATGATAAGAGCCACGTACCCAAGTTATGGCATTTTCTTCGTCAAAAGTGTTCCCCGTGAACGAACTGGGCCCCTACATGAATGATGGCACCATTGTAAATCCTATGGTATATTTGATGCATCGATATGTGAATATTTTCTTGCTACCCTAGAAAATAGTCCCTTCACTTTTGTTTTGGTATTTCTTTTGGGACAATAGAATATTAAACTAAACACTTCTTTTTGTGGGCCTAGATTATCATGAACTATGAATTTTGCACGATCCAAGGGCTAGTATGGTCGATACCTCAAGTAAATAAGGAAGTAAATATTTATGGAATATGCTCATTAAAATCATGGTAAACAAGGTAGACATTTAATTACTAAAATATTCTTTGGAATAATGTTAAATATTATACTCCATTTAAAAAATATTATTCATAAGATGGACATATAATTATTGAAATATTTAAGTAGAAATTAATGATAACAATCTCACCGAGGAAATTTATATATTGGAGGCATTAATTTATGAGATATCCAAATTCAAGAACTTTAAATGCTCAATTCGATAGATATTGTAAAAGGATTGTGCGGACCACTCTCTTTTTAGGAATATCTTTTGTGGTTGTATCCTATTAAATTCATATCATCTAAAGATCTAGCACGAATAATGCAACCAAAACACTAGAAGTCGTCCATGAGAATTGTTGACCCACAAAATAGAAAACAATAGAGTATTTTTAATAGGTTTACAACAAAAATCAACCTACACAATGTAAACAATAGTATTATTTTAACACATGCATGCAGTATTGGGTTGAATTTGGTAAGATGAATCAAACCTACTGTAAAATTTGTAAACTATAACAAATAACTTTCAAATAAATTAAAATACTCCCAACTAAAGTTCGAGAATCTAGATGGCTTACCAGTTAAAACTCGTCTGAGACAAATCGAGATTGAAGTCTTTAAAATTCCCAAGAAGATCTTTGAGAGAATCTATAAAGAACAACACTTGCATAATGCTTAAAAAGGCAATAAATTTCCATAAGGACGGATCTACTCGGAGTAAGAAATTTGCACCTTTCTCTTCGCGATGGAAATAGATAGATAGGTATAGAGAGGGAGGAAGGGAGGGTGAGAGACAGAGTTTGTGTAAGGGAGAGAGAGCAATGTGCAAGAAAATAAGGAATTATCTGTATATATATATACTCGTGAAATGCATATATACTCATTAAAAACATATGTATTTACGCATTAAAAGCATATGTATTTACTCATGAAAAAGCATATATATATGTACTCATTAAAAGCATCATTAATAAGGTAGAAATTTAATAAAAATATTCCTTGGAAGAAAATTAATGATTATATTCATTAAGAGCAAGGTTGTTTATAAGATAGACATTTAATTATGAAAATATTTTAGTAAACATTAAATGATAATAATTTCGTTAAAACTTTATATATTGGCGACATTAATATAATAGGGATCCCAATTCATGAACTATAAATGTTCAAATATAGGTATTGTAAAGGGATTAATTGTGGGCTCACCCTTATTCTATACTAGATGATACCCCGCGCGTTGCAGCGGAATACATGTTTAAAATAAAAATAATTGCTTCTTCAAATAGATGTTCAGATAACAAAACATTCTTAAGGAAACCTATGTTGGGGAGAAGCATGAAACATGAAGCACGAATAATTATATGCCTAGAAATCATGGTTAGAACATGACAGTACACAAAGGAAACAGCCGTAGATATCATAATGTATTAAACATTTTATTAAATTAATTAATTAATCATTCCCTAGTAAACAAAAGGACATTAATTAAAGGGGAGTTTAAATGAAACGTGTCCATGACAAAACAAACTATGATTGATTTCACACATCCCTAGTAATCAAAGGGGAGTTTAAATGTTAGAGAAATACAATAGGCAACATGTATGGGCAAAGTACGATTAGTATTGCCAAAACCACACACAATTCTCAAAAGAAACAAAGTTAAGTACTTATGACTTATCAGTTTAGACAAAATCACACACTACAATCTTGAAGGAATATGACTCCCATCATTCCTCTTAATCATCATATGTCCCTGGAAAATATATAGAAGCATGCTTGATCTTACTACGAAAGGTTGTATATGCAAACAAACACCAGCAAAAAGTGTGCTTGTATCTTAAACTGTCGGCAAGAATTGTGTTAGCATAACTACATTTTGTTCTTGATTCCTCTTTTCCCCTGCATTTATAGGCAAAAGGAAAGAATAAATAGATGCTAAACATGAAGACTTTTATCCCAATGTTAAAGAAATTCACAAACCTTTGATGATCATACATAAATAAATTTGAGGGAAGAAGATGGGGTAGCTCACTGATGTTTGCCTTCCTCAGCTTCATTTCCTGCTGGCACCGTGAAAAAGCGTTTGAGGGAGCATGTGGCAGTACAAAGAAGGCATGTGGATCTGCAAAGAGAAAAATATGAACTAACATTGCCTCGTCCAAATATTATCCAATTTGTTTTGAAGGGCAACCGGGCAAGGGAAGGCAAATGAACGTAGCCTGTCCTGATCCAAAAATACGCCAAAAAATATTTAAGGACAGAAGATGGTTTCCACTAATAGTACTCGGCACATCAAGAACTGAAATTAGTTCTCCAACTATAAATTCCCGTGATAACAATACCACAAGAGGTTCCAAGATTTGAAATTAAGTTACGTGATAATTGAGGGAAGAGGAGGCACAACAAATTATCGAGGAAAGTGGATCAGGGAAAGAAACAAAGGGCACCTTGTTGCCGCTTCAGCTATTGATCTGCACCGGCACTCACGTGCTGGTCGCCGCGGATGGTGCGTAGAAGTCGCCCATTTTTCTGAACCTGCGCTTGTACACTGTCTGATAGGCCTACACCATCAATGGCATGTGTTGAAGTGGAACCGTCGAGGTCGTCGATTGCTCAGCGGCGTCGACGATGCACTGTGATGCAATCGATCGAGGCAGTTGTGTTTGGTGAGGTAGCGTACCTTCGCGGCGCTGTCCCGTGGGATGTGCTTCTCATCTTGGCGACGGATCTGGCCGGTGCGCCTAGGTACAGGGAGGGTGGTGGCCAGCTGAGCTACCGATGATGGCCTGCAATGGAGGGCGGGGTGGCGGCCGACTGCGCTACCAACGTCGGCCTGCAGCAGAGAGGCTCCATCACAATCGGCCAGATGCGGGCGGTGCTGCACCGGATCTTGGTGGGCTACCTTGCGGAGGGCTTGTCGTGTGCATTAATGCCCAAACGGTGGGTACCAGGGCACCGGTCGATGGTGCATGGCTTGTGGTTGATGGCGACAGTGGCGTATCGAGGGGGTAGTGGTGACTGGTGAGATCGCCGTCGTCGCCCTTTCTCCTCCCTGCTTGTTCTGCTGCCATTATCCTAGGGGAAGAGTAACAGAACAGCAGATCGTCTGACAGGCTGCTCTTTATGGGGTTTACACTAATGCGTCGGTTACCAAGCCGTGACCATAGTTGAATCACATAATTTGTAAAAAATAAAAAATAAAATAATTGTTGAGGTGGCACTTGCTGAGGTGGATAGCCTGCATGTCAAGAGAAATAGGATAGTGGGGATCAACTATTTAGGTATTATAGATTTGGGATGGGGATGTATCCTATTATATCCAAATCGTCTAATGACCAGTCCCCAACTATTCATTTGAAACACCATAACTCAGTCGTGAAGATTCTTGAAATGTATTGACGTCGGAACACTAATTTACCATAGAAAGCGACTCACACAACGTAAACAATCGTATTGTTGTAAAACATGCATGTAGTATGGGAGTGTTTGTTTTCATTTGCATCTGCATAGTAATGAGGTGAATCCTAAATACCCTAAATGGTGACAAGACGATGCTTCCCATTTTAGAATCCTGTAAAGGAGAGAATCTTCAACTAAATGGTGACAGAACCAGTGGCGGACCTAGAGAGTATTTGACTGGGGGCAAACTAATTGAGTGGGGCCATATTCTATACAAATTCAAAGAATTTATGTATATTTTCAAAAATCACAAGCAAAACTCATTGGGATTTCAATTTTTGAGTGGGGGCCTGGGCCCCCACTCACCTCTACATAGGTCCTCCCCTGGGCAGAACAAGACGAACCGACAGTTGCTGTCTCTTACGGCCTTGATTTTTTTTTCTATCGTTAACATGCACGAATACAACGGTCATGTTAAAATTTGGAAATTTGAGGGCTCATTTGGCATTTTTAAGACATTAAGTAAGTTTCTACCCATTTAATGATCGTAATTAAAATTTGGACTACATATACATGCAACAGCAAACCAAAATAGGTTGGGAAAATCATAGGTGTGTCTTTGTGTGCTTGTTTCTGCCTGATGCAATAAATTGGAATGAAATTTCAAACATCTTGGTGTCACGGCTTAGACGCAAAAAGTAAGAATCTTGGTTTTTAGATTCCAAAAAAAATCAAAAAATGTTTTGCATACATGAAACTTTGAATGATGGCAGGACATGGCACCAAGATGCCGTGATATTTTTTATCAATTTGAGTAACACAATAGGAGGATTAGTCCTAACTAATTTTTCTGCCACTTTTGTAGCCCAACTGGTTGCCTATGGTAGCTTTTATGATCCAAAAGATTAATTATGCTTCATTGACACCCTTTTGGGCTAGCAAAATATAATGAAACATTATGTAACATAAGTTCAACACACTTAACTAACATGCATACTAATAGTAATGTTCTCAAAGATGCACTCTTGAAACCCCTACTCGTCGGAGGACCGGTGCTGGTTGGGGCATCTCCATCCTCCATGGTGGTGCTCTGGGACCGGGGTACCCAGCCCGCTTGCTCATGCCCATAGCGCTGCATCATCAAGGGGCCCGGCGCGGCCCAGCGTCAAGGCTTCACAAGGCAAGGCCCTCTCGAGGGCCCTCTCCTCACAAGGCGAGCATCGGCAGGCGTCGTCAAGAGCTCCTGAGGGCTTCCCGCGGGGTGCCCTCCTCAGGCTGCCTCCTAAGGCCGCTCGCGGGGCAGACATCTCTATGCTCGCCACCCCGCCTCGCGATGCACGTGGGTGATGCGGATCGCAACAGATAGAGCCAGAAGGGCGCCAGCGGGCGCAGACAAGGGCACTTTCCTCTTTGGTGCTAAGAAAACAAGATATCTCGCCGGTTCCCAAAGCAATCCCTAAAGGTTGCCGTTCTAGTGCTACAAGACCAAGACATGGGCTCGCAAAGACGGAGGTCATCGCCGAGCTTGCCTGTGCGTCATGGACAGAAGCTTTGAAGGCGAACGCCACATTTAGTCAAGATAAGATGAACTACTGTCCCCTTTCAAATGTGTCCATTGTGGCATCCCTTCCCGCCTAGAGCTTTCGGGGGAAGAGGACCAAGGCGAGTATAAGTATAGGTTAGTCTCCACCATAGAGAGGGATCGAGTTCATCCACCCCTCAAGCCCGAAGTCGCTCCTGAAGCCTCCGAGAGCCTCTTGTACTAGTTCATACTCATCCTCCCTCGCGAGGCAATCCACCATAAAGCAGGAATAGGGTATTGCAGAGCAAGGTGGCCCAAACCTGGGTAAATCGTCGTGTTTTTTTCATCCTCCCTCTCCCTCGAGCACGTCGGAGCATCGCCGTGAGGCGGTGAGCAGCAGGGCTAGCGCAGCGGAGTTCGTCGCACACACCCCAGAGTTTGAACCTTTCTTCGGGTCCGCGGAGCCCCGATTCCGACATTTGGCGCGTCAGGTAGGGGTGTGCCGGTGTTCTTCCGCTTCGTTTCATCCCAGCTCCGCCGTTCCCTTGGCGATGCTCGTTGTCTTAAATCGGCGCAGCTGCTCGCCTTGCCCAGACAGAGCCTGCTGGTCGCGCCGGTCGCCGCCACTCTCCACCGGCCACGGCCAACGCTGCTACAGATCCCGCCGCTCACGAGCAGCAGGACTCTTCTCTGCCGCCCTCCGAGTCGCACTGCTACGCCTTCGCTCACCCCGGCCATGGCTTCGTCCTCCCATGCGTGGTTAACATTTTTTTCGAAATGCATGATTAATAATTTTTAAATACATGATCAAAAAAATTTACACACACATTTTGCTTTTTTTTCATACATGAGAAACATTCTCTATATACATATTTAACATTTTTTTAAAATGCTTGGTTGGATTTTTCAAAAAATTATGTAAAGTGCTTTTTGTAATATATTTATTTATAGTATTTATAAGTACAAAAAAGTAAAAACAAAGAAAAAACAAAATCAATAAGCATGGAAAAACACACAAAGAAACGAGGTCGTGGCATCCTGCGCGACTCTGACAGCCATTCTGGCGCTCACGTAGGGGCGCCGATAAAACTTAATCCTATTCGGCGCCTTTAGTGCCTGAAATAGTTGTTTTCTCAATCGGGCGCATACCACCCTCCCCCCTTCCCCCCAACACGATGGGTCGGCCCGGTTAGATGAGGCAATCAGAATTGAACCCACAACTTACTGGTTCGACACATCGTGTAGTAACCAATACGCTAGGGCACCTCTTCGTGAAACTTTGTATGTATTCCCGTTCTTCAATTGTGCCGCACATTGGTTTTATTCTTTTTTCTATTTCTTTCCCTTTTTCCTATTCTTTTAATTTTTTCAATAGTTCCTTTTCGTTTTTCACTTTATTTTCTGTTCTTTTTGTTTTATTTTTTCCCTTTTCAAAATAGATGAACTTTTTCCAAATTTTATAATATTTTACTTCAAATTTGTGAACTTTTTAGATTTTTTATGAACTTTTTTTGTACAATGATGAGAATTTTTCATAATCGATGAACTTTAACGTTTTTTGAATATCGATGAACAATTTTTCAGTTTGTGAAATTTTCCCGAATTTGAGAACCTTTTTTAAAAATCAATGATTTTTTTTCAAATTTGATGAACTGTTTTTTCAAGTTCAATGAACTTTTTCCAAAATTGGTGATCTTTTTTCCAAAATTGATGAACTTTTTCCCAAAATTGATGAACGTTTTTCAAAATGTTGAAATACTTTCGAGTTTACTGAAGATTTTAAAAAATCGGTGATCATTTTTCAAAATAAGTCGATATTTTAAAAAATTATGAACGTTTTTCCAAAGTAAATGATTTTTTTCAAAATTTTGAAATTTTTCTAAAATTTGGATGATCTTTTTATAATCTGTGATTTTTTATTTTGAATTCTTTTTTTTTATTATTCATTTTTTCTCAAAATTCAATGCTCAATGGTTGACCTCGTTAAGGGGTGACCGGTCAACCACAAACCGGTCGATCAGGGAAGCCGGGGGAAGCGCGTGTGGTAAGCGATCTGTTCGGCTTGTTGTTGGGCCGGCCCAAGTACCCAAGCGCGTGGGCGCTGGTTTGGTCTACTGGCGCATAAGGCGCCAGTGAGGAGGCCTCGGCAATAGAGGGGAGATTAAATGCTTGACAGAGCTCCTGGTCAGCGCCTTAGCAAAACGGGCGCTCACAGCCACTCTTCGAGTGGGCCAGCCCATCAAACACGAGCTACGCTCACTCAGGTCGTCTCATCGCTGGCTCGTTCGATCGATCCACCGGTTTGGTGATTGAGCGGTTGACTTCTGGAGAAGTGAGCCATGGACTGTTAAGCATTGATATTTTTGAAAAACTTTGAAAAAACATAAATTCAAAATATGGCAAAAAATAGTAAAACACGAATAAAAAACATAAACATGCAAAAATTTCAAAAAACTTGATAAATTTGCAAACTTGAAAATTCGAAACAAATCATATATTTTTGAAAAAAAAATCATCAATTTGAAAAGATGTTTATCGAATTTGAAAAAATAATTCATCAAGTTTACACAAAGTTCATCGGATTTGAAAAAACTTTCATTAAACTTGAAAAAAGATAATCTAATTTGGTAAAAATATTAATCTGTTTGAAATAATGTTCATCAAATTTGAAAAAGTTCATCAAATATAAAAGAACTTATCAAAGTTAGAAACAAAAGTTCGTCGAATTGGAATAAATCATCCATTTTAAAAATTAAAATCATTGAATTTGAAAAGGCTCATCGATATTTAAAAAAAATACAAATTTTGGAAAAAGTTCCCGAATTTGAATAAAAGTTTACGGATTTTGGGAAAAGGACCATCAATTTTGAAAAAAAAGTTCACGAATTTAGAAAAACTTCAAGTTAAAAAACTCATAAATTTGAAAAAAAAATGCTTTTAGGAAAACAAAAAATACAGAAAGAGAAACCGAATAAAAATATCATAAAACTGACCAGCGAACCAGGAAAAAAAACTACGAACTCAAGAAAGAAAAGTAAGGGGAAAGATCAAGTCTGTACAAGCGGGTAAGGTAGGCCAGTGGTTATTGTGGTGACCTTCGAACGAAGAGGTTGCGAGTTTGAACCCGTCACTTGCACTTTTTTCTGTATTCAATAGAAAAAACTACGAAAGTGATAGATCCCAAATGTTCGGGATTTGCCCATGGCAAATCCAACTTTTTTATGGCACTTTATTTGATGCGAGGATTGAAGTTGGCAAGCATGGCAACTGATGGGAAAATAAAAACTGAGGACAAAATGTCATGGTACCAACTAAGCTTGCCATACTCGCGTTAACTAAAGTTGTCATAAAAACGTTCAACTTGCCACGGGCAAATCTCATACGTTCGGGACTTATCGGGGTCCAAAAAATAAGGCATATGAGATGGCCCAGAGAGGAGCGAAGGGTGTGCGCCGGTTTACAATTTATGTTTTAACTGGCGCCTGAAGCGCCGAATAGGAAATGCTGGCGTTTGATGTGAGATTTTTTTTTATTTTGCACATGAGAACGTTCTGTTGGGCCAGTCCAAGTAGCTTCCTTAAGGTTAGTTCGTTTTTCTTCTATGTATTACATTTGTTCGTCTTTTTCATATTTTAGACAATATTCTAGATACATTTATACAAAGGCTCGGTTTACTTGAAATAAAAAACTGCAAATTTGACAAACGTTAACACAGTGTAGACACAATTGTTGTCGTAATTTCAAAATTTTGGCGACAGTATTAAAAATGTTCACGTGTTAATTTTATGTAACAGTAAAAAAAACATTAAAGAATGTAAAAAAACTAAGTAATTAAAAAAGAATCTTTTGTACCATTAAAAAAAGTATGTTCTTTTAAAAATTATTCACCTGCTTCCTAAATGCTTCTGACATTTTAAAAATACTTATACAATGTATAATATGTTGACGTAGTTTCAGAAAATGTTTCTATAATTCAAAAAATATATTAACATGTATTAGAAAAATGTTTAACACGTGTTCAAAAAGATGTTAAAAAATATGTAGTTGACAAAATATTAATAATGTATTTGGAAAATGCTAAACATCTATAAAAATATTTTGGATGTATAAAAAATGTAAAATATGTATAAAATAGACATGAAAACATATATTGAAAAAAATATGCTAATCATGTATTTAAAAAATGTTCAACGTGTATGAAACATATGTGTGAGGTGTAAGAAAAAATGTACGTGTGTGTGAAAAAAACATAGAAAATCTGTACAGAAACATAAAAACCAAAACCAAAAAAGAAACCATTGAAAACTAACACAAACAATTGTTGAAAACCAACACCGAAAAGCAAAATAAAATAAAAGAAAAAATAAAAATAAAAATAAAACGAAAAAACCATGGAAAGCCGGTAAAGCAACACAGAAAATTGAAAAAAGATGGAAACAAACATAGAAAACACACAGGAAAAAATTAAACGTAAAAAAAATGCTCCTGCAGGAACCCATATTTGGCCGGCCAAGTAACCCCGATGTGAAAACCCTTGAGGCGAGGCGGAAGATAGCGTCACAATAGGCAATATAGAGTCATGCCGACCCGAGAGGCAGGATGACTAACTTGTCTTGGGCTACGCTTATGTATGGTCGAGTGCGCTTTATAATGGGCTTGTTTGTTAGCCGAGGGAATATGTTGACGGGCTGTATAGTTAGCACTTGTATGGCTCTTTTGTCCGGGGCTCCAGGACACCACAATGGCCAAGGCATAAGAGCATGCGCAACAATGGGTGATAGTTTTCTCAAACAAAAAGTCTGAAAAAATGTTTCCTGGAAGATGGGGTGATGATTTTTCTCAAAATGAATAAATTGGGTGACAATTAGTGCATCTTAGTCTCTTAGATGAGGTGGCAGAAAGAGAAATTGTTGATTGAGAGAGTTATAGTTGATACGCTATGTTTTATCGATGTCATCCACGTCCTCCCGTTTATTGTACTTTCCTTTAACTTTTTGCTACCTCTATGGCTATTGTTGTTCTTGTCGTCCTTCACAATTAGTGTTTACCATTGTTGACGTGCCTCTATCGCGCACCACTTTCTATGGCAGGGAAGATGTCCATCATTAATGTTGAACTAGAGCACCACAATAGTGTTGGGGAACGTAGTAATTTTAAAAAATTTCCTACGCACACGCAAGATCATGGTGATGAATAGCAACAAGAGGGGAGAGTGTTGTCCACGTACCCTCGTAGACCGAAAGCGGAAGCGTTATAACAACGCGGTTGATGTAGTCGTACGTCTTTACGGCCCGACCGATCAAGCACCGAAACTACGGCACCTCCGAGTTCTAGCACACGTTCAGCTCGATGACGTTCCCCAGACTCCGATCCAAAGAAAGTGTCGGGGAAGAGTTCCAAAATCGGCCTGCAGGCGTGGTAATGATGATGATGTTCTACCGACGCAGGGCTTCTCCTAAGCACCGCTACGATATGAACGAGGTGGAATATGATGGAAGGGGGCACCGCACACGGCTAAGGAACGATCACAAAGATCAACTTGTGTGTTATGGGGTGCCCCCCCTGCCCCGTATATAAAGGAGGGAGGGGGAGGTGCGGCCGGCCCCTAGGGGTGCGCCTGGAGGAGTCCTACTCCTACCGGGAGTAGGACTCCCCCCTCTTGCCTTGTTGGAGAATGAAAGGGAAGGGGGAAAGAGGAAGGGGCCGCCCCCTTCCTTGTCCTATTAGGACTAGGGGGGAGGCGGCGCGCGGCCTGCCCTGGCCTGCTCCCCACGTCTCCCTTAGGGCCCATGAAGGCCCATTAGCCCCCCGGGGGTCCGGTAACCACCCGGTACTCCGGTAAAATCCCAATTTCACCCGAAACGATTCCGATATCCAAATATAGGCTTCCAATATATCAATCTTTATGTCTTGACCATTTCGAGACTCCTCGTCATGTCCATGATCACATCCGGGACTCCGAACAACCTTCGGTAGATCAAAAACTATAAAGTCATAATATAACTGTCATCGTAACGTTAAGCGTGCGGACCCTACGTGTTCGAGAACTATGTAGACATGACCTATAACTGTTTCCGGTCAATAACCAATAGCGGAACCTGGATGCTCATATTGGCTCCTACATATTCTACGAAGATCTTTATCGGTCAAACCGCATAACAACATACGTTGTTCCCTTTGTCATCGGTATGTTAGTTGCCCGAGATTCGATCGTCGGTATCTCAATACCTAGTTCAATCTCGTTACCAGCAAGTCTCTTTACTCGTTACATAATGCATCATTCTGTAACTAACTCATTAGTTACATTGCTTGCAAGGCTTATAGTGATGTGCATTACCGAGAGGGCCCAGAGATACCTCTCCGATAATCGGAGTGACAAAACCTAATCTCCAAATATGCCAACTCAACATGTACCTTTGGAGACACCTGTAGACCTCCTTTATAATCACCCAGTTACGTTGTGACGTTTGGTAGCACACAAAGTGTTCCTCCGGTAAACGGGAGTCGCATAATCTCATAGTTATAGGAACTTGTATAAGTCATGAAGAAAGCAATAGCAATATACTAAACGATCAAGTGCTAAGCTAACGGAATGGGTCAAGTCAATCACATCATTCTCCTAATGATGTGATCCCATTAATCAAATGACAACACATGTCTATGGTTAGGAAACATAACCATCTTTGATCAATGAGCTAGTCAAGTAGAGGCATACTAGTGACATTAAGTTTGTCTATGTATTCACACATGTATCATGTTTCCGGTTAATACAATTCTAGCATGAATAATAAACATTTATCATGATATGAGGAAATAAATAATTAGTTTATTATTGCCTCTAGGGCATATTTCCTTCAGTCTCCCACTTGCACTAGAGTCAATACTCTAGATTACACAGTAATGATTCTAATACCCATGGAGTCTTGGTGCTGATCATGTTTTGCTCGTGGAAGAGGCTTAGCCAACAGGTCTGCAACATTCAGATCCGTATGTATCTTGCAAATCTCTATGTCTCCCACCTGGACTTGGTCCCGGATGGAATTGAAGCGTCTCTTGATGTGCTTGGTCCTCTTGTGAAATCTGGATTCCTTTGCCAAGGCAATAGCACCAGTATTGTCACAGAAGATCTTCATTGGTCCCGATGCACTAGGTATGACACCTAGATCGGAAATGAACTCTTTCATCCAGACTCCTTCATTTGCTGCTTCTGAAGCAGCTATGTACTCCGCTTCGCACGTAGATCCCACCACGACGCTTTGTTTAGAACTGCACCAACTGACAGCTCCACTGTTCAATATAAACACGTATCCGGTTTGCGATTTAGAATCATCCGGATCAGTGTCAAAGCATGCATCGACGTAACCATTTACGACTAGCTCTTTGTCACCTCCATAAACGAGAAACATATCCTTAGTCCTTTTCAGGTATTTCAGGATATTCTTGACCGCTGTCCAGTGATCCACTCCAGGATGACTTTGGTACCTACCTGCCAAGCTTATTGCTAAGCACACGTCAGGTCTGGTACACAACATTGCATACATGATAGAGCCTATGGCTGAAGCATAGGGAACATCTTTTATTTTCTCTCTATCTTCTGCTGTGGTCGGGCATTGAGTCTAACTCAACTTCACACCTTGTAACACGGGCAAGAACCCTTTCTTTGCCTGATCCATTTTGAAATTTTTCAAAACTTTATCAAGGTATGTACTTTGTGAAAGTCCAATTAAGCGTATTGATCTATCTCTATAAATCTTGATGCCCAATATGTAAGCAGCTTCACCGAGGTCTTTCATTGAAACACTTTTATTCAAGTATCCCTTTATGCCATCCAGAAATTCTATATCATTTCCAATTAACAATATGTCATCTACATATAATATCAGAAATGCTACGGAGCTCCCACTCACTTTCTTGTAAATACAGGCTTCTCCAAAAGTCTGTATAAAACCATATGCTTTGATCACACTATAAAAGCGTTTATTCCAACTCTGAGAGGCTTGCACCAGTCCATAAATAGATCACTGGAGCTTGCACACTTTGTTAGTACCTTTTGGATCGACAAAACCTTCCGGTTGTATGAACACGAGCACGCATTCCGTTCCGACCCAGCCGGTTGGCTCCCCATGAACACGACGACGACATTGTTTCTCCGTTCCGACCCAGCCATGTACGTATGCGCGAGTAGGCGTTCGAGACCCTGCCCGTATGTACGTATGTGGCCGTACTTTCTTTCTTGCACCCTGGCTGCTGTACGTACGTGTACATGCTACGTGCGCGCCTCTACTACGACACGTGTGCGCCTCTACAACGACCAATATATATGTACGTACACGTTCGCGACCAGAATGACAACGCTACGTACGCTTCGACCAGGTGGGTCCCGGTATCGTGCACTTCCTTGCCTGCGAAGATGTAGCTGGTGGGTCCCAGCAGTCAGGGGGCGAATCATTTTTTTTGCCCAGACGCACTTCCTTGCGTGCGAAGATATAGCTGGTGGGTCCCAGCAGTCAGGAGGAAACATTTTTTTCGCGAAATATAGTGGCCAGTCCGGTGGGTCCCAGCTGTCAGGTGGAGGAATCATTATTTTCTGCGTAATAAGGAGGCACTTCCTTGCTGCGCCCGTGGACCCAGCTGCCAGCCTCTCCACATACAGTCCACGTCCAATGGAAGTCGTTCCTTGACCACGTTGACAACGCCGCGCCGAGAGCACCAGGGCGGTGGACTGCGGCGAGGCCTAGGAAGGGGACGACGGGGAGCCAGGGAAGACGCGGCAGATGGAAGCCAGCGTGGAGAGAATCTGAGGTTCACCGTTCGGCTGCGGTGTGAGGCTGCCATCGCCACAGGGCCTGGCCAGCGGTGGGAATAGTAGGGGCGGTGAGGCCTCCGCGGCAGCACAGCCGGCCACGGGAGGCAGGACCATGCGGCATGACCAGCGCTGCTTTGGGCGGCTGGAGCAAGAAGACCAGAGGTTGAAGAAGCACTACGACCGTTGGATGGACATCGTACGGTCACTGGAGCTAGAATCATTCATATTGACTAAAGTTGACAAAGGCCCCCGTCCCAGTCAACTTAGTAGGCCCACAAGTCAGCCTCCCACCACGATGGGTCCTAGCTAGCAGGGGGAGTATTCATTTTTTGTGCGTAATAACGAGGCACTTCCGGTGGGTCCGAGCTGACAGCGGGGGGAACGTTTTTTTTCGTGAAATATGGTGGCCCGTCCGGTGGGTCCTAGCAGTCAGGGGGGAAACGTTTTTTTCGCGAAATAAGGTGGCCTGTCCAGTGGGTCCCTGCTGTCAGGTGGAGGAATAATTATTTTGCGCGTAATAAGGAGGCACTTCCTTGCGGCCGCATGGACCCAAATTGTCGGCCTCTCCACGTCTGACAAGATTTCTTCCGATGGAAGTCGGTCGTTGACCACGTTGACCACGCCGCGTCGAGAGCACCAGGGCGGTGGTCTGGACGACGGCGAGGCCTAGGAAGGGGACGACGCGGAGCCGGGGAAGACGCAGCAGTGGAAGCCCGCGCGGAGAGGAGTACGAGGGTTCACTGGTTCGGCTGCGGTGTGAGGCTGCCGTCGCCGCAGAATAACAGGGGGTGTGGGTGAGTAGAGGGATGGCCTGGCCAGCGGTGGGAGTAGTATGGGGGCGGTGAGGCCTCCGCGACATTATAGCCGATAATGGGAGGCAGGAGCACGCGACACGACCGGCACTGCTTTGGGCAGCTGGAGCAAGAAGACCAGAGGTTGAAGAAGCACTACGGCCGTTGGATGGACATCGTACGATCACTACAGCTAGAATCATTTATATTGACTAAGTTGACAAAGCCCTTGGTACGCGTCAACTTAGTAGGCCCACAACTCGGATTTGGCAGAGAACATATAGCCCATTTGCGATTTGTAAGAATGTACAGCCCATTTTTTAATTCTAACGGAATTTACTACAGCCCATTTACAGTTTGTTAAAAGTATAGCTCAATTTCTAGCTAGGACAACGATTAATAATTTCAAACAACCGCTCAAAACAGAATTCAAAAAAAATTCCCACATTTTGATGGGATCCGAAATATTTTTATCCAAAATTTCTAGTCAGGTTAAATATAATTTCAAAATAAAGTTGTATTACGTTAAAATCCAACGAAATATTACTTGGCGCAACAAGTAAATGTGAACTAAAATTTTCAAATTCCAAAAATAATATATTTTTACGTGTTTGGTGCATAGTAACTGCCCAGTTATTATAATTACATCCCATTTATTATTTCTTAAAGTCCATTTTCTTGTTAAGCCTAATGCATACCTCCTAGGAAAGTTTGCAGCCCAGCGGGGCGGAGAATAACAAGTTGACCCGGATATTGTGTACAACTGCCGGCCCAGTTGCATTGCTGATGTTGAAAAAAAAGGCCTGTGTAGTACAGTACAACCTAACATGGTTACTCAGCCCACATTCAGCGACGCCGGAAAGGCCCAAACAAGGCTTCTGTATAACTTTTTGAAGTCACTGAGCTCAATTAATAACTTACGAAAAAATTAGATTACAGTGGAACCTAATCAAAAGCTGTCACGAGCAAATAAATAATTCAACGGGTCCCACATGTGCGTGTGCGCGTGTGTGCGTGTGTGTGTGTGAGAGAGAGAGAGATAGAGAGAGACCCATCGGTCGATGCTCGTAAATACATCTTTCAGCCATATGCATTGCTGATGCTCAGTAAAAGCTTATATAGTTGACACAATCATATAGAACATCATAGCACACTGAACTTGCATACAAAAATTTCACGCAGGCGGCACAATCAGGATGGAAGCAGTGGATCGCTACGGGAAGGGCTATGTTGAAACCAACGAAGTCGTACATAACGGTTCATCGTCTTTATCAATGATGGGGAAATGTCTTGAATGTTGTTCAAAGAAAACAGACATATGTCACAATAAGTTCTGCTAGCACATTAAGTTGACGTACAACCCTTTCTAAAATAAGTTCAGGTACAAAATTAGAACAAGTCACAATCAAATGTACTGGCATATCAGTGCTTCACACCCGTAGCTCGGATTTAACTAGTATCTGACAAGATTCAGATGTTACCTCAAATTAGAGCACATCCAGGCAGCCAGCCCTGCCTCTTCTCCCAAAGAGGCAGTGGCCTCCGCCCAGCGATGGAGTAGGCCCTATGCCATCCATCATTCCGAGCAACAAGGAAAGTCGGCGTTGACTCCTGTAATGGACGTCGTCGATGGACCACACCAGCGGCGGCGGCAGGACTTCGATTGATGGATTGACCACTTCTTCGACATGCACGAACACTCGATACAGGTACATCCCTAACGTGGTCTGCGGCGGCCTTGGTGGCGACGAATAGTACAACCCCGGTTCCTGCACCGGTATCTCAACACCAATCACCTTCTGTATGGTGGACAGCTTCTTCATCCATGCCATAACCGTCAGAGCCCAGCTGTCTAGAGGAACAAACATACTTACAAGCTCACATCCAAGGTCGTTGATAAGCTCGTTCATGGACTCGCTGTTCCAAGCACGTCGAGGCATGCCGTGGAAGGTAAGCTTTGTTAAAAACTCAAGCTCAGAGGGCACCGAGCCCCATCACAGGTGCCACCGATCAAAGCTCACCGGTAGCGCCATCGCAGAACAAGCGCCGGGAAGATTCAAACACACGATTGCAATGAAAGTTGTCCGGAACCTGACGAAGAAATCAGCCGGTGGCGGACAGACTTCGACGAGCAAGTCACTTATTTGGATGCCGTGCACAATGCCAAGAGCTTTAACAAGGTCCTCCGGCGAGACGGAAGGCTAGTCGCCGTTGATGGTTACCATCAGCACTTTTCCGGCAAACTGGTCATCAAGCGCCGCCATGCCACTGTTGAGCGATAGCACGCAGCGACCGAAGGCAGGACGGACCTCAAGATCTCCGGATCGGAGATCCGCGTTGACCGGCGACATGATAGTGCGCTTGAGTACAGGGAGTACTGAGGAGGATTTGGGGAATCGGGTAGGAATCGAGATTCGAGAGGTGGGGAGGCGGGAGGCGGAGATGGAAAGGTAGCATGAATTTCGAGCACGCCGCCAATATGCTCTCGGCGCATAGCGCTGCAAAACACCGGTGGCGCCCACATGTCGGCCTAAGAGTCCTTATTCTTTCTTTTTTGGAGAGCCCGGCCTTTTTTTAGGATCTTTTGAGAGCCCGGCCTGAGAGTCATAATTGACCTGTTTGGCATTGCGTTACTACTCGACCCATATTCAACGACACCTCACTGGCCCAAACAAGTGTAAATCATCGAAAAGAAACTGAGCTCAAATTATATAACTTGAAAAAAGAAGATATACTCTGAACACTGGAGAATGGTGATGCCCTCATTTAGCCCACCAGTAGTTCGAGACAATAAACAGTTCGAAGCAACGATATATACAACATTCAAACACTGACTAGTGACTACTACTAACATAAACAGCAAGACAAGATAGTTCATAAGAAGTCTTGCTACACCACCAAAACGCACCCATCTGCAGCGCTCAGACTCTCGTGATCCGCATTTAGAATGACATTCTAAATGTAGCAACTATTACATAGTATGAGTGACATCGATGAGGTTGACCAAATGACAAGGAATATGCATAACAAAAGAAAGAACTACCCATCTAGAACCAGCAGCAAAGACAACAAAGTCATTCGAAGAGATGATCCAACACCATCATAATTTGCAGCCCCGCTTCAGCGACCAGTGATCCGGAGACACCAGTACTCCACCCTTTCGATGCAACAGCCCAATTAATTACCTATCAACCTGAAGGCTTGAACCACATCACTGCCTGTCGTAATTGAGACATCCAAGGATCAAAGTTAATCCGGATGCCTTTGTCATTCTCACCTTCTTTTGGCTGTAGGCTGTATCATTGACAATCAGGGGAGTTTGCTCCCGAACTCCTAGGGCTCGCTGCGTGAACCACAGTTTTCCATAGCAAACAGATCCTTTCTGCCATCAAGGTCCTTGCCAACGGTGATCTCCTGGTTAATCGGATAATTGAGTCCGAGAAACAGAGAGTGTGAACCAAGGCTGTTTACCCGCCTCCAACTAAAAAATCCTAAAGGCCCCAACAAGCTGGTATCCTGCTCATAGACGTAACAGCCACTGTCCGGATACTCACGTATTACACGGTGCTTGTATACAGTGGGTTTTCTGCAATATAACTTTTCCGGCTCATGTGTCCGAATGATCATCAGTCTTTTGCCGTCGTCTGATCGAGCGAGGAACCAGTTGTGCTTCCCTGTTTTTGGCAAAGGTGGTGTGATTACAAAGGGCAGTAACTGTAGGGACACTTCATCATATCAAAAAGGACAGGCATTGTTAATGTAAGATCAGCATTGTTTAGAGTATGAGTAGGATAATGCAAGAAACAACATTGATATGTCCCTGTTGGAACTGGGAGGGAAATACAGGGAAATGTATACTGGGTTCGAAAATATAGAAGTGTCATGCATGGTTATACTCATGTTATCTCGCAATCGATTCTTCACAGGAAACTACCATGTCATGCATGTTATGTAATCATGTTCTGTCCTCACAAACAAATTCTTCAAGGTAACTAACAGACCATGCATTGTTATATACTCGTGTTCTATGGGCAAAATTTTTGTGAGGATATTATTCTAGCCATTGATTGCTGAAGGGCGAATATAGGTATGTACACATGGTAAGCATTGCAGGATTTCACTACTTCGAAATATAGAGTTCTCCATATGCACATTTACTTCCCTAATGTATAGTTAGATGAAACCAACAGTGTGGTGCATATTTCTACATCATGAAAATGAGGAAACTAACATGGCCATTGATACACACTCATATTTAGTAGTAGTATATAGATTACTGTAAAATAAGGATAATATCCATATATTCCTAACCGTTTGATTATTCAGGGTACAAATTGGCTGTAATGACATGGTCACAATCGCATGAATTAACTCATTCCAAATATAGCTAATTTACAGCGTCTCTAATACATTGCCATAGTTCTACTCAAATTCTGCTCAAACAGGGATATGCCAATCATCACAAAAAGTTCAAACAATGTCATGGCGTCATCATTAACATGAGACGGAAACAACTTACACCGCCGTCCCAACAATACGTGGTGCCATCTGCTTTGTCGATCGTGTGGATGATGCCATTGTGTTCAATAGCATCACAGAAGTGTGTATCAGCTTTGAGAATGGTCCACTGCGAGCCGAGTTGTCTCCAGCTAAATAAGGCACCGACGTAAAGATAGGCGAGTCCGCGGTCGAACAAGGCAATTAGCTTGAAGTTTGCGTAATTCGCATGTCATGTGGGCACTTGGCAGATTACAATCTTCTACAAAACAAGGTCCGTCGAACTGACGTAGTAATCTAGATGACTTGGACCGCGATGGTAATACTCTATATAATCCAACGGAGGAAG
This sequence comes from Aegilops bicornis, assembly GCA_021605145.1. NCBI lineage: Eukaryota > Viridiplantae > Streptophyta > Magnoliopsida > Poales > Poaceae > Aegilops > Aegilops bicornis. Next base: position 840,580,915 of record CM038670.1, on the reverse strand, counting down.
GATAATCTCATGGGAATTCTGGAAGTTCACGAGCACCAACTTTTTACCGTCTTCTCTGAAGGCAGCCATCCAGTGGGAGTTCATGCCGACCTAGTACATACCTGCCAAGAAGTTTTGGGCGATGGTGATCGGATCGATGTCGAGGGAAATGATGTACGGTGACCCACGACATACCTGCAAAGAAGTTTCGGCTAATGGAGATCGGATTGAAGTCGAGGGGCATCATGTACGCCTCCGTATCATGGTGAGCCAATCTCGCAAGACCAGATAGCAGCAAGCAGGGTGTCTTGAAAAGCTTAGGCCTTGCTTCGACGATGGTCGTGTGTATGTCCCTCGAGCATGCAGCCAGCCGCAGGGCGCTCAACATATCCATACACGAACAACAGAGGTCGAGGATGTCACTGGGGAGATTGCTCCAATCGCGGCTCATATGGATGCTTTGCGCGGTTCGCGTTGACCATGGTGGAGTTTGGAAGGGGCTTGATTTACGGGGAGAAGGATGTCGGTCTTTGGAGCGGCTAGCAAGGGAATAGTGGTACTTTGGGGAGGCGAGTGAGGCGACGGGACACGGGGGCACAGTGAGATGGAGACGGAGACGGAGACGGAGAAGGAGATGGAGATGGAGTGGTGCTATGGGAGCAGAGAGGGAGACGAGGCGAGGCGCCAATGTGTTGTACAACGGCGGTGACAGATCGCACGGTGCATGTGGTGAGTCGACTTTGGTAACTGAACACGCCGCCTGGACTAGTGTCAGGCGCAGGGTGTTGTCACTTCACTGTGAGGACGAATAGTATTTTGACCATCAAGTGTACCACAGTTGTACTACTACTACTACTAGTAGGAACATGAGCACTCCAGTATTGTATAGCGGAAATAGGTCTCCCGTGCTAGCATGCATGTTCACTTCATTGTTCGTGTATCATCCATATTGCAGCGTAACCAAATTCTCGTGTGTGCCCAATCAACGCCGTGCAGCGATGCATGCGATGGTCGTTACGGTGCATCAAGGGCGACATGCGATCGTTCCACACTTGAGAAGAGGAAAAATGGAAAGGTAGAACGCGGCGGTAGAGGAAGAGAACGCTGGCTAACGAGGCTGGGAGGGGATCGAGCAGGAAGTTAATGCTCCACGCCTAAAGGTTTTGGGAAAACCTGATTTTCATAAGGTGACTTATACACCTAAACGGAGGGAGTATTCCTTAACCAGAGAATGTTGTGTCTCCCACTCACGCGCTCAAAAAAAGAAGCTACGACACATTTTTTTATCTGTTTGTGTTGGTCCCACCTATCACGAAGGATGGGCACGTACACGAACAAGCATGACTCATCAGTCTACCTGCATAGCCTTTTCGTTTAGTCTACCTAGCCGTCTAATCAACTGCCTGCACGCCACTTCTCCCATTTACTTCTCCATCGGGAACCGATTCTCCTCGGCTTCTTCACCTCCCCTTCGTCTTCATTTGCATCCAAACCCCACTGCGTTCACATTATTTTAACCTCTTTAAATAATCATCTACTACTTCAGTGAGACTAGCCATCTAATTCTAATTCTCCAAACCATAGCCCTCCGTTCCAGCGGTTCCAAATGGCGAAAGAGATCGAGATGCAGGTTTTTAGCGTCCAACATGTCCTCATCGAAGGCTCAATGCACATAGTTGCCACCGTCACCGTCCACCCAAGGGTTGTTCGGCAGTGGATCAACAATGTATCCAACTCCCTCGTAAAGGTAGAGAGCGAGGGTCATCGGTCTCGACCACGAGTACACGGAGCGTGCCCTGGGAAGATCCGGTAGCGCCCGCCGTCCTTCAGCTGTGTCTCGAAGATGATGTTTTGGCGTACCACATCATACACTCGCCCTCCATACCAGGTGAGCTTCACGATTTCTTGTCTCGGGAGGACGTATAGTTCTGTGGGGCAGCCATCAAAGGGGACAAACAGAAGCTGGAGCCGTACAACCTTGATTTGAAAAGCATCGCTGGCCTACAAACCAGAATCAAAATTACTGTAGAAGATTGTGATAAACAGACACCATCCCTATTCGACGTAGCAAATTTTGTGCTCGGTATAAATCTTCAGAAGGGTGACGAGACGGTGGCATTAAGGTCGTCTGGATGGGAGAATTATCCCTTGACGTATGAGCGGATAAAATATGCTGCCCTCGATGCCCGTGTGAGTTTCGAGATAGCTGCAAGGTCCAAAGAGCTTGTTGCGAAGCCGCCTCCCACAAAGAATGAGAACAAGAAGAAGAAGAAAATGCTGCACCAGCAGGAGGGCATTATGGATGGATGAACTATTTCCTCTCTTGTAAAAAAAATATTCCCTCTCGGTGTATATTGATATAGATGGACTATTTCGATGGTGTGCATGTCTTTGGAACAGAGTAGTAGCGTGGGTCAGCTTGACTATAAGGAACTATTTATCCGCATATATAGTTTTCCCCGCTACTCCTTCCAGTGATCGGTATCACGGTGCATGTGTCCGTGAGACATGACAGCTTGTCCATGGAAGTTCAACTACGGCGACCATCACGTTTCATCTCGCGATTCCCACGACGCCTCTCGAACCCACGGCACCACGCCCCCCGACGTGCACCTCACCCCTCTCGGCCACACCGCCCCTCTACCTTTGTGTGCATGACATGTGGGCCACCTAAAATGCCATGAGCATCAAGTTTCTACCACAACCACACGCGCTTCCCACGACGCCGCTCGAACCCATGAAACCACACGTCCCCCGACTTGCGGCTCACCCCTCTTGGCCCCACTGCCCCTCTGCCTTCGGGAGCATTACATGTGGACCAGTCACCTATCAGATCCACATGTCATTGACTCAAAGGTAGGTGCAGTAAGCTGGCTTCAGTCCCGACGACCACGAGAGGAAATGTAACTCCTGCGCCGGGGCTTGTGGTGCTCCAGCATGAACTCGTGCCAAACTCGAGATTTGTTTCTTTACTATACATGCACGCATAGCGATTTAATGGACATTGTAATCTCAACATGTGATGGGGAGCTCTAAATTTGAATTTGAAACTTATAAAACGAAAAGATTCAAAACAAATAAAGCGGGAGAGAGGGAGTATATTGTAGGATGTGTCCCACACTACTACTACCAATGTCTTTGGCCCGTGCGTTGCAATGGATCCAAAGTAGTAGAATAATACTTGTTCACGTGCTTGAAATATAAACACTCTAGTTTTGATATACATGTGTCGTGAGACATGACAGCTTGTCCATGGAAGTTGAACCACGGCGACCATCACGTTTCTTGTTTCTACCACTGCCACACCCACACGCGATTCCCACGACGCCGCTCCAACCCACGGCATGATGTCCCCCGACGTGGACATGGATCCTCCGGCGTGGCTATCACCGCCTTGCCACCGCCTTTCCTTCGCTGACAAAGGGACCCACGCTTATGGGTCCCACATATCGATGATGTAATGGTAGGATTGTTCGCGTCGAGGATCCTCATCCCCGACGTGCCCCTCATCCTCTCGGCCCCACCGCTCCTCTGCCTTTGTGTGCATGACATGCGGGCGGCTGAATCATGGCGACCATCAACTTTCTCTGACAGACACACCCGATTGGGCGCGGTTTGCCTGCTCCGCTGTTGTGCTCCGATCCGTACTCCGCACCGCCAATTTTCATCCGGTAATTTGTGACACATTTCGTCTCGGGCATCAATCCTCGGTGGAGTACTTATGTACTACTGGTAGTACTGCGGTGTGGCCATCTATGCCTCAGAACGCCCGGACGCCACCGTGGCACCTCGCCACGACCGCGCCACCACTGGCCGGTTCATCTCGAAAGAGTGAGTCACGAACCACGCCACCACCATGAGAATGACATGTGGGCCAGCCGCATTTAGGGTCCGCATGTCATTGACTCATAGGCCGGACACTAAGCAACTGAAGTTCGGTCCTGTGGGCCCCGAGAGGGAAATGTAACTCCTGCGGCAGGCCTTGTGGTGCTCCTTGATCTGAGCTCGTGCCAAAACTGGAATTTGTTTCTTACTACTACCAACTAGTACTAGTAAGGTACACGTGCATTGCACGCATGAGATTCTGGTGGTTTGTGCAATGCTTCTACATGTGGAGTTTTCTGGATTCTAACATGTGGCAAAATCTGGTGGAATGTAAGGTTAGGCAAGTTTGATTAACTTAGGTGAGTGTTTGGTTCAAGCCACACCTTAGGCAAGCCACACTAAGGCCCCACATGACATACACACAAAAAATGTGGCAAGATTCCCTTGGGCTTGCCAACTTGTGGCTCTCATTTTGAAGAACTAATAACTTTGCCTAAGCTTAGTTGTGGCAAAGTTAGTCATGAATTAAGTTCAACCATGGAGTCTTCTAGATTATACATGTGGCAGAATCTGTGAAGGAAATATGCCCTAGAGGCAATAATAAAGTTATTATTTATTTCCTTATATCATGATAAATGTTTATTATTCATGCTAGAATTGTATTAACCGGAAACATAATACATGTGTGAATACATAGACAAACAGATAGTCACTAGTATGCCTCTACTAGACTAGCTCATTGATCAAAGATGGTTATGTTTCCTAACCATAGACATGTGTTGTCATTTGATTAATGGGATCACATCATTAGGAGAATGATGTGATTGACATGACCCATTCCGTTAGCTTAGCACTTGATCGTTTAGTATATTGCTATTGCTTTCTTCATGACCTATACATGTTCCTGTAACTATGAGATTATGCAACTCCCGTTTACGGAGGAACACTTTGGGTACTACCAAACGTCACAACGTAATCGGGTGATTATAAAGGAGTACTACAGGTGTCTCCAAAGGTACTTGTTGGGTTGGCGTATTTCAAGATTAGGTTTTGTCACTCCGATTGTCGGAGAGGTATCTCTGGGCCTTCTCGGTAATACACATCACATAAGCCTTGCAAGCATTGCAACTAATGAGTTAGTTGTGAGATGATGTATTATGGAGCGAGTAAAGAGACTTACCGATAACGAGATTGAACTAGGTATTGGATACCGACGATCGAATCTCGGGTAAGTAACATACCGATGACAAAGGGAACAACGTATGTCGTTATGCGGTTTGACCGATAAAGATCTTCGTAGAATATGTAGGAACCAATATGGGCATCCAGGTTCCGCTATTGGTTATTGACCGAGAATGGTTCTAGGTCATGTCTACATAGTTCTCGAACCCGTAGGGTCCGCACGCTTAAACGTTTCGATGACAATTCATTATGAGTTTATAAGTTTTGATGTACTGAAGGTTGTTCGGAGTCCCGGATGTGATCACGGACATGACGAGGAGTCTCGAAATGGTCGAGACATAAAGATTGATATATTGGAAGCCTATGTTTGGACTTGGAAGGTTCGAATGAAAAGCGGAAGTTACGGAACACCGGGGTTACGGAACCCCGGGGTCTATGGGCCTTGATGGGCCATAGGGAGAAGAGGAAGGGCGGCCAGGGCAGGCGCGCCTCCCTCCCCTCTAGTCCGAATAGGACAAGGAGGGGGGCGGCGCGCCCTTCCCTCTTCCCTCCTCCAATCCTAATCCAACTAGGAAGGGGAGTCCTACTCCGGTGGGAGTAGGACACCTCAGCGCGCCCCTTGGGCTGGCCGCACCCCTTGCTCCTTTATATCTGAGGGCAGGGGCACCCCATAACACACAAGTTGATCTACGGATCGTTCCTTAGCCGTGTCTGGTGCCCCTCCACCATATTCCACTTTGGTCATATCGTCATGAGCTTAGGCGAAGCCTGCGCCGGAGAAGTCGTGTCGTTGCGGAGCTTAGGCGAAGCCCTGCGTCAGTGGAGCTTCATCATCGTCACCACGCCGTCGTCTTGTGGAACTCATCCCGACACTTTGCCGGATCGGAGTCCGGGATCGTCATCGAGCTGAACGTGTGCGAGAACTCGGAGGTGCCGTGCGTTCGGTGCTTGGATCGGTCGGATCGTGAAGGCGTCTGACTACATCAACCGCGTTGTTATAACGCTTCCGCTTTCGGTCTCACGAGTGCGTGGACAGACCTCTCCCCTCGTTGCTATGCCATCACCATGGTCTTGCGTGTGCGTAGGAAATTTTTGAAATTACTACGTTCCCCAATGATGGCATCCGAGCCTGGTTTTATGCGTTGATGTCATGTGCACGAGTAGAACACAAGTGAGTTGTGGGCGATATAAGTCATCTTGCTTACCAGCATGTCATACTTTGGTTGCGGTATTGTGAGATGAAGCGGCCCGGACCGACATTACGCCAGACGCTTACGCGAGACTGGTTTCACCGCTTCGAGCACTAGTTGCTTAAAGGTGATCGGCGGGTGTCAGTTTCTCTCACTTTAGTTGAACCGAGTGTGGCTACGCCCGGTCCTTGCGAAGGTTAAAACAGCACCAACTTGACAAACTATCGTTGTGGTTTTGATGCGTAGGTAAGAACGGTTCTTGCTCAGCCCGTAGCAGCCACGTAAAACTTGCAACAACAAAGTAGAGGACGTCTAACTTGTTTTTGCAGGGCATGTTGTGATGTGATGTGGTCAAGACGTGATGCTATATTTTATTGTATGAGATGATCATGTTTTGTAACCGAGTTATCGGCAATCGGCAGGCGAAACCATATGGTTGTCGCTTTATTGTATGAAATGCAAGCGCCATGTAATTGCTTTACTTTACCACTAAGTGGTAGCGATAGTCGTAGAAGCAATAGTTGGCGAGGCGACAACGATGCTACGATGGAGATCAAGGTGTCGCGCCCGGTGGCGATGGTGATCATGACGGTGCTTGGCGATGGAGATCACAAGCACAAGATGATGATGACCATATCATATCACTTATATTGATTGCATGTGATGTTTATCCTTTATGCATCTTATCTTGCTTTGATTGACGGTAGCATTATAAGATGATCTCTCACTAACATTATCAAGAAGTGTTCTCCCTGAGTATGCAACGTTGCTAAAAGTTCGTAGTACCCAGACACCACGTGATGATCGGGTGTGATAAGTTCTACGTCTATATACAACGAGTGCAAAACAGTTGCACACGCAGAATACTCAGGTTAAACTTGACGAGCCTAGCATATAACAGATATGGCCTCGGAACACGGAGACCGAAAGGTCGAGCGTGAATCATATAGAAGATATGATCAACATAGTGATGTTCACCATTTAGACTACTCCATCTCACGTGATGATCGGACATGGTTTAGTTGATTTGGATCACGTAATCACTTAGATGACTAGAGAGATGTCTGCCTAAGTGGGAGGTTTTAATATGATTAATTAAACTTAAATTTATCATGAACTTAGTACATGATAGTATTTTTTGCTTGTCTATGTTTCTTTGTAGATAGATGGCTCGTCTTTGTTGTTCCGTTGAATTTTAATGCGTTCCTTGAGAAAGCAAAGTTGAAAGATGATGGTAGCAATTACACGGACTGGGTCCGTAACTTGAGGATTATCCTCATTGCTGCATAGAAGAATTACGTCTGGAAGCACCGGCTGGGTGCGAACTGCTTGCAGGAGCTACGCGAGAAGTTGTGAGCGTCTGGCGAGCAAAGCGATGACTACTCGATAGTTCGATTGTGCCATGCTTTACGGCTTAGAACCGGGTCTTCAACGGCGTTTTGAGCGTCATGGAGCATATGAGATGTTCCAGGAGTTGAAGTTAATATTTCAAGCAAATGCCGGATTGAGAGATATGAAGTCTCCAATAAGTTCTATAGCTGCAAGATGGAGGAGAATAGTTACAAGGGTGAACATATACTCAAAATGTCTGGGTATAATAATCACTTGATTCAACTAGGAGTTACACTTCCGGATGATAGTGTCATTGACAGAATTCTCCAATCACTGCCACCAAGCTACAAGAGCTTCGTGATGAACTATAATATGCAAGGGATGACCAAAACAATTCGAGCTCTTACAATGCTAAAAGCAGCGGAGGTAGAAATCAAGAAAGAGCATCAAGTGTTGATGGTCAACAAGACCACTAGTTTCAAGAAAAGGGCAAAGGAAAGAAGAAGGAAACTTCAAAAAGAACAGCAAGAAAGTTGCTGCTCAAGAGAAGAAACCCAAGTCTGGACCTAAGCCGAAACTGAGTGTTTTCTTGCCAAGCAGGACCGGACCTTTGAGCGGAACTGCCCCAAGTATTTGGCGGATAAGAAGGATGGCAAGGTGAACAAAGGTATATGTGATATACATGTTATTGATGTGTACCTTACTAGAGCTCGTAGTAGCACTGGGTATTTGATACTGGTTACATTGCTAATATTTGCAACTTGAAAGCAGGGACTACGGAATAGATGAGCACCGGCAAAGGGACGAGGTGGCGATGCGCGTGGGAAAGCGGTTCCAAAGTCAATGTGATCGCGGTCGGCACGCTACCTCTACATCTACCTTCGGGATTAGTTTTAGACCTAAATAATTGTTATTTGGTGCCGGCGTTGAGCATGAACATTATATCTGGATCTTGTTTGATGCGAGACGGTTATTCATTTAAATCGAGAGAATAATGGTTGTTCTATTTATATGAGTAATATCTTTTATGGTCACGCACCCTTGAAGAATGGTCTATTTTATTGAATCTCGATAGTAGTAATCCACATCTTCATAGTGTTGAAACCAAAAGATGCAGAGTTGATAATGATAATGCAACTTATTTGTGGCACTGCCGTTTAGGTCATATCGGTGTAAAAGCATGAAGAAACTCCATCTTGATGGGCTTGGAATCACTTGATTATGAATCACTTGGTACTTGCGAACCGTGCCTCATGGGCAAGATGACAAAACGCCGTTCTCCGGAACTATGGAGCGAGCAACTGATTTGTTGGAAATCATACATCACCGATGTTTGTGGTCCAATGAATGTTGAGGCACGCCTTGGCGGGTATCGTTATTTTCTCACCTTCACAGATGATTTGAGCAGATATGGGTATATCTACTTAATGAAACACAAATCTGAAACATTTGAAAAGTTCAAAGAATTTCAGAGTGAAGTGGAAAATCATCGTAACAAGAAAATAAAGTTTCTACGATCTGATCGTGGAGGACAATATTTGAGTTCTGAGTTTGGTTTACATTTGAAACAATGTGGAATAGTTTCGCAACTCACGCCACCGGAACACCACGGAGAAATGGTGTGTCCGAGCGTTGTAATCGTACTTTACTTGATATGGTGCGATCTATGATGTCTCTTCTTGAATTACCGCTATCGTTTTGGGGATATGCTTTAGAGGCGGCCGCATTCACGTTAAATAGGGCACCATCTAAGTCCGTTGAGGCGACACCATATGAACTGTGGTTTGGCAAGAAACCAAAGTTGTCGTTTCTTAAAGTTTGGGGCTGCGATGCTTATGTGAAGAAACTTCAACCAGATAAGCTCGAACCCAAATCGAGAAATGTGTCTTCATAGGATACCCAAAGGAGACTGTTGGGTACACCTTCTATCACAGATCTGAAGGCAAGATTTTCGTTGCTAAATTCGGATCCTTTCTAGAGAAGGAGTTTCTCTCGAAAGAAGTGAGTGGGAGGAAAGTAGAACTTGATGAGATAATCAGATCTGCTCCCTTATTGGAAGGTATTTCATCACAAGAAAGCGGTTCCTGTGACAACTACACCAATTAGTGAGGAAACTAATGATGTTGATCATGAAACTTCAGATCAAGTTGCTCTTGAACTTCAGAGGTCAACCAGAATAAAATACGCACCAGTGAATGCGGTAATCCTATTCTGGAAGTCATGTTACTTGACCATGGCGAACCTACAAACTATGAAGAAGCGATGGTGAGCCCAGATTCCGCGAAATGGCTGGAAGCCATGAAACCTGAGATGGGATCCATGTATGAGAACAAAGTATGGACTTTGGTTGACTTGCCCGATGATCGGCAAGCCATTGAGAATAAATGGGTCTTTAAGAAGAAGACTGACGCTGATGGTAATGTAACTGTCTACAAAGCTCGACTTGTTGCGAAAGGTTTTCGACCAGTTCGGGGGGTTGACTATGATGAGACGTTCTCACCCGTGGCGATGCTTAGGTCTGTTCGAATCATGTTAGCAATTGCCGCATTTATGATTATGAAATTTGGCAAATGGATGTAAAACTGCATTCTTGAATGGATTTCTAGAAGAAGAGTTGTATATGATGCAACCAGAAGGTTTTGTTGATCCAAAGGGTGCTAACAAAGTGTGCAAGCTCCAGCGATCAATTTATGGTGCAGTGCAAGCCTCTCGGAGTTGGAATAAACGCTTTGATAGTATGATCAAAGCATATGGTTTTATCTGAGACTTTTGGAGAAGCCTGTATTTACAAGAAAGTGAGTGGGAGCTCTGTAGCTTTTACGATATTATATGTGGACGACATATTATTGATTGGAAATGATATAGAATTTCTGGATAGCATAAAAGGATACTTGAATAAAAGTTTTTCAATGACAGACCTCGGTGAAGCTGCTTACATATTGGGCATCAAGATCTATAGAGATAGATCAAGGCGCTTAATTGGACTTTCACAAAGCACATACCATGATAAAGTTTTGAAGAAGTTCAAAATGGATCGAGCAAAGAAAGGTTTTTACCTGTATTACAAGGTGTAAGATTGAGTCGGACTCAATGCCCGACCACAGCAGAAGATAGAGAGAAAATGAAAGATGTTCCCTATGCTTCAGCCATAGGCTCTATCATGTATGCAATGTCAGTACCGGACTGACGTATGCTTAGCGATGAAAGCTTGGCAGGAAGGTACCAAAGTAATCCAGGAGTGGATCCTTTGGACAGCGGTCAAGAACATCCTGAAATACGAAAAGGACTAAGGATATGTTTCTCGTATATGGAGGTGACAAAGAGCTAGTCGTAAATGGTTACGTCGATGCAAGCTTTGACACTCGATCCGGACGATTCTAAATCGCAAACCGGATACGTGTTTTTATTAAGCGGTGGAGCTGTCGGTTGGTGCAGTTCTAAACAAAGCGTCGTGGCGGGATCTAAATGTGAAGCTGAGTACATAGCTGCTTCGGAAGCAGCAAATGAAGGAGACTGGATGAAAGAGTTCATTTCCGATCTAGGTGTCATACCTAGTGCATGGGGACCAATGAAGATCTTCTCGTGATAATACTGGTGCAATTGCCTTGGCAAAGGAATCCAGATTTCACAAGAGGACCAAGCATATCAAGAGACGCTTCAATTCCATTCGGGACCAAGTCCAAGTGGGAGACATAGAGATTTGCAAAATACATACGGATCTGAATTTTGCAGAACCGTTAAATAAGCCTCTTCCACGAGCAAAACATGATAAGAACCAAGACACCATGGGTGTTAGAATCATTCTTTGTGTAATCTAGATTATTGACTCTAGTGCAAGTGGGAGGCTGAAGGAAATATGCCCTAGAGGCAATAATAAAGTTATTATTTATTTCCTTATATCATGATAAATGTTTATTATTCATGCTAGAATTGTATTAACCGGAAACATAATACATGTGTGAATACATAGACAAACAGATAGTCACTAGTATGCCTCTACTAGACTAGCTCATTGATCAAAGATGGTTATGTTTCCTAACCATAGACATGTGTTGTCATTTGATTAATGGGATCACATCATTAGGAGAATGATGTGATTGACATGACCCATTCCGTTAGCTTAGCACTTGATCGTTTAGTATATTGCTATTGCTTTCTTCATGACCTATACATGTTCACCTGTAACTATGAGATTATGCAACTCCGTTTACGGAGGAACACTTTAGGTACTACCAAAGCGTCCTAGCGTAACTGGGTGATTATAAAGGAGTACTACAGGTGTCTCCAAAGGTACTTGTTGGGTTGGCGTATTTCGAGATTAGGTTTTGTCACTCCGATTGTCGGAGAGGTATCTCTGGGCCTTCTCGGTAATACACATCACATAAGCCTTGCAAGCATTGCAACTAATGAGTTAGTTGTGAGATGATGTATTATGGAGCAGTAAAGAGACTTACCGTAGCGAGATTGAACTAGGTATTGGATACCGACGATCGAATCTCGGGTAAGTAACATACCGATGACAAAGGGAACAAAGTATGTCGTTATGCGGTTTGACCGATAAAGATCTTCGTAGAATATGTAGGAACCAATATGGGCATCCAGGTTCCGCTATTGGTTATTGACCGAGAATGGTTCTAGGTCATGTCTACATAGTTCTCGAACCCGTAGGGTCCTTGCGCTTAAGCGTTTCGATGTGAGTTCATTATGAGTTTAGAAGTTTTGATGTACCGAAGGTTGTTGAGTCCTGGATGTGATCACGGACATGACGAGGAGTCTCGAAATGGTCGAGACATAAAGATTGATATATTGGAAGCCTATGTTTGGACTTGGAAGGTTCGAATGAAAGCGAGGAAGTTACGGAACACCGGGGTTACGGAACCCCGGGGTCTATGGGCCTTGATGGGCCATAGGGAGAAGAGGAAGGGCTGGCCAGGGGCAGGCCGCGCGCCCCTCCCTCTAGTCCGAATAGGACAAGGAGAGAGGCGGCGCCTTCCCTCTTCCCCTCCTCCAATCCTAATCCAACTAGGAAAGGGGAGTCCTACTCGGTGGGAGTAGGATTCCTCAGCGCCCCTTGGGCTGGCCGCACCCCTTGCTCCTTTATATCTGAGGCGGGGGCACCCCATAACGCTAAGTTGATCTACGGATCGTTCCTTAGCCGTGTCGGTGCCCCCTCCACCATATTCCACTTGGTCATATCGTCGCGGAGCTTAAGCGAAGCCCTGCGCCGGAGAAGTCATATCGTCAGCGGAGCTTAGGCGAAGCCCTGCGTCGGTGGAGCATCATCATCGTCCACCACGCCCGTCGTCTTGTGGAACTCATCCCCGACACTTTGCTGGATCGGAGTCCGGGGATCGTCATCGAGCTGAGCGTGTGCGAGAACTTCGGAGGTGCCGTCGTTCGGTGCTTGGATCGGTCGGATCGTGAAGGCGTGCGACTACATCAACCGCGTTTTTATAACGCTTCCGCTTTCGGTCTACGAGGGTACGTGGACAGACACTCTCCCCTCTCGTTGCTATGCCATCACCATGGTCTTGCGTGTGCGTAGGAATTTTTTTGAAATTACTACGTTCCCCAACAATCTGGTGGATGATATCCAACGGCCAGTAGTGCTCGGATTTTCCATCTTTGTACCGTCGGATTGGCTTCATCCAACGACCAACTTTCAAAGTTTTTCACACACTATATAGGGGGTATAGATATAGATGTGCGATGCATTGCAATGGATCCAAAGTATATCTATTTAGTGGAGTGCACTCTAAACACATTATCTATTTATTTTTCTCTAACCTTCCGTAGCCATGCAACCAAGCCACATAAGCTTCATGGGTGCCCCCACATCATAGTATTCATACTACGTTGATTGAAAAAAAGATAAATCACCCAAAACAAGATCTTCCCGTTTTTGTTCCTATGATGTTGTGCCGTGCACGTACCTACTAGTTGTATAGTGGTAGTACTAGTAATATAGTATTAGGAGTACAAACTTGGTACTAGTAGGAGTAGTACTAGTACGGAATGCTCCTACTCTATCAACGAGCCCCGTCTCACACCAAATTTATTGGCTTCCGTGCTACAACTAGATCTTCCCCTCATTTCTGTTTTCCAACCCGGCGGCGGGCGGGGTGTCGGTTTGCTCAACGGCGGTCCCACATGAAAGTGAAAATGCTAGGCAACATGCCTTCCCTAAGCTATGTGTCGTGCCAGACGGGCCATGGTGTACTCCCGATTCCCGGGCGTGTGGGGGTGCGACGCGAACGCGGCAGGCCTTTTCCTTTTACTAGCAATGTGCCCGTGCATTGCGACGGATCCAAAGTAGTAGAATAGTAGTATTTGTTCACAAACTTGAAATAAATCACTATTGTTTTGATATACTCCTAATATATTACTCCCTCCGTACCTAAATATTTGTATTTTTTGAGATTTCAAATGGACTATTACATACGGATTATATAGACATATTCTAGTGTTTCTAGCAAGATGCCCGCGCGTTGTACGAAGTTGATGGAAAAGGTAAGCTCAACTTATAAATTGACGGATGGAGTACTAGTTACAGTGATGCATATAATTAAGCAAAGGGATCGCACATGTCGGTATTGACTGGAAGGAGAATGCAACAACACAATAAGAATTAAGGACATGATGATGCGATCGCGATGGTGGTTACAGAAGGCAAGAAGAAAGATGGATCCACGAACATATGACCTCCTCCTCCTCAACTTAGTGCGTCGGGCCACCGACCGGCGGCTAAGGATCGGCGGATTTTGTGGCGAGGTCGAGGTGCTTCTCAGCAAAGGCATCCAAGGCTTCTAGCCGGTTGAGGAAGGCCAACGTCATAGCGTCTGGTAGCCTTGTAGATACCTATGTACACGATTTGCTCATACACGTGGATGTGTAGGTCGACAAATTCTTGCGGCGAGGCGCCTCGCGAAGCGCGACCTCGGTGAACATTCTTCGTGGCGTCGGCGGGCGTTATCAAGGCCACCGATGCTTGAAAGAGGTTCCGGCCATGGAGGCCGATTAGGTGGCGATCAATGAGCCCGAACGCACGCGGGCTGGAGGAATCTGGCGATGTCGTCCGCGAGCTTCTTGAGGGCGGTGAACTTGTTCTTTGGTGGCAGCGATCATCTAGTCAGCGAGAGTCGTGGTTGGCGTCGATGGCGGCCATCCACCGGCCGGTCTCCAACACCGTCTGAAAGCGATCCTCGGCGCCATGCCGCGAGCCGGCATCATGGACCATCTGGCGCGGCCGCTGGCGCTCACGCGCGCATCGCCGCCATGGAGTGCAGGTGAGCTCTTTTGCGCTTAGTGTAGGTGCTTAGGCAAATGCTTAGGTGCGTATGATGTGGTAGATGCATTGGAAAGGAGGGGCACCTTTATATGAGGGCAATGGGGGCAAACTGCAATGCATTCACATCGTGCAACCTCTTTTCCCATACCTCCTCCCATTACTTCCCTCGTGCATTAATTGAAGGAGGATGCATTGGCCGTTCAACATATCGGGAACCGCTACTCCCTCCCTCGTCTGCATTAAAGCCGTATCGGGAACTGCGCCGCCCGCTGTCAAATCTAATATTCCCTCCGTCTAGGTGAGTATTAAGTCATCTTACGAAAACCAAATAGTAAACACATAGGCATGGTGCATTAACTCTCACGTTATTTCTTATTTTTTGACATAAATAGAGGAATCAACCAATAAGAGATGTGGGGCTTGTATGCTTTTAATGACTTGAGACTATCAAACATGACATGCAGTGGTCAGTTCGTTGCACAAGAACAAATACAACCCACGTCAGCACTGTGACAGCCTGATTTTTGGCCCTTTCTTTTTCTTTTGTTTTTCCAAGGTTTTTGCCTGAGTTTTCTTTTTCCGTGGCTTTGTGATCTGGAAACTGAAGAAGATGACCTCTTCTTTGCTTCCAGAGTGGCTTGTAATTCCCAAATATTTCCCTAGACCCTTTCATTTCCATCCTAGCCCAAATCCCAATATTCTTTTTATTGGTAATATTCCTTTTCTATCAAAGGAATAACTCAAATTGCCCTAGGTTGTGAAGCAACCTATATTTCCCTCACTACAAAAATTCCCAAATAATTCTCATAAGTTTTTTGGGTCATATCTTGATCAAATATGGCAAAGCTTTTCATTCCCATGTTCGAAAATAATTCCCCAATATTCCTTTTTCTATTCTGCCTTGAATGGCACTTTGTGAAGGAAGTGTCGTTTATATTTCTCCTATTGACTCCCAACATTTTTGGGCATGTTTATGTGTCCAAATAATTGCCTCATGCACAGGTTCAAATTTATTTGCCGAGCCAATATTCCTCAGTGGGTTTTCAAAGTTTCTGTCAAACAGAAGGCTTTGTGAAGGAAGTACTAGCTAGGAGTACCCAAATGATTTGAACTTTTGCACACTCCTTAATGTGCTCATATTAACCCCTTCCGCCCATTTTAAGCCCCATCCAATTATCTATGTGAGCACAGGAGCAAATCTTTGTTTCTGGCAATATTTTCAGGTTGTGAAGCAAGTATATTTTAGATTGCTTCAAAAATCCTGATAAATTACCAGATCATTCTTATAG
Organism: Aegilops bicornis; assembly: GCA_021605145.1. Classification (NCBI taxonomy): domain Eukaryota; kingdom Viridiplantae; phylum Streptophyta; class Magnoliopsida; order Poales; family Poaceae; genus Aegilops; species Aegilops bicornis. The sequence continues at coordinate 840,564,830 of CM038670.1, read as the reverse complement.
ACATAAAAACATCTCTCCACCCAATTTGGCATCATTTAATTGATCCATTTGATCACCAATGTTATTTCAAGTTTCTGGACAGAAATGATGTTTGTGAAGCAAGTGCCATTTTGAATTGTCCATTTGGCATGAGCTTTTTACAGCATCTTTATATGTCCATATCATGAGGATTTGCCAAGTTTCATCCCATTCCATAACTCCATGTGAGAGCATCAACATGATCTTCATTGCTGGACCATTTTGGCAGTTGCAAAGCAACTATGATTTTTCTTGGTCCATTTCTTCCCAAACTCCCTAGGACTGTAGTCCTTCCTATCCTAAACTTCCCAGACAACACATTTGTCCCTTATCAGCTCCCTGTTGATCACATCGAGCTGATAAAGTTTACTGCAGTAAACTTCAGAGCTCACTATCTATTTACCCAAAGACTGTTTAACCAATTTACCACCGTAGTTTATACCTACCCTGGAGGACTTTACCGCTAGACAACGTTTTGGGCGCTGTAGAGCATTGAATGCCCATGTTCACGTGGTGACTACGACGCTGGCATGCCTGTGCGCGCGCTCTGTGCGCTGTGGCGTGTCCAGAGCACTGTTTGTGCTGGACCCCCTCCTCCTCTCGTCGGCTTCGCGCTTGTGAAGATGTCCAGCGTGTTCCCCGCGTCGTCACCGTTCTCCCCCTCCGGCAGCTTGCTCACCGACGCAAACCACCGCACGCCCACGAGAGCACAGTGGCGGTTTTGATTTGTTCATCATCGTCGCCTTCTTCCCCGTGCTCCTTTGGCGTCCTCCTCCCCGTGAAGCTCTGCCCTGTGCCTCTCCGTCGTCTTCCCCGAGCTCATGCATGCGAGCAGGCGTCCGTGGTGCCGGCCACGCGTCCACGGCGACGCCAGCGCGGCTCCCTCTCGCCCGGCTATATATAGCCATCCCCCGAGCCTCCCGAGCTCACCATTGGCGTCCTGCACCTCCTCTAGCCCCGCCTAGCTTCTTCCCCGAGCTCGAGGAGCTCTATGTGCCCCTCACCATCGCCATGGCCGCCGCAAAGCTCGGCTCAAATTCGAGCTCCCCGGTCCCCTTCTCCACCCACTAACCTCACCCACGTCCTCCCCATGCTCGGGTGACCCTCCCCAATCCTTCCCCCTCGTCGCCGGAGTACCCATAGCCACGTGCCCCAACGTCAACCGCCGCCGCTGCCCTCGGCCCCCGCCAGCCGCCGTCAACTCCAGGCCTCCCCAGCGCCTGCTGCTGCTCCAGGATGGAGCAGCACTCGGTTCCGCGCCCGCCGGTGGTCCCAGCTCCACCGGGGACGGCCGGAGCTGCCCGGGCCATCGCCGTGCCGCACGGCCTCGCCTCTCCCCTGCTTCTGTCGAGAGGAAGAAGGAGATGGCCAGGTGGGGCGTTGACCTGGCCAGGCGGGTCCCGCGACCCCACCTGGCAGCTACCCTGACGCCCGGCCCCGCCTCTGCCCCGTTGACTGGTCAAGCGCCACGTCAGATAAGTGGAGACGCCTTCTGAGTGTGCGTTTCCATTTGCCGAAAGCGTATTTCTAATTTTACGCTTCTGTCTTATCCACTCAGGGGCTTGTTTGTGATGAAAATTTTACAGAAAAGTCCCTGAACTTCAATCATCTATAACTTTTTATCCGTAACATCAAATGAGGTGATTCCAGCGCTCACTTCTTTGTTTCGTCGAGCCTGTTCTGTTGGTTTCATTTTCACTATGGTTTCACACTGTGAAAATTACCTTTTTGCCCTTGCATGTAAACAGCCCCACCGAGAGAGAACTGTTTCCGGCAAATCTTTCTGCAGCTTCACCGCACTTCTCGCCAGTGCCTTCTTCATCCCCAGGCAAGCCACAATACCCACTTGCATGATAGTCATGCAGTAGCCATGGTTTTCAACTTGAATCTTTATTAAATGGTTGCTTGTTGAAAAGATGGATATCATTGTTCCGGTGATGTTTAGAATTGCATGTTCACTCTTGTGCTATGTTGTCTTGTACTCTGTAATCATGTTATACCTGCTAGTATTACCTTTCATATGTTTTTGCTTGCTAGTAGTACATGTTGATGACGGAGATGGTCATGCTAGTCAGTATACCATGCTTAGTGGATATGAGTTATTGTTCATATGGTGGATAGTTATGTGATACACTCATGATTATGTTGATATCATGTTCATGCATTTTATCATGGCTCGGCATATTTGCATTCAAGTTTAACCGGATTAAATTGAACTTGAACAACTGTTGGCTGAGTCATGGTGCCGCTGAATCGATGCTGATCAGTGCAACCACGCTTACCAGTATGGGACGGTCCTAACTGGGTCTATTGTTGTGCCTCTCGCCGGTGCCTCCAACGAGGGAAGGTTATGGGCGTGCGCTACCCCGATCAGGTAGACGAACATAAGCCTTGTGTGCCCATTGTTGAGTTATTTTTTGGATCCTTGTCCTAGAGTGGGACGGGCCACGACGGTGGTCGCTGTGTCTGGAGGTAGACAAGGGGCCACCCATGACTTAGCCCAGTGGGGAGTGAGTCGGAGTGGCCGGGAGAGTGTCATGGCGATGGGGCGGTTTTGTCAGAACGCCGTTGGTCCACCCGAATGGGAGTGCGAGGCCATGGGTTCCGTAGTGTGGGTACAGTGTACTAACCTCTGCAGAGTGTATATTAAATCTATCGATAGCCGCGCCCGCGGATAAGGGCCCAGGTCGAAAGTAGGTCACACCATGAGTCAACAGTAATAAGAATAATGTGTTTGATAATAAGGAGATAAGTTGTTTGTGATCGCCGTAAGGATCACGGGCCAAGTGTTGGTCGGGTTTTGATCGCCCGTAAGGATCACGGGCCAAGTGTTGGTCGGGTTGTGATCGCCGTAAGGATCTAGCAGTATCAAGGATACCGAGTTGTTGTATATTTGTGATGTTGTCTGCGAAAGTCGTGGGTAAAGGTCAAGCTCCTTGTGGTCATTTCTTGATTACTACGGTATTGGTTATACCAAGCTTGATTTGATCTGAGATGATCGTGTGATGTCCGAGGTCGGTAAGTGATGCATGTGTTGGTTACGAGGTAACCCGAGCGAAACAAGTGGTGCATGTAATGTCATCATGTTGCATGCTAGTGTTGTCGGATTAATATGTTCATGTTGTATTAGCTGTATCATGTTTATGTTGGTCATGCCATGTTATCTTTGATGATCTCATGTTAATTCTGTTTAACCTGTAATTGCCATGTTGTTGTTTGTCTTGAATGCTTCTGGTTTTTGTGAGCTTGCAAGTGCATTCAATGTACTGACCTGGCGTGTCATGCCAGCTTGCAGGTCATGCCGGATTAGATTGCTTGCTTGTCGTGGTTTCCGTTCGTGCGAGCTAGGATAATCGTTCGGCCGAGTCCCTGCGAATTGGAGTTCGCCACCATCTTTGTTGTTCCATTGCTAGAGTTCTTCCGCTGCATCGTGTTGTTCTTTGCTTGCATAGAGCAACCGAGGATGGCGTAGTGTCATTTATGCGATGTTATTCATTGTAATATCGGAGACCTTGTATTCATATTCGTGTAATAATAAAGAGCTGGTTTGTTCTATGCTAAGCAGTGCCGTATTCCAGAAGACTTCATCTCGATCTCTGGGCTGGAATACGGGGCGTTCCGGTTTTCTCTGAGCCGGGGTGCCACAAGCACACATGCATCTTATAGCATCACATCCAACGGCCATAAAAGATGAATGAGACCAAATTATATCTCATCTAGATGAGTTCTAGAAAAACTGTATTAATAATACTTAGTACTCCTGCGCCATGTATCATATATTAGTATCATGTAGTACTTTATTTATTGCCATGTATGACACCTCATCAAAATTGCTAAGGCTAGTACCATTACAACCAGCCTTAGCAAATATACTAAACATTAAGTTCTCTCGTTTTCCTCTCCACCTTGGTCACCTAGACGGAGGGAGTATCTTTGTGAGCTTTTCTGCTTGTGATGGCGTGACGATTCTGCCTAGTCGGTTCGACAAAAAAGGCGAGAAGACGAGGGAGTAGGCTCTTTATAAGCGTGAGGGGCATGTGATTTGGTGATGATTCTTCTTTGGGAGGTGGGGCCCTGTGATTTGACTTGCCATTATCATTTTAATCAGCTGCTTCTGACCGACGTGAGTCTCCCGATTCTTGACCACCTCCATACAGGTGCCTCTCCCAATGCTCCACCATGTAGTAGAGGCTGGCTCTTGCATGAGAGCCCACTTCTCCACTTTTTCCTTGCCTCTCTTTCCTCCACATATGCAAATATGCCATGTAAAGCGCACTATTGTACTTACTTGCTCCTATAGGTGCTTAAGCTTGCCACATAGGCATAAAGTCTGATGTGGCAAGTTAATCAAGAAGAGAGAGACTAGTTTGGTGACCCAAGGAAGAAATGGTGCTAAGCGCATGTACCTAGGTGAAAGACAATTGAGTCTATAGCTAATTAAATGAAGCAAACTTAGCAACACCATTTCATTGGAAGAGATCACTCCTTGGCAAATGCAATAAATACTAGTACTCCATGTGTCCCATAATATAAGAACGTTTTTGGCACTACTCTAGTGTCAAAAACGTTCTTATATTATGGGACGGAGGAGTATCTGAAGAAAGAGATAGAGAAGAGTAAAAAAATACACTTATAGCCAACCTTGTTGTAGTATGAGTGACTAAGTGATGACTATGTATGACATGCCAACATCAAATAGCCTAACGCACATGTTAAATCTCCAAGGGCGTGACCGCGCGAGCGACGCGACGTTCGTGGTAGGCGCAACCATGATATGGGCTGTTGGCAGCCCTTGGATCTGAGATCAAACGGTCGCATGCTAAGTTGTTGAAAATTTGCAGAATAACCCTCCAGGATAGGATATTCACCCATAGGTCTAGAATCACGCCATGCAATCGTTCGATCTTAGATCCAAGGGCTCTCGGAAGCCCGTATCATGGGAGAAAGGAAAGCCACTACCTTGCCGTTCGCACGCTGGCAGTTCGCTCCTACTCGTCCCCGCACATCCTTTAATACTATGGCGGTTCGCTCCTAGTCGTCCCGTCCATTCATATTACGGCAGTTCCACTAATCCTAACCCTCCTCCCAAATCCATGGCGTCCCAAATCTCCCCGATCAGCGATGAGTACAAGGTTAGAACCATCACCGGCGATGAGTTCGACGGCATCTACACCCGTTCTTCGCGACGGTGAAATGATGCCTTTCTCGCTTGACGCATGTTGAAGACTCGAGATGATGAGTGGGTCGCTGGGCTAGATGTTGACTACACCACAGTCACAGGATGAGAGAAGGATCTAAAGGACGAAGAGAGGAAGAAGCCTTCCGTGATCCAGGTTTGTGTGCATGACTTATGCTTGGTCTACCACATATGCCATGCCGACGTTGAGTGCCAGGATTTTAAGCACTTCCTCGAGAGCAACCTAGTCAAGTTCGTTACTGTAGACTTTGGTAATGACAAAGAAGTCCTGCGTCGGATAGGCCTCGTTGTAGGCAACACCTTCAACCTCCATAAGAATCGGCTGGTGTCCTCTTGTCAGGCTTCAATGCTGACCCTGGCAGGAGCCATGGTTCATCCTCTGTACGGTAAACTGGAAAAACCTCCATACACGTTTCATCGTCATGCATGGCAGCAAAATGTACTAGATATAGACCACATACACTATGCTGCAATGGATGGCTACCCTTGTTTCAATATCTACAAGGGTTGGATGAAGAGCAACAACCAAGTTGGCGGTTCAAGCAAAGAAGTATCGGCCAAGAGGAAGAGGGACAAGGACGAAGTCGAGGGGCGTGGGCGAGGACTCCGAGTAAGGTGGCGATGTCGTTGCTCATGGTGGTTCTAATGTAGTTTCTACCGGAATAGTTGCAAAGTTTAATTTCAGGTGTGCTTAATTTAATTTGAGGGGTGTGTTGTCTTTGAGCCCCAGTGAGAACTATGTTATGTTTCTTCTTGTTACTTTAACTCTTGATTACATACATACTAGTATTTCTTACATTTCATCTTTTAGTTGGTATAGTACTACCACTTGTTTCTTCATATTATATACGTACAATATATATGGCCAACATCATATAGCCAGCAGTTTAATTTTCAAAGAATTTCAGGGTGCTTAGTTTTGTCAAAGAATTCCAGGATGCTTAGTTTTACTTGAGGGGTGGGTTGTGCACTTGTGCTGGACACCATTATTGTGACAAGCCTTTTTAATAGTACTATATGCATAATTTGGCGTGGCGCTCTCTATATGTACCATCTTTTTTTAATTTCAAGTTTTGCTCCATGGCGCAATCCATCGATACTACTCTTGTACAAAAGTGGAGTATATACATTTTTTAAAGGCTAGAGGCGGGCAGTCTAGCTCGGTCGGTTTCACGAGGCGAGGGCCTTTGTGATTTGTGGCTCAATCTGCTGTCAAATCAAATAGTACTACGCCACCCGCTGCATGACCGGCGCCTCCATTAAATCCCTCCATTAAACCCGCATGCAAACCGAGAATCCTACTCCGGCCACACGTCCGTTCATGAGCGGGCTGGAATTAAACGCAACACCGGCCGAGCTCCTCCTGTCCGCCCTTAGTTTAAATGATGCCAGACGCCGGCCAAGCTCCTACCGACCGCCCTCTATTTACACGAGGCCAGACAGACAGCGGGCAAGAATCGCACCCCTCCGCCGCTCCCCCATCTCCTCCTTCACCATTTTCTCCACTCTTCCGATGGCTTCCGATGAGCCGTTCTCCGGCATATTACCCGGCTGGGTGGCCCGCCGAGCCCTCCGGATATGAGCGAGGCCGCTCCGTGCTTCCCCAACCTCGCTTGGCCCGACGGATTCTTGCGGCATAGCGGCGCGTGGTTCCGCAACTCACCGCTCGATTCAGCTCGATGAGGAGTGGCGAGTTGCTCCACACCGGTACGGTGGCGAGCACGCCGGTACGGGCGCCGTCGCTGTCGCGTCGTACCGCGCCACCAGTGTCTGCGGTGGCCGCGCCTCCCGTATCTGTGGGCGCGCCTCCCGTGCCTACGGTAGCGCCATGCAGGCAGAGACAGAAGCTGGGTGCGTGGAGAGCGACAAGTCGGTGGCCAGCTTCTCCGTGTTCGCCGCCATCATCGAGGAGAAGTAGAACATGGGAGGCTACCACCACTTGGGACCCATGAAGGCCACCGCCGAGGCGGCGACCACGGATTCAGGTGGTTTCTTTGCTGCTTCGTCTCTTCCGAGGACCTTCGTCGACCCCGCAAGTGTCTGACGGACATGAGGAAGACAAAGGGATCCATGGTGACCATGTAGAACTAAATTAAGTCTAGATACATCCATTTCTAGGACAAGTATTTCCGGACGGAGGGTATTAGTTATACAAGAGAGGCGGATTGGCACCTCTTAGTTTCATGTAAATGTAATGAAATCCATCATGTTTATAGGAAGATCCAGCTTTTTTATACGAAATCCTTCATGCTTATATGAAATCAGTCCGTGTTTGCACGAATTTCATCTGGTTGGTTAGATTTGTAAAAATGTATGTCGCTGGCGTTTGATGTCTTCCTCCGTGGAAGGAAGCGGGAGGAAATTTGCCGGCTGCCGTTTGAGATGCTCTTTATGCTGGAAATAATAGAGTGACATCCAATCCATTTGAGTTAATTGCCTGTATGATTGTCCCTCTATAAAAAGTTAATTGCATGTACAGTACACATGACTTGCAAGGTGGCTACAACCGTCTGAAAGTTAAAAAGAAACAAGTCCATCCTTACTCTTGTATTCTAAGTACTCTGTGGGTTCCACTTTGTCGATCTGATGTGAAAGAAGTATATATTAAATAAGTAGAGTAATATATAATATAAAAATCTAAAGTTAAAAGACATAATTCAAACTCATGTCATCGCATTGCGAGCATCCGGCGCTAACCAGCCCAAGCACATTTTGTTGTAGACCATCTTTGGATATATATCTCCATGTCTACTCTTATATATACTCCATTCGTTCCTAAATATTTGTCTTTTTCAGATTTCAAATGGACTACCACATATGGATGTGTATGTAGACATATTTTAGAGTGTAGATTCACTCATTTTGCTCCGTATGTCTTTTCAGGAAGGGGTCAGATTTGTCCTTGATTTATTTATGAGGTATCCAGATGGCGCACCGCCAAGAAAAGAGGGTAACATCAAAATTATGGACTACTTTTTTGAGTATGTTGGTAAGGTCGGTCATAGTCACTTGTTGAAATCTCTAAAAGACAAATACTCCCTCGTCCGGAAATACTTGTCATCAAAATAGATAAAAGGAAATGTATCTAGGCGTATTTTAGTTTTAGATACATCTCTTTTTATCCATTTTGATGACAAGTATTCGAACGGAAAATAAACAGAGTTAGTCATGATGGTGTGCATGCCATCCTGCAATATAGGCCGTCGGATTTATATCTAACGGGTAGGAAAGAAACTATGGCAATTTTGCAAAAATATACCCTACGTCTCTCCACGTTAGCAAATAAGGCCTTCCCTCGTTCAGCCTTTTCTCTCACAAGATACACTACTCATACAAATGCATCTTGATGTTCCATTACAACGCACGGGCAGCTAGCTAATTTCTTTTAAAATAGTTGCTGCGATAATTGGGTTGAAGTGATATATTTTATGTCTGCCCCGAATGATTTCAGATTCACTAGTAGTAACAAAGAAAAGGTTGCCTTGTTAATTAACAGAAAACATGGTGAAAACTATCACATGAGGCCGGTAAAAACAAGGCACACTGGGTTCAGCGTCATCGTCACTACAGCTGTGCGCGCGCGAGAAGTCTACATATCGAGGGGGCTACCGAGCGAGGCACCGAGACACAATGTTTTAGAGAGAAACCAATTGACAGATTATGATCAGATCGAGTTGTCACCCTTCTGCTGTCATTGTTGGGGGGAGAGAAAGACGTATCGAGAGTGTGTGTGGTAGGCACAAAGGCACAACTAGCGAGTGTGTGTGTGTGTGTGTGTTTGAAAGAGGAGTGGATAGATTATTATCAAGATCGATGTGCCACCCTACTCCTTCGGTGTTGGGAAGTGTGGGTGTGTGTGGGGGGGGGGGTCAGTGACACTCGCATATCTCTACTCTTATAAAAAACAGAGTTGGTGATGATGGTGTTCCTGCCATCCTGCAATATAGGCCATCCGATTTATATCCGACGGACAGGAAGGAAACTATGGCAATTTTGCAAAAGATACCCACACCCCTCTCTGCATTTGCAAATAAGGCATTCCCTCGTTCATCCTTTTCTCCCACAAGATAAACTTCTCATACAAATGCATCTTGATGTTCCGTGCAACGCATGGGCATCTTGCTAGTAGGGAGAAGGAGTTTGCTATATTAAGGGATAGGTAGATAGCATATGTATGAGAGACATTATTATACTTTGAGACATTAGTGGCTGTGGGTGGGCGGAACTAAAGGGGTGGGCGTGTTAGACATAGAGAGCGTGTGAACGTCCAAGTTATCGGCGCATCATCCCGAGTTATTGTCTTTTTTCTGGGGTGGACTTCACACCAGTTATTAACTGCTGACGCGTGCCCCGTGTACACAGTCTAGCATGACCTTCCCGCTAGCACGGTCCAAAATTAGTTGAAACTGGATATGAACGATCCATGAGCGGCAAAATCTCCGCCTCCTTCTAAAATTTCCGCCACCTTAGTCTTTAGCATGCGAAATCCCCCTTTTGTCCTTGGTGCACGGAGACCAACAGTTACAATACCGCCCTCATCTATATGATAGGTTGGGGCTGCTTTGGTAACTTCCGGTTCCCCCCACTACACAGCACCCCCATTTCCTCTCCCCCTCCCGCAAAAACGACTAACTCCACAGCACCATAGCATCTTACATCACGCCGTCCGTACTTCATCGCCCTTTCTCCCCTCCCCTCTCGAAACCCTAGACTGCTCATCCACCGGCGTACCATAGCCCATTCACTGCCAGCGGCGTCCACCTCGCTGGATCTGCTTCTGCGGCCACATCTACCCCTCCCACCTCCCCTAGAAACAAGTAGACTGCTCATCCACCACTGTACCACAACCCATTCAGTTCCGGCCTTGTCCACGGCGCCAGATCTGCTTCGCCGGTACTCTCGTCAACCACAGCGCATCTGCAGCGGCTCATTCGTAGTCCCCACCGGAGGCAACCGTCCACACCCTTGGAGCCACCCCACCGACGCCCGTCGGCGGCCTCTGATCCTCTTCGCCGACACCTTCCTCAACCTGCCGGGCAGCCGCCGACACCTTCCTCAACCCTAGCGGGCCGCCTTGAAACCATCATCAACCCTCTTTGGGCAACCGCCGACACCATCATCAACCCCTACGGAGTAGCTTCGCCTATACCATTCTCAACCCTACCGGGGCCGCTTTGCCAACTCACAAGTCCACGGCCTCGGATCCGCTTCCTCACACCCTCATCCAACCTCTACGGGCAACCGGCGCCCGTCCACGGCCGTAGATCCACATCGCCGACACCACCTTGGCCCAACCACGGAGCAAGCGGATGCCCGTCCACGGCTGCAGATCCGCATCGCCGACACCATCCTTAACCCAACCACGGAGCAACCGGCGCCCGGCCACGCGGCCATGGTCTGCGTCGTCGACACCATCCTTAACCCAACCATTGGAGCAGCTTCACCTACGCCCTCATCCACGGCCACAGATCCGCTTCGCCCACACCGTAGTCCACCCTACCGGAGCCGCTCCACAAACACCCTACTCGACGGTTCTAAATCTCCTTACCGGACCCCGACAGGCCCGGTATGGCGTCATCACCCTCGATGTTTCTAACCTGATTCCCACCGTGCGGAGAGATGCCAAGCACCCGCCACGGCCTAGGTACTTGTCACCTTTAAACCCGTCCGGCATCACACCTGCCCGATGTACTTCAAATATACTAATCGATTATTTGTTACTGTTATGCGGTGGCAAAAACTACAAGGGCGATGTTTCTTACGGATCTAACAGCTTGGCCAACCAAGATCCTGGGTGAGGCATTGCTATGATCTTGTAAGCGCGTCTCTCTCTCTCTCTTGTATTGTTACGTACTGCCGGTGACGTGCTTTGCTAGGATTTTCGACTAGTAATCCCTTTGTGCGAGACAATGATTTCTACTACTGGCTGCTAAATTAGATATGTAGATGTCATACATGATACTACCTCATACCTCCGTTCCTAAATATAAGTATTTCTAGAGATTCCACTATAGGCTACATACGGAGCAAAATGAGTGAATCTATACTCGAAAATGCATCTATATACATCTGTATGTGGTCCATATTGGAATCTCTACAAAGAGATATATTTAGGAACAGGGGCAGTACATTACACAAAATCGTAGGTGGCATGTAGGAATTCCAGTGCACTACATTAGGCTCCCTTAGAGTGCCTGCTAGTCCAGCATACAGAGTCATGTCTAGTTTATGGTACGCACACAATCGTCAATTGGTGGTTTAAATATGCATAAGGGATATGCAATGTAGTATCATGTAGAGATGTCTGAAATTAGCCGTGTCAACTTGCGGATAGGGTTACACAATGAAAAAGTACAAGATGTATGTGGCAATATCATGGAACATCGCAAAAAGGAGAGGCAGCGGTGAGCCTATACGATGTGCTATGGTGCGTCACTCCTCCATTGCAATCATCGTGACTTGTTATTTGTATGCCAGTTCTATTAGCCAAGTTTCTTAGGGACGGTTATTACGAGTTATCCTAAGAAAATAAGCACCTGTGAATATAAGCTCCATGTAATAAGCCAACCAGTTCTTTTCATTGCGTTTTCAGCTTATCTTTGGTATGATCAGTGGAAAGTCTAGATTGCATTATATATTTTTTCATTTTGCTGCCCATATGGAAATTAATTTGACTTGCAAACATCACAAATTGAACCCAGTTTAGTAATTAATATGATAGGAAAACAGACCATCACTATTTGCTCAAAATGCAAATACAAAGATGCCATCTACTTGGCACAATCTACTTTGGTCAATGTTTTTCATAGAGATCCCATTGCCTAATTTGAACGAAGAACGCATGACCCACATTTAAATGAAGAACAATTATTTATTGAAATTCGATGGTCAAGTGGCTAGTTATTATCATATAGTAGCACCACCTGAAAGCATCATATAGCAGCAAAGCAGCGCAATTCATCATATACCAAAGAAAGACTCATAGCAATTCATCATATAGCGGCGAGGAGCAGCTCATAGCAATTCATCATATAGCAGCAGCAGGAGCAGCTCATAGCAATTCATCATATATCAACAGCAGGAGTAGCTTGTAGCAACTCATCATATAGCAGCAGCAACTCATCATATAGCAACAGCAACTCATAGCAATTCATCATATAGCAGCAACAGCTCATAGCAACTCATCATACAGCAGCGGCAGCTCATATCAATTCATCATATAGCGGCGGCGGGGAGCAGCTCATAGCAATGCATCATATAGCGACAACGAAGCAGCTCATAGCAATTCATCGTATAGTGGATCGAGAATGAAAATTTGGCAAAAAATTAGAGGAGATCCTCACCTTGTTGGATGAGCTCATCCTTCAACAAGACCTCAAGGCCATGGCACGGGAGGAGGAGGGAATAAGGTGCCTTACGCCACGATTGTGGCATCAGCCGTAGTTGTGCAGCGCCCGCCGGAGTAGTGCGTTGGACAAACCACAATGGAGCAGCTGCTGGAGACCATAAGAATGAGGGGCGGCGCCAGAGGGAGTTGCGGCCAGGGAGATTTGCCCCTACCCGCCGGCCATGTAGCCTAGGTGGACATAGCATCGTCGAGGAACAGGCCAGATGGGACCAGTGGCGACGGCTCGCTGGAGGAACCCTAGTGCTACTGATGGGGATCGAGGTAGAGGGAAAGGGAGAGGAGATGCAAGCGGCAGGGCAATGAATGCTTGCATGTTTGTTTTACTTGAGGGTCGAGGTGTGACACAGGCGTCGTGATTGCATTTTGAGTGTAATATAGGCGGAACAATGAGTCATTTCACTATTCCCCTTCCTTTAATTTTTAGTGAGGTTCTACCCAAACACCCCTCCAAAGAGAAATTAGTTAAGCCCAAGCCCATAACTCAAAAATGACTTATTTACATCTTTTATGGCTTATTTTGACAATATGCCACGAAAAGGCGGAATCGAATGGCCCTTAACCTGCAATTCAATTGTGCGTGCAATGATGAATCACTCCTGCACCGCTATCTGTACATTTAGGCATCATCATACATGGCATAACCTAATACACGTGCATTCCATTATAGAATCTGGAATATGCAATGTTTATGTTAGTTCATACATTGCACATGATGTTTAAATGCCCTTAAATCTGGTCACCAAGTGATGGTCTTTAAGCCTCCTTCTTTGCTTCTTTTCTTGATATGTAAGATTTTCTCACACATCTGTTCAATTGCTTGTTTGCATCAGCCAGTCATACTAGGACTGTTTGCTTTGATTACTTGTTGTTCTTGACCTAACACTCTAACAGAGCTTGTCAATGATTTAAACACTAAGGGCTGCTGTAGTGGGGCCTTGTCTAACTCATAGGTGACATAAAGGTTTGGATGTACACTACAGTGGGCTCTCCAAGAGTACCTGGAGATCCAGTTTGAAGGTATGCCTAGTTTTTACATAGTGCAGACATAGTAAATGCTCATTTCATTGTGTGCAAGTGCAAGAGATGTGGCATGTTTCATTATGTGGTGTTGTTTTGTTATAATCTCATCCTTTTGTGTTCACAGACTAGAAAGTATGCATATTTATCTTCCAAGGAGACGAGTAACTAGTTTGTGTCACCTTGCAGAGGGGTGCAATGAAGATAAGATTGAGGATTTCCAAGTACAAGATGTTAGGAAGGAGCCTTGCAAGACAAGTAGGAGTTCTTGTTGAGCCTCTTTAACCTGCTAAGGTAAGTCACCATATGCAACTCAACAGTTCAATTCCTTGTTTGTTTCAGGCATAGTTAATTTTCTCTTTTCAATTCTTTATTTGTCCTCGATTAATGAGATGCCCAAATAATCATGCACGATGTTCGGTACTTGTATAACTATTAGTTGACATAATTAAAGGCCTTACCATTTAATTACTCTGCTGAAGTGTGCCTGAAGCTTTGAAGTCTATTAACCAACTATTATTGCATGAGGCTCACAATCTAGTTTATACTACGCTAATGATTGCATAATTTTGCCTGCTGTAGTATGTTTGTATGAAACCCTCTGCTGTTCATTATGCTCCCAAAGACTTTAATTGAGGTACAGAATGGCCAACTAGTTGCTTACTTATACGCAACGTGTTGTCTAAATTTGTAACTTGTCGGTGTTTTCGATTGGGCCCCAACATCATGCTCCTCTGGTGAGCTAAGAGGGATTTCTGTATGCAGGCTGCACAGACTATCTTTTTTATAATTTTTAAAATATCACCTGCTTATGCTTCATGATGTGTAACATTTTTTAGAAGTGACGTGTAACATTATTGTTAGTCCTGTTTTTCCATGTAGTACAAAATAGTGTCTTGTTAAACTTCTTTGTTGTAACTATATTTTGCCCTAGTCATGTGTACTTACGTAAACATTTCAGGATGAAGTGATATCAACACAAAGATCCATGAAAGCAGTGTGGCATGGCCGTTACCGAATGATTATGGATTGGAATTGGAATGTGCTTTGATGTTCTCGAGCATCAACTAGAGGTGGCAAGACAACGTGTACATGACTCGTCAACGATAATCAACAAAGTTGAGACTGGACATGCGGTATTAGATGCAGGAGTCAAAAATGAAACAAGACACTAAGGTAACCATGAAGGAATTGGAGATTTTGCAGACTGAAATTTGTGCTATCTGAATCCGCCAATCCTATTTTACGAAGAGATTATAGTTCAAATGGAGTTAAGTTGATGCGCGTGCATGATGTATGAGCTGTATTTGCCCAGTGTATGTAATTTTTTGTTTGTGTATGCTTTATTATCACCTGTGCCGAACCATAATGCCCAGTGGGTATAATCGGCTGTAATTTCTTTATTGTATAGTGTAGGATTGTTCTACCTTTCTATTCCTTGATCTCTTTGTTGTATAGTGTATGCTTTTTAGAGGTGATAGTATTGAGTAGGATAATTCTTTGGATATGCTATATCGTTCAAACGGGGCCAACTTCATGAGCCATGGCCCTTCACGGGCCGTACGATCCATGGGCCGTGTACGGGCCGTCGGATCCATGGGCCTTCTATGTCTTGTGGGATCCATGGGCCTTCTACGTCTCATAGGATCCATGGGCCATGTAAGGGCCGACTCATTTATGGGTCTTGTACGAGCCTTTAATGGGCCATAGACGAGCCTTTAATGGAAATCGTACGTTTTATGGGCTGACCATAACGGGCCGTTAATAGGCCGTATTTGGTGATGCTATGAAAATGGCCCAACAGATTAACGGTCCACAAGCGGGCCGATCGTAACGACGGGCTGATTTTGGCCCACAAGCAGAAAATGATAGTAACGGGCCGTAAGTAACCGAGTGCTGCAAATGAGCCCAAGAATAAATGGGCCCTCAGAAGGCCGAAAGTTAACTTGGGCTGGAAATGGCCCAACGGAATAACGGGCCGTTAATGGCTATAAAGTGATACACTGTTCATTACGGGCCTGTTTCACCATGGGCCATTAATGGGTGTAAAGTGATACACTGCTCATTATGGGCCAGTTTCATCACGGGCCGCTAATGGGCCAAGAGTCATATGGGTCGAAAGACGTCATGGGCCATACATGGGCCGGAAGTGAAAACGGGCTGGAATCATATTGGATGGCCTAGATGACGCTACTGGGACTAATTCGGATAGGGCGTAAGGGGCCTTGGGTTAGCGGGCTGTAAATGGGCTATATGCGAACATGCCGTTAACAGGCTTCAGGTGGCCCGCCACCTTTTGACCAAGTCAAGCGGGCGGCCTTTCCACGAGAATGGGCCACCGTTGGGCTGTGCCACGTGTCGACGTATCATAGGCGTATACATCCAATGAGTGGATGACATCATCCCAGCGATGAGTGACACGTGTTTCCTCCAGCCAATGATGATTTTACACGTGAAAAATCCCCATTGGTCGGGGCTGTTAACGGGTTATCGGATCCAAAACCTGACCCGATAGCTTAACGGCGTTCCGTTACGGTGGATGCCACGTGTCGGTCACCTTTGACGAAGGTACTTCTGTGAGGCGCGATTTATCGTCATGGAAGTGGACACTTCTGTGATGATAATTTTGGTAATGTCATGGAACACTTCTCTGACGACCTGGTATGACTATCTTGATTACATCATAAAATGCGTCATGGATGTACATGCATGACAGAAACGCGACCTCTTGTGACAAACATGTATCATTAAGGAAGTGTATTTTTTGTAGTGTTAGGAACCTGGTATATGTTGATGATGTATCCCCAAAGAACGGCGCCAAAAATTCCTTTGGATGTTGGCTTGAACTACGTCGATATTTCCCCAAAGAGGAAGGGATGATGTAGCATAGCAGCGATGGGTATTTCCCACGGTGATGAGACCAAGGTTATCGAACCCGTAGGAGAACCACGCAATACCACGTAAACAACTCCTCCACACAAAGAACAAATACTTGCAACCCGACATAAGAGAGGGGTTGTCAATCCCTCATGGGTAAAAGGATAGGTAAAACTGTAGTAGATAGGATAAATAGATCTCGCGGGAACGCGAGATAAAATAAATAACTAAAAATTGTAGCAAGGTATTTTTGTGTTTTTGGATTAATAGATCTTAAAATAAACGCAAAGAAAAATAGATCTCGAAGGCAAATATGATAAAGAAGAGACCCGGGGCCGTAGATTTCACTAGTGGCTTCTCTCGAGGAAAATAGCATACGGTGGGTAAACAAATTACTGTTGGGCAATTGATAGAACTTCAAATAATCATGACGATATCCAGACAATGATCATTATATAGGCATCACGTCCAAGATTAATAGACCGACTCCTGCCTGCATCTACTACTATTACACCACACATCGACCGCTATCCAGCATGCATCTAGTGTATTAGGTTCATGGATAAATGGAGTAATGCAATAAGAACGATGACATGATGTAGACAAGATCTATTTATGTAGAAATAGACCCCATCTTGTTATCATTAATGGCAACGATAAATACGTGTAGGTTCCTCTTTTGTCACTGGGATCAAGCACCATAAGATCGAACCCATCACAAAGCACCTCTTCCCATGGAAAAAAAATTTGATCTAGTTGGCCTAACTAAACCAAAGATTCGAAGAAGAAATACGAGGTTATAAGTAATCATGCATATAAGAGATCAAAGAACTCAAATAACTTTCATGGATAAAAACATAGATCTGATCATAAACTCAAAGTTCATCGGATCCCAACAAGCACACCGCAAAAAAGAGTTACATCAAATAGATCTCCAAGACCATTGTATTGAGAATCAAGAGAGAGAGAGAGAGAGAGAGAGAGAGAGAGAGAGAGAGAGGAATCCATCTAGCTACTAATTATGACCCGTAGGTCTACAATGAACTACTCACGCATCATCGAAGAGGCACCAAAGAGGATGATGAACCCCATCGTGATGGTGTTTAAATTGGATCTGATGTTTCTAAAATTTGCGGCGGCTGGAATTGATTTTCGTCGACTCCCCTAGGGTTTATGGAATGTTGGAGTATTTATAGAGCAAAGAGGCGGTGCGAGAGGTCATCGAGGTGGGCACAACCCATCAGGGTGTGCGTGGGCCTCTAGGGGTGCCCTGGTGTCTTGTGCTCACCTCGGGCCCCCTCTTCGGTACTTCTTTAGCCCACTGGATGTCTTCTGGTCCAAAAAAATCCACAAAAAGTTTCGTTGCGTTTGGACTCCGTTTGATATTGATTTCCTGCGATGTAAAAAATAATAAGAAAACATCAACTGGCACTTGGCACTATATCAATGGGTTAGTCCCAAAAAATGACATAAAGTTGCTATAAAATGATTGTAAAACATCTAAGAATGATAATATAACAACATGGAAAATCAAAAATTATAGATACGTTGGAGATGTATCACTCGCCTCTGCCCCGGCCCACCTGTGCAAGCCGCACGCCTCACCGATGCGCTCAAAGAGGAGAAATTTACCCGGTGGAATAAAAGGAGGTCGAGACAATTATTGTAAAAAACGGACGTGGATTGGTCAACACGACCCGGGAGGGTTCGTTACGAGCCGCCCAGCTCGGCTCTGCTGCGGTTGCGCTTCAAGCCGCGCCGCCCTCGCCGACCACCGCCATCGCTGCTGCGACCTCGTCTTTGAGCCACCCCGCTCGGACTCATTTCGAGCCGCCCGAGTTTCATTGCGAGCCGCCTCTGCCTCAACATTCGCGGTCTCGCCTCAAGGCGTTTTCGCCACTCTGACCCGCCACCTCCGCCGTGGCCTCCTAAGCCCGCCGCCTTGCCTCCGCCGGTTTCCATCATCGCTGCCGGAGAAGACAATTATTTTATCCATGACAAGCTGCAGTGTTGTGGTTGATGCCCTTTTGCAAGAGCAGGAGAGAGTGGCTCAATCGCCGTTGATATTACTGGAGGTTATCCACGAACGTTATATATGGACCATCTGTCCAGACGAATCAGGTGAAATACATCCGGTCTTGTATTGGTATATTTTTATTCCTCCGAGAACAATTACTCGACTCGCGATATTTTTATGCAGGACAATTATTCACTACAAGATTTTAGGTGCTACTATAATGATCTAGGAAATAAAAGTAGTTTGAAAGATCTCAGATGACTCACCAAAAACCGAAAGACATTTAGAAAATAAATTCCAATCTGAAGAGTTCCAACTATGGATAAGCTCATATTAACCCACCAATTTTGGATGTAGAAATTGCAATGGTATAATACACATTCATACAAACATCCTTCTTAGGGTACATAGCGTACACTTCAAATTCCAGAAAGGCCATTAGGTCACCTTTGGAAGCTAAAGCGAAAGTTGTAGTTGCTTTCCTTCATTCTGTTTTGTAATGAAAGATAACATAAAAAGTACTCTTTTATTTTGTTTCTTCTTCAGTTTCTTTTGGGAACCTAAAATCAGAAAATGTTTTCTTTTGTTATTTGTTGTTTCTTTTCACCGTTTAAAACACTTACATTTTTCTTAACACTCATGCTTATTTTTTGTCCTCTAAACTTTCTTAAATGAATAAAAACTAACTGGACCAACTTTGTTTTCAGGAGAATTACATTGGGGTTATTTATTGGAGGAGAATGGGACTGAGCCAGGAGATGGGGCCGTGGGGACTCTCGTCCACGTGCCCTAGGTTCTTGGGCGTGTGGGTTCACACACATCCCTTTCTTTGTAAGAACCCTCAAGCAAATTTTGAGCGTATTTTGTAAGAACCTTCAGGTTTGAGTATGCAATCTCTCTCTTCCTTTTGGATATCTGATACATAACAACAATGTTTGAATGGAAAAATATGGTATGATGATAAATGTAATCAGTATTGATAATGGATGGGCATGGCATCCTCACATATATGATGAGTAAACTAAACAGATGGCGGTGCAACGTAGTAGAAGAAATGCAAGACACCTTATGCAAGATACATGCAACCAATAAAACCTTGCCAAATTATAAGCGACACCTTGTTGGGTGAACAAGACATGACATCTGTCATTGACTCCTTGAGCTCAGAATAGTTATTAGGATCATATTCTGAACACGAATCTGTAGGTGGGGAGCGTATGGGTTTCATTTCATCTATAATGGAACTCAGTCCCTTGAATCATTTGTTTGATTCATTTATGTACATTATAGCCCGTAGCAATGCACAGGCATTCTACTAGTATTCTTTTATTTGTGAGACAAAGTGTTACTTGGGTGACTAGTGGAGGTTGATGTATCTCACTATCTCCTGCTGAATATGAATAATGCAACCCGGCGGTCACTAATTGCATACGATGTTCTTGCTGCAGCCGTAAACAGAAAATCTTCAAATTGCTCAAACCGAAGGAACATGATTATTCGACTTAAAAATGCGAAACTAAAAATTTATCAAGAGAAACCGAAAGGTTGAACATTCGGTGCTACTATAATGATCCAGGAAAGAAAAGTGGTTTGAAAGATCTCAGATGACTCACCAAAAAGCGAAAGACATTTACAAAATAAATTCCAATCAAGAGTTACTATGATGGATAAGCTCATATTAACCCACCAATTTTGGATGTGATTGATTTTTCCAGGAAGTTTGGGGAAGAAATTGGAATGGAATAATACACATTCATACAAACATCCTTCTTAGGGTACGTAGCATATACTTCAAATTCCAGAAAGGCCATTAGGTCACCTTTGGAAGCTAAAGTGAAAGTTTTAGTTTCTTTCCTTCATTTTGTTTTGTAAAAAAGATAACATAAAAAGTACTCTTTTATTTTGTATCTTCTTAAGTTTCTCTTGGAAACCTAAAATCAGAAAATGTTTTATTTTGTATTTATCTGTTGTTTCTTTGCACCGTTTAAAAATCGGAAAAGAACGAAACTTTTTACTATATTGATTGAATGACTCTTATCCATGTCTTCTTTAAGACAACAACAATCACACAAGATATTATTTCCATTTGCATCCGGATGAATTTTCTGATATATGAGAAGAGAAAACGACAAAACAAAATTGCTTTAGCTTTTTTACCTTTTTTCTTAAGTTAATGAAACTGTGTGTGTGTGTGTGTGTGTGTGTGTGTGTGTATTATTTTGTGCTCTCCCTCATGCTTACTTCTTTATCTTTGAGTATTCTAGCTTCATTTCATGGTCAAGTCTGCATGTGCGTATTATTATTACTATTGATTATTCATTTGAGCAGGTGACAAAGCAGCAATGACGATATATAATGAAGTGCTATGACAGGAAAGCTGTTGTGATTATCTTTACTTTGCTTATGTGCAGATTTTCATTAATGTGTTCTGTTCATATCTCATATTTTACCAATCATGTGCATAGTGTTAGTTTGATGAATCAATCTTTTCCATGCGAACTTTTTATTAACTAGCGAGTTATATTAACTATTAATGAAAAAAGTTGAATCATAATCATGCATGTTCTAAAAAGCCTCAAATAAGTCTCGGTGGTATTATAACTCGGTACTAATATCCTACCCAACCATATTACCACTTAATAATTACTTGTGCCAAATGCATGATTGTGATCTTTTATACTATTTAGTTGGCGCTCGATGCGTGTGCTAGGGTTCACCTGTACCACCATGACTTCTGATTATGCATCCAAAATACTCGAGTCAAGTTTAGCCATTAAGTGTATGTTATACCTACATATCCATATGATTTCATTAGGTCATTCCAAGTAAAATTTCATAGGCACGACAACAAAATAAAATAGGTTACTAAATGTTTTATTGTTTAAGTTTTTGATGATTTGGGATAGGTTCACCTCACTCCGGGTTTGTATAAGTTTAAATCTTGAACGATTAAGTTTTTGATGATTTTGAATAGGTTACTAAATAGGTGCATCTCTACTCCGGTTTGTATTCCTAGTCATCGCTAGAACTTCATTGATATCTTCGCAGATAGTAATGTCAATCTTGAAATTTACAAACTTGCGATATACTGTGTTATCACTTTATATTGGTCATTGTAATCCCGTTGACGCTTCATGGTATTGCATTATTAGTCACTATTTAGTTAAGATGATATCCTAGGAAGACATTGGTCATTAAACCGTTTTTGTTCACTTGATAACTCTCATGTGATCTTATAGCTTAAACATATTGATTAATTTTGCACATTTGTGAACGAAGGTGATCACAAAAGTTTCTTTATCGCTTCACATTGACCATTGATTTGCTTGAGAAAGAAATAGTCTAACCTTCGGGGAGCCAATATGTCCAAAGCACTTACATTTTTCTTAACACTTGTGCTTAGTTTTCGTCCTCTAAACTTTCTTAAATGAATAAAAACTAACTGGGCCGACTTTGTTTTCAGGAGAATTACATTGGGGTTATTTATCGTACGGAAAAAATTAACTTCACCAAAAAAAATCTAGAAAATCCAGCAACAACTTTTGGAGGAAAATGGGCCTGAGCCAGGAGATGGGGCCGTGGGTGATGGGGAACGTAGCATAAAATTAAAATTTTTCTACGGTTTCACCAAGATCCATCTATGAGTTCTACTAAGCAACGAGTCAAGAGAGAGAGTTTGCATCTACATACCACTTGTAGATCGAGTGCAGGCGTTCGAGGGAGTGGTGATGATGAAGACGTTCTCAACGTGATTCCGATCACCGATGACCAAGTGCTGAATGGACAGCACCTCCGCGTTCAACACACGTACGAGACGACGGCGTCTCCTTCGTCTTGATCCAGCAAGGAGGAAGGAGAGGTTGAGGAAGACAACTCCAATGGCAGCACGACGACGTGATGCAGATGGAGTGACTGTTCTCCGGCAGGGCTTCGCCAAGCTTATGCGGAGGAGGAGAGGTGTTGGGGAGGGGAGGGGCTGCGCCTTCAATGGTGTTTGCAGCCCTCCCCTCACCCCTCTATTTATAGGGGAAGGAGGAGGGCGGCCCCTCTAGATGCATCTAGAGGGGGGGCGGCCAAGGGAGGGGCTTGCCCCCAAGCAAGGCGCCCCCTTAGGGTTCCACCCTCAACCCTATGCGCATGGGCCAAGGGGAGGGGGTGCGCCCAGCCCACCACGGGCTGGCTGCCTCCCATGCAGCCCAAGTGGCCCCCCAAAGGGGTGGCCCCTCCGGTGGTCCTCCGGAACCTTTCCGGTGGACCCTCCATAAACCGATATGACCGAAACTTTTCCGGTGTCCGTTTGACGACTTCCTATAGATAAATCTTTACCTCCGGACCTTTCCGGAACTCCTCGTGACATCCGGGATCTCATCCGGGACTCCGAACAACATTTGGTAATCACATACAAGTCTTCCTATTAACCCTAGCGTCGCCGAACCTTAAGTGTGTAGACCATACGGGTTCGGGAGACATGCAGACATGACCGAGACGCTCTCCGGTCAATAACCAACAGCGGGATCTGGATACCCATGTTGGTTCGCTGCAACTCCTCGATGTTGTCATCGGATGAACCACGATGTCGAGGGTTCAAGCAACCCTGTATGCTATTCCCTTTGTCGACGGTATGTTACTTGCCCGAGACTTCGATCGTCGGTATCCCAATACCTCGTTTAGTCTCGTTACCGGCAAGTCACTTTACTCGTGCGTAATGCATGATCCCGTGACCAGACACTTGGTCACTTTGAGCTCATTATGATGATGCACTACCGAGTGGGCCCGGTGATACCTCTCCGTCATACGGAGTGACAAATCCCTGTCTCGATCCGTGTCAACCCAATGCAGACACTTCGGAGATACCTGTAATGCACCTTTATAATCACCCAGTTACGTTGTGACGTTTGGTACACCCAAGGCATTCCTACGATATCCGGGAGTTACACGATCTCATGGTCTAAGGAAGAGATACTTGACATTGGAAAAGCTCTAGCAAAACGAACTACACGATCTTTGTGCTATGCTTAAGATTGGGTCTTGTCCATCACGTCATTCTCCTAATGACGTGATCCCGTTGTCAATGACATCGATGTCCATAGTCGAAACCATGACTATCTGTTGACCAACGAGCTAGTCAACTAGAGGCTCACTAGGGACGTATTGTGGTCTATGTATTCACACGTGTATTACGATTTCCGGATAATACAGTTATAGCATGAATAAAAGACAATTATCATGAATAAGGAAATATAATAATGCTTTTATTATTGCCTCTAGAGCATATTTCCAACAGTCTCCCACTTGCACTAGAGTCAATAATCTAGTTACATTGTGATGAATCGAACACCCATAGAGTTCTGGTGTTGATCATGTTTTGCCCATGGAAGAGGTTTAGTCAACCGATCTGCGACATTCGAATCCGTATGCACTTTACAAATTTCTATGTCTCCATCCTGAACATTTTCACGGATGGAGTTGAAGCGACGCTTGATGTGCCTGGTCTTCTTGTGAAACCTGGGCTCCTTGGCAAGGGCAATTGCTCCAGTGTTGTCACAGAAGAGTTTGATCGGCCCCGACGCATTGGGTATGACTCCTAGGTCGGTGATGAACTCCTTCACCCAAATTGCTTCATGCGTTGCCTCCAAGGCTGCCATGTACTCCGCTTCACATGTAGATCCCGCCACGACGCTCTGCTTGCAGCTGCACCAGCTTACTGCTCCACCATTCAACATATACACGTATCCGGTTTGTGACTTAGAGTCATCTAGATCTGTGTCGAAGCTAGCGTCGGCGTAACCCTTCTGACGAGCTCTTCGTCACCTCCATAAACGAGAAACATGTCCTTTGTCCTTTTCGGTGCTTCAGGATATTCTTGACGCTGTCCGGTGTTCCTTGCCGGGATTACTTTGGTACCTTCCTACCAAACTTACGGCAAGGTTTACATCAGGTCTGGTACACAGCATGGCATACATAATAGATCCTATGGCTGAGGCATAGGGATGACACTCATCTCTTCTTTATCTTTTGCCGTGGTCGGGCATTGAGCTGAGCTCAATTTCACACCTTGCAATACAGGCAAGAACCCTTTCTTGGACTGATCCATTTTGAACTTCTTCAAAATCTTATCAAGGTATGTGCTTTGTGAAAGACCTATGAGGCGTCTCGATCTATCTCTATAGATCTTGATGCCTAATATATAAGCAGCTTCTCCAAGGTCCTTCATTGAAAACACTTATTCAAGTAGGCCTTAATGCTGTCCAAGAATTCTATATCATTTCCCATCAAAAGTATGTCATCTACATATAATATGAGAAATGCTACAGAGCTCCCACTCACTTTCTTGTAAACGCAGCTTCTCCATAAGTCTGCATAAACCCAAACGCTTTGATCATCTCATCAAAGCGAATGTTCTAACTCCGAGATGCTTGCACCAGCCCATAAATGGATCATTTGGAGCTTGCACACTTTGTCGACATTCTTAGGATCGACAAAACCTTCCGGCTGCATCATATCTTTGCTCTTCCTTAAGATAACCGTTAAGGAACGCTGTTTTGACGTCCATCTGCCATATCTCATAATCATAGTATGCGGCAATTGCTAACATGATTCGGACGGACTTAAGCTTCGCTACGGAGAGAAAGTCTCATCGTAGTCAATCCCTTGAACTTGCCGATAACCCTTAGCGACAAGTCGAGCTTTATAGATGGTGACATTACCATCCGCGTCCGTCTTCTTCTTAAAGATCCATTTGTTTTCTATCGCTCGCCGATCATCGGGCAAGTCAGTCAAAGTCCACACTTTGTTTTCATACATGGATTCTATCTCGGACTTCATGGCTTCTAGCCATTTGTTGGAATCTGGGCCGCCATCGCTTCTTCATAGTTCGAAGGTTCATTGTTGTCTAACAACATGATTTCCAGGACAGGGTTGCCGTACCACTCTAGTGCGGAACGTGCCCTTGTGGACCTACGAAGTTCAGTAGCAACTTGATCCGAAGTTCCTTGATCATCATCATGAATTTCCTCTTCGGTTGGTGTAGGCATCACAGGAACATTTTCTGAGCTGCACTACTCTCCTGTTCAAGAGGTAGTACTTCATCGAGTTCTACTTTCCTCCCACTTACTTCTTTCGAGAGAAACTCTTTTTCGAGAAAGGTTCCGTTCTTGGCAACAAAGATCTTGCCCTCGGATCTTAAGTAGAAGGTATACCCAATGGTTTCTTTAGGGTATCCTATGAAGGCGCATTTTTCGACTTGGGTTCAAGCTTTTCAGGTTGAAGTTTCTTGACATAAGCATCGCATCCCCAAACTTTTAGAAAGCGACAGCTTAGGTTTCTTCCCAAACCATAATTCATACGGTGTCATCTCAACGGACTTAGGCGGTGCCCTATTTAAAGTGAATGTAGCTGTCTCTAGGCGTATCCCCAAAATGATAGCGGTAAATCAGTAAGAGACATCATAGACCGCACCATATCCAATAGAGTGCGATTCTGACGTTCGGACACACCGTTACGCTGAGGTGTTCCAGGCAGCGTTAGTTGTGAAACGATTCCACATTTTCTTAAGTGTGTACCAAATTCGTGACTTAAATATTCTCCTCCACGATCTGATCGTAAGAATTTTATCTTTCGGTCACGTTGATTCTCTACTTCATTCTGAAATTCCTTGAACTTTTCAAAGGTCTCAGACTTGTGTTTCATCAAGTAGACATACCCATATCTACTCAAGTCATCTGTGAGAGTGAGAACATAACGATATCCTCCATGAGCCTCAACGCTCATTGGACCGCTTTTACATCGGTATGCATGATTTCCAACAAGTTGGTTGCTCGCTCCATTGTTCCGGAGAACGGAGTCTTGGTCATCTTGCCCATGAGGCATGGTTCGCATGTGTCAAATGATTCATAATCTAAAGACTCCAAAAGTCCATCAGCATGGAGCTTCTTCATGCGCTTGACACCAATGTGACCAAAGGCGGCGGTGCCACAAGTATGTGGGACTATCGTTATCAACTTTACATCTTTTGGTATTCACGCTATAAACATGTGTAATACTACGCTCGAGATTCATTAAGAATAAACCATTGACCATCGGAGCATGACCATAAAACATATCTCTCATATAAATAGAACAACCATTATTCTCGGATTTAAATGAGTAGCCATCTCGCATTAAACAAGATCCAGATACAATATTCATGCTCAAACTTGGCACCAAATAACAATTATTAAGGTTCATAACTAATCCCGTAGGTAAATGAAGAGGTAGCGTGCCGACGGCGATCACATCGACTCTGGAACCATTCCCGATGCACATCGTCACCTCGTCCTTTGCCAGTTTCCGCTTATTCTGCAGCTCCTGCTGTGAGTTACAAATATGAGCAACGGCACCGGTATCAAATACCCAAGAGTTACTACGAGTACTGGCAAAGTACACATCAATTACATGTATATCAGATATACCTTTGGTGTTGCCGGCCTTCTTGTCCGCTAAGTATTTGGGGCAGTTCCGCTTCCAATGACCCCTCCTTGCAATAAAAGCACTCGGTCTCGAGTTTGGGTCCATTCTTTGACTTCTTCCGGCAACTTGCTTACCAGGCGCGGCAACCTCCTTGCCGTCCTTCTTGAAGTTCTTCTTACCCTTGCCCTTCTTGAACTTAGTGGTCTTATTGACCATCAACACTTGATGTTCTTTCTTGATTTCAACCTCGGCTGACTTCAGCATAGAGAACACTTCAGGAATGGTCTTTACCATCCCCTACATGTTGTATTTCATCACAAAGCTCTTGTAGCTTGGTGGGGCGGCGGAGGATTACATCAATGACCGCCTCATCAGGCAGGTTAATGTTCAACTGGGTCATATGGTTGTGCAACCTAGACATCTTCAGTATGTGCTCACTGACAGAACTGTTTTCCTCCATCTTGCAACTATAGAACTTGTCGGAGATGTCATATCTCTCGACCCGGGCGTGAGCTTGGAAAACAAGTTTCAGCTCCTCGAACATCTCATATGCTCCGTGGTGCTCAAAACGCTTTTGGAGCCCCGGTTCTAAGCTGTAAAGCATGCCGCCTTTGAGCGAGGGAGTAATCATCGGCACGAGACTGCCAAGCATTCATAATGTCTTGGTTCTCTGCAGAGACGGAGGCGTCACCTAGCGGTCCTTCTAGGACATATTGTTTCTGGCAGCTATGAGGATGATCCTCAAGTTCCGGACCCGATCCGTATAGTTGCTGCCGTCATCTTTCAGCTTAGTTTTCTCTAGGAACGCGTTGAAGTTCAAGTTGACATGAGCGTTGGCCATTTGATCTACAAGACATATCATTCAAAAGTTTTTTAGACTAAGTTCATGATAATTTAAGTTCATCTAATCAAATTATTTAAATGAACTCCCACTTAGATTAGACATCCCTCTAGTCATCTAAGTGTTACACGATCCGAGTCGACTAAGCCGTGTCCGATCATCACGTGAGACGGACTAGTCATCATCGGTGAACATTCTCATGTTGATCGTATCTTCTATACGACTCGTGTTCGACCTTTCGGTCTCCGTGTTCCGAGGCCATGTCTGTACATGCTAGGCTCGTCAAGTAAACCCTAAGTGTTTTCGGCGTGTGTAAATCTGTCTTACACCCGTTGTATGTGAACGTAAGAATCCATCACACCTGATCATCACGTGGTGCTTAGAAGCGACGAACTTTAGCAACGGTGCAGTTAGGGAAACACTTCTTGAAATTGTTGTAAGTGATCATCTTATTTACTACCGTCGTTCTAAGTAAACAAGATGTATAATCATAATAAACATCACATGCAATTATATAGTAGTGACATGATATGGCCAATATCATAAAGCTCCATTGATCTCCATCTTGAGGCTCCATGATCATCTTGTCACCGGCATGACACCATGATCTCCATCATCATGATCTCCATCATTGTGCCTCCATGAAGTTGTCACGCCAACGACTACTTCTACTTCTATGGCTAACGCGTTTAGCAATAAAGTAAAGTAAGTTACATGGCGTTCTTCAATGACACAAGGTCATACAAAATAAAGACAACTCCTATGGCTCCTGCCGGTTGTCATACTCATCGACATGCAAGTCGTGATTCCTATTACAAGAACATGATCTCATACATCACAATATGTCATTCATCATTCATCACAACTTGGCCATATCACATCACATGTCAATTGCTGCAAAAACAAGTTAGACGTCCTCTAATTGTTGTTGCATCTTTTACGTGGCTGCAATTGGGTTTTAGTAAGAACGTTTTCTTACCTACGAATAACCACAACGTGATCTTGTCAACTTCTATTTACCCTTCATAAGGACCCTTTTCATCGAATCCGCTCCAACTAAAGTAGGAGAGACAGACACCCGCCAGCCACCTTATGCAACTAGTGCATGTTAGTCGGTGGAACCGGTCTCACGTAAGCGTGCCTGTAAGGTTGGTCCGGGCTGCTTCATCCCACAATACCGCGGAAGCAAGATAAGACTAGTAGCGGCAAGTAAATTGACAAGATCCACGCCCACAACTAAATTGTGTTCTACTCGTGCAATAGAGAACTACGCATAGACCTAGCTCATGATGCCACTGATGGGGAACGTAACAGAAAATTAAAATTTTTCTACGGTTTCACCAAGATCCATCTATGAGTTCTACTAAGCAACGAGTCAAGAGAGAGAGTTTGCATCTACATACCACTTGTAGATCGAGTACGGAAGCGTTCGAGGGAGTGGTGATGATGAAAGGCGTTCCCAACGTGATTCCGATCACCGATGACCAAGTGCTGAGCGGACAGCACATCCGCGTTCAACACACGTGCGGGACGGGCGTCTCGCCGTCTTGATCCAGCAAGGAGGAAGGAGAGGTTGAGGAAGACAACTCCAATGGCAGCACGACGGCGTGATGCAGATGGAGTGTTGTTCTCCGGCAGGGCTTCGCCAAGCTTATGCGGAGGAGGAGAGGTGTTGGGGAGGGGAGGGGCTGCGCCTTCAATGGTGTTTGCAGCCCTCCCCTCACCCCTCTATTTATAGGGGAAGGGAGGAGGGGGGCCGGCCCCCTCTAGATGCATCTAGAGGGGGGGGGCCAAGGGGAGGGGGCTTGCCCCCCAAGCAAGGGGGGGCCCTTAGGGTTCCCCCTCAACCCTAGGCGCATGGGCCAAGGAGGAGGTGCGCCCAGCCAACCAGGGGCTGGCTGCCTCCCACGCAGCCCAAGTGGCCCCCCAAAGGGTGGCCCCTCCGGTGGTCCTCCGGAACCTTTCCGGTGGACCCTCCATAAAACCGATATGACCCGAAACTTTTCCGGTGTCCATTTGACGACTTCCCATATATAAATCTTTACCTCCGGACCATTCCGGAACTCCTCGTGATGTCCGGGATCTCATCCGGGACTCCGAACAACATTCGGTAATCACATACAAGTCTTCCTATTAACCCTAGCGTTGCCGAACCTTAAGTGTGTAGACCCTACGGGTTCGGGAGACATGCAGACATGACCGAGACGCTCTCCGGTCAATAACCAACAGCGGGATCTGGATACCCATGTTGGTTCCCACGCTCCTCGATGTTGTCATCGGATGAACCCACGATGTCGAGGTTCAAGCAACCCTGTATGCTATTCCCTTTGTCGAGACGGTATGTTACTTGCGAGACTTCGATCGTCGGTATCCCAATACCTCGTTTAGTCTCGTTACGGCAAGTCACTTTACTCGTGCCGTAATGCATGATCCCGTGACCAGACACTTGGTCACTTTGAGCTCATTATGATGATGCACTAGTGAGTGGGCCTAGTGATACCTCTCTGTCATACGGAGTGACAAATCCCTGTCTCGATCCGTGTCAACCCAACAGACACTTTCGGAGATACCTGTAGTGCACCTTTATAGTCACCCGATTCGTTGTGGCGTTTGGTACACCCAAGGCATTCCTACGGTATCCGGGAGTTACACGATCTCACGGTCTAAGGAAGAGATACTTGACATTGGAAAAGCTCTAGCAAAAGCGAAGTACACGATCTTTGTGCTATGCTTAGGATTGGGTCTTGTCCATCACGTCATTCTCCTAATGACGTGATCCCGTTGTCAATGACATCTGATGTCCATAGTCAAGAAACCATGACTATCTGTTGACCAACGAGCTAGTCAACTAGAGGCTCACTAGGAACGTATTGTGGTCTATGTATTCACACGTGTATTACGATTTCCGGATAATACCGTTATAGCATGAATAAAAGACAATTATCATGAACAAGGAAATATAATAATAATGCTTTTATTATTGCCTCTAGGGCATATTTCCAACAGTGGGTTCACACACATCCCTTTCTTTGTAAGAACCCTCAAGCGAATTTTGAGCGTATTTTCCCCGGAGCTGAGACACCGCCATTGTTGTTCTTCTTCTTGGATGGTTGTTTGGAAGCTGATCCTGCCTCCGGAGTGGAAATTTCGTCACCATTGAGTCCATCAACTCCTCCACCATCTCAGTCATGCTTTACTCGTCCACGTTAGAACAATCCGAGGTATGCACATGGGGTGATGTGAATTGGGTTATGCCAATAATGCAATAGTGTCTAGATTGATGGGCCTGACACCTTGTATGATAATCGTTCACCAAGTCCTCCGACCTTGCTGGCATGGAGCGAATTCTAAGTGCTCTAAAGAAGAAACTGGAAAGGAAGAACACTAGTGGCATAGAAAAAAGGTTACCCTCAAAGCAGTGCACCCACAACAAACGAAGTTGGCCTCCACATTAAAGACAGGTCACAACAGCGCCAGAAGCACCCCAACATCTCAGCGATGAAGTCGTTAGAAAGACTAGTCGCAAGCAGTGTGATAAGGACGTTGTCTTCACGTCGCGGCTGTTAGAAAGACAATTAAGCAAGGGTAGCATATCATACTACTACCTTACACTAATTAAAACGTCTTGAATGTTCCAAAAATAACTAAAATGTCTTGAACGTTTTCCAAAGTCTGCTGGTGTGAAACACCACTTTGCAGTACGATAACAATAACTCAAAATGATAACAAGTTCAGGCAAATAACCAAAACACAGGCATCCGATGAAATTTATTACAATAAATTGAGAAGATCTGCAAGAAGATCACAGGTCACAGTATGTGGCGATCCTCGTCACACCGTGCGCCAGGTGGAGACGGAGAACATCGGAACGTCGTCCCGGTAGATGAAGAAGCATCGGCCTTCATTCTCACTGCAAACCCTGTACGCCCTGCTATCGCCATTTGCGCCAGCCAGCATATGTGCAAGGATCGCCATTTGCGCCACGGTGCCGGGGCTCATTGTCGCAGGCACAAACCCTGCGGCTTCCATCCGCGCCGCCCAGTCCACCATCCGCTCGTGGCGCTCCCGGCGCTGCGCGCCATCATAGGAAATGATATCCCTAATCTGTGGCAGGAGCAAGCACCGTTCCACGTCCGCGCACTCCAGTGCCGACCCGCGCGCAGGTACGCTCTCCTCCAGGGCGTCGAACAGAGCCCCGTAGTACTTGAGCGCGTTCCCGAACCGGTCCGTGAACTCCACGCCGTTGTGGCTGGCCTCCTGCTCCGTCACTACCATAAGCTTCGGCGATAGTTCAGCTAGTTTCCGGAGGAGCGCGTCGGCCCTCGTCATGGTAGCATGTGCCTGCCCTTTTCCTTTCCTGTCGCGGGGACGAGTAGCCGCTTCTGCAAACTCGTCGGCGAGCAGACGGTGGAGCTGTAAGGTGGAGACGACGACCAATGCTTCGCCGCTCCAGACATCGAGGGGCTCGATGCAGAGCAGCTGATTAATATGGAGTCTCACCGGGTGGAACTGGAAGCCGACGTGCAGGTGCTCGGCTTCCAAGGCGAGGAGCGCAGCGGTGCTGGACAGGAACTCGTCCTCCTCATTGACAATGGTCAGACGGAGGATTTGGTGGTGTGTGCTCGCCCCAGGGCGGTTGGCAAAGTAGCGGAGGAGCAGAAGCCACTGGCCGGGGTCAGCACCGCCGAGATCGACGACGTGTAGCACGGCATTCCTCTCGGTCTGCACAGCGTCGATGATGGCATAGTTCGCTGCGGTCCCGGCGAGGCGGAGGAAAGGGCACATCAGAGCGAAGTGACGGCGTGCTGCGGCGGCCGCCGGTGCGGGGGTAGTCGTCGGCAGCTGCAGAGCGCGGCACACGCCCTGCCATGGCTGGACAAGGCGCAGCGCCAGAGCGTCGGCAAATGAAGCCACGAGGCGATGCACGGGCTCACCGTCGTCCGTTGCAAGACTGCATATCATCTCTAGACCCTTGTTTACCAGCTCCTTCTCCCCTTTGTCCAACGCGGCAGCGCAGGAATATAGAAGCTTGAAAAGGTGTACCGCGCGCTCCTCGTCGTGATTCTGCGGTGCAGGTGCAGTCGGACGAGTAGGCGCCGCTGCCGACCTCACGTCCGGCAGCAGGAATGTCATAGCACCGTCGATGTTTGAGCGTATGAACGTCCCGTTCACTCCGTTTCCGAAATCCACCGTCAACGCTGTCCTTAGAGGTACCGGCGCATACACTGGCCTGGTCGGTTCCTGACTTCTATTGTCAGGATTCATGATCGATCTGCACACATGAATCATGGATTGAATATTAGTAATCAACATGCGAAAAACAACAAAAGACATATAAACTGTGACATCACGTACGAGATGCTTAAATATGCGACATATAAATTGTCAGTTTCTATGATCTCATAATTCTGGTATATATAGTAATCTAAGTGGTAAGCGAGCCTGCTAACAATCCAAAATATATACTAAGTGTGCAGTCAACGTGCTAAAACTCCGACCTATGATACACATGTAATTGTGCACGTGCACGAATGAACAATTTGATACTCCCTCTCTAAACTAATATAAACAACTAATATAAACGTTTAGATCACTGAAGTAGTTATTTAAACGCACTTATATTAGTTCTGGAGGAGTGGTATTTTGAGTAACTCCCCTGTAGCTGCGCCTAAGTATTTGGTTCATGAGCAATAGTACGAGCTAAATATAGTGTGTCGGTCTTGTTCTGGTCACTTTAAATAGGCCACACATCTAAAACTACAATAACACCGACACTTGAACACTCAAAGATAGTCTACAGCCGGCCCTCTTGAGCATCTACAACCGGACCTCTCAAACCCGTCTTATATGCCCGGGCGGGCCGCCCGATCATTGCCCGGTCATGATTTTTTAACCCAGACGGGCGCCTCAAACGGGCCTCAAACATCCGGGCTAACCGGCACTCCTCATATCCAGCCGAAATATGAGGCGGGTATGGGGGCACCCGGGCACGCCCGCCGACCCTGTTGCAGGTCGTAGCGGTCCCACCTGCAGCGATAGAAGCTCCTACATCTCTCATCAGTGCAACCAAATATTAGTCCCACATCGCCGGCCGAGGCGGACACCGCCCGGCATAAATAGCTACGCCCGTGGATGGCGGCAAGCTTGGTTGTCGTTGTGTAGGTCTATCAATTCTAGCATGTGTGATCGAGATATATTTGACACTAGATTGCATTTCATTGACTGATGATTGTTCACCCAGTGTCAAGTTTGTCTCGATCATATACGTTGATACCTCTACTACAATGACAATAGATTTTTATTTTGTTTTCATGCATGGACGTGATTCAAAAAAAAAGACAAGCCAACACCAATGTTCCCTTTGTGAAGGATATAGACCCTGACTATGAATCTTCTATGTGATAAACATAGAAGATGCATAGTAAGAGTACATATCCTTAACAAAGGATGCAATGATGTCAGAAGCTTGTCCCTTCTCGACGACCCGGAGATATTTAAGTTGGTCGACTAACTCATTAGTCGGTGAGGTGGGACTAATACGGGTGTGAAAATGTTAAGTATGAGCAATTTTCGGTGCCCAGCCGGCCCAAGATGGACAGGATGATCTACGTGCATGGCCCTACATGTAACAAATGTTTTGAAAATAGGATATGTGGTTGTAAATTCTAAAATTTGAGGCACGCCCGGTCACTGTCGCGGGCGCGTCCGGACAGGTCCGCGGGCGTTTGTGGGTCCAAATTTGCAACCTCTAGCTGTAGATGCTCTTAAACCCGTCTCAAACGCCCTGGCAGGCCGCCCGGTCACTGGCTGGTCGTGAAAAACTGACCCAGACGGGCTCCTTAAACGGGCCTGAAACGCCCAGACTGACCGGCACCCCTTATATCCTGCCCAAATATAGGACGGATATGGGGGCATCCGGACACGTTCGGGCCCGTCCTCCACGTCGCCTTGGCCCAGCTTGGCCCACCCGGACCCCACAAATATCCCCATCTGGAAAAACCCTAGACACTGGTCGATCCGAACTCAGCTTCACTCTCGTGCCTGTCCACTCCACTTCCGGTCCCCTCCCCTCCGATCCGATGGCCGGCGGCGGAAGCAGTGGCGGCTCTGGCAGAGAATCCAATGCCTCGACCATGGATGTGGAGGAGGTCGCCCTCCGCATCGCCTTGAGGCAGTCGCTGCTCGACCAAGGTGCCAACGGCAGATCTTCTTCATCAGCTCCCGTCGCCCGGCGACGCAGTGTCGACACATCGCCGGCCTGTCCCGCCCGGCGCGCAGCTCTGGCCGCTCCGCTCTCGTCGTTTAGGTACTGACAACCTCCCTTTGTTCCAGAAGTGGTTTCGGGCCACCACTGGGTCCTCATGCCCACGCAGGCATCGACGCGCACGAGGACGCCCGAGTCTGAGGCACGAAGAGCCCGCCACAACGACAACGGGCAAGGGAGAGGGCGGCGGCGAGGGAGGCGCTGATCACACGACAGACATGCGTGACCGCGTCGGTCGATCTTGATGTCGCGCTCCTCGCATCGGTCCACCGCCGCTCTTGCACAACGGCAGAGACGGATGTGCGCCGCCTCTGCTGCAAGAATGCCAAAGCACTACGACTCGCCATCGAGTTGTCGGAGCACGGGGCAAGAAAGGAGGCGGCGGCGAAGGGAAGGTGGCCCGACATGCCAAGGAGTAGGACCGCCTGCTCCGCAGGCTATCGGGCCAAAGCTGTTGCTCGGACTCCAACTTGACGTGTTGCTCCACCTCCAGCTCCGACGGCGACGTACCACCACACGCCGACACCTACAGAGAGGAGGGGCATAGTCGCATTGATGACCGGAAGGGGATGGGGCCCGTGAGGAAATTGTGATTTCCTCGGCCCTTCACCCTTGTGTTTATATTTTAACTATGTTTTAATTAGTTTGTAGTATGGATTTGCACTGCTTCGACAAACTATGCTCCTTTTGTCCGAGGATGAAACGGTGATCTGATGAACTGTGTGTGATGATCGTCTTTTACGTAGCGTTGGATGCTTTTGTATGGTTTTGAGGTTTTGGATATGAGGGAAGCGGGTTGGAAGCCACCAGATGAGGTGTGCCCGGTCAATGCCCGCGGACGCGCCCGGGCGCATCCTCGGGCCTTTGAGGCTCCGATTTGCCCATGGCGGTTGTAGATGCTCTAAGATACTAATATAGTATATTCCACATTTCTTCTCTGCGCGACAATCAATGTTATTTCCAATATTGATTGTCATTAGTAAATAATATTGTTCCTAAATAATTATAGGTAATGCTATTTCCAAGACTAACTATCATTAATGCAATTAATGTTGTTTCTAGAGAATTGCTTAATGTTTGTTCCTGATTGACGATGATGTATTGAATACATCACTGGAGCAATATGGGCCATTCAATATCATTTGGATTCACCACACTCGTTCTTTTATAAGTAGTACTAATAATGTACGTGTATAAACGTTAATATCAGACAAACGTGGGGGGCTTTGTGGGCGTCCAGACCGCTACCACACCCCGCACTGACCCACAAAAAACCTAGTCCCTCACCCGTGAGCGCTTCCCGCCCGAAATGGTCAGCGCAGCTCTAGAGTGTCAGTGCCACATTCATATCCTCCTAGAGCGGACGCGGCCTCTCACTCTCTCCAGCACTGAAGCAGCGCGCCGATCAAGAGAGCGCCACCCGTGCCACTTCTCGATGCATGCGACTACTCCGCGTTCAAATGACACCATGGTTGGCCATCCGGCCGTGTGCCACCCACAGTTATGACATGCGGTTGCCGAGGAACCTACTCCGGCACCACCCATCTGTCCCTCTGCCTCCCACCATTGCCATTCGCCCGCTATATAAACTGCAGCCTCGGCCATGGCCACATTCATCCTCGTCCGGTCCCTTTCTCCTCTTCTGCACCACTCCTCCCATGGCCTCCTCGCGCTCCAAAGCTCTTTGGGACGGAGTGTCTCCAGAGCAGAAGAAGGAGATGGCCGCCATTGCTACCGGCTGGCAAGCCGGCAGGCGGTCAGAGGCCGACTACATCCCAATGGATGATGTGGCCGAGGACGATCCGGCGCCACCCTCCTTGCCGACGCATTTCACCATGACCAACGGTGAGGCCCGTGCCCATTACATGGACATGGTGCGGGAGGAGCAGTTCTAGGCGCAGGCTAACGCCGCCTAGAACCTCCAACTTCTCCAAGAGCACTAGCAGGTGGAGGAGCGGCTCAACGCCGGCAGGGAGATTGCGCTGGATGCGGACGTGGTGGAGCAGTCAGCAGTGCTTGAGTCATACCGCTCCACCATGACATTTGCATCTCCCGCTGACGGTTCCGGCAACGACAGGCGGAACCGGAGGCCGCCTACAAAGAGTTCGATGAGGCAGCA